>CM019066.1:86997424-87725043 GCA_009667805.1 Leptobrachium leishanense | reverse complement strand
TTCTGTGTAATAACAGACCCTGGATGCATAAAAGTGAGACAGAGGTCATTTGCATATCCTACCCAGAATTCCTTGCTGCATATGGGGAATGTGGCACAGGAGCTCTGGGATGCAATTCTTTGAATTGCTATGATGTGCAATAATAAACACAACTATATAAGACCACTTCAAGTAATATATATGCCTGGGTGCAAAAGTCCATGAAAAATACAAAAACCACCAGAAAGGACGCACTGCAGGACTTAAGATTCAAATAAAAAAAAATTATGCTTTATTAAATAAACATTAAAATGTGCCCACAAGCACAAGCCTAATTTTCTTATTTGAATCTTAAGTCCTGGAGTGAGTCCTTTCTGGTGGTATGTATATATATGTATATATACACGATAGAAAAAATGTGACGACACTCTAAGACAAAAATGTATTTAAAGCATTAAAGAGTAGAGTAGCTAAAAGTCGATGTTTCAGCTCCACGTAGGAGCTTTCTTTAGGACATACGTATTATCTGAAGAAAGCTCCTATGTGGAGCTGAAACATTGACTTTTTTCATGTTTTAAATAAATTTTTGTTTTAGGCCCGGAGTGCCGCCACGTTTTTTATACCGTAGTTTACGTTTGACCAAGTGCCAGGCACGAAGCATCTATCATACAAGAAGCTGGAGTGCACGGCATTTTGTTATATATACAAAATATATATTAAAAAACTCTTTCCTGATTATTTAATAAATGCCTGGACCGATGTATCATTTTCTAGATGTGGTAAATTGTTACTGTTTTAAAGTAAGTTGTTTTTTGTTTTTTTTTTGAACATTACGTATTAATTGTTTCTAAAGTGTACTGACTTTGGTTTACAACAGGTTAAACATTCACATTATTTGTAGATCGTGCAATAAAGGGTTTGGTTTTCTTTTTCTTTTGATTAATTAACAAAAGATGCTCTCAAGAAACGGTGATAAAAATAGAAAACCAAACATACAGTCCTTGTGTAAATTACATTATTGTTATTGTACCCCAGTTTGGTAATCCTGGGGAAATTGTAGATTTTGACATCTTGCCGGTGTATGTACAAAGAGCAAGATGTTACAGTACAGTTGGAGTAAGATTCTGTGTCTAATAATAAAAAAAAAGTTCAGCTGCTTTGGAACTGAAGCGCTGGTTACATATCTTTAAAATGTTTCCAAACCGAACACATAACTCTATAAAGAGAACACATCACATGAAAGAACTGATTAAAATACACATTTACCTCAAATTGATTCTGGGATACGGATGGGTAATATTGCAGTCGTTCGTGCTTTGCATCGAAAGTGAAACCATAGAATTTATGGCTGCATCACTTAAATAAATATGCCCCTCCTGAAGGTCTTCCTGTAAAAGTTTCTTTACAGCCCAGTAACCCCTTAATGTACCAGCTACATCCAATGAAAAAGGTTGCTTAATAACAAAGGACACGCCGGGTGTGATTACATCAGTTTCATGCACCCCTCCCCCCAGTAGAGCCGGGAGAGTGCCTGATGGGGAGGGGGAGCCCTTTGGACCCCTCTATCTCCCTATTGGTAAGGGGTAGGAAGACAAGAGCTTTATCACTGGAAAGGTCACAGTCTGACCTTTCCAGTGATACCCCCTTAACCTCTTGTACACCAGTATCGTGATCCGGTGCCAATTGGTGCCAGATCATGGCCTTCTTACGAGGGGCTGACATCTTGAATGTCAGCCCCACCTTAGGGGCCCCCTTCGTCCGCTGAAGTTGTTGCGCATGGGCATGATGAGGCCAGAAAGGGAATCTACCTAAGCCAGACAGGACCCCAATATCTCAGGATAGATACAAGGTAGAGCCTCTCCAATGATACCAAACAGGACTGGGTTATATGTAAAAAAACAAATGAAAAATCAATAAAAATTAAAATTAATAAAAATAAGTGTCTTTTTTTATATAATGCAGCACTGTTGTTCACTTTTCAATTATAATGTGAACAATGATGCTACACGAACTCACCTTCTCATTTTTCACAATGAAAAATTTAATTTTTTCAGTTTTAGTTAAAGTCTCTTCTTTCTCAGATTCATACATTAACAGGTTCCCATTTCAATTATTTTTATAACAAGAGTACCCCATAGAATATATAAATACAAAAGCTCGGATGATAAAATGTGAAAAAAAAATATTTTACACGCTGTAAATGACTGAAATCTGAATGGAAATTAACATTATATTTACATTTTTGGTTATAGCACTCTGACAGAATATGACATATACATATTGTGACATAGTGCATGGATGTATTCCCCCCTGTATTTTTGATTAAGGTAAAGGCATTAACCCTAGGAGGGAATGTGGGTTGGTTTTTTTTGGTTTTTTTTTAAGGTGTCCCTGCAATTAAGGGGATAGATAGCTACACCTTGAGAGAAGGGGAGGGGAATAATGAGACACGGAATAGAGAGAGCTTGAGAGAAACACATGATGGTGCTACTCCTGAGGTGGGTGCAGGATATAAAACCAAAGGTTGGTTTGAATGTTAGATCTTCTTTGATGCTTCAATAAAGCCTGCAAGATTTCACCAATAAAGAGACTGTGGGCCCTATTACATTCTTCACACAATTTCGTTCGCGCAGCACATTTTCTTTTGTGCACAGCAAAATGCTAAATTAACGCTGGTATTACAATCCTCGCACAATTTTTCATCCGTCAAAAAAAATTGTGCGTAAAAGCGACGCGCAAAAATGCGTGCAAAGTACGTTGCGCGCAGAAATCTGTGTGCGGACTGTTTTGTTCATGGGATTCAGTCTTCTAGAGAGATACTGTGTAATATAGAGGGATACTGGGGCAGAGGAGCTTTGCTGGCAGACAGGCTGATAGAGACAGTCTGGGATTACACGGGGTCATCGCTGTATTGAATGACTCCAATGCGAACATTTTCTTCACTAATTACATTTATAAAGGGGTAAACCAGGCCTTTCATAAAGGACTTTATTATCCGGAAATTCGCGCGGCCGATGCTGGAGGAGCCATCCACCACAAACACAACATCCGAGTGAACGAATCCAACGAATGAATAGAGCATTTTAGCAGGAAGCCCCGGGTTGTCATGAAGTAAAAACAAGCAGGATCTTAAAGCAGAGACTTTGCAGACAGATGAGATATTCCTGCCACTTTGCTGGGAAGGCTTGCGGGTCAGGTGCGAGTCAGAAGGGGCTCGCGTGGTCAGATGGGGCTTGCGATGTCAGACGGGGCTCGCGGGTCAGACGAGGCTTGTAAGTAATTTAGTGTAATGTTTCTTTTTTTTGTCCCAAAATATTAAGACTACATTTCTTTTCAATTGGTATAATAATAATGTGCTTTGTGCGTTTTCTGTTCTGTAGCGAAAATTCTAAGACAATTGTAAAGTTCCAATAAAACGTGGATACAGTGCGTGTGTACCAATAGAATGATTTACAAACATCAGTGTGATCGCAAGCGAAGCATCCAAAGCATGCGTTTAGTAAGCTGGCTGTATCTTTAGAAAATCAGACTGCTTATGTGTTTAACGGCAGACTTACTCTGGATAGAGTAAGTCAGTCTGCCGTTAAACACATAAGCAGTCTGATTTTGTTAAGATCAGCACCCTGGATAGCAACAGGTTGTTGCTATCCAGGGTGCTGATCTTTAGCTAGAGACGCATCAAATCTGTGCCGGGCTCCCAGGTCCCTTTTGCATCAACAGACACTGTTTGTGGTGACCATAAATTTCCCATAATGAAGGCCTGAAGCACCTAAGGCGTAGGGCCCTTAAGTTGCCTCTGATGCCAGGACGCAGGGAGGATTTTTCTGGAAGGTTTTGCAGCGCGTGAGGAGATTGAGCTGGAGTGGTGTGGGAGGAGTCGCCAGGAGGGTACTTAAGGTGCGTGTGGAGAGGCTCTGTGCGCCTTTTTCTCCTGAAATCTGTGCTGCGTCAGAGAACGGTGGTTTTTCGGCTTTTTGCCTAAAAAAAAAAAAATTTTGGGAATGGCGGAAGGTGGTGAACTGGAGTCGCTATTGGAGGAAGTGCGGGAGGCGGCTCGGCATCGTGGTGGGGAGTGGGCCAGAAGAAGCCTGTCGGAGGTGTTAGCGGCAGAAGCGGAAGGGGGTTCTCGGCCTGCTAGGAGTTCGATGCCTCCGGAGCGGTTCAGTACGGGAGGCAAATCCAGTGGTGTATCGGCAGCTGAGAGGTTGAGATTGGAGGCTGTGAGAGGTCGTGGATGGTTGGTGCAACGGATGTTGGCTGGTGGTGACGCAGTTGGAAATGAGGCTGGCGTGAGCGCTTTCAGACGTGGGGAAGGTAGGAGCTTGAGGCCGGTATCGGGGGCTTAGGATCCTTCCGGACGGAGGGGTGGTGTGGTGAGCTCTACTAGGAGAGAAGGAGTGCGGAGGTCAAGGAGTTCCTCGGGGAGAAGGAGAGGTCGGTGGTCTGCCAGGGGTCCCAGAGAAGGAGCAAGGGCTGTCTCAGGGACTGATGTTTCGGCAGTAAAACAGTTGGTGGATAGGGATGTGGACGGTGGTATGGCACAGGGTGTTGGTGTGCGGGATGAGGTCACTCAGGAGCTCGAAGTAAATTGGTGTTCAGTTGGTGGAGATGATGGGGCTCAGGATGTTGGTGTGAGGGAGCGAGTTGATGATTTTGGTACTTCGGGTTCTGTGGCTCATCGCACTAATGTTTTTTCGTCCACAGTTCCATTGGTTCGGGAGAGGAGTCCGCAGCTGGTTGGTGGTTTCTAGGCTGCTGGAGTTGGTGGAGGTGATGCAGGAGGTTTGGAGACGGTGGCACTGGAGGTTTCAGGAAGTTCAGGTGGACCTTGTGTGGCGACAGGTAACAGAAATGGTGGTGATGTGAGTTCTTTCATGTCTTTTTTACAGGGGGCCTTTGAGGCTTGGTCGGTTTCACCAAGGGGTGTGAACCAGGGAGTGGATTTGGCTCAGGCATGGAAGGGTGCAGGTGGGTCAGTTGTGAGAGCTGGTGGAGCTTGTGGCGTTGACGTTATGGCTTCAATTGGGCTGAGTGGTGAAGTGGGTTCACTCGGTGAGTCCGCAGGGATGGCGGATGTGGCAAGGAGGAATGCTTACGTGTCATTTTCTGGGCCTTTGGGGTTTCATTTGAAGCAGGAGGCATATGGCGGGGGGAGTATGTGGAACTTTGTTCCCTGCTTCCGTTAGATGAAGTGGCTGGGGTAAAAGATGATTCGTCTAAAGACGGTTTAAAGGAAGAGGAGGAAAGGAAAAAGAGGTTTCGGAGGATTCCTAAGTCATTCGGGAATTGGCTCCGGGCTTTCTGTATTTTGTCAAGTGTGGTTGGTGAAAAGAGCCCACAACACTGTTCGGGTCTTTTTTGTTATGTGGATGGGATTTGGGAGGCCTATTGAACGTATGGTGGTTGGGCGTGGTGGAAATACGATGAGCAGTTTAGGCAACGTTTGGCGGCTCACCCAGGCATGGGGTGGGATCAATTGGACATTACGCTGTGGTTGCGTTTGATGGGGGCACAAAAGGCGTTGCCCTTTCCAGGGGTTAAAAAGGGATCGTGGAGGGTCAGTGCAAGTTTGGTGCGGGGTGCAGGTACAAGCACGAATGTTCAAATTGTGGAGGATTACATTCATTGTCGAGATGTTTTAAGAGGGCAAGACAAGGAGGTCTGCCTTTTGGAGGGTCTGGAGAGGGGAACTTCCCCAGTGAAACTCGATGCGATGTTACCGTGGCTAAGGCTTTACGGAAGACATAGAGATACAGAGTTTTTACGTGACGGTTTTGGTGTTGGTTTTCGGATTCCTTTTGTGGAAAGGCCAGGGGGTGGCAAGTTAAGAAATTTAAAGTCGGCTAGAGTGTATCTGGAGGTAGTTCGGGAGAAGGTGTTCAAGGAGATTGGGGCTGGTAGGATGGCAGGTCCATTCTCGTCTCCTCCGGTACGGGATTTGAGGATATCCCCTTTGGGGGTTGTGCCGAAGCGGAAGGCAGGAGAGTTTCGTTTGATTCATCATTTATCCTTTCCACGGGGTGTCAGGTTTAATACCTTGCAGGTACTTGCCTTTCAGGTTATGAGCCCAATATGCAGGTCTTGGGGATGCACACAGTTCGTGGGAGAGGAGAATCACACAGGAGGGCTGTGGGACAGGACACAATGAGACTCACATGTTGGCTGAGGGTGATGGGGAAAGCAGTCCTTGTGTCCAGGTATGAAGATAGGATAGTTGCTCCTGGGAGAGCACGTGGGATTAGGGAGGATGGATGGGTCGTTGCTCCTGGGAGAGCACGGTGGGATAATAGGGGGGAAATACAATGAGTGGATAAGGAAAGCAGGTTTCTGGAGCTTGGTCTTTGCAGGTCTTGTTCATAAGAACAGCAGACAACAATGAAGCATTGGACAGAGGGTGTGTGGAGCCTTTATTGATTAGGCAGAGGGGTGTGTCATGTGACCTGTGGTGTGTGTGGTTTTAACTGTTTATTAGCTGGTTCACAGCAGAAGGGCATCACCTTTCATGGAGCTGCCACTTTCATGGAATGACACAGGAACGGACAGGTACGGTCCTGACACGGGGGGATCGGTGAATGATGATATTGGTGAGGAGTTGGCATCGGCGTCATACGTGTCATTTGATTCCGCGGTCAGTTTGGTATGTGATGCAGGACTGGGGACTTTAATGGCTAAGGGGGATATTGAGTCGGCTTTTCGGCTATTACCTATTCATCCTTCGTGTCATCATCTTCTGGGATTTTGGTTTGAGGGCAAATTTTATGTGGATTTATGTTTGCCTATGGGTTGTTCCATTTCCTGTTCCTTTTTTGAATGTTTCAGTACATTTTTGGAATGGGTGGGCCGTGAAGTGGCAGGGTCGGATAAACCGACTCATTATCTGGATGATTTTTTGTGTGTGGGAAGGGAAGGGACAGGAGAGTGTCTGCACATTCTTCGGTCTTTTCAGTCGGTGGCACACCGATTTGGTGTTCCTTTGGCTTCTGATAAAACGGAAGGTCCAGCGTCGGTTATCACTTTCTTGGGAATTGAGATTGATTCAGTAAAGGGTGAGTGTCGTTTACCTGTTAAAAAAGTGGTGGAAGCTTCCAGGCAGGTAGAAGGGGCCCTGCCGGTTAAAAAATTACAGTTGAGAGAGCTGCAATCGCTGATTGGTCGTTTGAATTTTGAGTGTAGGGTCATTCCGGTTGGAAGAGTCTTTTTACGTGGATTGGCTTTGGCGACACGGGGTATTCGGGTAAGTCATCACTTTGTTAGGATATCTGCTACCATGAAGGAACATTTGGAAGTGTGAAAATCCTTTTTGGTTTTGTTTAATGGGGTGGCCTTATTCCCTTCGAAAGAGGTTTTGGCGAAGGAGCTGGAATTTTTCACAGACGCCTCGGGAGGTGTTGGTTTTGGGGTATATTTTGGGGGACGTTGGTGTGCTTCTCGTTGGCATGATAGTTGGTTGGCATCTTCCTTGGTGCGGAATTTGGCTTTTTTGGAGTTGTTTCCATTAGTGGTGGCCTTGGATCTGTGGGGAGGTGCTTTGGAGGGGAGAAGGATTCTGTTCCGTTCTGACAACATGACGGTGGTGTCGGCAGCTAATTCTTTGTCAGCTTCATCATTGCCAGTCATCAGATTGCTGAAAAGATTTGCGTTGATGTGTCTTAAGTTTAATGTTTTATGCAGGGCAAGGCATGTTCCGGGTCGCCTTAACTCAGTGGTGGATGCTTTGTCTCGTTTTCAGTGGGACAAGTTTCGTTCCCTGGCTCCATTGGCAGAGGAGGTGAGCAACCCTTGTCCGGAGGGCCTTTGGCAGCTAGGCTCGGAATTTTTGGAAGATGGGTGAGAGGTTCTTTGTCTGAGTCCTCTTGGAAGGCCTACTCGCGAGTATGGAGGGATTGGGACGCTGTGGCTGAGCGGTTCAGGTACGTTTCAGTGGGTGGCTTGGATGAGAAAAGTCTGCTCAGGGCATACCTCATTCGGTTATTTGAGTCAAGGGCATCTCCTGGAGTGGTTCGGCAGTCTTTAGCCGCCTTGGCTTTCCTTTTTCAGGTATCGGGGAAAAGAGATGTCACTAAGGAATTTGTGATCAGATGTGCAGTTCGGGGTTATGTGAAGGGGAAATGCAGGGTGGACGCTAGGCGTCCAGTTTCGAAACAATTATTGGAGGGTCTATGGGATTTTGTTGGGAGTTTTTGTTCTTCACCTTATGAGGTTCTGCTTATGAGGGCGGCTTTTTGTTTAGGGTTTTTTGGGGCATTTCGAGTGGGTGAGCTGGTGTGTAATTCTAGGAGAGGAGGTGGTGGTTTGGGAGCTGATGCGGTTTGGTTGGGAGTTAATGATCTGGTTATTTGGGTTGCTAACTCCAAGACTGATCAGTTGGGTAGGGGGCGTAGAGTTGGTTTATTCAGTGTGGATAACTGTGTGGTTTGTCCAGTGGAGTGAATGTTAAACAATTTTTGGAGGTACGGGTGGAGTCTGGTGTGGCCTTTTTATGTCACACAGACGGGTCAGCTTTTATTATTATTATTATTCTTTATTTATAAAGCGCCAGCATATTCCGCAGCGCTGTACAATAAGCACAGTATAGACAGGGTTACAATATATTAAACAACATTTGACAAACAGTACAGGAGGAGATGAGGGCCCTATTCCCGTAGGAACTCACAATCTAGGAGGGTTGGGGTTGGAAACAGGAGGAGAGGACTGTAAGGTGAGAGTGATTGATGGTTGCGTCAGTGAGTTGGGTGGTAGGCTTCCCTAAATAGGAATGTTTTAAGGGAGCGTTTGAAGGAAGAGAAGTTAGGGGAAAGTCTGCAGCTCTCTCAACTGTAATTTTTTAACCGACAGGGCCCCTTCTACCTGCCTGGAAGCTTCCACCACTTTTTTAACAGGTAAACGACACTCACCCTTTACTGAATCAATCTCAATTCCCAAGAAAGTGATAACCGACGCTGGACCTTCCGTTTTATCAGAAGCCAAAGGAACACCAAATCGGTGTGCCACCGACTGAAAAGACCGAAGAATGTGCAGACACTCTCCTTGGCTTTATCAAGGTATCAGTTTGTTTCCATTTTTAAGAAGGGTTTGTTGAGTTTAGGGAGAAATCCGAAGGAATTTGGTTCTCACTCTTTTCGTATTGGGGCAGCAACGGAAGCTTCAAGGTTGGGTTTGTCAGCAACGGAAATTCAAGAATTGGGAGGATGGAACTCAAGGGCTTTTAAGTCTTACGTTCGTCCGGGTTTGGTGTCATGAATTTTGTAAACACTTGTTAAGACTGGGAGGTAATGTGGAGAACAGTTTGCTGTATGATCTGTTATGTTTTTTCAATTTTGAAAAAGAAAAAAAAAGAATGCAAAGAGAAATTTTGAAATATGAAAAATATTAAACTTATAAATGAAATATGAATTATACCTTTTATATGGAATATATAGATTTATTCTATTTTATCTTTGTAAATTTGTTGGTTGTTTGGGGAGGAGTGAGGGGGTTTGGAGTATTTGGAGGCGAGGAGTATGGTGTTTGTTTGTTATGTTTTTCTTTACAGGTATGGTTATGGTTTATTTGGTGGGATGTGTGGTGGTTTGGTGGGGAGTTTTTTCTTTTAAAGTATTTTGTGTGGTGGAGATGTTGGTAATTTGTTTTTGCAGATCCTCCGAGTGGTGTGGATCGTTGGAGACTCGCTGATTTTTTTGGGCGAGAAGAAGGGCGTTGGTGCGATCCTCTGGAGTACAGATGGGTCTGCTTGGGTCGGCAACACGGGTACGGTGGATCGGAATCCGTGGACTCCTATGGGAGGAGTTTAACCCAACGGTTTTGGGTGTCCTGAGGCACGGTGAAGTTCCCCATGTGCTGGTGGTTCACATGGGAGGGAACGCTTTGGGTGTGGTCCCTCTTTGCTGCTGGAGCAGATGCAGGAAGATCTGCTGCAGTTGAGGGTGTGGTCACCATGGACAGTGGTGGTGTGGTCGTGATGCCAAGGATGGTGTGGAAGCAGGCGGAGAATGAGGAGGCGGTACGGCTTGGCCGATCAAGCTGAATCGCTGCATGGGGGGGTTTGTGAGGAGGATGGAGGGTGTAGTGGTGCGGCATCTACCTTTTGAAGAGGAGGAGGCAGAGTGTTATTTTATGGCGGATGGAGTTCACCTGAGTGTTTGCGTATTTTTTGTGTATTTTTTGTCTCCCTGCGTCCGAGCCGGTCATCAGTAGGCGACTTACGATGATTTTCTAAGGACATCAGTCCTGATATCTTGTAAACTTGGTACACCATGCAAATGTAGAAAGGCGATATCCCAGCAGAGGAGTCCTCAAATATCCTGGTTCCACTCTATAAAATAACTTTGGTTTAAAGCCCTGTGATTGCCACATGGTGCTGCGCTTCCTGTGTTCAGTGGACGTGGGAGATTTGGCTTCAGACATCTCATTTCAGTACTGTCAGTGCCGTGACAGCAGTAGGTAATCTTAAGGGGGGTTAAGGGCACAAATCCTTTCAGAAGAACGCCAGCATTTCACAGGCATTAAATCCAAGCTGTGGTAGAAGATGCTTCACAACGCAGAGTCTCCTGCCACTGTTTGTGAAACCGTGTCTTTCGGGGGCAGTGTTTGCAATTTGAGCATCGGGTGTACCTGTGCCTTTTTAGTGATAATTATGAAGATGGTTCTACAGCACATGGTGGCAGCGGAAAGGATAAGCGAACAGATGGTCACCCCGTGGTATAAACGTCACTCAGCCCAATAGTGACCACATCACT
Source organism: Leptobrachium leishanense (assembly GCA_009667805.1). Lineage (NCBI taxonomy): Eukaryota > Metazoa > Chordata > Amphibia > Anura > Megophryidae > Leptobrachium > Leptobrachium leishanense. The sequence goes on along the minus strand of CM019066.1, from coordinate 87,714,328 downwards.
GCCATGGTGTGTGCCTATTATCCTCCATTAGTCCCACCAGTGAATGGAACACCCAGGGAATCTTCTTCAGACATACTGGAAGCTGCCTGAGTGCTTCATAGCAGAACGTGCAATTGATTGGCTTTCCAATTTATTTTTATTTTTTTATTATAAAATATATATTAGGCCACATGCTAGTTGTAGCTACAAATAAAAATTGAAAAAAAAAAGCACAAATTTTCCAGGGAGATAATAAAACGGCAACGTTATCATTTTCAGTCTATGAGACCCGTTAGCTTAAAATTTCCAAATGATTGCTGGGTAAATCCATGTGAGCTAAAAGTGGTAAAGTAATTGAGAAATGCGTGTGCTATTTTTCACAGCTATCACCAATGATAAGGAAAATGCTTGTTTTTTTAACATGAGGAGAGCGATGGGACAAGGGGCTTAGCACGCAGAGCTCAATCCCGTTACCACCAGCTTTTTAAAGACGTAAAAATTTATGCGCACAAACGCTGTGCGTTACATTTTGCGCATAGAATGTAATACCGTCTGCGTACGAGCGCACAAAAGGATTTGCGCTCACAATGTTAAGTATAGGACGCACACAGTTAATTTCGCTCACGCAGGTCCATCCACGTTAAAACGTTAACGTGCATTTTTTGCGTGAACGTTGTAATACGACGTTCCGCGCAAAGGGTTTTGCCCCTCGCATTAATGCGTTTTTGCGCAGACGCACTTTTTTGCATGAAGAATGTAATAGGGCCCTGTATGTGGTGTGATTTGCCCTAGACGACTGTGCTATTGTGCCCCTGTGACGTACGGGATTACAATATAATAATGATATATTATGAAAATGCTGAATCTGCCCATAAAAGGATATATATTTGTCTGGGTTCTACAATAAAACAGGACTTCAAATCTCATTTAAACATGATGAGCGCATAACTATCAAAATGACCTAATTGCACTTATTTTCATATAATTTGCAAAAACATGTAAACATTGGGTCTTTTTGGGTGGTTGTAGATGCGTAAGAGATTTTAGGGTTTGAAGTTCAAAAAGTGTTTTTTCCCCACATTTTTTCATCCTATTCCATAAAAAAAAATTATAGTAGATTATACGATATGATGAAAATAATGATATTTTTAGAAAGCCCTTTTAATGGTGAGAAAAACAGTATTTGATATGTGTGGGTACAGTAAATGAGAGCTAAATACAAACAGCGCAGAAATGTAAAAACATTGTGCACTTTCAGACAGACAATAATAATACAGTCCGGTCACTAAGAGGTTAAATCATGGCAATTATGTGTTTTCTAGTTGTCAGGATTTGCTAAGAATCATATTTTTGCTATAAATATATAAATAAAGTATTAATCATTTCCAGTTTAAATTCCCCAAACAAATGTTATTTAATTCTCCAATAGTAATTTTTCTGCAATGTAAAAAAAAAATTGCATTGTGGTAAATTGTAATTGTTAATGTTTTAAAGTAAGTTGTTGGGTGTTTTTTTTTAATGAAAATGTTTCAACAAAATAATATGTATGCTTCAAATTATTTCTTTAGCTGCATTAACAACAGTTCTGTGCTCTATCGCCTTCTTGGATAAGGGAAAGAGACAATTCAGAGTCTACAGTTTGTCATGTCTGAGTTTAGAGGATAGGAAGGGGAGAAGCTGTGAGATTAACTGACAGAGGGATAGAGTAAAGAGTAGACATGTGCATTTTCTTACTTTTCCGAAAAATTTAATATTGGCCGTTCGAAATTACGAAATCAGCCGAAATTACGAATTGCGGTAGCACAACGAAAACAACTAAACAAAATATCAGAAGGCAAAATGATCCAAAACAGAAAAAAAATTATCCGAAACGAATAAAAATGGAACGAAAATTACCCAAAAGGGAACAAAATGATCCAAAACGGAATGAAAATGACCCAAAATGAAAAAAAATGGAACAAAATTATTTCAAAGTAGTAAACACGGGGATTTTTTTAACATTGAAACCTATAGGATTCGCCTATAGGTTTCAATGTTAAAAAAAAAACTGTTTTTATTTAATATTTCTTAAACTGTTTATTTTTATCACTTGCACCAAAATGTCATTTTGTTTAATTTTTAGTTTTTTTGTAGGCATTTTTCAGGATTTTTTGGTTGAAATTTGAAGTTTCCCAATTTATTTGAAAGAAACAAGGCTTTTTTCCCCATAGGTTTCAGTGTAAAAAAAATTGGAGTTTTTATTAGATATTTCTTAAACCGTTTATTTTTTCACTTGCACCAAAAAGCCATTGTGTTTATTTTTTTAGGTATTTTTTGATGAAATTTTATTGTTCCTAATTTATTTTAAAACGAGGCTTTTTTCCGTTCTGCAATGAATTGAATAGATACGATGATAGAAACAAAGGCCAGGAACATCTGAAATGTTGTCACAGCTTCCACACCCATCATTTGCTTGATTTAACCAGGTAAGGAGCATCCGATTCCTCTATTCTCTTTACAAGTCTGTGGTGTTGGCCTGCCTGAGATCAGCATTTACACCTTTACTAGAGCAGTAATATATTTCTTCAAGGCACCAGAGTGCTCTACTATATCTCTCTATCTGTGAACATTCGAGGGCAAGAGTAAGAAAGAATGCTATATTGTAGAAAATAAAAAGAAGTATCAGCTAAGGTATTGTTGAAAGAAATAGAAAAAAAGCTAAAAATCTCATTATTTGGCACAATATACAGACAAACATAATATCCGTTTGATGGAAATCGAATTCAATGGTCTGAGTTGATTTGGACGAATCTACTCTTTTAGACGTGCACAAGTCTACTGAATAGTGACATCCTACCTCTACTGTACACAAGAAAAATTAAGTACATGATATTTTTTCATATAACATGCAAGGAGGAGAAAACAGAACATGTAATAATTAGAAGAAAAAAAATTTGACCAAACCTTTGTAATTTCATTGATAATCTATCTGAAGGACTTGACAAACCCAGGGCCGGGCGGCCACATGTTCCATAGCTCTGGGTTACACATATTTGTAGTATTTTACGCAAATCTATGTAGGAAGTTTATCTTTGTCATTTGTCATGATGCATGAGTGTTCAATGGACTGTCCCCATCACTAAAGATCGGAAATGGCAAAGAACGTGTAATGGCAGTCACATTGGTGTGTTTGTACCGCAGAGTGATTTAGTGTCATTCTTAACAGGAAGGGCCCTCCTTTCTACTCAGTCAGGAATCACAGGAATGAAGTTACCGATGCAGGGTAACGTGCCTATGCAAGACAAGCACCAGAGGCAGATTGGATATGCATAGAAGACGATCTGCCTATTCGTAGCACCAGGTGGAGTATATTGGGGTAACAAAGGGAAATCCCGAAGTAGAATTCCCTCTATGACAATGGAGGTATTTGCTCTCTAATACTGATTAAAATAAACCTTTATTGATACACAAAACAGTTCAACATATTAAAAAGTTCCAGAGTAAAGGCTTGTGTGGAATCTGTACTGCTACTTATCGTGGTACATTATATTAATTAGGAATTCCTCACAAGGGTCTCCTTGTCGTCGGATCTTTAGGAGGTTATGAAGCATAATAAAGGGGAGAATAATGATTGGATCATCAAGAAGGATGCAAAGCACTCCTGGGTCTCTGGAAGGTGTCTTAAATTATTTCTTCATGTGACATTCTAGCCATATGCGTCCGTTACCAAGGGAACAGGTCATATGATCATTGATACTGAAGGGAACATGACGGTACGGGACTGAAATTATTAGAGTAATGTACCTTCAAGAAAGATCTGAAGGGTTAATAAGATGCTCAATAAATATATCCCCTTCTCATGTCAGTAAGTGTCCCTGTATGTGATAAGATGTCCTTGGCTGGATGCGGAACGCTGTTATGCGTCCTTTGACATGACAACAAGTCACATGAACTTCCAGATGGGAAGTGGACGGTCTTTTTTCCCCATTGGTTGAATTATGGTCACGTGTCCCTTTTTGTGAGAAAAAAGGCCGGTTTTCCTACACGTTAATGCGTGACTATGCTCGTTATTAATCGCACTTGTTTCAAATGAGTATAATTACGTGAGCATTGAGAATGGGCTTAAAAGCTTCACCCTGAATCATTTTTCTTAGAGCTCCTGATGAAATTGCCGTGAAATTGTCAAAGAAACACGCGTTGAGCTGTTGTGTGGTCAATGTACCTTGATATAACTGCAACAATGTTGCACTGATGTAGCTGTCAAAGAAGTATTTGATGTTGGTGTTCCAGGTTAAACGGCATTTATGGATGGTGGTCTGAGTCATTCAATAGGAATGGTGATTGTGGAAATTGCTACTGTGGATATTTGTTAGAGCATTGAGCCTATTTAGGGCTAGCAATCGAGTTCCACACAAGGAGACTTGAAGGGAAATATAGTTATTTACGGATCTGGAATGGTCATAATTATTAAGCTGGGCATTGTAGGTATCTGGAAGGATTTTTTTGAGTGTGTTCACTCAATGTTAATAATCATAGGTCTGACGACAAGGAGACCCATGTGAGGAATTCCTAATTAATATAATGTACCACGATAAGTAGCAGTACAGATTCCACACAAGCCTTTACTCTGGAAACTTTTAATATGTTTAACTGCTTTGTGTATCAATAAAGGTTTATTTTAATTAGTATTAGAGAGCAAATACCTCCATTGTCATAGAGGGATTTCTGCTTTTCATTATAAAGAGGTGTTTTTATTCACCAGTCTCTCTAAGTGCGCTCTATTAGTATGTTGCATGATCCTAGACGTGATTTGTCTTTATCGGAAATCCAGAAGTGTGGTACTTACCTTCGGCGCTGCTCCAGGGTGGCTGAACGCGGCTGGAGGAAGTCTCGTACTCCAGCTGACTTATTATTTATTTATTGATTTATAAAGTATTTTAACAGGAAGGATACATTGAGATTTCTCTCGTTTTCAAGTATGTCCTGGGTTCAAGAACATTGAAATATTACAGTCGTTATAGAAATACAAAGTAATAAATGCAAGATTTTAAAAACAAACACACAAATATACAGATTAACCCCTTAACGCCGCAGGACATACAATTACGCCCTGCATTAGGCCGGCTTTGAAGCCGCAGGATGTAATTGTACGTCCGCGGTGTTTTCAGCCCCCCTCCCCCCGGGAGATACTCAGATCAGCGAGGGAGCCGCCGGAGGAGGTGAGTCCCACGGAGTCAGATCGGCAGGGTTTCCTCCTCCGGCGCACTGACGTCATCGCGCCGGGGGCGCGATGACGTCAGTTTCCGGTGTCCCCCCCCCGGGCCCGGAGCAGGGGAAGCGCCTGAGGGGGGACCAGGCGGCTGTGGCCAGCATCGCTGGAAGGGTCACAGCCTGACCTTTCCAGCGATGTATGGGGGGTTAACCCCTTAGTTGCCAGGTCGCGACCGGGCACTAATTTGTGCCCGATCGCGGCCTATTTCCGGTGGGGGCCGCCATCTTGGATGGGCCCCCACCTCTGGGTCCCCCCCCCCGCTCAACTGATTCATCGCGCCATGCGCGATGATGTGAGTTAACCGGGGAACTCCCTAGCTGCAAAGGGATTTCCTATGGAAATCCCATAGAGGAGATAGGGGGGGTTCGTTGAACCCCTTTATCCCCTGGTCGGTGGCAGCTAGGGGGTCATGTATGATATTGCTGGAAAGGCCAGAGCATGGCCTTTCCAATGATATCAAACATGACCATGTTATAAGTAAAAGTTTAAAAAAGTAAAAATAAAAATAATAAAAAAATAATAAATTAACCACTTCAATGCTAAGGACGCGCTCAGCGCGTCCTCAGCATTCCCGCTGGTGTGCTGAGGACGCGCTGAGCGCGTCCTCACATTGGGGTCAGCGTTCGGCCGGGTTCCGGCCGATCGCTGGCCCCTCCGGTGCGGGCTGACATCCTGGATGTCAGCCCGGCATCCGGACCACCAGCCGCCATTATTAGGTGTCATCGCGGGGGCGCGATGACACCTAATTCAGGCACCCCCCCGCATGTGCGGAGGAGGCGCCTGAAAGGGAGGGGGGGAGGTCCTTCGGACCTCTCTCCCTCCCGATCGGTGGCTCTGCGGGGCTTAACCCAGGCATCATTTGGAAGGGCACAGCCTGCCCTTCCAAATGATGCCTGGCATTAACCCCTGGGGAGCTGGATCGCGAATCGGCGCTGAAAAGCGCCGGTTCGCGATCCTTTCCCGGAGCTGGCCGACATCTTGGATGTCGGCCAAGCTTCGGGAACTCCCCAGAGGACTGGCGTCATCGTGCGTAGCACGATGACGCCAGTCCTACAGTTAACCCCTAACTGCCACCAAGTGTGGAGATAGGGAGTTCCAATGAACTCCCTATCTCCCGATCCGTGGCAGTTAGGGGTTAAATTTTGATATGGTTGGATCGGCCAGAGCATGGCCGTTCCAACGATACCGAACATGAAAGTTAAAAATTTTGTAAAAAAAAAAAAAAAAAAAAAAAAACACTTTTTTTTTTCTTTTTTGGTTTGTTAGTGTAGCAATATTGTTCCCATTTCAATTATAATGTGAACAATGATGCTGCACTAACGATTTTTGTATGCGGTGCGTTTGTTAAAAATAGTGTCATTTTCCCCAAAAAAAAATGTAACGAGACCCCATCCCTAATTTTTTTAACAAGCGCACCCCAAACAAAATATAACCGCAATTGCTCGCATGTTAAAATGTGGAAAAAAACACTTTACACATTGTAAATTATTGAAAATACATATTTTATTGCATTTTTTGTTATAATATACAGGCATGACATAACGTATACATATAATAATGACATATTATGAATCTACCGAGTCTGACGGAAAGAACGATATATAATATGTCGGTGTCATATACTAAAATAAGCCTTAAAAACACGTTTAAACATGATGCGCAAAACAGGTAAAAAAATGACCTCAGCACAGGGGCGGGAAAAGCCTCAGCAGCGAAAGGGTTAAATATAAAAAAAATAAATACGTGTTTTTTTTTTAATGCAGCACTATTGTTCACATTTCAATTATAATGTGAACAATGATGCTTCACTAATAATTTTTTTTTTGGGGGTGTTTAGCTAAAATCACGCAATTTCTCCCCAAAAAAAAAATGGGTTCCCCGTTCTAATTTTTTTAACAAATTTACCCCATACCATATGACCGCAGAGCCTCGGATAATAAAATTTAAAAAAAAAACACTTTACACATTGTGGAAGTTTGAAATTTTATTGAAAATTCACATTTATTTACATTTTTTGTTATAGCATTTTGGCAGGGCATGACATATACATATAATAATGATATATTATTAATCTGCCGAGTCTGCCGGAAAGAACGATATATAATTTGTCTGGGTGGTATAATAATACGTGACTTAAAAACGGTCAAAATGAGCTCAGCAAACTTCTACTTCCGAAACAGCGCCGAAGTTGAAAACTTACTCCCGTCCTTAAGGGGTTAACACAGAAAATAAATATGTAGGAAATATAGTCACTATGTTACATGTTTACAGGTAAATCCTGTATTGAGGTATGTTAATAGGGAGCTCTTGAGTGACTTAACCCTTTCGCTGCTGAGGCTTTTCACACCTCTGTGCTGAGGTTATTTTTACCGGTTTTGCTCATCATGTTTAAACGTGTTTTGAAGGCTTATTTTAGTATATGACCCAGACATATTATATATCGTTCTTTCCGTCAGACTCGGTAGATTCATAATATGTCATTATTATATGTATACGTTATGTCATGTCTGTATATTATAACAAAAAATGCAATAAAATATGTATTTTCAATAATTTACAACGTGTAAAGTGTTTTTTTCACATTTTAACATGCGAGCAATTGCGGTTATATTTTGTATGGGGTGCGCTTGTTAAAAAAATTAGAGATGGGGTCTCGTTACATTTTTTTTTGGGGAAAAATATGCGATTTTTTAACAAACGCACCGCATACAAAAATCGTTAGTGCAGCATCATTGTTCACATTATAATTGAAATGGGAACAATATTGCTGCATTAACGAACCAAAAAAAAGAAAAAAAATGTTTATTTTTTTTTTTTTTAATTTTTTTTAAATATATTTTTATTTTTAATTTTAATTTTTTTAAAAAACTTTTTCACAGTAGTGTTTGGTATCGTTGGAACGGCCATGCTCTGGCCGATCCAACCATACCAAACTTTGACCCCTAGCTGCCACGGATCGGGAGATAGGGGGTTCATTGGAACTCCCTATCTCCACCGTTGGTGGCAGTTAGGGGTTAACTCTAGGACTGGCGTCATCGTGCTATGCACGATGACGCCAGTCCTCAGGGGGAGTTCCCGGAGGCTTGGCCGACATCCAAGATGTCGGCCAGCTCCGAGAAAGGATCACGAACCGGCGCTTTTCAGCGCCGATTCGCGATCCAGCTCCCCAGGGGTTAATGCCAGGCACCATTTGGAAGGGCAGGCTGTGCCCTTCCAAATGGTGCCTGGGTTAACCCCCGCAATGCCGCCGATCGGGAGGGAGAGAGGTCCGAAGGACCACCCCCCTCCCTTTCAGGCGCCTCCTCCGCACATGCGGGGGGGGGCGCCTGAATTAGGTGTCATCGCGCTGCCGCGATGACACCTAATTTCAGCGGCTGCGGTTCCAGATGCTGGGCTGACATCGAGGATGTCAGCCCGCACTGGGGGGGCCAGCGATCGGCCGGAACCCGGCCGAACGCTGACCCCAAAGGGAGGACGCGCTCAGCGCGTCCTCCGCATACCAGCAGCCATGCGGAGGACGCGCTGAGCGCGTCCTCCGCATTGAAGTGGTTAAGACTGGGGGAAGATTTGATGGCACCTGGGAAGTTATTCCATATTTTGAGAAAGGATTTTACCAGGAAGGATACATTGAGATTTCTCTCGTTTTCAAGTATGTCCTGGGTGGCGAGTATGTACCATTAGGTGTCTTGCCCAAGGACGCTTATTGGAGAGGTGCTCGTCGGGATTGAACCCATGACTCCACAGGCTCTCTCCACGCAGAGCAGTGATGTTACCTCTACTCCACCCAGCCGGTTCACTTTGCTGTACTCTGTAGGAAAATGAGGATCGAGCCACATTATTTTTTTGTATTGTGGTGCAAGTAAGGTGCAGGTCCTGGATCTGAGGTTATAGGATGAGGGAACTGCTGGGGAAGCAGTCTATTCAGGTAGGGTGGTAGCTTCCCAGAAAATCTCTTAAACACCAGGTTGGAAAGGTGAAGGGTGTCATCTAGATTCCAGCGACGGCCAGTTTAGCTCTTTTAACATGTCATAATGGTGGATCATGTAGTTACATTGTAGCACAAAGCGGCAGAATGAGTTATACAATGTAGTAAGTTTCTGAAGGTGCGCTTGCGGGGCAGCTGCATGCACTACATCTCTGTATTCAATAGCCGGCATAAGCATTTGTTGTACATTCTGCTTTCTTACCGCAGGGCTCAGGCAGCATTTGCTTCTGTACAGGACACCTAGTTTGGGGTAAAGTTTAGATGAGTTTTTCGATGTGGCTGCCAAAGGATAGATTTGGGTCTAACCACATACCTAGATATTTGAGAGAAGTGACCGTGGTCAGCGTGCCATTTGATTTTGTCCTGACACGTAGATAGGTAATTTGCAATTTATGTAGTTTAGGTGCTGTTCCAATGAGCATCGTAACAGTTTTGTCATTATTTAGAAAAAGTTTGATAACTTTGATCCTCTTTTCAACCTCTGTGAATTGTGAGTCGACAGTGGTCATGTATTCAATCAATACCAAACGTGTTGCCTCTAAAAGAGACACAATAATGTAACACTGTTTTACCAAGATTCTTATCTAAAGAAAATTTCAAAAAACTCACAGAGAGCCACTCTGGCTCTATTATGCACTTTCATAATAGAGCCAGGTTGGCTCTCCGTTTGTGATTTTTTTTGGAATTTTCTTTAGATAAGAATCATGGTAAACCAGTGTTACACTAAAAAGATATTTATTGTGTCTCTTTTAGAGGCAACACGTTTGGTATTGATTGAATACATTACCACTGTCGAGTGCATAGAGAAGGTAACCTATGCTTATTGAGCGCTGCACTTACTGTTTTCCTTGTCTCCAACTGGATGACTTCCCGTTTCCTAAAGCTAAACCTCTCTAAAACTGAACTTCTCATCTTCCCTCTCTCTAAAACTAACATTCCTGTGCCCGTTTCCCTTCAGGTGAATGGTGCCACTACTACTTCTACCTCTCAGGCTCGTTGCCTCGGTGTCCTCCTAGACTTTGATCTCTCCTTTACTCCTCACATTCAGTCACTATCCAAATCCTGCCAATTCCACTTAAAAAACGTTGCACGCATCCGCCCGTCTTAATCAGGACTTTGCGAAAATGCTCATCCAAGCTCTCATTATCTCCCTCCTCGACTATTGTAAGCTCCTTCTCTCCGGCCTTAAGAGATGCCAGTTTCTCCCTCTGCATTCTGTTATGAATGTCTGTGCCAGGCTCATCCACATCACCTCCCGCACCTCTCACACCTCCCCCTTTGTCAATCTCTGCACTGGCTTCCTGTCTTCTATAGAATCCAATTAAAGTCATTGGTACTCACATACAAAGCTCTCTATAACCGCGCCCCTGCCTACATCTCCTCCCTTATTAACAGGTACTTCCCACACGACCACTTTGCTCTGCCAATGATCTGATGCTACCAGCTCCCCGTACCTGCAACCCCAACTCCCGCCTTCAAGGCTTCTCCCGAGCTGCCCTCTTTCTATGGAAATCCCTCCCCCGCAACATGTCTCTCCAATCCTTGAAGAAGTCTCTGAAAACACATTTTTTTAGAGAAGCCTATAATCTCACTCCCTAATCCTCCTCTGTTCATTTTCTGCTGCATCTTCCCACACAGCCCACATGCACTCCGTTATATCACATTCTCTATTAACCCTCACCCAGTGTGTCACCCCTATCCTATTAGATTGTAAACTCTTGAGCAGGGTCCTCTCACCTACTGTACTGTGTGTTTAACCTGTATGTTTAGTTGTTGTTCTGCCTCCCACTGTACAGCGCTACAGAACTTGTTAGCGCTTTATAAAAACTTGTAACTGTAATCAGAAAACACATAAGGCTAGGGTCAGACAAATGCATTTTTCGCATCGTCCGTAAAAAAGTGCGTCCGAACGCATGGACGTACTTTTTCACGGAATACACTGTAGCGGTCATACGATGCGCAATTACGGCCATGATTTTTAACGGATCCAAACAAGTAAACTTTGGTTGTCTGGATGTTATGTTGGCCGGACATGAGCAGCATCTGATGTCTCCTAATCACGCACACACGCCGCTATGCAGACACAGCGCACTCTGTACGTCAGTACTAGCGGTTCGACGTTCTTGCAAAAATGCGTTCGTTTGCCGCTTGCGTTGTACGGCTGAACTTTCGTGCGGCCGTACTTCGTGTGTGGGCCTGCGTTGGACGTCATTTGCTGCTACTATGGCCGTAATAAAGTGCAGCTCAACGCACGTTCGCACTGCGTTCGTCTTACCCCAGCCTAATAGATGTGGTCACGGAGCAATTAGAATTATGGTATGACGGAGGCATAAGTGGTAGCAAATAGGACAAACCAAGGAGCAATGTGAAGGTTCGGGGCAGGCAAATATCAGAGTAATTCAGATCACAAAAGCAAAAGGTCAAATCCAGGTATCAGAATATTTATATTCATTTAGGAATAAAGACTCTAGTTCAGTTCTATAGACAAAAACTGTGAAAGGATTTGCCATTCTGCCGTCTTGTTTATGGGGCCACCCCACCATGTGTCATTAGCGTGCATCCAGCATGCGCCGTGTCACTCGCAGAATCATAAGAGCAAGTGTTGCCCTTCATTCCATTCCATTCCATTTCCCTTCCTGTCAAGGACACACCTCTTCCTGGTTAATCCCCACACTTCCTCTTTAAGCTCCGCCTTTTCCTCTCTTTATATTAAAAGTGGATACCAAGTGCCTACTTGTATATTTTGTATACCATTTCAAATGTATCTATTGAGAAAGAAAATTATGAAATGTTTAAATTCAAGCAATTTACAAAGAACAGCCACGCATGTCAAGTATACTGGATCACAGCCGCTCTAATTGGTTGAACAATACAATCCACGGAAACGTGCACTGCATATGAGCGTATCACAGAGCTGCACATCAATAAAACCCACAGAATTGGGCACTGTGTATGAGCATACCAGAACTGCACAGCAATAAAACTCACAGTAATGTGCAGTGTGTATGAGCGTATCCCAGAGCTCCAGGGCAATAAAACTCACAGTAATATGCAGTGTGTATCACAGAATCCACAGCAATAAAACTCCCAGCAATGCAGTGTGCAGTGTGTATGAGCATATCAGAATCCACAGCAATAAAACTCCCAGCAATGCAATGTGCAGTGTGTATGAGTGCATCAGAATCCACAGCAATAAAACTCCCAGCAAACCGAGTGAATATGAGCACACAGCAATTATTTATTCTATATTTACCGGCCTCCGTCCGTGGTAGGGCTGTGTGCAGAGTCAGATGGGACTGTGTACGGACTCAGCAGGAGGTCCCTCCAGGCCACGTGAGGATCGCGGCTGTGCCTGTGCTTGGAGCCATGTTGTCAGCAGTGGGGTGCCACTGCCAGAGGGTGCACCGTGGCTTTGATTCCCTTCCCGGTGGGTGTTCAGTCCAGAACAGAGTGAGAGTCCATGTTAACGAAAGGGCGGGCAGCTGTGTGCGTTCATGTCACGTGGTTCAGCCAGTCAGGTGGTACTGAGACTTAGTACCACCTGACTGGCTGGACCGCGTGACCTGCACGCACGCAGCCTCACCAGGAACCAGGCAGGTCAATGACAAATTTCTATCACTGCAGTGCTGGTTAAGGAAAGGTCCACTTTAAACAGCAGTAAGCAGACAGGGCTTCATATTCTGCTGATACCCCCCCCCTTACCTGCCGTTTACTGTCATCTTCTCGCTCTGCACACAAATCACATCCCCCTCCCCTCCCCTAGAGCTGCTGCGGGGCAGGGGAGGAGCTATGGAGGGAGGAGAGGGGGATTTTTATTCTATTCAATTTTATTCCGTATGCAAACGCCCTGCTCCGCTGCTCATTGTTTGAGAACACAGCTCAAAGCTGACACACAGTGACAGTGGCACCTCCTAGTACCCCCTAATGACACCCCAATAATCACTGGTACCTGGGGCGGCCCTCCCCCACCACTCCCCTAAGTACACCACTGCTCTGTGATATGCTCACACACAAGTTTGGCAAACTGCCAGCAAGTACGGTGCTGTTTGAAGGCAGTGCAAATCCCCATAGAGAAGTAATGGTTAATCTATTCAGAGAACACAGAGAAAGCAGAGAAATGGCAGTGAAATGCCCTGATGTTCTGTGTTTTCAATCAGCAGGTTTATTCAGGCGAACCCCATAGGTTTCAATGTTAAAAATATTCCTGTTTTTATGCAATATCTAATAAACCATTTATTATTTTAATCTGCAGTAAAAAGTCTTTATTGATTTTTTTTTAGTACCTTTTAGTAATTTTTCAGATATTTTTTTGGCAAAATCCCCCCCCTTTTTTTTAATAGAACTTTTATTATCACTCATAGGATCTTATATGTAAATTCCAGACATTTTCGTTCAGTAGTTCTTTTGAAAACCGCAGGCCACGGGTTTGCTGTGGCAGCATTCAGCGGCCGACTCCATGCACTTTGGGGACCCTGCGGTGAATGGTGAATTCACTGCAGGGTGGGGAAATTTTATTCCCCGAAGTGCAGGGAACTACAGAACACCAAAATGTTGGCGTCATTCCGGTGCTCTGTGAGTAACCCATTTAACGATGAGGTTTTTTGCTGCCCCCTGGTAAGTGAAAGCCTAGGCCTTGCCTACCCAGGACATACTTGAAAATTAATGAAATCTCAATGTATCCTTCCTGGTAAAATACTTTGCAAAAGTAAAAAAAATAAATAAAAAAAAACATTATTTTTTTTTAGGGGTGGGGGCCACCCAGTGCGGGCCGCCGCCCCCTGGAAAGTGCCGCCCTAGGCCTAGGCCAAAATACACCACTGGAATACCCCATGCAATACCTATATGCTTTTGTTACGTACATATTTGTTACGTACATATTTCTCAATCCTCCCAATTGAGCTGTTCTTTAGTAACTTTGAGCTTGGATTCCAATATTGTTGAATGGATTAGGCAGTGGCTGAGTGACTGGCAAACAGAGGGTTGTGGTAAATGGAGTTTATTCGGCGCAAGGTCTTGTTACCAGTGGGGTACCTCAGGGGTCAGTACTTGGACCCATTCTCTTTAATATTTTTATTAGTGATATTGCAGAAGGTATTAATGGAAAAGTATGTCTTTTTGCTGATGACACAAAGATTTGCAACAGGGTTGACGTTCCTGGAGGGATCAGCCAAATGACAAATGATTTAGGTAAACTAAAAAAAATGGTCGGAGCTGTGGCAATTGAGTTTTAATGTGGATAAGTGCAAGATAATGCACCTGGGACGTAAAAACCCAAGGGCTGAATATAGAATATTTGATACAGTCCTAACCTCAACATCTGAGGAAAGGGATTTAGGGGTCATTATTTCAGAGGATCTAAGGGTAAGTAGTCAATGTAATAGAGCAGCAGGAAATGCTAGCAGAATGCTTGGTTGTGTAGGGAGAGGTATTAGCAGTAGGAAAAGGGAAGTGCTCATGCCACTGTACAGAGCACTGGTGAGACCTCACTTGGAGTACTGTGTGCAGTACTGGAGACCGTATCTCCAGAAGGATATAGACATCTTAGAGAGAGTTCAGAGAAGGGCTACTAAAATGGTGTACGGCTTGAAGGAGAAAAGTTACCAGGACAGGCTTAATGATCTTAACATGTACAGCTTGGAAAAAAGACGAGACAGAGGAGATATGATAGAAACATTTAAATACGTAAAGGGAATCCACAAGGTAGAGGAAGGGAGTATATTTAAATGGAAACAAAATAGCAAAACAAGAGGACATAGTCTTAGATTAGAGGGGCAAAGGTTAAAAAGTAACACCAGGAAGCATTATTTTACTGAGAGGGTGGTGGATACATGGAACAGCCTTCCAGTAGAAGTGGTAGAGGCCAAAACAGTAATTGAATTTAAGCAAGCATGGGATAGGCATAAGGCTATCCTAAACAAAAGATAAATCCAGGTAAAGTATCCATGTAATTGGGCAGACTAGATGGGCCGAAAGGTTCTTATCTGCCGACATTTTTCTATGTTTCTATGTTTCTAACTTCTTTATATGCTTTCTCTTCATATTTACTGTTCACCCTGGCCACATTTTCTGGTTGGCCCCAAATGGGAAGTGCCTGGAATGGGCATAAATATATCCTGCCAATCTTGTTTCTGCGTTGAAAGAGACCAGAGACCTCGCATCGGGTATTGAGATGTCAGCTCAGTCGCTGCAAGATGTTCATCACTTTACATCTTATTTGATTTTTTATTAAAGATATGTAAGTTTAAATGTAGCACTTAGCAGCACAAATTAAAATTTAAGAAGAAAGAAAATAAGATGTAGTGAAATTTGAGATTTCATTTCCAAACAGGACAACTCGTGGTTTTATTTTTCCACAAATAAATAATTTTTACAAGTTGTTGGTAATTTCACAATTTTTCGATATCTCTCCATCAATAATATTTGACTTGTCTTGGCAGGTGGGCTTACACTTTAATGGCCATTCTAAGCGCACTAAAAATCTCCTGTGATGTAGACTCTATAGGATTTTGAGCACATCTGAGAACAGGAAGGGGTTTTTGACACACAGCCATTGCCAGAATCATAACTCATATCATTTCTCATACCTGGTAAAAAACAAACTGTAAGAAGGACACCCCTTACAACTGTTTAACAGAATCCTAGTATGTTTTTCTTATTAGTATGATCATTTTAGTTCAACTTCATCTAATGCACACTACAAAGATTACAGAAGTTTAAAGGGCCACTACCACCAAAAAATTAAAATGTTCTTATTTAATTTATTTTATGTTGCCTATATGTTACATGTACTTAGTTTAACCAAAAATACAAGGTAAAAACAATTTCACTCTATATGTGTCACTGTGTGCATCTATTTTGTGATCTTTTGTGTTGTAAACTGCCCCCCCATATCTTTCCACTCTGTGGCAATGGCAATTGAGTCTATGAGTAAATCACTGACTCAAATCATTGTATTGTGTGGGATGTATTCAAAGGACATCACTAGGGGGTAGATTAGAAGTCTATTAAAATCCCAATTTTATTTTATACAGCTGTAATCTCATCTCAGTTAGCCTTCGAGAACAAAAGACCTCCTGCCGCTTTATCTAAACATTCCCTTGTCCATATCATTAACTGGTAAACACTGTAAATTAAATAAACAAGAGCAGTAAAGAAAAGGGTTTGCACAGATTTTGGTAACTGTTGCATCATGGGAAAAATCCAGAAAATGGAAACAGGATATAAAAAAAGCTAACTTTATTTTTAATTTTTACATGCAATTACTTCAAACAAAGAAAAAAATACAGCAGCATGTTTTTAAGTTGCTTTTGTTTGTAATGCATGAGTATAGTTACAGTTTATGTAAATGTCAGTGTTCCTTTAACAGAAATTAATTCTATGGTTAGACAACAGACACCATCAACACATGCGTAATATTAATATTACTGTTATTCATTTTATTTGTATTGCACCACGCAGGGCGGTACAGGAGATACAATAATTCAGGGTAGTACATTGTCATACAGAAATGAGGTAGTAAAGGCCCTGCTCCCTAAAGAGCTCACACAGGGAAGAGTGTGGAGACAGAATAATTGTCCTCTATGGTATAGAGTTATTAGGATAAGTGTAACAAAAATCTACTATTGCAGTGTCAGCGGCTGGACCTGGCCTACCGTGATAGCGGGAGGAATTCCGGTAGGCTGATTCACTTTTGGGGCCGCTTTACAATTTAAATGCAGTTTAAAAAAAACTTTTTTTTTTTTTTTTTTTCTATCAACCTGCCAGTAGCGTACTGGGGGGGGGGCAGAGCGCCGGCCCCAGTGATTGACAGGCTGAGAGGGAGGGGGGTGTATGGCCGGGTGAGCGCAGCCGCAGAAACAATCAAGCAGCCTGCTCGCACATGGCAGCCAGGCTGCCTGAAAGCCGTTGGTTCTGGCCGGGGTGTCATGTGGTGGAGTGGGGCCCTGCATCCTTTGAATTGCTCGTCTTCCGGCAGGAGCAGGGAACTGGCCCAGCATATACCTGTGACAGGCAGCATATCATCATGCTGCCTGCACTAACAGGGATTTATACTATATGGCAGGACAGGGTGCAGTAACCCCATGCCTGTCATGTGATCAGATGACCCTGCTGATACCGGGAGACAGATGAAGCTGAAGTTAGCTTCTAATTCGGCCAGCTTCTTATTCTCACACTGAAGTTAGCTCCTTATTCAGGCAGCTTCTTATTTAGTGACTGAAATTAGCTGCTTATTCGCCCAGGATCTTATTCCTCAAAGAATAATGTCAATAAAAAGTATTTCGAACAATTGGACAATTCTAACACATTCATATGATGAAATAAATTTATCCAGATAACTGGCACCCCCCCCCACTCCACTTGTTTCAATGGTAAGAAATGAATAAGTAACTAGTGATTTTCTCTATGAAAATCATCTTGGCTCACCCCAAACGGACTAGTTTTCTATTAATTAGACTGTCCTCTATCAGAAAAAACATAATCTGGCCCGAGCCAAACATTATTGATTAAGCAAACTGACATCAAAACTGGCACCCCCCCTCCGCTCCATTAAATGCAATGAGAAAAAATAAGTAACTGGTGATTTTCTCTATGAAAATCATCTTGGCTCAACCCAAACTGACTAGTTTTCTATTAATTATGTGGTATTATTTAATTAATTAATTTGTTATAATTAATAGAAAACTAGTCAGTTTGGGTTGAGCCAAGATGATTTTCATAGAGAAAATCACCAGTTACTTATTTTTTCTCATTGCATTTAATGGAGCGGGGGGGGGGCTAGGTTTGATGCCAGTTTGCTTATCATTAATGTTTGGCTCGGGCTAGATTATGTTTTTTCTGATAGAGAACAGTCTAATTAATAGAAAACTAGTCAGTTTGGGGTGAGCCAAGATGATTTTCATAGAGAAAATCACTAGTTACTTATTCATTTTTTACCATTGAAACAAGTGGAGTGGGGGGGGGTGCCAGTTATCTGGATAAATTTATTTCATCATATGAATGTGTTAGAATTGTCCAATTGTTCGATATACTTTTTATTGACATTATTCTTTGAGGAATAAGATCCTGGGCGAATAAGCAGCTAATTTCAGTCATTAAATAAGAAGCTGCCTGAATAAGAAGCTATCTTCAGTGTGAGAATAAGAAGCTGGCCGAATAAGAAGCTAACTTCAGCTTCATGGGAGACGGCCTGTCAGGCAGCAGCAGGAGGAGCAGCTGGGAGACCTGGAAGCAAAAGGCAGGTGAGTATGTGAGTATGGAGGGGTCTCTTCACCTATTCCTACTCTGTATTATTCTCCTTCAGTGTGTCCCTTTATCTGTCTTTCTCCCTGTTTATGTGTTTGTCTTTCTGATATGTTCATCTGTCCTTATAAAGTTATAATTAATCTAATTCTCTATTGTTTTCTCTATTTCCCCTCATTAATGTTCTCATTCCCCCTTTAAAAATTTCTCTTTCCCCCTCTCCTCTTGTCAGTTCTTCTCTAGCACTCTGTCACTTTCACTCTCTACTTTCTAACCCCAATCTGTACCCCTAATAGCTTCTAACCCTAATCTGTACCCCTAATCTGTCCCCTAATCTGTACCCCTAATATCTTCTAACCCTAATCTGTACCCCTAATCTGTCCCCTAATCTGTACCCCTAATAGCTAACCCTAATCTGTACCCCTAATCAATGACCCTAATAGCTTCTACCCCTAATCTGTGCCCCTAGTAGCTTCTACCCCTAATCTGTGCCCCTAATAGCTTCTAACCCTAATCTCTACCCCTAATAGCTTCTAACCCTAATCTGTACCCCTAGTAGCTTCTAACCCTAATCTGTACCACTAATCAATGCCCCTAATAGCTTCTAACCCTAATCTGTACCACTAATCAATGCCCCTAATAGCTTCTAACCCTAATCTGTACCCCTAGTAGCTTCTAACCCTAATCTGTACCCATAATCAATGCCCCTAATAGCTTCTAACCCTAATCTGTACCCCTAGTAGCTTCTAACCCTAATCTGTACCACTAATCAATGCCCCTAATAGCTTCTAACCCTAATCTGTACCCCTAGTAGCTTCTAACCCTAATCTGTACCCATAATCAATGCCCCTAATAGCTTCTAACCCTAATCTGTACCCCTAGCAGATTCTAACCCTAATCTGTACCACTAATCAATGCCCCTAATAGCTTCTAACCCTAATCTGTATCCCTAGTATTTTCTAACCCTAATCTGTCCCCTAATAGCTTCCAACCCTAATCTGTACCCCTAATCTGTTCCCCTAATAGCTTCTAACCATAATCTGTTTCCCCTAATAGCTTCTAACCCTAATCTGTTCCCTGTTGGTTATGTATGAAAGAGGCACTGGAGTCTTATGAATCTGCAGTAGAGAACTTTACTTTGTGCATATAGCAATAAAACAACTTATAACAGATTAGTCACTGGATATATATCAGGATGCTTCATCATCACACAGCTAGAAAGGAAGAAGGAAGTAAAGCAGAGACAATAGAGACTTATTTCCTGTGAACATATACCAACGAGTTTAGAACACATTTAACCTGTACTAACAGCGCCACCTGCAGTCCATAGTATAATATATGCTGTTGTATCTCCAACACCCCTTCTCAACAGCATGTGCATAATCATACAACATTCAGCTTCTTTTGAAGAAAACAATAACGTTCCTTTGGCAACGGTTTGGTGAGTGCATCTGCAGTCATCTCTTCTGATGGGCAATACTGAATATCGATAAGTCCTTGCTCTTGTGTGTCCCTGAGCAGATGATATTTTACATCTATGTGCTTGGTTCTAGGGTTGATCCTTTCTGATTGTGTCAACTTTATACATCCCTGGTTGTCTTCAAAGATGGGTATCGGTTTAGACATATCCAGTCCCATGTCTAATAGAAGTTGACGAATCCAAATTGCTTCTTGACATGCATGTGCTGCTTCTATGTATTCTGCTTCAGTTGAAGAGAGTGCAACAGTCGCTTGTTTTCGACTAGACCAGCTGATGGTTCCTTCTCCGTACTGGAAGATGTAACCAGTAGTAGATTTGCGGTCTGTGATATCTCCGGCCCAGTCAGCATCTACATATCCAATTAAGTTTGCATTGGGTGTTGCTGGCAGTCGCAGTTTCATATGAATTGTTCCTTTTAGATACTGTATCACCCTTTTTACGGCATTCCAATCACGTTGACAGGGTGTTGAAACTTTTCTACAGAGTATACTCAATGCTGCGGCAATGTCTGGTCTTGTCACAGTTGCAATGTATAACAATTTTCCAATTGCTTTGCGGTACTTCTCATTGTTAGGTAACAAGTTTTCCATTCCATTGTCTTTCTGATAAGCTGGTTCCATAGGCGTTTTCACCTCTTTTGCATCTTGCATGTGAAACTCTGCTAGAATATCTGTAATTTTCTGACTTTGGTGAAGAAGATAACTTCCGTCTTCTTCTTTCTCGATTTGGATTCCTAAATAGTGAGCAATGTTCCCAAGCTCTTTAATCTCAAAGTTTTGTTTCAATGTGCTAGTTATTTGATCATAATCCCCTTCTTGTTCAAAACAAATTATGATGTCATCAACATAAATTAGTAGGTAGATCCATTTGTTGTCTTGATTCTTTGAATACAGGCATGGATCAGCGTTACTTCTTGAAAATCCTTCTGTTGTGAGTACTTCGTTCACTTTTTCATTCCACATTCTTGCTGCTTGTTTGAGACCATAGATGCTCTTTTGCAGTTTACACACAAGGTTCTGTCCTGTATTAAACCCTGGTGGCTGCTCCATGTAGAGTTCCTCTTTGATATCTCCATATAGAAAAGCTGTTTTGACATCCAGGTGCTTCACTTGCATTTGTTTTTCAGCTGCAATGCTGAGGAATGTTCTAATGGTTGTGTGCTTTACCACTGGAGCAAATGTTTCATCATAATCTTCTCCATATTTCTGGGAATATCCCTTGGCGACTACTCTTGCCTTGTATCTGTGAATGTTTCCTTCTGCGTCGTACTTCACTTTAAAAATCCATTTACTTCCTATAGTTTTGTGACCGGGAGGGAGCTCTGTGAGAGTCCAGGTTTCATTTTTCTGAAGTGATTTTAGTTCTTCTTCAGCCGCCTTTCTCCACTGATTGGCTTCCCCTTTTGGTAGTTTATCTATGTCTTCCCAAGATGTTGGTTCAAATGTCTCATGTGTCTTAACAGTGTATGACAGCTTGCGCGGTGGGATCCCTTTTGTTGTCCGAGTAGATCTTCTGATTTCTGGTTGTTCTGTCGGTTCTACTGGATTGTGAACAGTTAAGTCATCAATTGTGAGTTCCACTTCTTGGTCTGACTCCTGCACAGTTTCCTTTTGGTCAGCATCTCTTGCTATTTCAATCGGCACCTTTTCTTCGTGTTTTTCGGGAGTCATTATTTCTGATGTTTGGCTTTCATCAAAATAAACACTGCGGTTTACGGTGACCTTGTTGGTCTTTGGATTAAGGATTCTGTATCCCTTACTTTGTTCACTGTAGCCTATTAGAATGCCTTCTATGGCTCTGTTCTCCCACTTGGAGCGTTTTTCACTTGGAATGTAAACGTATGCTTTGCAACCAAACACTCTAATATGACCTATACTAGCAGGGTTATCCAAAGAGATTCGAAAAGTCACCGCACGTTCGGTGACTTTTCGTTCTCTTCAATTCGGTTCCTTTTGCCGATCCCATTTCGGTGACCCTGCGGTGTATTCAGCAAACACCACAGGGTCCCCGAATTGCAGGGAAAAGCTGCCGAAAACCTGACGAAACCTAACCGAATGCACACTGAAAACAAGCAAAAACATCTGGATTAACCTTCGAAAAAGCCGAACAGGAGCCGAAAGGGAGCCGAATCACACAGAGCCGAAGCAGCTGTGACGTAGAGGAGGCAGTGAATAAATTAGAAAAACCATTTGTATGAATCTGGGAAAATGAAACGCTGTTTGCAAAGAAACTACTGAGCGAAAATGTCTGAAATTTTCACAGGAGGTCCAGGGAATGATAATAAAGAGGGCTGTTACAAAAAAAATAAGTAAACTGAAAAAAAAAATCAAAAAAAAATCGGACTTTTGAAAAAAAAAAAAAAAAATCAGAAAAATGCTTAAAGTATCCTAAAAAATCTATAAATAAAGAGACTTTTTGCTGCAGAATTTTATAATGAACGGTTTATTAGCTATTGAATTAAAACGGGAATATTTTTAACATTGAAGTCTATGGGATTCTCCTGAATAAATTTGCCGAATGAAATCACCGAATGGCAGGGCATTTCGGGAACCTTTCACTGCTGGTTTGTGTTCTCTGAATACCCGAAGCAGTGCTTCTCTATGGGGATTTCACTGCCCTCGAACAGGGACCGAACAGGCACCGTATGTTCAGGCAATTCGCCAGGATTTGGCGAATTGCCTGCTCTCTGGATAGCCGAATGGTCAGGAAAGGTAACCGAACGCTGATTTTCAGCGTTCGGTTACCTTTCTCAAGCAATTCGGATCTCTTTGGATAACCCTGTAGGTTTTGATCTGTTCCACATTTCATAAGGGGTACTTTCAATAGCTTTAGATGGTAGTCTGTTCTGTAGATATGTTGCAGTCATTATTGCTTCTCCCCAGTACTTGTTGTGTAGGTTGGCATCTGAAAGCATGCATCTGGCCATTTCTACAAGAGTGCGATTTTTTCTTTCAGCTACACCGTTTTGTTCTGGAGTGTACGGTACGGTTGTCTGGTGTATGATACCATGTTTCTTTAGATATGATTCCACTTCTTTACCCATATATTCCCCTCCATTGTCCGTGCGTATTATTCCGGGTTTCCTTTGAAATTTGTTGCTAGTCATCGCTACAAATTCTTGAAGTTTATCAGTTGTCTCACTTTTGTG
Source organism: Leptobrachium leishanense (assembly GCA_009667805.1). NCBI lineage: Eukaryota > Metazoa > Chordata > Amphibia > Anura > Megophryidae > Leptobrachium > Leptobrachium leishanense. The sequence continues at coordinate 87,691,245 of CM019066.1, read as the reverse complement.
TTTCATCAGATATGTCGTTGTGTACCTGGAATAGTCATCAATGAAGGTTATTAAATATTTGTTGCCGCTGGGTGTCGGGGTTTTCATTGGTCCACACACGTCACTGTGTATAAGTTCCATGGGTTTAGTGGTTTTTCTTTGACTGGCTTGTGGAAGTGGTGTACGTGTGGCCTTTGCTTTGATGCAACACGTGCACTTCATCAACTTTGGACAAGGTATCATTATCATGTCTTCTGATAATTCTCTCTTAGAAAGTTCCTTTATAGCTTCTGAGTTTCGATGCCCCAATCGTCTGTGCCATAGATGGATGCACTTGTCATGTGGATTATGAGTGACTGTTTTGACTTGAACACGTTCAGTGACGATTTTGTATAGGTGTTCATTCAACCTTCCTTTTGCAACGATTTCTTTTCTGTTTCGAATTGTGCATTCATTACCTCGGAATTGTACTGTAAGTCCATTGTTAGCAAGGTTTTTTACTGATAGGAGGCTTCCTTCTAGACTTGGAACATACAGAACGTTCTTTACAAGGATGCTTCGGTTACCTCCTGATGGTGTGATGCAGTTCAGAAATCCTTGACCTTTACCTTCTGATGTAATACTTTTCCCATTTGCTAGGAAGACTTTGTCTTTTGTATTAAAATTAATTTCTGTGAAGAAGGTCTCATCACTGGTCATGTGACTTGTTGCTCCTGAGTCAATGTACCATCCATGCGGGGTAGTATTCTGAGTTACTTTAAAACTTGCACTCCACGCTGTGTCTTTGCTTTCCTGTGTGGCTGCTTTAGCTCTTTCTTTTGTGAATGTCTCTCTCCTTCGCTGTTCTGCTTTCCAGATTGAACAATTATATTTCAAATGACCTTTCCTTTTGCAGCGAAAACACACTCTGGTCTCTTTGTTTTGTTTTGTGTTTTCATTCACCTTTAGAGCTACTTCTGTTTTGTCATTCTCTTCACCACGTATATTTTCCTTCTTTCTGTTGTATTCATCAATTAATTTCCCTTTAGCATATTCCAGTGTTAGTTCTTCCTCTGGTCTGGTTTCTAGAGCGTTTATCAGGGCACTATATGATTCTGGAAGGCTGCATAATAGTAATGCCACTACATGATTGTCTTTTATTTCTTCTCCAATTGCACGTAATTGCTCCACAATTTCCAGCATAGCGTTCACATGTTCACACATTTCCTGGCCTTTTTCCAGCCTCATCTTATACAGTTTACGTAGCAGATATAGTTTACTGTTTAAGTTTGAACGCTCGTGCAGTTTCTGTAGCGCAGTCCACATACCTTTAGCTGTGTTTTCTTTTCTTATATGGATTAGTTGATCATCCTCCACTAACAGGCTTATAACTGCTTTTGCTTGCCTGTTTCTTTTGTCCCATTCTTCTGGGTTGTCAGTGGGTCTGATTGTATCCAGCACCTGCCACAGATCATCTTTGGATAACAGCATTTCCAGCTTAAACTTCCACAGCTGATAATTGGTATTGTTTAGCTTTGCTATTGCATATTTCACATCTGAGCCACTTGCCATCTTTCAGTATATTGGATGCAGCTCCTTTCCTCACACACAGCAGGTATTTGGATGATAGCTGCAGCACTTACTGATTTGTAGTTTCGTTTTCAGTGTCTGGGCCCATAACCTGTTGGTTATGTATGAAAGAGACACTGGAGTCTTATGAATCTGCAGTAGAGAACTTTACTTTGTGCATATAGCAATAAAACAACTTATAACAGATTAGTCACTGGATATATATCAGGATGCTTCATCATCACACAGCTAGAAAGGAAGAAGGAAGTAAAGCAGAGACAATAGAGACTTATTTCCTGTGAACATATACCAACGAGTTTAGAACACATTTAACCTGTACTAACAGCGCCACCTGCAGTCCATAGTATAATATATGCTGTTGTATCTCCAACATTCCCCTAATAGCATTTTACCCTAATCGGTACCCCTAATAGCATCTAACCATAAACTGTACCCCTAATAGCTTCTAACCCTAATCTGTGCCCCTAATAGCTTCTAACCCTAGTTTCTAAACAAAGCACATTGCTATGAGTTTTATGGCTATGGAGCTCTGTGATACAGTAATGTGCAGTGTGTATGAGCATATCACAGATCTGCACAGCAGCAAACGCTCTAACGCACTGCATATTATTGTGTGTTTTGTTGCTGTGCAGTACTATGATACACTCATACCACACATTACTGTATCACAGTGCTGCAAAGCAACAAAACTCACAATAATGTGTGTTGTGTATGAGCTTTTGCTGCCGTGCAGATCTGTGATACGCTCATAGACACCGCACATTGCTGTTAGTTTTGTTGCTGTGGAGCCGAGATACACTCATACACACCACACATTACTGTATCACAGTGCTGCACAGCAATAAAACTCACCTCATACACACTACTGTATCGCAGAGCACCATCATTGTTTTTTTTATTGTAGTAATTTCTGTTACATAAACTCTGGTCATTCTTGATATCATTGGAAAGGCCAGGCTCCGGCCGTTCCAACAATAGGACTGGTTTAATTTTTTTTCCAGGGCTGCTTTTTATTCCCAGTACCGCCCTGTGTCCGTCTTAGGTGACGCATTCTTAGTTTGTTTTGTGAATCATATGATTAATGAATTGACTATGAAGTGTGAAATATATTGAAATCCTGCCATTTTTAAGTAAAAAAAAAAAAAAAAACAGGTTGAAATCTGATTTACTTCTTTAGTTTTGAAATGCTTTTGAAAGTCTCTTTAACTGATTTTACCTCTGCTTTCATCTCTTTGCTGTTCCTGTCTAACTCCTTGGCAATCTCTCTGATCCTTGCTGCCTCCACAGACTTTCCACCCTTAATGAGTGCTTTTACTCCTTTATAAACAAACACTGTATCAACCACTATAAAAAGTGCAGCAAAAACCCCTGACACAGCTGCAGCAACCTGGACCCCTCGGGCTGCTATCTGGGCCCCTCGGGCTACATTTACTGATAAATTGGCCAGCTGAACAAGCCGGGCAATCTCTACTGCTGTATAAACACCTCTTACACTAGCTCTGCCAACATCTTTTGTCCTGTCTAATAAAGCTTTAATTAGTTCCAGTAATGTATTAATTTTTTTGATCACAGCGTACATTTTCGCTTTCTCTTCTTTGAGTTCCTCTACGAATTTCTCAACCTTACTGCATTTTATCTTAATGTTAAACCTATCAGCAATAGATGCCCCGGCTCCAGTGAGTCCCCCAGCAGTAGCCACTCCAATGCCAACACCGGTTACAATCAGAGATGCCCCAAACGTGACAGGAGCCAGGCAAAGTCCAACGATAGTGGCAATACCACCTGCTATTCCAAAGGAGCTACCGGCAACATTTGCAATGATGGATCCTTTGTGGAATTTGTCCACATCATCTGCGATTCTGAGCATTTCTTTTGTGCATTCTTCTGTACGTTTTATAAAAGAACTTTGCAAAACCCCAAGTTCACCAATATTTTCTTTGACCTGTAACAGAAATTAAACAGTTTGTAGAACTTCCACCATCATTACCCCTAACTAAATAGTGCATGTAGAATTTTCTGGTCCTAATCAAATGCTTTCACAATCTTGTATACTTTATTGGGATACTGTTTTAGGCGCATCAGTTTGTAACTGTGTATGAATATAATTTTGATTGTATAATTATATATATATATATATATATATATATAATCAGTCAGGTCCAGAAATATTGGGACATCGACACAAATCTAACATCTTTGGCTCTATACACCATTATTATTCTGTCCCATTACTTTTGGTCCCTTAACAAGTGGGAAGCACATCTGCAAACTGCTGTAAGTCCTACACCGTTCACCTGAGTTGGATGTACATACCCTCAAATTAAAGCTGACAGTCTGCAGTTAAAGCACATTGTGTTTGTTTCATTCCAACTCCATTGTGGTGGTGTATAGAGCCAAAGATGTTAGAATTGTGTCGATGTCCCAATATTTCTGGACCTGACTGTGTATATATATATATATATTTATATATATATATATATATATAACAAATCAGGAGGAGAGCACACCAAATATAAAGAGAACAACAGCAGCCTTATACCTTAAGTTCTGTATAAAAATGGTGGAAGTTTAGTTCGCAATTGATGGCCATGGATTGCTTAAGCCTGCCAACAGCGACAATGTATTCCACCCTTGGCATGTACCTATTCTGCCAACCTAATGACTGCGCTTATGGGATCAACTCACTTATCGAGGACTAATTCCTATCTGGAGCTCCCTGCAGTTCATGGTTTAAATAGAACCTGAGGATGGAGCACCAGTAACAGGGAGGGGTGCATGCCCAAAGCACATATACAAAATACATGGGGGGGCAGCACACAACAAATTAGGAGGAAAGCACACCAAATATAAATAGAACAACAGCAGCCTTATACTTTAAGCTCTGTATAGAAATGGTGGAAGTTTAGTTCGCAATTGATGGCCATGGATTGCTAAATTCTCCATAGGAGGATCGTGCTTTGCGGCGCTGAGCGCACTGAGTGCGCTCAGCAAAGTGGCCAGACGGGCGTCGAGTGGAAGGAACGTCCACTCTCACAGACATTCCTTCCACTCTCCAAAGACGCTCGTCTGACACTAGCCTAATTGTCTGCCATAGAATACGAACAGCTCCAAGATGGTTTTGATTGTGTACATGCTGTGCACGTTAGTATGAGGGGCCGTTACAGGGTTTTCAATGAGTTTAAATGCAGCTCTGTAAAGATTTGTGTGGAAACTGCTGCTAGTAATGTTTTTTGTGCATTGAAAATTATGCATTGAAAAATGGAACAACATAAACCCTTATTGATCATTAAATAATTCTCAGCATCATCCTGTTCAATGAAAACAAAAATCAGAGACGTCTAAACCAGTGCAATGAGAGATCTCTGCCCTGCGTGCCAACAAGAATGAGCTCAAGGAGATGGAGTTATGATCATGTGGCTGATGACAAGTTTCAATATATATATATATACACACACATAAAAAACTGCAGTAGGGTCTGCACTCATCACGGTTCACCTCGTCCACTCTTATTACCCAGTGCTCAGCAGCGGCCTCTATTCACATAACAAGCTTGAAGGTATGTCAGCACTCTGGGATTTCCATCGATAATCTTTATTCCGTTTGTTTAAAAACAATGCCAACTTTTCAGTTCCTACAAGGAACTTTCCTCAGGACGAACATTCATTCAAGGAAAGTTCCTTGTAGGAACTGAAATGTTGGCACTGCTTTTAAACCAACGGAATAAAGATTATCGTTGGAAATCCCAGAGTTCTGACATACCTTCAAGCTTGTGATTATATATATATATATATATATATATATATATTCAGAAGTATAGTCCCAGCAACTCCTGTCCTCGAGTGTTCTCCAAACATTTCTGGGGGACCACGGTGCTTGGTGAAATGGAAGGAGATAATATAACCAGCATTTTAGTATTTATTTAAAACAAAAAATTTATTAAAACAGTTTAAAAAAAGGACCGACGTTTCGGTTTACCACCAAGCCATTAAAAAGGTTACATAACAAATGAAACTGTGTGTATATAAATACAAATTCAATGAGTTTACTCACCAATCCATTTGTTCGGGAGGAGAACCTCCCCATACATATATTAGAAACGAGGCTGTGTACCGTCCGGTATTACGTTGCTACATGCGACTTCACGTCACTTTCAATGCATCCGGTTGCTATAGCAACCCGAATCGCCAATCAAGAAAAACAGAGTAAAGAAAGACGGATATTAAAAATCAATCTGGAGGACTGTAAATATTGCATTACCTCTTATCTACAATTGTTGTATCAACCAAAATTAATTTAGGGCATGATACAGTATTAAACCAAAGGAATATAGATGTATTTGATTATCCCTTGTTATTAACTGAAAAGATGTAAAACAATGGCTGGAAATGTATACAATATAAAAATATTAAATGCGATCTAATGTATCAATATAGACTAAAACAGTCAGTACCATATATAAAATTAATCCAGGGAAATGTAGAAGTATTTGGATTATCTCTAATAATGAAACAGAGTGAGATATAAGACTGTGGTGTATATCATATACTGGTGTTAACTGTGATCTGAGGTGTTGTAATTGGCTAATCAATCAATATGCTATAATTGTGTCTCGTTTGTGAAAGTGTGTATGATAATGGAATACATATTTATGTATATACTTGGATGTAGCGATAAATTTATTTAAATACAGGAAAAGTCTGTATGTAGTGAATGTTACCAAAGTGATAAAATTAAAGGGTTAGATATTACAATGAACGTAAACAAAATTTGTGTTAATAAGTATGATAAACAATTAATAAAGTGTTTAAAGTGAACATTGTGCAGCAAAAATTGATACTGTAATTTGTATACTGCATCAATCGCCATGTTCAATAACTTGTATTGTATGATCTAATTAACGCTCCGTCAAAAAACAAGTGTATGAAATATACTTGTTAAGTCCTTTTGGAGTTAAAGTTCCCAAAGTTTTTATCCAGAAAGTCTCACGTTGTAGTAGTGCTTGTGATCTACTCCCTCCTCTGCTAAGTGGTGGGACATGGTCTATTCCTATAAATTTCAAAGTAGGCAGGCGCTGTTGAAACAGTAAAAAAAATGTTTTGCCACAGGTTTGTCTATGCGACCATCACGGAATGATGCAGTATTGATCGCTGATCTATGGCCACGAATGCGATCTCGTAAGGTTGGGTCAGTTTTGCCCACATAATTCAGGCAGCAGGGACAAGATATAAGATAGATCACATTTTCAGTTTGACACGTGATCCAGTGTTTAATGGCGAAGCGATTTTGGTGATTATATTTGCACAATCCCCAACACAGACGATCCCTATCTCACCCACTGTGCACCCCTAGATCACGGAGAACCGGCAGCGAGTACCCTCAACCCTCAGCGGCACTCGTATTCCCGCCGGACACCCGCGGGCCTACAGCGCGAGAGAAGTCTGGGCCGCGACTGGAACGCTGCCGCGCGAGCACCCACTTCCGGGGACGCGGATACCGGCCTCCTCGGACTGGAAAGCGACACGCTCACCTCAATCAGCAGCCCGGACGCGCTGAACGAAGACTGCCCACCTGCACCACACAGTGATCTCCCTCCACCGATCGGGACCCCTATCTGAGGACACCCTACCCGACGTTTTAAGGTAGAATCCCGCCGAGGGACCGCTTGCTCACGCCCTCCCCCCTCCTTTCCCGCTATCCACCGGGAGTCTATGTAGGGAACGAGTGGAGGCCACAATTTGCACCAATAAGGCCCAAGAGACTAGAAATCACTTGTCCCCAGAAGCCTCAAACGGGGGGAACGGACACCGGCCTGCACATTCTTCCACCTAGTGCTCTGAAACTACGTCCCCTCATGACTTTGCTGTCTGCCGCCTAACAATCGGGGGGAAAAAATTTTCGGTGACCCGCTGCGGCCTACCCGCCCGCCTTTCTCGCAAAGGGAATAATCACTCATAAGGAAGAAAAAGAGGGGGGAAGAGGGGGGGAAAAAAAGAAGAGAAGAAAAAAAGAGGAAAAAAAAAAAAAAAAAAAAAAAAGGAAAGAAAAGTTTTCCTCTTTTTTGTTTTGGTACGCCTGTAACAAAATTTTTCCGGTGGGCCTCGGAGCTCACTACAGCTATATACTTTAACTCTCCTAATTTTTCCGGTGGGCCATGAGAGGTCCACTACGTCTATAAATTAATCTTTAAAATTTTTCTGGTGGGCCTTGGGTGACCCATTACACCCACATTTTATTCCCCATAATTTTTCTGGTGGGCCTCGAGGGGCCCACTACACTGACATTTCATATTCTATAATTTTTCTGGTGGACCACAGGGGCTCCGCTACACCTACATCTTCATATCACCAAAATTTTTCTGGGAGGATCTTTGCTGGTTGATATGGCTACCTAGAGACTCCCGCCTACCTCCAATTTCTCTCCAGCACAGAGCGTTTGAATAGTGACCATGGGCCGGGGTAAGAAAAGCTCCCAAACACCGGAGACCCCCGGGCCCAACGGGGATCCCTCCACTCCTGGCATCCGACAGTTCTTCGCACCATCGACGGGACAGCCAGAGGCCCCGTCCTCTCCTAACATGGCACCGGGCTCTCCATGTGGCTCCGCGTCATCCCTGAACCCTGCGGCCGACGCATGGGACACACCGACGGACGTCTTACAGCTTTTACGCTCACTCCCGACGAGAGCGGACCTGACGGTGGCGACCACCGCCCTCCGTCAATCGCTAGCAGCGGATATCCAGATGCTGCGCGACGACATAGGAGGTCTCCAGGGCCGCTTAGATCGGGTGGAGACTGGACAAAGGGACCAGACCACGTTTAACACGGAGATCTCAACACGTGCGGATGCACACCATCATTTATTGATCACACTGACACGCCACGTGGAAGATCTCGAAAACCGCGGACGCAGACAAAACATCAGAATTAGGGGCCTCCCGGAAGGAGAAACGTCCCCAGCGGAGTTGGGTAGGATCCTGCTACGTCTCTTTAACTCCATCTTGGGCCGAGACCACGCCTCACATATTGATATTGAACGCTGCCACAGAGCATTACGTCCAAAAGGGCCAGCGGATGCCCCGCCGAGGGATATCATTTGCTTTTTCCTTCGCTTTGGCATCAAGGAAGAGATTATGCGCCGAGCACGCGAACGATCGCACATCAAATTTGAGGGGGCTACTGTTGCCTTGTTCCATGATGTCTCACCTATCACACTGCACACCCGTAGAGCATTACGACCACTCACGACAGCACTGCAAAAGGAGAATATACCTTACCGCTGGCTACACCCCTTCGGGATTCAGGTACGCACCCCACATGGCCCGGTCACGGCCCGAAATGAAACCGAGCTGGAGGGCTTTCTGCAGGCCTTGCATCTTCCGCCCACCACTTTGACATCGTGGCCGGATCCAACGGCCGCATATGCGTCTGACCCTCCCCCACAACGGAACCCTAGACCGGGAAGACCGCGAAGGGCTTCGTTCCGGTCACCGAACTTTACTCCCTCCAGCTCTCAAGATGGCTGACCTTAGAGGCCATAGGCGCCTCACTATGGAACCGCTCACTCTCTCTCTTTTGTCCACCGCACTTGGAGGTAGCGGGAACTTTGACTTGGCACTTCTTTTTGTCTCCTAGCTCCGAAGTTAGTGTGACGCTCATTCCACGTACCCCAACGAGCTGCAACCCACCCCAGTGTAGGTGGTACGTGTGGTCTCTCCCGACACCTCGTTAGGTGCCACGGGTTTGTATACCACGCAAGTTGCTCCGGCTCTTTTGACTTTTTTCTGATTGTTTCACATATTACTGTTGCTTTTGGTTTTATCGACTGGTTTCCCCCCCCCTTTTTTTTTTTTTTTTTTTTTTTCCCCTACGCATTCATAGTTAACGTTAACTTCAACTGATGGCGTTTATTCCAGACACCCTTAAGGTGCTAACTTTAAATGCAGGTGGCTTGAATATACCCACGAAACGACATATAGCCCTACGGGAACTTTTTAAATTACGTGTTTCTGTGGCCTTGATACAGGAGACGCACTTTGCATCTGACAAGGCGCCGAGCTTTCGTAACCAACACTTTCCCACGGGCTATTTCGGGAATTGTAAAGAAGGCAAAGTCCGTGGTACCGCTATCCTGTTTTCCAGACATGTCCCCTTTACGCTCCTGGAAGATAAATATGACGAAGGAGGTAGATATACCCTGGTTAAAGGCACCATAGGCACTCAGACATACACCTTTGCGTCTGTCTACTTACCAAACAAGAGACAACATCATGCACTTCGGGACATACTCCGCATAGTCATGTCATTTGCAGAGGGAATACTTCTGGTGGGAGGCGACCTTAACCTGGCACTTGACCCCCGAGTAGATACTTCCGTGGCACATCCAGTGTGGCGCCCTCAGTACAACGACAGGCCCGACTTCACCTACACGACAACAGACTGATTGACTGTTGGCGGGCTTTACACCCAACAGTTAAGGACTACACGTACTACAGCAACATACACGATCGATATTCTCGAATTGACTATCTCTTTCTGCCAGCCAACTTTGCACACCTCATGCAGTCGATTACCATAGGCGCCACGGCTTGGGCGGACCACTGCCCGGTCCTCATGACTTTAGCAACCTCACTTCACCGCCCCAAATCTACACACTGGCGACTAAATGAAACGCTCCTGGACGACCCTGTCATACTAGAGGGACTACGCAACACGCTCAGACATTATTTCATAGAGAACACCACCCCTGACTCCCCACACTCGATAGTCTGGGAAGCACATAAGACGGTTGCAAGGGGTTACCTGATATCGCAGGGCGCGCGCCTTAAACGGGAACGGACCCAACGCGAAACTGAACTAAGCACCCTCATCCGTGACCTTGAATTGACGCACAAGACTACACTCTCTGATCAGACTTACGCGGAACTTATGATACACAAGGCAGAATTACACTCCCTGCTTAATATCAGTGCTTTAAGCACCATGAAACGCACCAAACAACTTTTTTATGACCAAGGGAACAAATGCGGTAGGCTCCTAGCCCACGCCCTGCGCAAACGCAATCGTGCCATGTACATCCCTAAGCTGCGTACGCCAACAGACGCGGTACTCACGCACCCGCGGGACCTGATGGACCTTTTACTCACTCACTTCACTGACGCATACAATATCCCCGCCCCCCCGCGTCCCAGATACAACCCGCCATTGACACTTACTTACGGACCCACCTTGACAAATCCCTTCCACTTGAGGCTAGAAGACTGCTGGAACAACCGATTACGGACTCAGAACTATCTGATGCCATTAAACAGACGCCGACGGGAAAGGCTCCCGGCCCTGACGGATTACCCCTTATGTACTATAAAACTCTTCGGGAAACACTTGACCCACAATGGCTTGTGACCTTTAATTCCCTATCGGAAGGGGACTCACTGACCGCCCAAACCCTGACGGCAACAGTAACCCTTATCCCTAAATCGGGAAAGGACCCGGAGCTCTGTGGCAACTATAGGCCCATATCCCTGCTAAACCAAGATGTGAAATTATTTGCTAAAATACTTGCTACTCGCCTCAACTCGTATATTCCGCAGCTTATCCACACTGATCAATCAGGCTTTATCCCGGGGAGGGAGGGCAGGGCAAATACTGTGCGGGCGATTGACCTGATTCACATGGCATCTAAGACTAAAAATGAACCCATGCTGCTCTTATCCACGGACGCGGAGAAAGCATTTGACCGCGTCAGTTGGCGTTTCCTCTTCAGCACACTAGGCCATATAGGTCTGGGCCGCAACATGTTGGCTTGGATAGGAGCATTGTACACTAACCCCTCTGCCAGACTTAATGTGAATGGGGCCCTCTCACCCCCCTTCCGCATCAACAACGGCACGAGACAAGGATGCCCCCTTTCCCCGCTACTGTTTGCCCTCACCCTTGAGCCCTTCCTGCAAGCGATCCGCGCGCACCCACAACTGCACGGAATGACGGCGGCGGGAGTGGAGCACCGTGTGGCGGCATATGCCGACGACATGTTGTTCTTCGTCCGTAAACCGGCGGAGTCACTGCAGCATTTAACAAAACTTTTCCAGGAATATGGCTCCATTAGCAACCTCCGTATTAATATGGAAAAATCGGAAATTTTACCCATATATGTTCCTAATGACCAACGGGTAACCCTTAAACGCGCGTTCCCCTTCAGATGGTGCACCACTGGCCTCAAATATTTGGGGATCACCCTCACAGCGGCCTGTAAGGACTTGTATAATACTAACTATAGACCTTTGCTGGCCGCCCTGTTGGTGGATTTGCAAAACTGGTCCTACCCACATATATCATGGTTCGGCCGTGTAAATGTAGTTAAGATGAACATCTTGCCCCGCGTCCTCTATCTCTTTCAGACACTACCTATCTTCTTACCGACCGCCTTCTTTGCGCAGCTCCGCACAATGATCTCCACGTATGTCTGGAACTCCAAGAAACCGCGCATCAGCTTGACATTGCTGATGGCCCCGAAACAACTAGGGGGTGTTGCTCTCCCACACTTCAGGCACTACTACATGGCCTCACATTTACAACGCATAGTAGAATGGTCCACCAGCTCGCTAACTAGGGCCTGGGTCACAATAGAACAGGAAGCGGCGCGGTGTCCCCTGCCCTGTCTCCCCTGGTTGCCAATATTCACACAAAAGGCCATGGTAGAACCACATCCCCTAATAAACGCCACCCTGAAAGCTTGGCGCTCCTTGCATCGCGCAGCCGGTATTGCTCCGTTTCCTTCGCCTCTCATGCCTCTGCAGTGGTTACCGGCTTTCTCAAGGTCCTTATACCCAACGACCACAGACGGCCAACCAACCCCCCCACGACCCAGCCATTTCCTGAACGAATCGGGCCCAATCTCTTGCGACCAACTGCCCATTCCGAATGCGGACTCTTTCCTAACACGGTTCCACCACCACCGACTCATACAATCACTGAGATCCATTGCCCCACTTCCAGACTACAACAGACCGTTAACACAATATGAGATGCTGATAGAAAGGGGTAGATACCCATCGCACTGCCTCTCTTTAATGTATGATATGCTCCAGGCCACATCCTCACAGAACAGCCCTGCCCGCGCTAGCTGGGAACGTGAATTAAATTTTGCCTTCGAAGACCATCAATGGCGCGCAATATGCCAACTAGCACATTCCAGTTCCACGGCAGTGAGAGTTCAGGAAGCCAACTATAAAGTGCTCACGCGGTGGCACAAGACGCCCCAAGTACTGGGCCATTACAACAAGGGGGAGGTCAGCAAATGTTGGAGGTGTGACATACCTGATGCATCAACACTCCATATTTGGTGGGACTGCCCGGCTCTTACTGAGTTTTGGCGCTCCATCCATAACTGTCTCTGCGACGTCACGGAACCATCACCCCCATTTACACCAGAATACTGCCTTCTTAATCACACTGAGGCCCCACCAGAGGTATTTCGGAAATCGATCACCATCAGACTTCTACACGCCGCGCGCCTGGTTATACCCATGTTCTGGCGTAAACCCACTGCTCCATCCCTCTCTGTATGGCTCCACGAAGTGGAGAGTATTCGATCGGCAGAGGAAAGGGTCGCCCTGTCCCTAGGTAAGGCTCCTGAGCATTATCGCTCCTGGTACTACTGGCTACACACATGCCTGCCCCGCATGGGCAGAATCACAGCCCGACCCTGTTAGGTCTCCTTCACATGGGTAGTACTCTCCGCATGGTCTTCGCCCCCCGTCGGGACCCCGAACGGTCCATGCCACATACACACAGACGCTTGCCTGTCAAACCCGCCCCGGGCATTGTATTGTATTGCATTTACAGTAATAGTCGTATTCTATGCTATGTTTTATGCTTCCTGCCTTCGTTATTGACATATTTTGTAAAGCTGATATTGCTGCTGTATAACTTTTTCAACTTATCAATAAAGCACAATATGTTAAAAAAAAAAAAATAATGGCGAAGCGATGTCCTGTATGTGGATGAACGAACGATGAACCTGGGACCATGTTGTTGCATGTTACACATCCGAGACACTTGAAGCAACCTTTCTTTGTGGTTTCGTATATGAATTAACCGGATCTGTGTGAACTAATAAATCGCGAAGATTTTTACTTCTTTGAAAGCTGATCATGGGAGGTCTACTAAATTGCTCAGGAAGAATTTTGTCATATTGAAAGACATTCCAATGGCTTCTGATGTTATTTGCAATTTTTTCTCCATAAGTGGCGTGCTGTATGTTATAGGTAAGAAGATTCTCGGATTCTTAGTCTCCGGTTCTTTAGGGTAATTAAAGCGATGTACTGCTTTGTAAAAGACTGAGTCCAAATGTGACTTGTTGTAACCTCTATCCAGGTATCTAGAATACATTTCCTGGATCTTTTGTGATCTTTGTTCCTGATCGCTGTTATATCTCAGTACCCAAAGGAACTGAGAGATAGACTATATTGCCAAAAGTATTCGCTCACCCATCCAAATAATCAGAATCCGGTGTTCCAATCACTTCCATGGCCACAGGTGTATAAAATCAAGCACCTAGGCATGCAGACTGTTTTCACAAACATTTGTGAAAGAATGGGTCGCTCTCAGGAGCTCAGTGAATTCCAGGATGGAACTGTGATAGGATGCCACCTGTGCAACAAATCCAGTCGTGAAATTTCCTCGCTCCTAAATATTCCACAGTCAATTGTCAGCTGTATTATAAGAAAGTGGAAGTGTTTGGGAACGACAGCCACGAAGTGGTAGGCCACGTAAACTGATGGAGCGGGGTCAGCGAATGCTCAGGCGCATAATGCGAAGAGGTCGCCAACTTTCTGCAGAGTCAATCGCTACAGACCTCCAAACTTCATGTGGCCTTCAGATTAGCTCAAGAACAGTGCGCAGAGAGCTTCATGGAATGGGTTTCCATGGGCGAGCAGTTGCATGCAAGCCATACATCACCAAGTGCAATGCAAAGCGTCGGATGCAGTGGTGTAAAGCACGCTGCCACTGGACTATAGAGCAGTGGAGACGTGTTCTCTGGAGTGACGAATTGCACTTCTCCATCTGGCAATCTGATGGATGAGTCTGGGTTTGGCGGTTGCCAGGAGAACGGTACTTGTCTGACTGCATTGTGCCAAGTGTAAAGTTTGGTGAAGGGGGGATTATGGTGTGGGGTTGTTTTTCAGGAGCTGGGCTTGGCCCCTTAGTTCCAGTGAAAGGAACTCTGAATGCTTCAGCATACCAAGACATTTTGGACAATTCCATGCTCCCAACTTTGCGGGAACAGTTTGGAGCTGGCCCCTTCCTCTTCCAACATGACTGTGCACCAGTGCACAAAGCAAGGTCCATAAAGACATGGATGACAGAGTCTGGTGTGGATGAACTTGACTGGCCTGCACAGAGCCCTGACCTCAACCCGATAGAACACCTTTGGGATGAATTAGAGCGGAGACTGAGAGCCAGGCCTTCTCGTCCAACATCAGTGTGTGACCTCACAAATTTGCTTCTGGAAGAATGGTCAAAAATTCCCATTAACACACTCCTAAACCTTGTGGACAGCCTTCTCAGAAGAGTTGAAACTGTTATAGCTGCAAAGGGTGGACCAACGTCATATTGAACCCTATGGATTAGGAATGGGATGTCACTTAAGTTCATATGCGAGTCAAGGCAGGTGAGCAAAGACTTGGCAATATAGTGTAGGTAGTGAATTTTTCAGATGATGTGGATGATAGCTGTCTGCTTTCAATAGGGTATTTTACGTTTCTTTCCGGGACAGAGTGTGTCCCACCCCATTGTTGACACGAAAGATCAACATCTAAAAAAGTTATATATTGTAAATTACAGGTTGCTGTTACTTTAACCGGAGTGTTAAGTTCGTTGATGCTCTGCACAAAGCTGTTAAAAGAGCATTAATCACCATCCCAAATAAAAAAAATGTCATCGACAAACCTGCAATAAAAAAGTATTTGCGCCATGAAAGTGTTCAAGATATGTTGTTACTCAAAGTCTATATTGATACCTTAGATCGCAATTAATATTTTTATATTGTATACATTTCCAGACATTGTTTTCCATCTTTTCAGTTAATAACAGGGGTTAATCAAATACATCTATATTCCTTTGGTTTAATATCATGCCCCAAAATTAATGTTGGTTGATACAACCATTGTAGTTAAGAGGTAATGCAATATTTACAGTCCTCCAGATTGATTTAAATATCCATCTTTTTTACTCTTTATGTTTTTCTTGACTGGCGATTCGTGTTACTATAGCAACCGGATGCATTGAACGTAACGTGAAGTTGCACGTAGCAACGTAATACCGGACGGTACAAAGCTTCGTTTCTAATATATGTATGGGGAGGTCCTCCTCCCGAACAACTGGATTGGTGAGTAAACTCATTGAATTTGTATTTATATACACACAGACGTGGATCCCTTGCTTGATGTGCCTAGAGGGGTGTCAGCTATACCCTCCTGACGAGGCCTAACAAGGCCGAAACGATCGGAGGTTGCTGCACCTCTTGTGCAGGGATGACGGTCCTTTTTTTAAACTGCTTTAATAATTTTTTTGTTTTAAATACACGTGTGTGGCCCCTAAAACACTGGTTATATATATATATATATATATATATATATATATACACACAATTGTGTTCAAAATTATTCAACCCCCAATGCTGTAAAGGGTTTTAGGGAATTAAGCGTACATTTGTAATTGTATTCAGAATGAAATCCTACAAGGACTTTTTAAAGAACCATATGCAACTAAAATGACATCAATTGGTTTTGTAATACAGTAGTAAATGTTTCTTTTGTGAATTCTTCATTGACACAATTATTCAACCCCTTAAAGACTACCACTCTGAAGAACAGAGGTTCATTCAAGTGTTTTCAATCAGGTATTGAAAACACTTGTGGATGTCACGTAGCAGCAATAAAGCATAATAAGCACCAATTAGGCAGCTTTAAAATGACTGTGATACTCAGCTCCTTCTAGACATTTACTGGTGTGGTTACAAACATGGTGAAGTCAAGAGAATGGTCCAGGAAGACAAGAGAAGAGGTGATTACTCTTCACAGGAAGGGCAATGGCTATAAGAAGATTGCAAAGATGTTAAACATACAATAGGAAGCATCATTCGCAAATTCAAGGCAAAGGGCACTGTTGAAACGCTACCTGGTGGTGGCAGAAAGAAGATGCTGACTTCGACTGCTGTACGCTACCTGAAGCGTAGAGTGGAGAAAAGTCCCCGTGTGACTGCTGAGGAACTGAGAAAAGATTTGTCAGATGTGGGTACTGAAGTTTCAGCTCAGACAATACGGCGCACACTGCGTAATGAAGGCCTCCATGCCAGAACTCCCAGGCGCACCCCCTTGCTGTCTCCAAAGAATAAGAAGAGTCGAATGCAGTATGCCAAAAGTCATGTGGACAAACCACAGAAGTTTTGGGATCGTGTTCTGTGGACTGATGAAACAAAATTAGAACTGTTTGGGCCCATGGATCAACGCTATGTTTGGAGGAGGAAGAACAAGGCCTATGAAGAAAAGAACACCTTGCCTACTGTGAAGCATGGCGGGGGGTCAATCATGCTTTGGGGCTGTTTTGCTTCTGCAGGTACAGGGAAGCTTCAGCGTGTGCAAGGTACCATGAATTCTCTTCAGTACCAGGAGATATTGGATGACAATGTGATACAGTCCGTCACAAACCTGAGGCTTGGGAGACGTTGGACCTTTCAACAGGACAATGATCCCAAGCATACCTCCAAGTCCACTAGAGCATGGTTGCAGATTAAAGGCTGGAACATTTTGGAGTGGCCATCGCAGTCACCTGACTTAAATCCGATTGAGAACCTCTGGTGGGACTTAAAGAAAGCAGTTGCAGTGCGCAAGCCTAAGAATGTGACTGAACTGAAGACTTTTGCCCATGACGAATGGGCGAAGATACCCGTAGATCGCTGCAAGACACTTGTGTCAAGCTATGCTTCACGTTTAAAAGCTGTTATAACTGTAAAAGGATGTTGTACTAAGTACTAAGATTGAATGTCACTTGGGGGTTGAATAAAACTGATAATGATGTGAGCACAGAAAAGACATTTGTGGTTATTTCATTATAAATGTTATGTTATATTTGTTTGACCTACACGTGCCTCTTTGATTTAATTGTAAGCAAGATGACTGAATGATCAAAATCAATGTCAAACTGGCCAAAACACTCAATTTCAGTGGGGGTTGAATAATTTTGAACACAACTGTATATATATATATATATTAGTTTGTTTATTATTGCAGAAGCCACTTGCACATCATCATAGCAATTCATATATATATATAAGTGAGACAGAGGTCATTTGCATATCCTACCCAGAAATTCTTGCTGCATATGGGGAATGTGGCACAGGAGCTCTGGGATGCAATTCTTTGAATTGCTATGATGTGCAGGTGGCTTCTGCAATATTAAACACTAGTATATATATATATATATATATATATATATAATAACACGAGGGTGCTGCACTCATGGTTCACCAAGAAAAACCTTTTTTCGCCCGGTGCTTCAGCGATGGCCACAACAGATAGAAAATAGGAAGTACGCCAGCACTCCAGGGACTTTAAATGAAATTCCGTTTATTGGTCCAAAGACCTCAACATTTCGGCTCAAGACACAGAGCCTTCATCAGGACAGACATAAGTACAAAGGACAATGTACACCATTTATATAGCCACCACAATTAACAATGATAAAACCCCCCAATTACTCACCCCCTGGTGTGTGGGAATCGCAGCACACTTTACTCCGATGGTGTGCATGCGCCGACACGATCATTGTTAATTGTGGTGGCTATATAAATGGTGTACTTTGTACTTTGTACTTATGTCTGTCCTGATGAAGGCTCTGTGTCTTGAGCCGAAACATTGATGTCTTTGGACCAATAAACGGAATTTCATTTAAAGTCCCTGGAGTGCTGGCGTACTTCCTATTATAATATATATATTTATATATATATATATATATATATATATATATAATCAGTCATGGCTGAAATTGTTGGCACCCCAGAATTTTTCCAGAAAATCAAGTAACACATGTTTTGCTATACACATGTTTATTCCCTATGTGTGTATTGGAACAAAACAAAAAAAGGGAGGAAAAAAAGCAAATTGGACATAATGTCACACAAAACTCCAAAAATGGGCTGGACAAAATTCTTGGCACCCTTTCAAAATTGTGGATGAATAAGATTGTTTCGAGCAGGTGAGGCTCCTGTAAGCTCACCTGTGTGTCTGTGTGTGCCACACTAAGCATGGACAACAGAAAGAGGAGAAGAGAACTGTCTGAGGACTTGAGAACCAAAATTGTGGAAAAATATCAACAATCTCAAGGTTACAAGTCCATCTCCAGAGATCTAGATTTGCCTTTGTCCACAGTGCTCAACATTATCAAAAAGTTTGCAACCCATGGCACTGTAGCTAATCTCTCTGGGCGTGGATGGAAGAGAAAAATTGATGAAAGGTTGCAACGCAGAATAGTCCGGATGGTGGATAAGCAGCCCCAAACAAGTTCCAAAGAAATTCAAGCTGTCCTGCAGGCTCAGGGAGCATCAGTGTCAGCGCGAACTATCCGTCGACATTTAAATGAAATGAAACGCTATGGCAGGAGACCCACGAGGACCCCACTGCTGACACAGAGACCTAAAAAAGCAAGACTACAGTTTGCCAAAATGTACTTGAGTAAGCCAAAATCCTTCTGGGAAAACGTCTTGTGGACAGATGAGACCAAGATGGAGCTTTTTGGTAAAGCACTTCATTCTACTGTTTACCGAAAACGGAATGAGGCCTACAAAGAAAAGAACACAGTACCTACAGTGAAATATGGTGGAGGTTCAATGATGTTTTGGCGTTGTTTTGCTGCCTCTGGCACTGGGTGCCTTGAATGTGTGCAAGGCATCATGAAATCTGAGGATTAACAAAGGATTTTGGGTCGCACTGTAGAGCCCAGTGTCAGAAAGCTGGGTTTGCGTCCGAGATCTCGGGTCTTCCAGCAGGACAATGACCCCAAACATACGTCAAATAGCACCCAGAAATGGATGTTAACAAAGCGCTGTAGAGTTCTGAAGTGGCCAGCAATGAGTCCAGATCTAAATCCCACTGAACACCTGTGGAGAGATCTTAAAATTGCTGTTGGGAAAAGGCGCCCTTCCAATAAGAGAGACCTGGAGCAGTTTGCAAAGGAAGAGTGGTCCAAAATTCCGGGTGAGAGGTGTAAGAAGCTTATTGATGGTTATAGGAAGCGACTGATTTCAGTTATTTTTTCCAAAGGGTGTGCAACCAAATATTAAGTTAAGGGTGCCAAGAATTTTGTCCAGCCCATTTTTGGAGTTTTGTGTGACATTATGTCCAATTTGCTTTTTTTCCCTCCCTTTTTTTATTTTGTTCCAATACACACAAAGGGAATAAACATGTGTATAGCAAAACATGTGTTACTGCAATACTTTTCTGTGAGAAAAACTTGATTTTCTGGAAAGATTTCTGGGGCGGCAACAATTTCAGCCATGACTGTATATATTATTTTTTCTTTTAAACGGAAAAATTTTGTTTCAAAAAGAGACATGCGGTACCATGAGGTACAGAAAAAACACAGGTACATTAATATCTTCGTGTATGCAATGGTGCGGCGCAACAATGCTTGTCGACCGAGTACCACTCAGCCGAGTAATACGCCGGATCACATCGTAAGCTTCTTGACAAACCAGCTCATACAAATCATATTATGAGGAGAGCGAATCAAACATGAAAGTATGTAATAATCGAAGTGAGTCCATGTGTATCTCATACCAAAAGTAGTGTCAATATGATGAGGCGAGGGAAAGGTGCATGAATCAGAGCAACTGAAAACAAAGTGGAGAATAGTGGAGCAGAGAATCAACTAAGAACAGTGAAAGACCACAAGAGTTACAGTGAGAACGAGAGAAAAAAGGGCGGGAGAAGGTGGAGAACCAAGAGATAATAGAAGGTAGGAAAGAAAGAGAGACAAGGAAAGAGAGCGGGTTGGGAGTACCACATTGAGAGTCAGAGGGGAAATGGGGATGGGGCAGATCACAGTAAGGGAGGGAGTGTGGGCAACTAAGATGGGATGCAACGCGCAAGTCACAGAGCCTCAACCGTTCGCGGTGCCATGGCGGATCCGTCACCTTCCTTCGAAGAACTGGTCATTCCAGGGCCCTCCCCTGACTCCCCTGCCTCCACCAAAGCCGTCCTGAATCGCGCCGAGGAGCAATAAGCAGCGCAATGAAACCACACTTTGGTGAAGTGCTGCGCTGCCTCCGCAGGTGTTAGAGCTAGTTCTTTGTTCGATCTTAAAATTTTCAATCTAACAATTAACATTTTCAGCGGGGGAGTAGCGGTGGACCTCCAATAGATGGGGATGAGCGACCTAGCCACCAAAAGGATGCGAAGTAGTAAGGAATTCTTCATTGATTTGACCAAAAACAGAAGCTGAAGGAGGAAAATTTGTGGTGTCAGGTCAAAGTCTACATCCGTGGTGCGGCGGATAAGGTCGTGCACTCTCTTCCAGTAAGTCTCGAGAGGTGCACATTCCCACCAAAATGGAGGTATGTGCCAGTCTCAGCTGCGCACCTCTAACAGTTCGGGAAATGGGAAGTGTCATACGTGGCCATAAGAGCAGGGGTTCAGTATCAGAAGACCAATAGTTTGTAGGACGATTCTTGTAGTTTGGTGACCGGCGAGCCGGAGTGAGTCAGGGACAGCGATTTAGTCCTAGCGTCGTCAGATATAGGCGTGCCAAGTGTCCATCAGGTGCTGGTCCATCAGGTGCTTCGAGTATAACAAAAGTACCATCTCGCAGCACGTGATGGGCCCGAAGATTAACAGTATCAGAGAGTTGTCTAAGTAAAGGGGGCAGGATCGGCACTGAGAATTCGGGGTTGTGCACCAACAGCAGTAAAGGCGAGGGGTAGGTCGTCAGAGAGAATTTTGACTGGATCTTGTGCCATAGATGCAGCGAACTCCCAACTGGCAAAGTCTTGCTTATGATGAACTTGGCTGCCGTCCATGATAGCCACGTTAAGGTCCACAGCAGTCGATCCACAAACGTTTCTTCCAAGTTCAGCCACCTTTGTTCAGGAGAATCGGTCAGCCAATCAACAACCCTGGTCAGATGGGCTGCGTTGTAGTATAGGTGGGTGTCTGGGAGGGCAAGTCCACCACTTAAATTCGGCTTGCATAGTGTGGCATACTTAAGTCGCGGATGGCTCTGTGACCAGATAAAGATACGGAAAAGGGTTTGTACCGTCTGGTGAAAGGACATTGATAAAAAGATGGGGAGGGTTTGGAATAAATATAAGAGTCTCGGCAAGAAGTTCATTTTGATCCCTCCGGCTCTCCCCATCCAAGACAAAAATTTGGTGGACCAACGTGCTATGTCTGCTTGGAAGACTTCCAGAAGCAGCGCAAAATTGAGGGCAAATAGTTTAGAAAAGTCAGGGGAGAGACGAATCCCCAGATAGGTTAGGGAAGAGGAACACCAGTGGAAAGGGTACCGCTCGCTCAAAGCCCTGTGCCAAGCCCTTGGAAGCAAGACAGCTAAAATTTCAGACTTAGTTTTGTTTATTTTAAAGCCCGCCACGGCGCCATAGGTCTGCAATTCACGAAGGACCTCCAGCATAGACCCAACCGGATCTGGCAAAATGAACATAAGATCATCTGCGTATGCAGAGAGCTTATGCTCGGTACGCGAGCCTAGGATTCCTTTGACAAGCAGGTTCTGTCTGAGGATAACAGCGGATCCAAACTTAAAGCCAAGAGCAACGTTGAGAGTGGATAGCCTTGTCGAGAGCGATTAAGGATCAGAAACGGGGGAGTAAGCGCACCATTCACCCTAATCCGTGCTGACAGTGCTGAGTAAAGGGCACGGATCCAGCACATCAGCAATCTTCTCCAATGCCAAAACGTCTCAGGATAAGGAACATAAAAGGCCAAAGTACCCGATCGAAAGCCTTCTCGGCATCAGTCGATAGGAGTAAGAGGGGAAGAGCAGAACGTTTAGAATGGGCCATGGTGTTCAATATCCTGGTAGTCGCGTCTCTAGTTTCATGTCCAGGAATAAGTCCCACTTGATCTGGGTCTACTAGCTGCGGCATAAATCGCTTAAGACAATTCGCTAAGATACGTGCCAGGAGTTTCATGTCATTGTTCAACAATGAAATGGGCCGATAATTACCGCAGCAAGTATGATCCTTCTCAGGCTTTGGTGTCAGAGAAATCATTGCCATTAAAGAGTGAGGGTAGGGATGGACTCCTTCTCAGATTGCCTTAAACAAGGTGAGAAGTAGGGATGAGTCGAACACCCCCGTGTTCGGTTCACATTCGAACTCGAACAATTTCAAAAGTTCGAGTTCGGACGCGAACACGATCCGAACTCAATGCAAGTCAATGGGACTCGAACGGTCGATTTTTAGAGTGCCCTGCAAGAGGGCATATATGCAAGATATTTGCCATAAAAGGTATATGGGGGTCCGGGTAGTGCCCTGGGGGACAGGAAACAAGGAAAAAAAGTTTTAAAAAAAAAACATTTTTAAAGGAACAGTGATTTTTCCATAAAATAAAGGTTAAGAATAAAAATGAAAAATTCCTTCAAATATCGTGCCTAGGAGGTCCCCATAATCTACCCGTGAAGTGGTGGATTTGTAGGATGTATAGAAACATTTAAAAAGAAAAAAAATTACATTTCAAATGACTGTAAATGTTTTTCCTTTAATCTATTCATAAACAACTGCTTGGGGCGACAGCCTGTATGAAAAGAGGAGACGTTTTAGGACACGCAGAACAAGTTTAGTGATTTTTTGGCTAAATTATGGTGAAACTTATGTAGGCTTTGGATGAAAGTAACAACAGGTGCATTAAAATTGCATGAGCATTAACATTTGCTGCGGCGTTTACCGCATATTTGTAACGATTCCCCAGGACAGACCTGGTAGGATCCCAGGTAACAGACCTCTAACCCTCCGATCCTTAGGATAGTTGGGACTCGGGACCACTAAACCTAACCTCTAGCAGCCACACAGGCCAGGGAGACAGCATCAACAATATACACCACAGACTGAGATCAATATATGTTTGTACTGCGCTATAGTATATGGCAGGATGTAAGCGCACCAGCAGTAACAAGCAGCGGAATATACCAGACAGGGGCGCAGAGCGAGAGTAGTTGTTATAACAAAACCGGGTCAGCAACCTTTAGGCACTTGTACTGTGCTACTGTATATGGTGAGAATCGGCGCACACCAGTAGCAACAGGAGGCAAACAGAACAGGCAGGGAGTATACAGAGAGAATAGTCAAATGGCAGGCAAAGCCGGCAACAGATCGGGTCCTCAGAACAAGCAGGGTAAGTAACAAGTATACTTCTGAGAAGATACGCTATTAGTGTAGCGGGGAAGCCGGCTGCGCATTTTGCATCGCTCCCGCTACACTAATAGCGTATCTTCTCAGAAGCTTCACACAGCGTGCCGGTGTATGCAGTGTCTAACAGCGTGGGAGACGGGAGGCTGCGCTTGTTGGTGGATCCAGGAATTAAGTGAGTATTAGAGAGAAAGAAAATAAAAAGTTTTATTTCATGTTCCTTGGGACATTTAAAAATGTCGGATTTAATTTTTTTTTAGAAATGTGTCGCCTTACCTTAGCCTGGTGGTCAGTCATTTGAAGGAGGCTCCCTGGATCGTGGTTGTGGGGGGGTCTGCCGTGGCCGCAGGTGCAGTGGCTCCCTCCCTGCGCCGCCTCTCTGCCAGTGCCACATGCAGCCGGCCGGCCAGCTCGCACAGTCGCAGCTCTGTCAACTGGCGGCCGAATGCTCCTAAAGGGATCCTTGGGAGGCCCCGGCGGGCTACGCTCTACAGTGCCTGATTAGAGGGCCTCGTCTGCCTGATGTTTTAGCAACAAGACTGCCATAGGCTTCAATGTTAAAAATATTCTCGTTTTAATTCAATATCTAATAAACCGTTGCTTATAATATTCTGCAGTAAAGAGTCTATTTTTAGATTTTAGGATTTTTTAAGCATTTTTTTAAAAAAAAATTTTTATTTTATTTCGAACTTTTTGCGAACGGCCTGAAAAGTTCGAAGTTCGCCGAACGGCCAATGTTCGAATCGAACTCATGTTCGAATCTAACCAAACACCTATCTCTAGTGAGAAGGGTAGGTATCAGATCCTTAGTGCAAGTTTTATAGTATTCGATGGGTAAACTATCAGGGCCCAGACTTTTCCCATTTTTAGATGTCTTCAGTGCGGCAAGTATCTCCTCCTATGAAATGGCAGTATTCAAGGAGACGGTCTGCTGCGCCAAGAGAGCGAGTAATCGTCCGAGCCAGATAGGCATCAATGTGTTCTAACGTTGATGTTGGGGTACCAGTAACATCAAGATTGTAGAGATCTTTGAAGAAT
Source organism: Leptobrachium leishanense (assembly GCA_009667805.1). Lineage (NCBI taxonomy): Eukaryota > Metazoa > Chordata > Amphibia > Anura > Megophryidae > Leptobrachium > Leptobrachium leishanense. The sequence continues at coordinate 87,666,243 of CM019066.1, read as the reverse complement.
TGAAGGAATGCCCCAGAGATATCCTGTGAATCAGTTGTGAGGGCGCCCGTTGCACTGCGGATCTTACCTCATTGGAGGTAATATGCTCCAATTCAAGAGCTCTAATCTCTGCCAAGAATATCCGACATTCCTCCTCAGAGTTTCTTACAAGGCAGTGTCCTTACTGATGAAAAAACCTCAAATGACCACCTTGTGAGCCTTCCAGATAACTGGGATGGGTGTTTCAGACGACAAATTCTCATTGAAAATATTTTCAAGCGTAGCATGTAGCCCCGCAAGGAGTAAGGGGTCCTCCAAAATGGATACATTAAGGCGCTAGTGGCGTTCACGTGGGACGAAAAGCGGTAAATGCAGTGATAGTGAAAGTGGAGCATGATCCGACCACGTAGTTGCAGTGATGTCCACAGATCTGGGCAGAGTAAGGTTGTGATCATGCATAAAGAAGTAGTCAATTCGCATATGATCTGCATGTACTGGGGAGAAAAAAGAATAATCACGTTCTGTGGAATGTAGTGCCCTCCATACATCCACAAGTCGGTGCTCATGCATGGAGCGCCGCACACTACGCAGCACGTGAGTGGGAGTAGTCGAGGTGCCGGAGAAGAAGTCCATGCGTGGATCTAGAGTCACGTTGAAGTCACCAGCCACGATGGTAATACCCTTCTGGAAGGCTTCTAGGGATCGAAGTATTCGCGCAAGACAGGAATGTTGTTTTTTGGTAGGCAAATAGATGGACGAAAAGGTATAAATGAAGTCAAGAATAGATCCATGGACAAATAAGTACCGACCTCTGTCGCCCATTTCCGTGGCATCAACTACAAAGGGCACATTCTTAGAAAAAAAAAATCGCAACCCCACGCAATTTGCTTAACGTACAATTGCTGAAAAAAAATATTAGGAAATTGTCATCTCCGAGTGTCGAAGCTGACCCTGCCCGGAACTGAGTCTCCTGGAGGAAGGGTCATGGTTCAAGTCCTGGAGAAAAAAGTGAGGGAACTCACCCAAGAATTCCACGACCCCCCCATTACCTGAAGAAAAAAAAGGATGTATATATACACCTGCCCCCCCCCGAGAATCATGTGTAACCAGGCATAGACCCCTCAGAATTATATATATCCAGCACAGACCCCAGAATTGTATATAATAAGCAGACCCCAGAATTATATGTACCAGACAGAGCCCATAATTTATATACCAGCAGAGCCCATAGTTTGTATACCAGCAGAGCCCATAATATATATATACCAGCAGAGCCCAGAATGTATATACCAGCAGAGCCCAGAATGTATATACCAGCAGAGCCCAGAATGTATACACCAGCAGAGCCCATAGAATGTATATACAAGCAGAGCCCATAGTTTGTATAGCAGCAGAGCCCAGAATGTATATACCAGCAGATCCCATTATGTATTGTGACAGGGTGCAGGGGTTGGGTAACAGGATGTCGGGGGAGTAATTGAAGGAAGGTATATAGGACCCAGAATCCTGCATGGCCTCTACCCTCTCACACATGTGTTGCCAATTAATCAATTAAAGCCACAGGTAAAGTCCCAGGCTGCTGACTGCTAGAGAGAGAGAAGTGTGTTTAATCAGACTGCTCAGAGCAGGGTGTGGAGCAGTAGCACTTCTAAAGAGATGCTGTGTTTTTTTTTCTTTTGTTTGAGATTATGGTTTTGTGATAGTTAGGATTAGGAGTGCTGGATGTATAGTTAGGTTTTCTTTTGTAGTTTTTGTTCGCTGAATCACCGACAATAGTGATTCCAAAGCCTTGTCTGCTGTTTGCTGCTGTATGCTGGAATAAAAGACCTCCAATTTGCACAAGTTTCAAGTCTGCAGCTGTTTCTTCCCTAGAGGACTGTGTTGTTTGGCTGGAACCAAGGATCTCGAGCTGTTGCTATACTACAGTGTAGACCAGCAGATCCCAGAATGTATAAACCAGCAGAGCCCATCATTTCTTTACCAGCAGAGCCCATTATTTACTGTATATACCCAGGCAGACTCCAGAATGTATATACCCAGACAGACCGCAGAATGCATATACCCAGACAGACCCCAGAATGCATATACCCAAACAGACCCCAGAATGCAGATACCCAGACAGACCCCAGAATGTAGATACCCAGACAGACCCCAGAATGTAGATACCCAGACAGACCCCAGAATGTAGATACCCAGACAGACCCCAGAATGTATATACCCAGACAGACTCCAGACTGTATATACCCAGACAGACCGCAGAATGCATATACCCAGACAGACCCCAGAATGCATATACCCAGACAGACCCCAGAATGCATATACCCAAACAGACCCCAGAATGCAGATACCCAAACAGACCCCAGAATGTAGATACCCAGACAGACTCCAGAATGTAGATACCCAGACAGACCCCAGAATGTATATACCCAGACAGACCCCAGAATGTATATACCCAGACAGACCCCAGAATGCATATACCCAGGCAGACCCCAGGATTATACTTACCCAGACAGATCTCCTCCCGCGTGGTTCGCCACGCTGCTGCCGACTTCTTCTGTTCTGAAGGCTGTGACGCAAACTCACGAGATCTCGGCAATAGGCTGCGTCACAGCCTTCAGAAGGCTGAAGACGGCGGCTGCGCAAAGGAGGAGGCACGCAAGTACTTGGGGAACACGGGCCAATCGAGGGGGCTGCTAGCAGAATGCAGTTAATGCATTCCGCTAGCAGCCCCAGCGGTAACCTAAATCGGCCCACAGCGGGAACATGCGTTTCCGCAACGTTCCCGCTGCGGTAGAAGTGCAGGAACGCCGTTCCCGTGCGTTCTCGCAGGACTCGAGCCCTGATGGAAGGCGACGGACGTCTGAGACGATCGCAGGTCACGCAGTAGGCACGAGTGTTTTTCAGGGATATTGAGGCTGCAGACATTAAAGCAGTGCAGCTGTAGGTCATTGGGGAAGAAAGGGGATGCCTGTCGCATCATATTGGATTGTGTAGCGCTGTGTTTAAAACCTTACTGTGGCAGTACCTATTTTTGGCCACCGGAGGGAGACAAGCGCGATAAGAGACACTGAACATTGGGACTACGTTTCCCGGCATGTTTTGTGAACAGACACAGGAAGTGGGTGGGACACAGACGCTGTACATCCTGAGCCTCGTGGAGATAGCTGGCAGAGCGTGCCAGGGAGTGCATGAGACAGGACACCGTATTGCAGAGCGGAGCAGAGACTAGGCCGGAGCGCAGGTGGGGCCTACCAGGATTCCAATCCAGATTATCCAGCTTTACCAGACGGAACCCTAGTTATCCACAGACATTACCTAAGCTACTATCCAGGCAAGCAGAGGACCCCGAGTAAGGAGTACCGCAAGTCCATTGGAAGGGAGAGCAGGCGGTAGCTGGACAAGTCCGGGCCGGAGCAAAGAAAGCCTGACCACAGATCCAGTAGCCGGTATCCCAGCAAGGCGACAAGTGGAGAGACGTCCTGGGTCAGCGGAGCTTTGGTGATCGAGCGGATGGGTGAGAGGCCTCCAAGGCCGGTTTATAAAGTCAAGAAAGCACGCTGCTGTTTGTCTTCAAAACCCACAGGGCCCCAACTTGACTAGTCGAAGACATCGCTATAAGTAATTCACTGGCCAGTTGAATAGTACCCGGGTACCATAACACACACATACACTTACCGTCCGGGACTTAACCTGTGCGGGACTCACTTCCTAATATCCCAAAAAGGGGTAAAGATTCGCATTTTATTTTGTTTCCGCTGCGCGTTTCTCGAATTACAAAATATTGCATTCTCTTTTCCGCTACGCGTTTCTCGAAATTACGAAGCATTGTATTTTTTTCTGTTCGGCTGCGTTTTTCCCCGAAATACGAAACCTCGTATTTCTTTTTCCGCTGCGCGTTTACCGCGATACGAAATACTGTAAATATATCTACGAACACCGTGTCTGATTATATGCTTTTTACTCTAGTGAACTATATAAATTATAAAATCCACAACTGTGCTGGAGTATATTTATTCCCTAGTGTGGGGAGACTGACCCGTGGTTCATTATCAGCGGCTCCTCCGGGAGTGAGCGCTACAATTGTCAGGTGTTCAGGTGCGGTTTCCCAGACGGTGAAGGAAGGGATAGGAGTAAAGGGATCAGGGGAGAGGGGGAAGAGAAGTCAAGGAAGGAGGTGAGGAGAGATGAAAAGGAAGAAGAAGAGCGAGCGTGGAAGGAAGAGATATGTGAGGAGAGAAGGATGATGAGAGAAATAAAGAGAATGCAAGAGAGAAGAAAAGAGTCAGAGCACAAGCAAAAAAGAGGTGTGAAGTGCTCCAACTGCAGCGTCACCCAATACCTCAAGGCCTGTTAGCCGAGAAGGAGGACCCACGTATGGGGGAAGAATACACTAAACCTCATGGGGTGATATCAATCCGGCCGAAAATCTGAAAAGCACTACTAGTGGGGCACAATACACCACTGGGAAGAGGGGATATATTAAAGTCTGCAAATATGGACAGCAGTTCCAAAAGGGACCCACCCGTCATTACCGACATAATGTGCTACCATCAACGTAGTGGCGGAGAGCGAGATAGGACTAGAGGAGAAGAGATAGGAGCATAATGATGGTGGGGATGGAGAAAGGGGCAATATAACATTCTGACAAACAATAAAGTACATGAGGCTGAGGTAGTGAAGGGGTGAGAGAGGAAAAGGGGTGGGGGAGCAATGAGAAGAAGCCGTTTCATGCATGAGGAGAACATACGCAATTGACATAAGTAAACTTAAAACCAACACTATGAAGAAGTCAGTGTCCAGGAGCCGAGGAAAGATTACAGTACAGTAACAACGGTGCCGTGCTACATGGACTCCCTGTAGGGCCTACAGGACGTCACAGAGATACAACAGTAAAAACTTTGTAGACAGCGTAATCTCATGTACATCGTAAAGGAAGTAACATATTAACTGAGAGGCGTAGGCTGCGAAAAGTCCAACAACACCCATCTTCCCCTTTCCACCATTTCCTGATCAAAAACCACAAAAACCCAATGTGGGGTGTAGCGCCAAGAAAAGAAAAACACATGGTGTGGCAGAAGTCACTCCCTAGTGCGTCAACAGTCAGGCAAAGCCACACCCACTGATGAAGCTGCGTCCAGCGAAACGCATTTGCGGTGTACTATATATTTTTATATGTTTTTATATTTGACTTTAAAAAACCCGTTGTGGATTCCAAACTTCCTGAGTATTCGTTGTTGGAAACCCTGGGAGAACATCACTCTTGAACTTCGGCCTCTTTGGAGTCCGAGAAGGAGAATCGGTGGCTCCTTATATCCACCGACTGAACGATGTTTGGTGCCCTTTAGCAGAACAGGCACCATCAAATATGAGTAGAACCTCCATACTTACGATTTCTGTAGGATTGTCAAAAACAGTCTGCACAGAGACTTTTTCTTTTCTCTCCTTTTTTTGAGGAATCATAAGCGAGATACTTCAGTTCCTGTTGCGAGTGATGCCCACGGAAATTTAGGGCTAGCGCCCAGCACCAATTTCCCAACCTTTAGGCAAAGCCATGAGGCAATACTTGCGGTCCTCGGAGAGGCCGTTACGGCAAATACCTGCAATGCTAAGTAGGTCCTGTCAGGGATCGCCACCAGTCCATCACCAGTGGGCGATCTAAATGAGCTCAGCAAAGTCTATGAGCCAGTTCAACAGGCTAGAACACTCTCCAACAACTGTCAAGGGAGACCTTGCTGTTAGCAACCAGCAAAGTTGGGAGAGGAAAGGAGTCCAGAGACCAGTGTGCTGTGTATCAGCATGCCGACGTCATACTCCATACCGGCTGGATGGAGTAAAGGTAACATCATTACTCTATAACAGTGGAGTCACATGTTTGAATCCCAGCTAGAGCACCTCTCCAGTAAGTGTACTTGGGCAAGACACCAAATGGTACACACTTGCCTACCACACAATGGCCCCTATTACAATCTCCGTGCAATTGCACTCGAGCAGCGCAGTTTTTTTTGCGCACGACAAAATGCGTTATCGCGCTAAAATTAACGGGGTATTACAATCCTCGTGCATTTTGTCATCCGTAAAAAAAATCGTGCGTAAAAGCGACGCACAAAAAAGTACGTTTGTGCACGTAAATGTGCGCCCGCAATGTAATTTTAAAGGCGAGTTCGTCAAACGAACGCATTTTTTGTGCAGACTGTGCACAAAAACGTTTGTTCTGACAGAAGACAAGGTATTGGAGCAATAATGACCCCTAGTGGTAAGTAGGTATTTTGCTACTGAATACAAAATGAAAAAAACAAAAATCGATTGGTATATACATATAGGTATAGATCATTCAGAATTTTGACTTCGAAGCCCATGGAGCTTCTCTAAGTGTCTTCGCTGTAATACTTTAGTTCAACGTTCGGTCCATGCACACCTTTATCCCTGCCAGCTGTGCGCCAACCTCATACCACTGGCGTGTTATATCTCTGTTGGCTCTTCCGTTAGTATGTTGTGTCTTAAGAGATGCTAAGATGACTTGGATAGTTGCAAAAATGGCAAATAACTGAAGTCCTGATGTGACCTGTTTCCTGCAACCGTCTCTGGGAAAAAAGATATCTCATAGCTCACATGCAATAAGGTGCTTGGTGGACCTTCCCCCTGACCGTCAAATTATATTGTCAGGAATGCAAGGACGTCGCGAGACGAATATGGTGGCATAAGAAGGAAGAGCTTCAGATGAGCATGCCTTGTACCAACCCCTGGGTTGCCACCTTGGTCAAGACAAGTCACTTGGGGGATCTGTGCAAAAACAGTCAAGACCTCCACAATGGTATATGTCCACTTTTTATGCTGGATTAAGCGAGGTTCAACCTTGCTTTTGGTTTGCAATTTTAATACACTCACGCCCTATTTTCTGCTTTATTTCCACCCTGATTTTGGGTAATCTCTTATTTTAGTGTCTTTTATTAAGACCATCAAGCCAATTTAGTATTTTAGCGTTTTTTATTCTTGGTGCTGCTGCTGTGAACTCAATATTTATACAATGTTGCAAGAAAGCTTTGAGTTGAACAATCTCATGCCAAGTTTTGCTTACACCACAAATTCACTGCTATAGGCATGCATCTTACATATTTAATAGATTTTTTTTCTTCTTCATGTATCTATTACACAAAAAATTTCCTAAATATCTGCTGTTATTAACCCCTTCACTGCTGAGCCATTCCACCTCTGTGCACTGAGCTCATTTTGACTGCTTTGTGCTCATGTTGAACCCCATCGTTCGTGACCCAGCTGGTTTTACAATTTTCAGTCCGAAAGTACCCACTGCTGGTTTTAAATTTTTGCGATGTTTGTGTTTAGGCCAAATTTTCCTCTTACTCGTTTATGCAACCCACACATATTATATACTGTTTTTCCGCCATTAAATGGACTTTCTACATATACCATTATTTCCATCATATCGTATAATTTACTAGAAATATGATGAAAAAAATGCTAAAAAAGCATACTTTTTCGTAATTTAATCCCCAAAATCTAAAACCGTCAAAAAGACCTCAGCTAAATAGTTTCAAAATTTTGTCCCAAGAATAGAAATACCCAATTTTTACATGTTTTTGCTTTTTAACCCCTTCACTGCAAAGTCAGTTCACCTATGTGCGCTGAGCTCATTATGACCATTTTATGCTCATAATTTTTAGATGCCAGCCTAGGTCCTATTTAATTAAACCCCCCTCAGACAAAATTAAAAAATAATAATAACAATAATATTTTATATATATTTTTTTTACACCTGGTCATGTTTGGTATCACTGGAAAGGCCATGATCAGGCCTTTCCAATGATGTCAAACATGACCCTCTAGCTGCCAAGTGGAGATAGGATATTCTTTGGATCCCCTTATCTCCACTTGGCAGCTAGGGGGTTAACTGGCCCACTGACATCCTCACACATATGGTGAGGATGTCAGTGGGTGGGGGGGTGACCCGGAGGCTTGGCTGACATCCAAGATGTCAGCCACCTCCAGGTTTGAATCACAATCCGGCAGCGAAAGTGTTAATGTTATACACCACTGAAAAGGGAGACTCTCCCCTTTCCAGCGGTGCAATTTTTTTTTCGGACGTTAAATGGTTGGAGATGGAGGGCTCCAAAGAAGCCCCTCTTCCCTTACTGAATTTTAAGGCAGGCGCCGGTGGGTGCCTGCCGATGACGTCATCACGCAGCGTGATGACATCATCGCGCCTGCTGGCCCCCCGGAAACGTCACTTTCAGCCTGCCAGAACGCTACGGGAGCCAGCGAGGAAGGTAAGTATCTGGCGGGAGGGAAGTTAGGAGTAGGGATGAGCCGAACACCCGTGTTCGGTTTGCATTCGAACAATTTCAAAAGTTCGAGTTCGAACATGAACACGAACCGAACTCAATGCAAGTCAATGGGACTCAAAAGCTTGGTTTTTAGAGTGCCCTGCAAGAGGGCATATATGCAAGATATTTGCCATAAAAGGTGTATGGGGTCCGGGTAGTGCCCTTGGGGACAGAAAACAAGGACAAAAAGTTAAAAAAAAAAGTTTTTAAAGGGACTGAGTTTTCCATGAAATAAGGGTTAAAAATAAAAACGAAAAATTCCTTCAAATATCGTGCCTAGGAGGTCCTTATAACCTGCCCGATAAGTGGTGGATTTGTAGGATGTATAGAAACATTTAAAAACAAAAAAAATACGTTTCAAATGACGGTAAACGGATTTCCTTTAATCTATTCATAAACAACTGCTTGGGGCGGCAGCCTGTATTAAAAGAGGAGACTTTTTAGGATACGCAGAACAAGTTTAGTGATTTTTTGGCTACATTATGGTGAAACTTATGCAGGCTTTGGATGAAAGTAACAATAGATGCTTTAAAATTGGGCCTTTAGTGTCGGCAACAGTGCCGTCACACCGTAACCCCTCTGTGGTATTGTGGAAGAGTGCACGGTTGGACCCTGCGTTCCAAAAATTAAAATGATATAAATCTGGTACAGGCGTCAGTGCAGCCAAATATTGTGCCTTGGTGGCAGCAAGTTCCTTCACACCGTAAACCTTTTGTGGTATTGTGGAAGAGTTCAGTGGTGGAGGATTTGTGAATGCAGAAGACATCCCCGATCTATTCCGTTATGGCAGCATCATGGGATTGATAGCTGCTGATCCAGGACTGATACATTTTTATAAATGAATGTCAGCCGGTCTACAGAGCCGGTGGACAGACGCACTCTTTTGTCTGTGACAAAACCTCCAGCGGCACTGAACGTCCTTTCAGAAAGCACGCTGGATGAAGGGCAACCTAGTAGCTGCATAGCATATTGGCTAAATTCTGGCCAGTGATCCAATCTCAACACCCAGTAAGCCAGTGGATAATCTGCTGGAAAGGTATCCAGGTCTGCCCTTGCCCCTAGGTAGTCCTGCACCATACGGTGAAGATGCTGGCAATGGGTGCCTACATTTGTCATCCCTGGGCGTCGTGGACTAAAAAAATGTAAAAAGGCATCAGTCAAGCGGCCCGGCCTTCACCACTATTCCTCTGATCATCCGCAGCCTCAGAAGCACCTGTGTCATCACTTGGTAACCTACCAGTGCCTGGAAAGGTGTTACACAAGTGTCGCTTTAGAGCGTCTTCAAGTTTTTTTATCCTGTGCTCCCTCTGTGCAGGCAGGATGAGCTCTGCAACTTTACCCTTGTATCATGGATCAAGAAGGCTAGCCAACCAGTAATGATCCCTCTCCTTGATAGCACGAATCCTGGGGTCCTCTACCAGGCTTTGCAGGATAAGGGAGCCCATGCAGCGTAGGTTGGAGGTGGCATTAGCTTCCGAGTCTTCCTGATCAATGAGGATGACCCCACCGTGCACTTCCTCCTCCCAGTCACGTACTAGTCCTTGTGTTTCTGGGCACACAAAACCCTCCCTTGAGGAATCCCCACCTTCAATGCCCCCACTACTTAAATATTCCTCATCCTCCGCCTGTCTGATCTGAGGAGGACCCGCTGGAATGCTTTCTGCGGAAAGATTGGGGCCTTGAGAACTAGGGAAGGCCTTCTCTTCCTCCCGCTGCTCTGCCTCTAGAGCCACATCTATAATTCCCCGCAGAGTGTGCTCCAGCAGAAACACTAAAGGAATTGCATCACTGATGCATGCACTGTCCCTGCTCACCATCCTCCGTGCCTCCTCAAATGGTGACAGTACAGTGCATGCATCCTTGATCATCAGCCACTGGGGGGGGGGGGAAACCAAGTTGACCTGAACCTGTCCTTGTGCCATACTCACACAGGTACTCGATGGCCCTCTGCTGCTTGTGCAGACGCTGCAGCATTGCTAATGTCGAGTTCCACCAGGTGGGCATGTCACAGATCAGACGGTTTGTGGGAAGGTGGAATTCTTTGAATTTTTGCCAGGCGAACACTTGCTGGGAATGCTATCTTTAACACTACCACCAATTCCCTGCACTTGACAATAGAGCCATCTAGTGGCGCCACACAGAAACTACAACTTGCTGGGAATGACCGTCTGAAGTGTCTGCAGACTTTTCTGGCCTGGCTGAGAAGCTCTGCCAGCCCTGGGTACCTGGTTAGGAAACGCTGGACCACCAGATTTAGGACGTGTGCTAGGCATGGTACATGCTATATCATGGAGCTGATGTAACGCTCCATGCTTCAAACCCCAAGAGACTTTATGTTCAATTGTATCGTGTGATTTTAAATATATTTTACATCGTTTGGTTTTAGTTTAAATTAGTTTAGTGTAAAATGGCGTAGCTTTAGTTTTAAATACTTATATTCCTGTAGGTAAATGTGTTTTTGTATAGCCAGTAAACAAGCTTTACTGCTGTGTGATTTATGCAACAGGGCTTTTACCCTTATCCGGCTGCATGTTTAATTCAAGAAATCTGTGATAGTGTTTGTCTTTAATCTGATGTGTTAGAACAATAGGTTATGCAAATGTTGTGTGAGCTAAAGGCTAAAGAATGTGTAGCGCTCACTCCCGGAGGAGTCGCTGAATAAACCTCGGGTTAGTCTCTCCGCACTAGGGAATAAATATACACCAACACTGTTGTGGATTTTATAATTTATATACTTTACGGATCCCAATAAAGTGACACATATAATACAATTACGGTATATGAACGACAGGATTTCGTAATGCGGGAAACACGCGGCGGGAAGAACACGCGGCGGGAAAAAGAAAAGAATTAACCCCCTCAGTTCTGGAGTGTAAGTCCCGTGAGTGTAAAGTCTCAAAAAGGTGTACGTGTATTGATTCGTGTACCCGGGTACTGTATTCAACTGGCCAGTGAATGTAATAAGCAAATCTTCGACTAGTCACGTTGGGCCCTGTAGAATTGAAACAATAATGCAGCGGGCTGGATTTTTACTTGGACTTTTGGCCTGTAAAGCCTCTCACCCATCCGTTATACAGTCTGTCCCACTGTCTCGTCAAGGATGTCTCTCCGCTGGAACTCTGTGCCACCGGATCCGCTCTCTGGCCCGTCCGATCTCCGAGTCAAGAACTACGGCCTACCGCCTGCACTCCCTATGGATCGTCGCGGTCTCCTTACAGGGGGTCCAACTGGAACTGAAGTTCTTGTGCAAATCTCCCGGTGATAATGGGTATGCCTCCGCAAGTTACTGTCCCGATCTCCAGCGCCCTCGAGGTAGCGTCTGCGCTCCGGCCTGGTCTCGATCCCTGGAAGTCTCACTTGCGTCCTCTGTCTTTCGTCGGTCCGCTCACATTGGCGCTGCTCCGCACGAGGCTGCTTACGTCTTTCCTCCCTGTCCCACCCACTTCCGTCTCCGCCGCAAAGCCTGATGGATATTGTAGTTCGTTTAGGTCCCGCATTGTCCATATGGCTTTTGTCTCCCTCTGGTGGCTAAAACCGAGTAATTGCAGCAACACAGTTTTAAACAGTGCTACAAATGTAAAGAGGAATATTTATTGTAAATATCTAACTGACATAATGTAATTAGCATATTGGTAGGACAAGGTGCGTCATTTATGCAAATTATGACTGTTGGATTTCAGCATAAACGGTTGTGTTTTGTTCATTAAAAGTCAGAACTCTCAGAGCTCAGAGAGCGAGAGAATCCTGTGGGAACCTACAGCTCGTCTGGTGTCTTATTCAAGGTACCCACTATCACCCCCAGAAGGCAGAGAGCGCCCTCTGGAAATTCCTAACGGCTCCAGGGCAGAAAATCAGAAGCAGGTGTGTCAAGCAGCTCGAGGCACTGAGGACAGCTCTCCCTGTAGCCGGGCTTACCGCAACGAAGGGGTATCTGGAGAGCCAGGACAGATGGAAGAGAACGGTTCCGTCACATTGGTGGCAAGCGATGGGATAGAGGCTCTCTAACACCAATACACCCCGAGATGGCCAACTATACAGCCTGCATGCAGGACACCCTGAAAGACCTGCTGGAGAGCCATGGAAGGAACGAATATTGAAGAAAGGGTCAAAGGCACAAGTGTGGTGTAACCAGGAGCGAGATGGAAACGCTCAATGAGGTAAAAAGACGCCTCAAGCAATATGGTCCAAACCTTAGCATGGACCTGTTCCAGAGCGTTTGGAATAAGGTCTGTTTATTGCAGATAGGGGAAGCTGTGCAGGACCAGGAAGATTTTAACCCTCTGCAGGGGGAATACATTAGGTACAAGGTCCCAGGCTGGATTGAGCCTGGGACATTCGTGGCCAGGAGGAAACTGGCTGGCAACTACACACACACCCAGAGGGTGCCTACAGACTTGGATTGGCAGAGACCAGGGATTTTGGAAGCATCGGCTTCTGCCAACACTAAGACCCAACCAAAATATGCCGCCGCACCAACCTTGACCGTCAACCCACCCTCAAGTAAGGCTAAAAAGAAGCGGAGGGGTGGACGGGTGAAATAAATGGAGGTGGTGCTGGAGAGCGAATGCAAATGTTGTGACCTGCTCCGAAGGGAAGTAGAGACCTTGAAAGGGCAACTAGACTTTGCAACCCAGAGCGAGAAAGAGACTGGCCTGCAATTGCACCGGCTACAGGATGAGCTGCGAGCAGTCACAGTGGAGAGAAATGGTCGCTGCATGGAAGTACGAGAACAGTCAGTCACTATACGAAAATTGTCATCCCAGCTGCAGGTCTGTGAGGACTGTAACCTCGACCTACACAAGGAGCTCAGTGGTGCTCAGGTGCAGATAGCGGAGCTGGAGCGCAGCTCCCGTGTAATGATCGAGCAGCTGGAGGCTGAGCGGCGAACTGGAGCTGCTCAACATATTTACTTACAGGAATATAAGTATTTAAAACTAAAGCTATGCCATTTTACACTAAACTAATTTAAACTAAAACCAAACGATGTAAAATATATTTAAAATCACACGATACAATTGAACATAAAGTCTCTTGGGGTTTGAAGCATGGAGCGTTACATCAGCTCCATGACACATGCGTCAATTTACCCAGGAGTAGGGCGGAGAGAAGATTGCTGCCATTATCACAGAAGACTATTCCCAGCTCAAGCTGGCATGGTGTTATCCATCGCTGCACCTGCCCCTGCAGAGCTGACAGAATTTCTGGCCCGGTGTGGCTCCTGTCCCCTAAACAAACCAGCTCAAGCACAGAATGGCATCTTTTTGCTTGAGCCATTGCGTAGCCCCTGCCACTTAAACTCGGTTTAACTGCCACTTCGCCAGAGACAGAGGAGGAGGAGGGAGAGGTGGTGGTGGAGCAGACAGACCTCATACAAGCAGCTTTCTGGAGGCGTAGTGGATGTACAAGCTCCAGCACAGAGCCCCGTCTTGGATCCCTCCCAGCTGCAATCAGAGTTACCCAGTGTGTCATTAAGGAAATGTAACGGCCCTGTCCATGCTTGCTGGACCACGTGTCTAAAGTCACATGCACCTTGCTGCTGACTGCCTTTCCCAATGACTCCATAACATTGTCTTCCACGTGCTGGTATAGCCTTCCGTGAAAAGTAATGGCGTTTTGGAACCTGCCACTGTGGTACAGCACATTCAGCAAATTCACAGAAGGAAGCAGAGTCCACCAGCTGGAAAGGCAGCAGCTGCAATGCGAGTAATTTTGCTAAGCTGGCATTTAGACGCTGTGCTTGAAGATGGTTGGGACTATATTTTTCTTATGCTGCAGCAGCTGGGGCAACGTAATCTGACTGCGTAAATCTTCAGCTGATGGGATGCTGTCACATTGTGAGGAAGGACCTGGTACATCCATTACTGTAGCATCATCCCTGTCAGTGGAGGTTGGAGTCAATGAGATGGCAGGACATATAGTGTGGTAGAGACAGGTGAGGAGGACCTACACAAAGTTTTGCGCCAACAGGATGCGTGGCAGGTGGTCATATGTCGCCTCAAGCACGTGGTACCCAAGCGTCCGGTGTCTTTCCCATGCTTGAGCCTCATCTGACACAGATTACAAATAGCAACGGTGCAATCTGCTGCACATTTCTTAAAGAACTCCCAGACAGCAGAGTTCCTGGATGTGTGCTTTGAGACAACAGTGCTCTGCACCTGAGCAGCTCTGACATCTGATGCCTTGGACTGGCTAGTGCTACGGTTGGTCATAGAGGACGTTGTGCCTCGTGTTTGTTGTGCCTCCTCCCTTGACTCCTCTGTTCGATCAGGCACCCAGGTGGAGTCAATGACCTCATCATCATTGTCATCACCCCCTATCTCCTCGTCACTGGAGCCAACTTGGCAGTATGTTGCAGCTGCTGGGGCAACATGAGTGCCAGTTATTTGCGTGTCACTGGCACCCCCTTCCTCTAGGTTGATTGTACTCCCTTCCTCAACCTCAGAGATTCAATCAGAGCACTGTAGTTGCTGCGCATCCTCAAGCAGCATTTCACTGTCATTGTAGTCAAACAATTCAGCTGACTCCTCCGTGTGTGATAGTGAGGCTATGGCAGGAGTAGCTGTGGACATGGAGGCTGCATTAGATGCTTTGGCAGCTGAGGTGGACTGTAAAGCACTACAAGCCTGGCTGGCAGAGGACTGGGAGGATGAGGATGGCCTGGTTAGCCAATCCACCAAATCCTCTGTATGTTGCTGCTGCTTAAGAAGACGGCCAGCACCAGTTAGAAAGGACAAGCGTGCCCCTGCAGAGGATGCACCACGTCCACGATGACCAGAGGCACAGCCTCCCGAAACAGAGGCTGCTTGCCCTCTTATCTGTGTCTGGGAGCGTCTGCCTGTCCTTTTTGGTCTTTCTGACATGGTGAGTGATATATAGATTAAAGATATACAGAACTCTGATTCACCTCTGGAATAAAGATTAAAGATTTCCAGAACTCTGGTATAACTCAGTGAGACACCCTGATAGCTGGCAGCCAGTGACAAAACACAGATTAAAATTCCCAGAAACCTCCTATAAATCTGTGAGACCCCCTGATGGGTGGCAGTGACAAGACACAAATTACAATTCCCAGGAACCTCCTATAAATCAGTGAGACCCCCTGATGGGTGCAGTGAGAACACACAGATTAGAACAATTCTCAGATATTTTGTAGAAATGAGACCCCCACAATAGTTGGTGGCAGTGAGAACACAAACAGGGTTATTCAGAGAGCGTGAAAAGCAGAATGATTGGAGAATGAAAAATTCTAGGTCAAAATAGCCAATTTGGAAAGTGAGATGAAAGGGAGAATTTTTCTGGTTTGGCTAATTTGACCTAGAATTTTTCATTCTCCAGCCATTCTCTAGTCATTCTCCTGCTTTTCACGCTCTCTGAATAACCCTGATAGATTATAACAATTCCCAGATATTTTGTATAAATGAGTATGACTGACCCCCAAAATAGTTGGTGGCAGTGAGAACACAAAGATTACAACAATTCCCAGATATTTTGTATAAATGACTGACCCCCAAAATAGTTGGTGGCAGTGAGTACACAAAGATTAGACCAATTCCCATATATTTTGTATAAATGACTGACCCCCAAAACTGCTGGTGGCAGTGAAAACACAAAGATTAGAACAATTCCCAGATATTTTGTATAAATGACTGACCCCCAAAACTGCTGCTGGCAGTGAGAACACACAGTTTAGAGCAATTCCCAGATATTTTGTATAAATGACTGACCCCCAAAATAGTTGGTGGCAGTGTGAACACAAAGATTAGACCAATTCCCATTTATTTTGTATAAATGACTGACCCCCAAAATAGCTGGTGGCAGTGAGAACACAAAGATTAGAACAATTCTCAGATATTTTGTAGAGATGAGACCCCCCAATAGCTGGTGGCAGACTGGCAGTGAGAACACACACCAACACAACAATCTCCTCTCAAAAAACACATGCTGAAGGCTGTGTGAAGCCTTATATAGTGTGCTAAAATTGGGTATAATACCCAGTGTGAGCGCACTTAACTTGCGAGAGTAGATCTTTCAACAGTGATCCCAGGGAATTTTGATGCCAGAGTCAGAGTGAAATAGACCTAATATTGAGAAATAGAGACAACTCCATGGTGCAAAATAACGTATAAACATGTACAGGTGATGGAAATTGAAAACTGTGATATGATGACAAACTCACAAAGGTGGAGCCCTAATCGGCTCAGATGATATACGCCTCTTGACCACTCTGGGGGTCACACCCCTTGTGAAGAAATCTTCTAATATTCAAGTATATATATATCTTCAATATTCAAGCGCCGTCACGCTTTATGGTGTGGCTTCTTATCACTCAAAAACAAGAAGAAAACTCCATTGCGTAGTAGAAATGTATCTTGGAGATATAATAACAGATGGGTACTCACGGTCACCAGAGCCTCTGTTGGTAGTGGCTCAGTAAATAAGCATGTATGGAAATCAAGTCTCAGGCTAGAAACTGAATGAACGTTGATAAACGTAAGTAAAACCAAAAAAAGGTTTATTTAAAACTCAATTTAAAATAAAGTAAGAAGAGACGCGTTTCGTCTGCACACACTGCAGACTTCCTCAAGACTGTGTGCAGACGAAACGCGTCTCTTCTTACTTTATTTTAAATTGAGTTTTAAATAAACCTTTTTTTGGTTTTACTTACGTTTATCAACGCTCATTCAGTTTCTAGCCTGAGACTTGATTTCCATACATGCTTATTTACTGAGCCACTACCAACAGAGGCTCTGGTGACCGTGAGTACCCATCTGTTATTATATCTCCAAGATACATTTCTACTACGCAATGGAGTCTTCTTCTTGTTTTTGAGTGATAAGAAGCCACACCATAAAGCGTGACGGCGCTTGAATATTGAAGATATATATATACTTGAATATTAGAAGATTTCTTCACAAGGGGTGTGACCCCCCAGAGTGGTCAAGAGGCGTATATCATCTGAGCCGATTAGGGCTCCACCTTTGTGAGTTTGTCATCATATCACAGTTTTCAATTTCCATTACCTGTACATGTTTATACGTTATTTTGCACCATGGAGTTGTCTCTATTTCTCAATATTAGGTCTATTTCACTCTGACTCTGGCATCAAAATTCCCTGGGATCACTGTTGAAAGATCTACTCTCGCAAGTTAAGTGCGCTCACACTGGGTATTATACCCAATTTTATCTATTGTATTGTTAGGGGTTAACATAGTGTTATTGAGCAGCACCAGTTTAATATCTACTTTATGATCGCAATTTAGCGCCGATTGTCTCCTATATTGTTTTTATTCTGTATTATATAGTGTGCTGCGGGACTTAGCTCTGTGAGCCCATGATTGGGAAAATTTTGCCCAATCAGGATTCTGAGTCATGATTGACATAGACTTGAACCTGTCTTGCACCTGACCTGTGGTCAGGTGCAAGGCTGTAGCCATTTACATGCTTCAGGCCAGTGGAAAAGTGCCTTGTGGTCCATTGTGGTGCATTGTGGGCGAACATGCGGCGAACACGCGGAAATGTTCGTAGTTCGCAAACATGCAAACAGGCGGTGTTCGAATCGAACTCCGAACCGAACAGCTCATCCCTAATTTGGAGCCCGCTGACATACCACGTACGTCTGCGGGTCTAAGGGAGACCCGTGGGCGTGACATACATACAGCGGTCGGGAAGCGGATAAAAAGGCATTTAAAACAAAAATGCATGAAAATAATAAAAGGTCCTATTAAAAAAAAATATAAAATGGTCTGTTACAGAATAAAAAAAGAAAAACGGCATAAAAAAAATAAAAGGGAATCAAAACCTAGGCCAGAAAAAATCCAGAAAAATACCAAAAAAATTTAAATAAAAAATGCTTTTTGCTAGAACTGAAAAGAATAAACGGTTGAATAAAAACAATAATATTTTTTTTACATTGAATCCTATGGGATTCACCTGTTAAAACCTGTCGAACTGAAGCACCAAAAAATCTGTGGGGAAAAAAATAATGGGAATTTCGCCAACATTTCAGTGCAGTACAGCATCTTTGAATAGATTAACCATTAACGAGCAAGAGAACTGGTACACTATAAATGGAGATAGTAAAGAACTACTAGAAGTACTCTACAAGAAGAGGAAACAACACTGTAGCAAGATGTAGTGGTTCTGTGTACATATATATATAGGTAGGTAAGCTAGCACACCTGTGGCCAGACTTACTCCCGGTCTCCTTGGCTGCTACCTGAAGGGAGTATCTCTCCCCTCAGCTAGCCCCAGAGAATCCCCCGGGGGATACAATTTGCAATAATTTAGCCACTGTATCTCTGCAGCCCTAAGAGCTAGAAGGACATATGAGGTATCATTGGAACGGTCTGCTTACAGCCTTTCCATCAGGGCCGCTATCAGGGCATTATGCCCCATGCTGCCGTAAGGGGCCCGGCCCCCAGGCCCCATCGGCAGCGCCATTTTTTTAACTGCTCTGGCATCAGACTCTATGAGTCCGAATCCAGAGCTGTACTGTCTTGGTTTCTCTGTCCTGCTCTGACTGGCTGGGCGGGCGAAGCAGCGTGCGTGTGCCTCCCAAGCAGGCTGCTTTGGTGCCACCCCCTCCAGTCACGTGTGTGACGCGCGCGTCACACACGAGTAGCTGCCTGCAATGGAGGGCCCGGCCGGGAGAAGAGCGGAGGAGACGGAGGGCCCGGAAGAAGGAAGGTGGAGCGGTGAGCCAGGATGTGATACTTCCTAACATAAGTCTAACTTACAGACAATAATTAAATACGCTAAAATACGTCATAGGAAATGTATAGTATTCTCAACAATTAAATATGTTAAAATACTTCATAGAGGTGTATGTAATCTCAACAACAATTAAGGGCCACATTACATTCCTGACGTTAACGCTCACTTGCGTGAGCATTAACGTTAGCTGCAGTGTCTAACGCATATTACGATCCAAACGCAAACGGGTTAAGCAACCCATTTGCGTTTGCTACTGTCACGTTTGCTATAGTGCTCACCCCTGATAATTGTGATTTGGATTCTTTTGGACAGATTTCTTTGATACTTCATTTTCCAGCAGTCAGGACTGCTAATCCTAGCACCCCCAGCCAGGGAGGTCAGACAGAATATCAATACTAAATACCACTCAGTAGTAAATGATTTTGTGACCAAGTGTCTACTGAGCGAAAACACCTTAACTATATATGAATAGGGATAGTACAAAAAACGTCATACAGCAGTGGTTAACACAATCGTGGTCAAATGTGTAATCTGAGTGGGCACCAGAGCTCGTAGTCACACAGGCAGGGTTGGCAACAGAGGTGCTTGTCGTACAGGCAGGATTGGCAACAGAGAAGACTCCCATATATTTAGTCTCAGCAAGGCTGAATGCGGGTTCGATGGATTCAGCACCCTGCAGGGCAGACCCACAATCAGACAGTACGATTTGGTGTGTATATCGACTTGATACTAGCAAGGCAAAGTGAAGGGTTGGCAAATTCAGCAACCTGCTGGGCAGGCCCACAATCGGCAGTAGCGTGAAAGAACCTGCACATACACTCAGTGTCCACAGAGAGCACTATGATCATACAAAGGGAGTCAGAGAGAATCGTCAAGTAGGCAGTCCGGGTCAAATACAAGCAGGTTCCTCATACAGGCAGAATTGGCAACTAGGCAAAGAAAACACTGAGACACACAAGTGAACACAGCTGGCTATGTGGGAATAATTCACGTCAGGGCGTCGACAGAATCTCGCGCCCTGCATTTAAGGCCAGCGGGTCCGCCTCATCATGGCAAGCCCCGCCCCCTCAGACGCCGATCGGCCAGCCTGAAGTCCTGGCACCCGGCCAACCAGCAATGCCGCCGGGCGTCTAGACCCCCCAGGAAGCGCCGCAGGAGCAGAGGATGTGACAGCTACCTTGCACTTTTAAGCGCGAGGTTACTGTACTTTGTGCTCCCTATACTTAACATGGTGTTAATCAGCGAAAGTATTACAATCTACTAGCGCTGATTACCGTCCAGCTCTGGTTAGCAAAAAGTTAACCACAGCCAGGACTTGGTGTTAACGGATTCTGCAGAAGCGGAATCTGTTAACACCAGCCTAAAAAAACAAAAACAGAATGCTATACTCAACTCCTCCAACCGCCTCCTCCGTCTGGCAGGAGCAGGGAAAGACTGGGGGAAAAAGTCCCCCCAGTCTCTCCCTACGTCTCACTACGCCGACCGGCCGGATCTTGCGAGGCGAGATCCGGCTGGTCATGTGACCGTCAGGGGGAAACTCAATGGAGTCCTATGGACTCCATCGAGTGGATGCCCGTGGCTGCGCTCAGTGCTGCCGTGAGCATCTCGGGGATTAACGCCCGCAAACAATGCAGGCAGCATTTTTTGCATCTGCATTGTAATCCAGCGTTAAAACGCAGGCGCAAGGGGGAAAATTGGACGGAACAATAATTAAATACGCTAAAACACTTCATAGAGGTGTATGTAATCTCGACAACAATAAAATACGCTAAAATACTTCATAGAGGTGTATGGTAACCTCAACAACAATTAAGTATGCTAAAATACTTTATAGAGGTGGATTGTAATCTCTGTTGTGTCTATAGTGCCTCCACCCATGCAGAATTCAGTCCAGTGTTACCATGTTCCCCTATAAGGTATATGAGACCCTCTTGGTGTATCTAGGCTTCCTCACATGAGTCTCACTTACCAACAATAGATAACCCCTTAAGGACCACTGATGTACATGGTCCTTAAGGGAAATTTTCCTCAGGGTGTACTATGTACATTATGGTCCTTTAACCCCTTAAGGACCCCTGACGTACCCTGTACGTCCTGTCCACAGGTCTCCCTTAGACCCGCGGACGTACAGGGTACGTCAGCGGCGCCTAATCCCCCTCCCGCCCGATACTCACCTCCCTCGCCGGATCCCATGGCGATCTGGCAGGGAGGAAGCCTGCCCATGTGATTTACATGGGCAGGCGAGGCTGATGACGTCGCCACGCTGCGTGGTGATGTCATCAGCAGGCGTCCCCATGGATTTCAATGGAGGGGAGGGGGGGCTCCTTCGGAGCCCTCTATCTCCCCAACCATTGAAGCTAGGGAGATGCCGTTTGCACCGCTGGAGAGGGGAGAGCCTCCCCTTTCCAGCGGTGTATGGCATTAACCGTTTCGCCGCCGGATCACGTTGCGGCGCCAATTGGCGCCAAAACGCGATTCAAACCTGGAGGGGGGCTGACATCTTGGATGTCAGCCAAGCCTCCAGGTCCCCCCCACCCACTGACAACCTCACCATATATGTGAGGATGTCAGTGGGCCAGTTAACCCTCTAGCTGCCATGTAGAGATAAGGGGATCCTAAGGATCCCTTTATCTCCTGATCCATGGCAGCTAGATGGTCATATTTGCCATCATTTGAAAGGCCTGATTATGGCCTTTCAAATGATAGCAAACATGACCAGGTTTGGTTTTAAAAAAAAATAAAAAATAAAAATTAAATAAAAATTAAAAAATTAAATAAAATAAAAAAATGTTTTTTTTTTAAAAGTTTTTTTTGTCTGGGGGGGTTTAATTAAATAGGACCTAGGCTGTCATCTAAAAATAATTAGCACAAAATGATCAGAATGAGCGCAGCGCACATAGGTGAACTGTCTCAGCAGTGAAGGGGTTAAAAAGCAAACGCATGTAAAAATTGGGTATTTCTAGTCTCGGGACAAAATTTTGAACCTATTTAGCCGGGTCGTTTTGGGTGGTTGTAGATTTTGGGGATTAAATTACAAAAAAGTGTGTTTTTACCATTTTTTTCCTCATATTTCAGATTTTTTTTATAGTAAATTATTCGATATGATGGAAATAATGGTATTTCTAGAAAGTCCATTTAATGGCGGGAAAAAGGGTGTATAATATGTGTGGGTTGAATAAACGAGTAAGAGGAAAATTTGACCTAAACACTAACAGCGCAGAAACGTAAAAACAGCAGCGGTCACTAAAAGACGGATTTGTGTAAAACCGCCCGGTCACTAAGGGGTTAAACCAACCCCCCCATCTCCCTATACTCACCTCTCTGGCCAGGCTCCCACGATGGGTCTGGCATGCTTGAAGCCTGCCCTATGTATTTATGGGGCCCGGCTGTAGTGATGTCGTCGCCAGGCGCCCCCCCAATCCCAGCATTGTTAAATGTGAAAGGGGAGGGGGCTCCTTTGGAGCCCTCCCTCCCAGCTCCACATAGAAAAAAAAGAGCAGCTGCCCTTTTCAGCGGTGGCTCTCTTTAACCCCTTAGGTGCCGAATCATGATTCAAACCCGGAAGTGGCTGACATCTTGGATGTCAGCCAAGCCTCCGAGTCACCTCCCCACCCACTGACGTTGCCGCCATATGTACGATTACATTAGTCGGCCAGTTAACCTCCTAGCTGCCAAATGGTGCTAGGGGGATCCTTTGAATCCCCGTCTCTCCCAATCCGTGGCAGCAAAAAAAATAAAAATTGTTCTTAGTACAATAAAATAGGACTTTAATTGACGTTTAAATATGATGAGCATAAAACAGTCAAAATGAGCTCATCGCACAGAGTTGAAATGGCTCAGCGGTGAAGGGGTCAAAAAGCAAAAACATGTAAAAATTGTGTATTTCTAATCTCAGGACAATGTTGAATGTTTTTATTTCGAAATTTTGATTTTGGGGATTAAATTTCAAAAAAGTGGGTTTTCCTTTTTTTTCATATTTCTTGAATTTTATTTATAGTAAATTATACGATATGATACACAAACGGTGCAGAAACGTAAAAACAGCAGTGGACATTTACGGACAGACGATCGTAAAACAGCCTGGTCACTAAGGGGTTAAATACACTAAAATACTTCATAGAAATGTATGGTAGTCCCAGTTGTGCAGGAAACAGTAGTTTTTTTTTCAAGTTGTCTGTGCAATTACTTCAACTTGAAACATTCAGGGTTATTCGGAGAGCGGTGAAAAGCAGGAGAATGACTGGAGAATGAAAAATTCTAGGTCAAAATAGCCAAACCAGAAAAATTCTCCCTTTCATCTCACTTTCCAAATCGGCTATTTTGACCTAGAATTTTTCATTCTCCAGTCATTCTCCTGCTTTTCATGCTCTCTGAATAACCCTGTAGGTGTTTACAAACATTTGTAGCAAGGTGTTCAGCAGCGGCTGTAATTTAAAACGCTTGTTTCTTCCATAGGGCATTAAAGACGCTAAAATAAGAGATTACCCCAGACTCAGATCATTATGGATTTTTTTATCTTTTAAAATACTGTAGCGCTCACTCCCGGAGGAGCCGCTGAAAATGAACCACGGGTCAGTCTCCCCGCACTAGGGAGTAAATATACTCCAACACAGTTGTGAGTTTTTATCATTTAAATAGTTTACTAAAATATTGAGCAGATGTAGAAATACGGTATTCACAAGTATTATTACAGTATTTTCGTATCACGGTAAAACGCGTAGCGGAAAAGAAACGAAACACGAGGCTTCGTATTTCGGAAAATAAAATATTCGCAACCGAACATAAAAGAAATGCAATTTCCCGATGGTTCAGAAAAAGGGGACACGTAGCGAAACCCAAAACATACAATCCCTTCGTATTGCGGTAAACGCGCAGCGGAAAAGAGAAAAATATATCTTCAGAACGTATCCTTATCTTTAACCCCTGTTCCGATTCGTAACAGACTGAGTCCTGCACAGGTTAAGTCCCGAAATGTAAAAGGTGTATATGTGTGTGTGGTACCCGGGTACTGTTCAACTGGCCAGTGAATTTACATGAAGGAAGGTCTTCGACTAGTCAGTTGGGGCCCTGTGGACTTTAAAGAGAAAACAGCAGCTTGACCTTTAATCACAAACAGCCTTGGAGGCCTCTCACCCATCCGACGCAGGCTTTAGGCTCCGCTGACCCAGGACGTCTCTCCGCCGGATTTTGACTGGGGATACTAGCGGCCGGATCCGTTGTCTGACTTCATGCAGCTTGCCCAGCTCACCGCCT
Source organism: Leptobrachium leishanense (assembly GCA_009667805.1). Classification (NCBI taxonomy): domain Eukaryota; kingdom Metazoa; phylum Chordata; class Amphibia; order Anura; family Megophryidae; genus Leptobrachium; species Leptobrachium leishanense. The sequence continues at coordinate 87,641,959 of CM019066.1, read as the reverse complement.
GCTCTCCGTTCGATTCCGCCGGTCTGCAGCAATGTCTGGGTTCTGACAAGTCTCCTTCTCCTCAGGTTGAGTAACCCAAACAGGAATAACAGGTCTCCCTCGGGCTTTGGCCTAGGTCCTCTCGCGATCTCCTCAGTGCGTCTGCTTTCTCTCGTTCCCTGGCGCGCTCTCGCGCGTTCTCCACGAGGTGGAGGATGTAAGTGTCCAGTCCCCACCCACTTCCTGTCTCTCTGCAAAGCATGCCGGGAAATGTAGTTTCAATGTCCAGTGTCTCTAATCGCGACTGTATCCATCTTGTGGCCAAAAATAGGTAATGCCACAGCAAGATCTTTAACACAGCGCTACACTCTCCCCCTCCTAGAACTCTTGGGTCTCTCCAAGGAGGTACAACAGTTACATTACATTTCCATAATATTGAATACAGTTTACATAACATGCACAGGTTCAGCAGCATACATATAGTGAGTTAATAACACTTCCTCAAGTTGACTCATATTTTGGGCTACCTCAGCTAGCATAGGAGACACTTCGGGCAACCTCCGTACTGTGGTGATGGCCACTTCAGTGCTATGTCCTGGTGAGTCGTAGGTGAGTCGTTGGGGCGGTCGAACAGAGCGTTTTGGTTCTGGCTCAATCAGTTCCTCTTCAGGTGGAAGTACTATAGGTGTTGGCTCAATCCTTCTCTCTATCACTGGAGCAGACGTTTCTTCAGAGTATGATCCCTCCAGCGAAGGCATAGAACTATAATCGCCGGAATAAGCTTCAACTTCCGGAGCTACCGGGATCCCAACAGCCTCAGGGACTTCCAGCTGAAATTCAAGAGCCTCAGGGAGTTCAGTAGTCTCAGGGACTTCTAGCAGAAATTCAGGAGCTTCAGGCCTCAAATTACTCTCCCACCGCTCAGGAACAACGACAACCTCCTCAGGCTCCGGTGAGCGCATCCAGTCTAGACAATAACTCTCTTCTTCACTGTCCCTTTCGTTCTCTTCGGTAACTCGGGTCTGTTGAGACCGAGTAACAGGGGGCAAACGTGGAACAGGCGGATTCGGCAGAGGCGGTTCGTCCCCAGCTGGCATTCTCACAGCCTCTCTCAAAGGTAACAAATGATTCCGTTGCCAGTTCTTGAGAGGCCCAGCCTTTCCATCCGGGCGAATCTGATACACTGGTAGACCTGGCAGTTGTTTGCAGACAATGTAAACCTGGGAACTCCACCTATCCGCCAACTTGTGTCTCGCAGCAGCACCCCAAGTTCTTCAATAGGACCCTATCACGGGTTGTAGATCTTGTATTCGGACCTTCAAGTCATAGTTCCTTTTGTTTCTTTGCTCCCTGTTTCCCGAGGTCAACCGGGCTGTTCAAATGCAGAAGCCAAATTCTTTCGAAGTCTATCCACGTAGTTTCTATGGGAAGCTACTGACGTCTGGTCTGGAGATAACCCAAATGCCAAATCAACCGGCAGTCGAGCCTCTCTTCCGAACATAAGACGGTACGGTGAGTATCCAGTTGCATCACTCTCCGTACTGTTATATGCATGCACCAGAGTAGCTATGTGCCGACTCCAACTCTGCTTCTCCACATTCGACAAGGTCCCCAGCATGTTTAGCAGTGTGCGATTTAAACCTCTCAGGCTGAGCATCACCTTGAGGGTGATATGGTGTAGTTCGGGTCTTTTGGATTCCCAACAGCTCTAGCAATTGCCCCACCAGTCTGCTTTCAAAGTCTCTACCCTGATCAGAGTGTATCCTCCTTGGCAGTCCGTAATGAACAAAGAACTTTTCCATCAACACCTTGGCCACTGTTGGAGCACGTTGATCTTTTGTGGAAAATGCTTGGGCGTAACGAGTGAAATGATCAGTCACTATTAAAATGTTCCCTTGCCCACTAGCATCCGGCTCTAAGCACAGGAAGTCAATGCACACCAAATCCATGGGTCCCTGGCTCTGCAGATGGCTCATTGGAGCAGTTCGGGTCGGTAGAGTCTTTCTCTGAATACACCTCAGACAGGAATGACAATAACTTTCCACTTCAGCCCTCATGCAAGGCCAATAGAACCTATCTCGCACCAGTTTAAAAGTTCTTTCTGCACCCAAATGTCCATGCTCATCATGTAGTGATCGCAGCACACTCTCCCTATGTTTAGTGGGAAGGAATAACTGTTGAATCTCTTCAGCATTGGCTGAGGGGCCCCTTCGGTAGACCACCCCATCCAGCATCTTTAACCGCTCCCACTCTTTGTAGACCAATCTGGCTCCATTCGGGGAGTTAGTTAACAAAATTTCTCGCTGGTTTGCAGTCAGGGCCTTTATGGTCAAGGCAATTAAAGGGTCTCTGGCCTGATCCGCTTTCAGGTCCTGTCTCGAAAAGGTAGGTAAACTTTCATCTCTTAACTGCGTAGGGTTACAGTAAAACTCAGGAACAGCCGCAGCCATGACTCCTATGGCCTCCGCTTCAATCCCTCCTTTGACCCGGCGCTCTGTTCCTTGACACAAAGCTTGCACCCCATCTGGAGTCAACTGAGTCCATTCTGTGGTGTAGGGTCTTCTCGATAACTCATCAGCATCTCGATTATTCACCCCAGGGCGATACTTCAGGCTGAACCGAAACCCTGACAGAGCGGCCAACCACCGATGTCCCGTTGCGTCCAGTTTTGCGGTAGTAAGGATGTAGGTAAGAGGATTATTATCCGTCTTGATCACAAACTCGGCTCCATACAGATAGTCTTTTAACTTGTCTACCACTGCCCACTTTAAGGCTAGGAACTCCAACTTGTGAGTAGGGTAGTTCTTCTCCGAAGGCGTAAGGCTCCGACTCACGTACGCTACAGGCCTCAGCAATCCACCATACTCCTGATACAGGACTCCTCCCAGGCCTTCTCGGCTGGCATCCACATGTAACTCATACGGCTTGTGAGGGTCCGCATAGGCCAAAACAGGAGCTCGGGTTAGACTCTCTTTCAGTTTCACGAAAGCTCCTTCACATTGACTGGTCCATTCACCTTGTATAGACTCTCGAGCTTTCCTTGGCCCTGGAGCTGATGGTTTTTATCAGAGACCTTGCAGCCTTCTTCTGTGGTTTCCTTCTGCAGGAGTTTGTTCAGTGGTTGAGCTATTTTCGCGAATCCTCCCACAAATCTTCGATAGTATGAACAGACTCCCAAGAAAGATCTAAGCTCAGTGACGTTTCGGGGTCTAGGCCAAGAAGCTATGGCCTCCAACTTCCGAGGGTCTGTTGAAACACCTTCTGCTGAGACCACATGTCCCAGATACGTAACAGAGGGTAGACAGAATTGGCATTTCTCCAGAGACAGTTTCAGCCCCTCTTCATGGAGCCTCTTCAAGACCTTCTCCAAACGTTGCTCATGTTCTTCCAGAGTCTTCCCAAACACAAATATGTCATCCAGGTACACTAATACTTCAATTAGATTCATATCCCCGACTGTCTTCTCCATCAACCGTTGGAACGTGGCTGGAGCCCCCGTAAGGCCTTGAGGCATCCTGTTGAATTCAAAGAATCCCAGTGGACAGATGAACGCAGTCTTCTCCTTGTCTTCAGGATGCATGGGTATCTGGTGATATCCGCTTCGCAGGTCTAGTACGCTAAACCACTTTGCTCCAGACAAACACTGTAGGGCATCTTCTATCCGAGGAGTGGCATATTGATCGGGGATGGTTCTCCGGTTCAACGTGCGGTAGTCTATGCATAGACGGACAGAACCATTTTTCTTCCGGACCAATACTATGGGAGATGCGTATGGACTCCTGGACTCTTGAAATCACCTGGTTCTTTGCAATTCATTCAGCTGCTCTTGCAGGTCATCCAAGTCTCCTAGCGGAACTCGCCTTGATCTTTCCCGAAACGGCTTGTCTTCTTGTAACCGAATGCGGTGCTCAGTACTCTTTGCTAGGCCCACATCGAACTCATCTTTCGAGAACAATTCCTTCCACTTTAAGACTTGAGACTGAAGACGTTTCTTCCACTCAGGTGAAATGGGAGCGTCTTTGGGGTAGAATCTTTCATCTGGAATCTCTTTATCCACTCCCCCTCCTAAATCGGTAGAGAGGGGTGTAGCAGACTCTACTTGCCCGATAGGCATTCGCGCTTTAAGGACTACTGGAGAATCCGTCACATTGCACACGCTGACCGAGACTCTTCCTCGTGTTCTCTTCAGAGCTCTGGTGGAGATTATTTCAGGAATTACTTCGACTCCGGTTTCACTCCCATGATCAAAATCGGTTCCCAGCACCACATAGGGGCCTGGTTGCGATCCATTCAACTTGACTGAAGCCCGGAAACTCGCTACTTCTCCTGCTTGCAGAACCTTCTCTGTTCCACCCAATCTCCACAGTCTTCCCACCTCGGCAGGTGCCTTTCGCTCTTCGACCATCCTCTGATAGACCGGACGTAACATTGGGTGTACTCCTTGAGATGAACCTTCTTCCAACACAATAGGCGTCAGGAGACGCCGCACTAGGTCAGTATTCGTCCCCACTATCAGGGAGCTTCTGTTCGCACCCGAGGGTCGAGGACACACAATAGCCAATGCATCACAACCCCCAGACTGCCCAATGACTTCAGATCCGATCTCCAACTTTACTTGCAGATACCCGTCATAAGGGAGTTTCTCAGTGCCGATACCCCATATCTCCAAATCCTTCAATTCTTGCAGAGGAATGTGCTTTAAGTGTTTCTCGTAGAAGTCTCTGTAGATCAATGTCACTTGAGCCCCTGAATCCAACAGGGCTTTGGTGTAGACTCCTCCACTTGGATTGGCACAATAGGAGAAGGACCTATCAGTTGGTCAGGAAATTTGGTGGCGGTATCCGGACACTTAGACCCCGTTTGCTGTACCCTGGCCTTTTTCTTGGCCCGTGCAGGTTTTGGGTGTGCATTGCTTCCCCATGACGTAGACCCGGATGCTAAGGGAGTGACTCTTTCAATCCTGGCAGGCTCTACAGTTGGCTCGGCTTTGGGCCTTCTCGCCCTCTTAGTCTTTACTTGGTTTCTGGAGCGGGGTTCAACCCTCGGCACTCAGGTTGCTCCTTCACTGGTGCCCTCTGGCGTTTCCCGCCGGTGAGGTAGATAACAGTCCTTCCAGGGCTTCCAACAGTCCCTTGACTCTATCCTTCTCAGGCTTTCGGCCTTTGCACTGTGCGCGGAAATGGCCCATTTCTCACACACCCGAAACATCTCTTCTTAGAGAGCGGAACGTAATTGCTTGTTGAGATTTGGTTAAAGGATTTGGACCAGACGCCACAGCAACTTCCGTCGTCTGCATACCTGTGAGGAATTTCTGCATTTCTGCCTGCATCTGTCACCTTCATCAATACCCGGCACAGTTCCGCATGCGCTTGTTGCAATTCAACTTGAGCTTCCTGAACTTTCTTGACGGTTTTGGACAATTCACCCCGTTCAGGGAGGTTCGATTCTTTGTCAGCCTTCTCTGTAGATTTAAAAACAACTAGGTGTTCTTGTTCGTCCTCGTCAGATCCATAGGTATCTAGAGAGTCGCTTTCAGGTTGCAGGCCGTCGTTATGTCTCACAGGTTGTGCATAAGCCCTTTCCCCCCACCTGAAAGATTTCTCTTCTAGTAAAGCCTCTTCCTCTCGTACAACTCGGATCAGTTCCAGGTACTTTAACTCTTGGTTACCCGCTCTGCTTCTCAGCTGCATCATCACTGGATCTAGAGGTTGAGAGCCCCTCAGAATCTGTTTTATTCGGATCTTATCTACTTCGGCCGGTTCGGCCCCTTTCTTCAAGAGTATCTGGTGTAGAATCTTATCCAGGCGCCTCATGTACTCGGTCATCCTTTCACCTCTTCTCTGATAGGTGTGTTCGTACTGATATACCAGTTCGGCCGCCTTTTCAGTTCGCCCAAAAACTTCTTCAAGAACTTTTAAGTAATCTAAAGCAGTACAATCTTTTCTACGTAGTTTTAGGTTTCTCACCGCTTCTGACGCAGGTCCCTTTAAGCTCTCAGTGATCCTTTGCTTTTTCTGGGCCTCAGGGACATCCCACTCATCCAGAGCCTGCATCGCCTGTTCCACCCATTCTTCAAAGGTTTCTTCTCCCGCCGGAGTTGGTACGTTTCCTGTAAAATTTCTTAACCGTCGATAACCGAAGTTAGTGTGAGGAGGGCTTGTTTTCTGACATTTAGCCAGTAGATCTCCAATAGCCACGATAAATTCAGGCCCGATCATGGCCAACGGACTAGGCGCGGGAACACTTGCGGATTCGCCACGTGGCGTACTTGGCTTAATTAGTTGGACTTCCACCTCTTCGGCCAGTTTCACGCTCGTGCCCTGAAAACATGGCGGAACACCCTTTCTCCAATCGAGAAGAACATACATGTGAGAAGTATCTGGGTTTTTTCCAATGTCCAGTATTAACCCCCGATGATCTGGTGCTAGCGTGGCCACGGCCTGGCGAATCTGATCTTCAGCCCAAGTGTCTGCGGGAATATCCATAAGTATACAACATTCTGACTGGCTACTGTGCTCCCCACACCACTCGGCAACAGTGTCTGGATCCATATTTAACCCTTTAGATGCGGTTTTTCCAGAGACTGGATCCCGGAAACGAGCCCCCACGTGTAACGCTCACTCCCGGAGGAGCCGCTGAAAATGAACCACGGGTCAGTCTCCCCGCACTAGGGAATAAATATACTCCAACACAGTTGTGAGTTTTTATCATTTAAATAGTTTACTAAAATATTGAGCAGATGTTGAAATACGGTATTCACAAGTATTATTACAGTATTTTCGTATCACGGTAAAACGCGTAGTGGAAAAGAAACGAAACACGAGGTTTCGTATTTCGGAAAATAAAATATTCGCAACCGAACATAAAAGAAATGCAATTTCCCGATGGTTCAGAAAAAGGGGACACGTAGCGAAACCCAAAACATACAATCCCTTCGTATTGCGGTAAACGCGCAGCGGAAAAGAGAAAAATATATCTTCGGAACGTATCCTTATCTTTAACCCCTGTTCCGATTCGTAACAGACTGAGTCCTGCACAGGTTAAGTCCCGAAATGTAAAAGGTGTATATGTATGTGTGGTACCCGGGTACTGTTCAACTGGCCAGTGAATTTACATGAAGGAAGGTCTTCGACTAGTCAGTTGGGGCCCTGTGGACTTTAAAGAGAAAACAGCAGCTTGACCTTTAATCACAAACAGCCTTGGAGGCCTCTCACCCATCCGACGCAGGCTTTAGGCTCCGCTGACCCAGGACGTCTCTCCGCCGGATTTTGACTGGGGATACTAGCGGCCGGATCCGTTGTCTGACTTCATGCAGCTTGCCCAGCTCACCGCCTGCTCTCCGTTCGATTCCGCCGGTCTGCAGCAATGTCTGGGTTCTGACAAGTCTCCTTCTCCTCAGGTTGAGTACCCAACCAGGAATAACAGGTCTCCCTCGGGCTTTGGCCTAGGTCCTCTCGCGATCTCCTCAGTGCGTCTGCTTCTCTCGTTCCCTGGCGCGCTCTCGCGCGTTCTCCACGAGGTGGAGGATGTAAGTGTCCAGTCCCCACCCACTTCCTGTCTCTCTGCAAAGCATGCCGGGAAATGTAGTTTCAATGTCCAGTGTCTCTAATCGCGACTGTCTCCATCTTGTGGCCAAAAATAGGTAATGCCACAGCAAGATTTTAAACACAGCGCTACACTACTTTTAAATACGTAATTGAAGATCCACTCTGGAGCTCCTGTTAAAGGAAAAGTGTAACATTTGGTCGTGAATGGGTTAATACTGACCACTGCTGCCCAGGGACAATGTATCAACAATCCCAGCTAAGGTCAGCAGTAGAAGAGTCATGTGAGGCGCCGGCTCGGGATTGGATGGCGCTTCAGTGACGTCGCAGCTCTGATTGACAGCAGGCTGAGAGAAGTGCCAGAGCTCCATGTGTGTCCTTGGCAGACTGCTCACACAGAGCTCCCTGGACTGACAGGAAGGACAGACACTGGCAGACACAAACAACCTGGGGGGAACCATCATTACCAACATCTTGTGGGCAGACCAGGAAGAGGAGGGGGAGGTGTGACATGGGCAAAAGATGACTTGCCCCCGACCCCAGGCTACCCCACACATGCACACAAATTAACATAAATTCAGCACAGATATGGGGGTGGAGCCTGCATCCTTTGTAATCCATAAAAATCTTTACTCCATCAGGGGTTTTTGGTGTGTGGGGAGGAAATGCTTTGATCACTGCCTGCCAAGTGCTGGAACAATGTCCACTTCCTCTTCATAAATCTCCTGCCTGTGGAATAAGCAAATTGTGCAATCTGTGGCCTCTCACAGCACATGGAAAGGAAAGAATACAGAGCCTGAAATAAAATGAAATGAAAGGCTACATTCAGGCTTCAATGTCTTAAACTGTCCTTAGGAAACACATAAAAGCCTCTTGCAGGTAACAGGGACATGTGAAGGTTGGGGAAGTGTGAAATAAAGTGAAACACCAGCTGGAAACAATGTTTAGTGCATGCACACATGGACCAGACAACATAAACGATAGATATTACAATACTAACTATGATATGAGCAGAAGCAACAATAATAATATAACAAAGCAGGGTGAGTTGCCAAACTGTGCTGTGCAGGTCGCACTGGGAGGCAAAGGGTTAAAAGGAGTACAGATATATTTAGGAACTGTCAGAGGAGTAAAATCAATGGAATCTGTCGAGAGTTGTGGGTTAATAATGATGTTTTCTGCAAGTTGCTCATCAGGTATTAACTTTCATCACATCATGTCGATGGGGGGTGTAACCCCCCTTAAAAAAGAAAATCTCTCCAAGACCCTTGCCTAAGCCATTAACACCAGGTTTGCAAAGACGTTAAAATTGTGCGCGCAAACGCTGTGCGTTAAATTTTGCACATGGATTGTAATACCATCCGTGTACCAGCGCACGAACGCATTTGCGCTGACAATGTTAAGTATAGGATGCACGCACGAATTTTCGTCCACGCAGGGTCATTCACGGTAGACGAAAATGCACAACGTTTGCGCGAATGTCGTAATACGATGTTCAGCGCAAATGGTTTTGCCCTCGCGCAAATGCGCGAGGAATGTAATAGGGCCCAATATCGGCTGTGGAGTCAAGTGGTAATATCTCTACCCTTCGACCGTGGAGAAGCAAGTCAAGGTCCCGTTATGCACATCCCTCCGGTACAACTGTGGAGAAGTCTTGACTTTACAAGAAGCGGGTTCAACCTAACCACCAGGTCGCTGATCATCGCTACAATCATGAAAAGACGACTCGATCCCACTCAGAAGACGCCACCAGTGAGTGTCCTTGGGCAAGACACCTAACGATATGGATGCGCCGACCTCACAAAATACTTGTACATCTCATAGATTGTAAATTCTCTTGGGAACAGGGTCCCCCTGAATTAGGCCGTATCATCCATGTGTGGTATTCTAATGTATCAACCCCTTGTGCACCGATCTTGTAAAGCGCCGCGGAATATGTGGCGCTATATAAATAAAGGATAATAATAATAATACTCTCTGAGAGCACCTGCGTTAGCGAGCGGTCTCAGAGAGGAGCGATCTATCCAGGACTGGCCCAAGTCACTGTGCTACCTGGTGCGATGGATGAACCGATGGCCACGAAATTTCACCGAACAGTGAATATCCCCGTACGGTGCAATTTCGTGGCCATTGCGCTATTCAAAAAGCTGGCAATTCAAATATTGGCGAATTGCCAGCGAAATGCGGTGATCTTCGGCAACAGTGAAATCCCCCTAGAGAAGCAATGGTTAATCTTTTCAGAGAACACTGAACAGCAGAGAAATGTCAGTGAAATGCCCTGATTTTCGGTGGTTTCATTCGGCAGGTTTAAACAGACGAATCCCATAAGATTTCAATGTAAAAAAAAAAATCCTCATTTTTCTTAAATATTTATTCAACCGTTTATTCTTTTCATTTGCAGCAAAAAGTCTATTAATTTATTTCGATCTAAGCATTTTACAGGATTTTTTCAGCAAAACTTTTTTCTGATCTTTTTAAAATGCCTTTTTTTTCTGTAACAGACCTTTTTATTATTATTGATAGGCCCTTATATGTTATTTCCAGGCATTTTCATGCAGTCGTTTTTTTTGCAAACGCCTTTTAAAAGTTGCGGTATGTGTGGTTTCTTTTTTTTCTTTTTACCTGTGTCTGGCGGCTTGTCGGCTTTTTTTCGGATTGTTTCAGCAGCCTGCTCGGCAGATTGGATGCATTCAGCGATTTTACGGCAGGTTATGTGATTGGTTTGGCGGTTTTACAACGGCTTGAGGATGCGTTCAGCGGTTTTTAGGATAGATTTGGCGTTTTTTTTACTTGTTCAGCGTTTCTTGTGGCGGTTTGGCGGGTCGGTACGCCGCACTTCGAGGGCCCTGCTGGGGTATGACTGAATTTACTGCAGGGTCGGCAAATTTAACTCATTGAAGTGCGGCTAACAGGAGAGCCCCAACATGTCACCGACATTTTGGTGCTCTCCGAATAACCCTCTATGTATGTGTTTGTATCTCTGTGTCATATACCTTTCCCTGTTACTGTAACCCAAACACCAGAATCGGTAGTTCCCCTCCCAAAAACTTGTGTCTGGATCAGCCCCTGGTCAAAACTTTGTTGTTAACATTACTAATAAAATGCACACTTCATCAATGCAAGTACTGGCTCATTTGATTTTTCTAATGGACACACGGACACACACACACATACTAACAGACATACACAATGACACCTCTCACACAGCCAGATACCACCTTCACTCAGACAACTCTTTTCTATGTGCAAAGATTTATTTTGCTCATTGTCCGAGGCTGGGGGTAGAGCTCTGTGTATGGTACACAGGGAGCTTTCTAGGGGCACCTTTTAAATGTACGGCCAACCTGTTTTTAAATGTCTTTTCAATATGCTGGCCAACTTTGTAACTTATCAGTTCACAGCGCAGCAACAGAGCCGGCCGTGGGTGTGAGTGCTAGAAAATTATATATATATTTCATAATGGACAATATAGAACACACCTCTTTTTCTAGCTTCCAATATGAGACATCAACTTCTTGACTTATTTGGAGAGATTCAGGATTTTTAGTTTCATCCTAGGAATAAACAAAACGAGTGTTAGTTGCTTACAGTTTTATCTATCATCAGCCAAGATCTCCGTAACCGCAGCCATCCTCACATCTCTGCAATCAGTAACCAAGGTATATAAATTAGCAATCAAGGTGCTTTTATTTCATATCTCCTGATACCTTACCCATGTTGTCCTTGCCGTTCCATTATTACTGTTCATAGTTTGTTTACACATTTATTCATTTTTAGGCTGAAAGTTCGGCTGAACACCCCGCCTCTAACCTATGCCTCTGTCTCTGCTATATTATTATTATTCTTTATTTATAAAGCGCCAGCATATTCCGCAGCGCTGTACAATAGGCACAGTATAGACACGGTTACAATACATTGAACAACATTTGACAAACAGTACAGGAGGAGATGAGGGCCCTATTACCGTAGGAACTCACAATCTAGAAGGGTTGGGGTTGGAAACAGGAAGAGAGGACTGCAAGGTGAGAGTGATTGATGGTTGCATCGGTGAGTCGGGTGGTAGGCTTCCGTAAATAGGAAAGTTTTAAGGGATCGTTTGAAGTAAGAGAAATTAGGGGAAAGTCTGACAGTACAAGGGAGAGCGTTCCAGAGAGTGGGGGCTGCGCGTGTGAAGTCCTGCAGTCTATTATGCTTTGTAGGTCAGGGTAAGGATTTTAAATTTAGTTCTGCAGTGGATGGGGAGCCAGTGAAGGGACTCGCAGAGGGGAGCAGCAGAGACAGAGCGGCGGGTGAGGTGGATGAGCCTGGCGGAGGCGTTCAGAATGGATTGTAGGGGGGAGAGGCGGGAGAGAGGGAGGCCAGATAAGAGATTATTGCAATAGTCAAATCGGGAGATTACAAGGGCGTGGATGAGTTGTCAGCGGTAAAATGTGGCCGAATTCTGGAAATATTACGTAGTTGTTCGCGGCAGGAGGAGGAAAGAGACTGGATGTGGGGGATGAAGGAAAGAGCAGAGTCGAGTGTAACTCCGAGACCGCGTACCTGGTTTGATAGGGAGATAGTGATACCCTCCACCGTGATAGAGAAGTCAGGAGGTGGGGAGGCATTAGGAGGAGGAATTAGTTGGAGCTCAGTCTTAGAAATGTAGAACTTTAGGTGGTGAGAGACCATCCAGGAGGAGATGCCAGATAAACAGTCACTGACTTTGGAAAGGACAGGAGGAGAGAGATCAGGGGTAGAGAGGTAGATCTGAGTATCATCAGCATACAGGTGGTAATTAAAGCCAAAGCTGTTGATGATTTTGCCCAGGGAGGAGGTGTAGATGGAAAAGAGCAGAGGACCAAGGACAGAGCCTTGAGGTACACCAACAGATAAAGGCAATGAAGAGGAGGAGTTACTAGCAAAGGACTCAGAGAAGGACCTGTTTGTTACGTTCCCCCAGTCAGGTCCCCTGGTGCTGACTAGCTCTTCTCAGTCCTTATAGGTTTATAGGGTTAATCTGTTTAGCGCTCCACCCTGGAGTCTCAGCGTCCGACCAGACCTGTGGTCACATGACCTGCACTGCCCGATTAATGGCAATCAGTGCAATTGTTCCCTGATCCAGTATAGATCTCTTTGCTGAGTTCCTGTATTTGTATTTTGTATCTTGATATCTTGGTTTAGGATTCCTGGCTTCGTATCCTGGCTACTCTTGTGTTTAACCCCTGGTATTGTACTTTGACTTCATGGTTTATGACTTCTGGCTTTGCATACTGACTACTCTCTTGTTGATGTCCATTGTGTGTTGTCTGAGCGGTTTTTGTTTTCATGCTCATATTTTCTTGTTATTCAGGCTCATGTTTTCTTATTCTGGTGTGAGACCTAATTGCAAGGTATCTAGTAGTTTGTGCTGGTCACTGCATAACCTCAAGTTTTGTGTGAGTCCTGCCCTGCATGTTGCTGAGGACCCCCCTTTGGCTCCTGAGGGGGGCCACCGTAACACTGTTGGATAGATAGGAGTCAACCCAAGCGAGTGCAGTGTCACAGAGAGTTGAGAGTCTGTATCAATTCCTTCAAGGCATGAGCTTTTTAACTGTATGGGTGGGATTCACAAAATTTCAAAGTGGCGTTATTTACCTAATATCACAGAAACTGTCCCATAGAGTACCAATGAATGAATTATACCTCAATATACAGATCGCCAAACTGCTGCAAAAAAATCTCAGGGCCTCAGGGTGAATGTTTAGAGACCCTGAGATTCTGAACACTCACCCAGGGACCCTGAGAGTCTGACTCGGGACTCGGGGTGAATGTTGTGAATCTCACGGTCACTGAACATTCACACTGAGATTCCGAACATTCACCCTTAGACTCTAAACATTCACCCAGAGACCCTGAGATTCTGAACATTCACCCAGAGTTTCAGGGTTTCTGTGTGTATGTTCAGAATCTTGGGGTCTCTGTGTGTATGTTCAGAGTCTCTGTATGTTCAGAGTCTCTGTGTGTATGTTCACTCATAACAATGGACAGTTAAAGTGAAACATATTATCAATCTCTTTCACATTCAGGACCATGGTTAATGGCAGGCTTGGAACTGTCCATGGTTCTGACACAATATAATGCATCCAATCTATTGCTGAACGCACACGGACTGTAAGAAAAAATAATACAGCTGCATGCATTCAGCAAAGAAAAAACAGACCTCGTTATTACATTTAAAATAAGTTAGGAAACCTAAAGATTAATCCAAAACTTCCCGAAAAATGCCCAAAAAATCCTAAAAAATAAACAAAATGGCTTATTGCTGAAATTGAAAATAATAAACGGTTTAATAAATATTTAATAAACACAGGGATTTTTTAACATTGAGATTATTTTGGTACCGGCTGGTATTTTTATTGTAGTATACCGGCTGTAATTTTTTTGAGGCAATGTAAGCCATGAACGTGTCTATCTAGCAAGGAAGCAAGGTATGTTTGTCTTGTTTAAATCCAAATGTGCGCTCCACTTCTCTTTTCTTGTAGGATTCATATGCTGCATTAATTGTACTGCAGAGAAGTACTTCCCTGCAATGTGTGGAGTCATATGCTGCATTAATTGTACTGCAGAGAAGTACTTCCCTGCAATGTGTGGAGTCATATGCTGCATTAATTGTACTGCAGAGAGGTGCTTCCTAGCAGTGTGTGGATTCATATGCTGCATTAAAATTATTTTTGGATCTTTTGGTTCCATTTTAGATCATTTCGTTCTGGTTTTCTTTTTCGTTCCAGATTATTTGGTTATGTTTTTTTTTTTCGTTTTAAATCATTTTGTTCTGTTTTTTTTTCTTCGTTTCACACCATTTGGTTTCAGATAATTTCGTTCCAAATTTTATTCATTTTTGATCGTTTTGTTCAGTTTTTTCAGCATTTTGTATCATTTTTGTTCGTTTTTTTTTTGTTGTTTCTGATCCATACCGAATCAATTTCATTTGTGTTGAAATATTGATTTGAAATTTCGGATCGATCCAAAAATTCGGATGGCCAATATTTTGTTTTCTGAAATGCTCCCAAAATACGAAAATGGTGATTTTCATACGAATTTGGATTCGGAACGAAACAAATTGCATATCCCTAATGGCTAACTCCATTTAGTAGTCTCAAAACATGCATGACATGGAAACACAAAGATCGATAGATATATGTCAACCTTTCTACCTTGGACACTCTGTCCTCTCTTGTTCACAGCAAAAGGGAAAACCAAAGCCATGAGCCTTTCCTACTTTGATCTTTTAAACACAATTTTTTCCTCAATTAGTATTAGGTGTGGCTCCTTAGTAATCCCCCACCTGCAGAGCTGCTTGCTGGGAAATGTAGTTCAGACTAATCCCTTTTCACCCATGTAGTGGATCAGACTGCGTAGGATCCTGGGTCCCAAATACCTCCACAACCACAACTCTGACACAGTCACAATATATATTAAAAATAAACATTATTTAAACATAGCAACCTATTTCAAATTCCACACAGCACATAATACATTACAAAAGTCAGCACGTTCCTTTAAAAACAATTGCAATCGTGAGAAATAAAAATTAAACCGCCTACAAACATACAGCATATCAACTCTCAAGTAAAGAGCAACAAACACACTCTTATAAAGTAAATGCAAGCCATGAAACAGTTAAAACAGCAAATTGTATGTTAATGTTGCACATATGCTGAAAGTATGGTCAATAATTCCAATGTGCGAAGGGAGCGGGCTGGGTGAAACCAGAAGTGTTTTTATTTCAACGTTTTCTGCAATGACAAAGCATGGCTTTCAGTTCTGGTAGGATTTGTACTTGGATATTTGGTTCCTTATACACTAATACACATTTAGATATATAACAGTAACATTCACCTATGCAGGAATTAAGCTCTTATAGAAAATAATAAACAATTTAACATGTACAGATATGATTACTCAATCTACATTATAGTCGGCTAATGGTGCACTACAATCAATACAGTATAACATGAGATCCTATTCATCACATTCCCTGTATGCTGGTGAGCTATGACACATCAGCACAACACACTGACATTTGTACACTGTCTTATCTAATTCCCAGCAGTAGCAACAGCCTTTTCTCCTCACTGGGATGTGAATGAAATCACTTTTGCCCTGTTTATAACCCTGGAAATTCTCCCTCTTACCTGCAATGACAACAAAGCATGACTTCAGTTCTGGTAGGATTGTACTAGAATCTTTGGTTCCTACCAGAAACACAAGCTCTTGCTTTTTGGCTCCCCCTTGCTCAGGAAGCCTATTACATGAACACATGCTCATCATTCAGGCTTTTCACTCTGCTGCCATCTACTGGTGGTTTAATAGAAATGCCATTAGTTTACTTTATCATGTAACAGTTATTAGTGTATGTTTATGGGGTTCCTGGTTTATTTTAATGGGGTACCTGATTTTGACATACCGTACATTATCTCCTTCCCACCGTGGGGGTTGCAATGACGTCTTGGTGGTAGGTGGGTCTTAATGGCACGGGACAGCATAGTACACATTGCTCCTTCCCATTATACACTTCCTGACCCGCCTCCTTTGACAACGCGCCATGTGCATCATTGGCTGCTGTGGGGTGACCTGAACTCAGTCCAGACCAGGAGGCATATAACGTTACTGTGAACCAAACACCAGGATCCGCAGAGTTCCCCTCCCATAAATTATGTCTGGATCCGTCCCTGGTCGAAACTTTGCTGTTAGCATAACATTATCATTAAATTGCACAGTTGAACTATGCAAGTACTGGTTCATTTGATTTTTCTAATGGACACACGGGCAAACAGACACACAAACACTAACAGACATACACAATGACACCTCTCACACAGCTGAACACAAGACAACTCTTTTTCTATGTGAAGAGCTTTCTTTTGCTCACTGTCCGTGGCTGGGGGTAGAGCTCTGTGTATGGTACCCAGGGAGCTTTATGGGGGCACCTCTTAAAGGTACGGTCATGGTCAGCCTGGTTTTAAATGTCTTTTCAATATGCCGGCCAACTTTTAACTTATCAGTTCACAGTGCAGCAACAGAGCCGGCCCTGGGTGTGAGTGCTAGAAAATTATATATATCCAGAGTAAAGCCCCGGTTGGGACTGAAACGTTGATCCTATGCAATAAATATTTTCTATTTTTAATATAGCCTCTGTGTGCACCTGAATCTTCACCATTTATATATATATATATATATATATATATATATCATATCATAATAGACAATATATATCAAACCTTTTCTTCAAGCTTCAAATATGGGACATCAACTTCTTGACTTCTCATTTTGAGAAATTGTGAATTTTCAGTTTTATCCTAGGAATAAACAACATGAGTGTTATTTGCTTACAGTTTTATTTATCAGAAGCCAAGATCTCCGTAACCGCAGCCATCCTCACATCTCTGCAATCACTAACCAAGGTAAATTTTGTATTTCTGTAACAACTGTAAAACTTCAATGCTCTTGAACCCAGGACATACTTGAAAACGAGAGAAATCTCAATGTATCCTTCCTGGTAAAATCCTTTATAAATAAATAAAATAAATAAATAATATAAATTAGCAATCAAGGTTCTTTTATTTCATATCTCCTGATACCTTACCCATGTTGTCCTTGCTGTTTGTTCTATTATTACTGTTCACATTTATTCATTTTTTTTTAAGTTTTCTTATTTTTTCTGTAACAGCCCTTTTTATTATCATTCCCTGGACCTTATATGTAAATTTCAGACATTTTCGCTCAGTAGTTTCTTTGCAAACAGCGTTTCACTTTTCAATCATTCATGCAAACTGTTTTGCTAATTTATTCACCTCCCTCGTCTGCGGTGTCGGCTTTTTCCGGAGGCTTCGCTGCATGTGATCGGCTCCTGCTCGGGTTTTACCGACGTCTTCGACGGGTTAATCCAGATGTTTTTGCGGGTTTCCGGCGTGCATTCGGTGGGTTTTGCGGTTAGTTTTCGGTGGGTTTGCGGTGACTTTTCCCTGCAATTCGGGGACCCTGTGGTGCTTGCTGAATACACCGCAGGGTCACCGAAATGGGATCGGCAAAAGGAACCGAATTGAAGAGAACGAAAAGTCACCGAACATGCGGTGACTTTTCGAATCTCTTTGAATTACCCTGTAAGTATCAAAGTGGGCGCGATGTGTCCAATATCGATGCAAAGCCCCCCTCCGCATTCACAATGCATCAGATCACAGCACAATCTGAGTGCATCGCATTGGGGTGTTCCTAGCTATAAAAACTGGTATCTGCGAGGCTTGTATTCTGTTTATTTGTATAGTCTGTATATTTTGCTTCCACATGGCTCTCAAATTGATGAGTCATAACCCCTACTTTGCTAATGTAGTGTCCTTTATTTAAATTTGGTCCTAAATATTGATTTTTCATCAGTTACTCTTTCCCTGCACAATTTCCCATATGAACACATTGATGCTGTATTGCCCCTTGACGCAGGTACATTGTAAGATAAGGGGCTATAGATAGGCTGAGCTGTCAGCCGAAACATTGCCATGCCTTCTATGATGCCTCCATAAATTTGATGTTCTTTAATCACTGCATAGAGGACATGTCTACTTTTTTCTGATCTACAGACACATACCAAGACACACACGTACAGGCTGACAAATACACATGAGCACTGTTTTTTACTCTCTTAACTCTCCCCTCTTCCAGGAATATACTCAGTTTCCCCTTGGACATGGTGTCTGATCAAACCAATTATCATGTCCCATGGCAGCGGTCATCCTTGAACCCCCTCTTCCTGCACTGCTCCTCTGAACCAGCATTGAAAAACACACAAACAGTTAAACACAAACCACGTCACACCTAACCTGAATAAAGGGCTATGCCCCCAGATCTCCTGTGCCTGATCATTATACTTCACTCCTGATAGAGTAAAGACGTATCCTGATCCTCTGTTGCTCTGAATTACCAGCTAACCCCTATACCCAATCCATGTACCTGTTCCTATTTACCAGATTCCTCTATCCTCACCATATCTCTATATTCCAGCTCCAGCAACCTCCTTCTTACCATCTGCCTGGTCAGTCTCCATCCACTTACCTTCCTCCACCCATACCTACCTGTATTCTGCGTGTGTGCAGACCACTGCACCCTGGGCTCACATTTCCCTTACCCCGGTGCCACCCTGGGACCATCCCCTGACACCAATCTCCTGAAAGCTCTACAGACAATCCTAATGTCAGGCTCAAAGAGATATTAACACACTATACAATTACTTTGCAATAACTTTGCAGAAGTGCAAATTCTGTTAAAATACACATACAAAATGATTCACGGTAGCCTAAAATTGCGTGACTGTGATACACACAGCAAAGGTAGTAAAGGGGCTGTAGGAAGACTTACCTGGTGATCCAGGAGGCAAGTAAAATATGTATTTTTGTACAGCTAGTTCACAAAATATGAAAAGAAACCTTACAAATATGAAAAGTCCAACCACTCCAAGCACCACCCCTCAAATGCTTTGGATTTTAATGTTCTATTAGTTTTTCATTGGCCAACACTATTTTCTGAATACTTTTGTTTGCATAGCCACTCCTTAACCTTTTACCAGCTAAGTGCTTTTTCTTAAAAAAATAATTCTAATATTTGACACACTGTGTACTGTTAATACTTAAATGTAGAGTAAAATAGAAACTTCACAAAAGATTCTTATTGAGATAGTTAAAACATAAAAAACAAATACAGAATTTACAGAAATATTGGTGGGATGAAAGGTTCTAAACGCTAGATGGTGTCCCTTATCTTATGCAATATCATATGGGGTCTGCATTATCAGCATACAGATAGAAATAGTATTTGTGACAAATACTGTAAATAGAATAAAGATACATAATAAAATGGTCTCTGGTAACACTACAGAAAGACATTTGGGATTATTTTGAAACAGCTTTCTGTTTTTGATGGTCTCCTGATGATCACAGGTAAATGGGTGAATGTTAGGGGTCACAGTTTTACATGTTGCTCATGAGCTTAAAGGGAAATAATATGAAAACAACATATGTGGAGTCCAAACAATGTGATTTATTTTTTGGAGCAGTCAAAGTTTCAGCTCTTTTTTTTCTTCCTCAAACCAAATGACTGTTTGACTGAGCCTCCTACCCACAATAAAAAAAAAGCAAGAAAGTAGATTTTCAGACAAACGCCGTTTAAAACAGTTTTGCAAAGTCTGGCTATATTTCTAAATGGTTGTAGATCAAATTCTCTCACTCATGGTTATTCAAAAAGATCCGAATGGCTGCCAAAAGGTAACCGAATGCTGAAATTCAGCGTTTGGTTACCTTTCCTGGCCATTCGGCTATTCAGAGAGCAGGCAATTCGCCAAATCTTGGTGAATTGCCTGCACATACGGTGCCTGTTCGGTGCCTGTTCGAGGGCAGTGAAATCCCCGTGGGGTGGGATAGTGTCACCGTGGGGTGGGCTAATTGGGATGTACCTGATTATCTATTCAATGTATAAAATGCTATGTTTGAAT
Organism: Leptobrachium leishanense; assembly: GCA_009667805.1. Lineage (NCBI taxonomy): Eukaryota > Metazoa > Chordata > Amphibia > Anura > Megophryidae > Leptobrachium > Leptobrachium leishanense. The sequence goes on along the minus strand of CM019066.1, from coordinate 87,621,937 downwards.
GTATTCCAGGCTCAATCTTTGCAATTCAATCCTGTCTGAGCATCTGTGACGTCACAATAAAGTTCACCTTTCCTGAAGAGACTCGTGTCCAGCCAGTCATTGTCCACGCCGGCCCGGCCTTCTCCCAAGTGAGCCAGGTGGATTCCGTTAACATTTTTGGGGGCTCGTCTGGGATCCGGCCACTTCCAGTATGGCAACGGCTGCTGGACAGCGTAGCGGTTGACTGCAGGTGCGATTGATCCCGACGGTTGGGCGTCCGTTGAAGGTGAGCTGACTTCTGCAAGGCACCAAGTGGGATTTCCTGTAACGTGGACCTCGACTTGTCCCAAACGGACTCCCGACCTGGGAAGCTGAGACACCACCAAGTCCGAGGAAACAGCGTTCGGCGCAGCGATTGGAAAAGGTACCGTATTGTTTGGTCGGGCGTCTTAATCACTACCGGTTTACCATAGTTGGGTAAGGGGACCCCCGTACACGGTCTCATTGGTATACCGGACCCGCCGCCAAAAGCACGGGAACTAGTTAGTTGCACCTCAATTACTACTGGTTGGCACGTGACTGGACCCGGTGGGCTGGATATCAATTTGGTTTGTTTGTAATTGAATTGAGGTACTGTATTGCCACGTGGTGCAGTGTTGATATTGTGATTCCGAGAGCTGCACGTGGCTAAGGAGGGGGAGAGATTTCTGATGGTGGTGTTACATCCTCAGCCCCCGCTGTGCCCCCTGGGGGGGTCAGGGCAGGAAAGGGGACCGCTGGCTGGCCGGGTGCCAGCACTTTCTGCTGGCAGATCGGCATCTGATGGGGCGGGGTCAGGTGTGATTACCAGGAGCCGCAGGCTTTAAAACAGGGCTTGAGGACTTGCCTCATTGCCCTGTTGTGGAGTTTAGTTCACGCACCGCTACTTCCTGTATCTGATTGCATTCCCTGTTGAAGACCCTGCTTTGTATGAGATTCCTGCTCCTGTTATTTGACCTGGCTTGGCTTTGACTATTCTCTATCTCTATCATGTGTATTTCGCTGTTTGCGTGGTTTAGTGATTTAACCCTATGCTGGTTGCTGGGTTGATCACTCGCTGTTTGGTTTCTCCATCCCTGACTGCCCTGCACCTTGCATACTTCACGAACTGTCGTTCCTTGTATCATGTTTCTGAGCGTGTCCTGGACTTTCTGTCAGTCTCGAAACCCTCGGAGCCTAGAGGCACTTCAGCTAATCCTTTGAGTCTCTTGGTTCTCGAGTTATAACCTGTATTTTATGCAATTTCTGTGTTTATCTAGAAAGTATTGTTGCCCTTAAGGATCCTAACTCCGCTACTCTTGGGGAAGCGATATAGCTTCCGTTACATTACAACAGGGCCAAATGGATCCGGCAACTGTATCTGACCTAATGCCTAAGCTGAGTAATATAATCTGTATGCAAGAAAATCAAGAGCAACGTTTGGATCAGTTTACTCAGGCTTTGGGCCTAGTCATATCTCAGGTAAACAAGGCCTCACCGCCTCCCCCTCCTACGATTGACAGGTCCATACAAGCAGTCTCTGTGAGCACCACTGAGGAGTCTCATGTTCACTTAAAGACTCCCACAAGTTTCAATGGGAGTACTGAGTCTTGTAGAGGGTTTGTAACCCAAATAAATATTATCTTTGAATTAAACCCTGGCATGTGTTCCACAGATAGAGTCAAGGTGGGATATGTAATCAATCACCTGACTGATAAAGCTCTACTGTGGGCAACCCCTTTATGGGATCTGGACAGAACGGTGATATACAATTATGCTGAATTTATGAATAGCTTGAAGCGTACTTTTGACCCCACTAGAAGGGCAACAGGGGCAGCCAGAGCTTTATGGCGTATTTCCCAGGGTAACCGCCGAATTGCTGAATATGCTATAGAGTTTAAAATTTTGTCATCAGAACTTCTCTGGTCGAATGATGTGCTTGTCATGGCGTTCCTTGAAGGACTCTCAGAGGCTATGATGCATGTTTTAGCACCGCTATCGTTACCTGAGGATCTGGAAGACCTAGATTACTGTATAGCACTTGTTGATCAAATATGTGACAGGAGGTCTAGTCGTATCAACTCACATAAACCTGCCCAGGCTGCTTGTTCTACTCCCGGGTTGTGATGTCTCCCCTCCCAGACCTGTACCCTCTAAACCAGAGCCTAATGTGTCACAAGCAAATCTGGTATCTCCTAAGAGACAGGTTCTATGTACCACTAGTGTGTCTTTTGTATCTGGAAAGAAAAAATCTTGTGTGGTAGTGCCTGTAACCATTGGTTGGGAAAAGGTCACATTTGACATAGAGGCATTACTGGATTCTGGGTCTGCAGGAAATTTCATGGACTCTGAGTTTGCAGCCATCCACCAAGTACCTCTGGTTGAAAGAGAAGTACCACTTCTCATAGAAAGTATTGATGGTAGGAGGCTGACAAGACCCCATGTCATGCATCAAACGATTCCTGTTTCTTTCAGGACAGGTGTTCTGCATAAAGAAAACATACAGTTTCAGGTCATCGAGTCCCCTACTGTGCTTATCGTATTGGGTTATCCATGGTTGGCTAAACACAACCCAGTGGTGAACTGGGGAAAAGGGGAGTTGGAGTCATGGGGACCAAAATGTTGGTCCAGGTGTTTGGGCATGACCGCTACTGTAGGTAGTCTGAACGTCACTACCGCACCTCCACTTTCTACTAAGGTACCCGAGTGGTACAAGAACTTAAAGGAGGTGTTCGATAAAGGCAAATCCGAGATCTTGCCACCTCACAGGCCATATGACTGTGCCATAGAAATTCTACCAGGCACCATGCCTCCAAGGGGTCATGTGTATCCACTGTCTCAGAAAGAGAATGCTATTATGGAGGAATATATACGTGAAAACCTAGCCAAAGGTTTCATACGTCGTTCTTCTTCTCCTGCGGGAGCAGGGTTTTTCTTTGTGTCTAAAAAGAAGGGGGACTTAAGTCCATGCATTGACTATCGAGGGTTAAACAGAATCACTATACGTAATGCCTACCCCATCCCTTTAATATCCGAGTTGTTCGACCGCTTAACCCTTTCGCTGCTGAGGCTTTTCCCGCCTCTGTGCTGAGGTCATTTTTACCGGTTTTGCTCATCATGTTTAAACGTGTTTTGAAGGCTTATTTTAGTATATTACCCAGACATATTATATATCGTTCTTTCCGTCAGACTCGGTAGATTCATAATATGTCATTATTATATGTATACGTTATGTCATGTCTGTATATTATAACAAAAAATGCAATAAAATATGTATTTTCAATAATTTACAATGTGTAAAGTGTTTTTTTTCACATTTTAACATGCGAGCAATTGCGGTTATATTTTGTATGGGGTGCGCTTGTTAAAAAAATTAGAGATGGGGACTCGTTACATTTTTTTTTGGGGGAAAATTACGCGATTTTTAACAAACGCACCGCATACAAAAATCGTTAGTGCAGCATCATTGTTCACATTATAATTGAAATGGGAACAATATTGCTACACTAACAAACCAAAAAAAAGAAAGAAAAATGTTTATTTTTTTTTTTATAATTTTTTTTAAATATATTTTTATTTTTAATTTTAATTTTAATTTTTTTTTAAAAACTTTTTTCACATTCGTGTTTGGTATCGTTGGAACGGCCATGCTCTGGCCGATCCAACCATACCAAACATTAACCCATAGATGCCACGGATCGGGAGATAGGGAGTTCATTGGAACTCCCTATCTCCACCGTTGGTGGCAGTTAGGGGTTAACTCTAGGACTGGCGTCATCGTGCTATGCACGATGACGCCAATCCTCAGGGGGAGTTCCCGGAGGCTTGGCCGACATCCAAGATGTCGGCCAGCTCCGGGAAAGGATCGTGAACCGGCGCTTTTCAGCGCCGATTCGTGATCCGGCTCCCCAGGGGTTAATGCCAGGCACCATTTGGAAGGGCAGGCTGTGCCCTTCCAAATGGTGCCTGGGTTAACTCCCGCAATGCCGCCGATCGGGAGGGAGAGAGGTCCGAAGGACCTCCCCCCCTCCCTTTCAGGCGCCTCCTCCGCACATGCGGGGGGGGGCGCCTGAATTAGGTGTCATCGCGCTGCCGCGATGACACCTAATTCCAGCGGCTGCGGTTCCGGATGCGCGGCTGACATCGAGGATGTCAGCCCGCACCGGGGGGGCCAGCGATCGGCCGGAACCCGGCCGAACGCTGACCCCAATGGGAGGACGCACTCAGCGCGTCCTCCGCACAGCAGCGGTAATGCGGAGGACGCGCTGAGCGCGTCCTCCGCATTGAAGTGGTTAAGAGATGCCAATATATACACAAAGTTGGATCTTCGTGGGGTGTACAATTTGGTGAGAATCAAGGAGGACCACGAGTGGAAGACTGCCTTTAATACTCTCAGTGGTCATTATGAGTATTTAGTTATGCCTTTTGGTCTATGCAATGCGCCTGCAGTCTTCCAAGACTTTATAAATGATGTCCTGAGGGACTTTTTGCAAGTCTTTGTAATCGTCTATTTAGATGATATTCTGATATATTCCCCTGATGTTGAAACACACCATGTCCATGTGAGGACAGTGTTACAAAGGTTGCTGGAGAATAAACTATTAGGCTTGTGCACCGATTTTTTTTTCGGTTCGATTTTTCGGATTTTTCAACTTTTCGATTCGGCTCGTTTCGACCGATTTCGGTTCGGCTCGTTTTTCGGGTACATTTTTTTTTTCGGAATATCGACCATTTTTCGTATTTTCGTGTCACTGTGCTCGGTTTTTGTATTGACTTTTCGTGATTTTGGAAATTTTCGTTTATCGACCATTGTTCATATTTTTCGTGTCACTTTGCTCGTTTTTGTATCGACTTTTCAGGTTTTTCGGAAAAATTTCGTTTTCAGAAAATTTTCGTTTTCCAGAAAATTTTAGTTTTTCGGGAAATTTTCGTTTTTCGGAAAATTTTCGTTTTTTCGTAACGTCTGTTGTCCTCGTTTGACACATTTCAAGTCCATTCGAAAAATCCGAAAATATTTCGTTTCGGCTCGGAAAACGTTTCGGATCTGACATTTTCGGATCTAAAAATTTTCAGAAATTCGGCCGCATCCGAAAACACGAATCGGGAAATTTCGTGAAAATTCCGAAATTCCGAAACCCGAAACGCACATCCCTATAAACTATACTGTAAGTTAGAAAAGTGTCTGTTTGACATAACTTCAGTACATTTCCTGGGTTACATCATCACACCAAATGGGTTTGAGATGGATCCAAAAAAGCTATCTGCCATCAGAGAATGGCCACTACCTCAAGGTCTGAAAGCCATACAAAGATTTCTTGGTTTAACAAACTATTATAGAAGGTTTATCAAGGGGTTCTCTTCTGTTGTGTCTCCCATCACGGCCATGACTAAGAAGGGTGTTCAGAATCAGGTTTGGAGTGACCAGGCCAAGCAGGCATTCCAGTCACTTAAAGAAGTGTGTCAGGGACCGGGTTCTTATGACACCGGTGACGTGAATATGAACCCAGGATGCAGTAAATAAGGCAACAACAAAAGGCTTGGTGAAAATAGCAGAAATTTATATTGAATAACTGGATACAAATAAAAAAGGCAGGAATCTGTATAAATAATAAGTCCTTGAAAAACAAACGCAGATGATGTAAAGTCTCTTGGGATGGGTAATGTAGAAGGGGTCTTGAGACTGTACCGGCAAGGAGTAAGTGAAGCGAAGTCCAGAGGAATAACCAGGGGTCCGGTACACGGGAATCAGAATAAACAGCAAGGCTGGTCACTTGGCTCTTGGGATAATTCAGGCACCTTTCTTTCACAAGGAATCCAACATTAATGACAGAGCACTGGCTGGATGTGGGAGTGGTTCTTTTAAGGAACCCAGCCAGTGCTCATTACATACACCTGATGCAGTACACCAAAAGCTGGGCTAAGGCATACTGCTGTACATGAACTTGCCACCAGGGTTGGTCTCATGACTTGGACTTTTTGCCACGGCGTTGCCGTGGGACCTGACAAAGTGTTTGTCTCAGCACCTATCCTAAGGCATCCAGTACCAGGCCTTCCATTTCAGCTTGAGGTTGATGTATCTGAAATAGGGATTGGTGCAATTCTGTCTCAAAGAGAAAGTCCTGAGGGAGTCCTGAGGGACCTGTACATCCTTGTGGGTTTTTTTCTAGAAAGATGTCACCTGCTGAGAAAAACTATGACATAGGGAACAGAGAATTACTAGCAGTTATAGCAGCCCTCAAAGAATGGCGCTATTTGCTAGAAGGCACTAAAGATCTGGTGATAATTATCACAGACCATAAGAATTTAGTGTACATGGGAGATGCAAAATACCTGAATTCCAGGCAAGCCAGGTGGTCACTGTCCTTGTCAAGTTTCAACTTTTTGTTAACTTATCGTCCTGGTTCTAAAAACACAAAAGCTGACGCTTTATCCAGACAGTTTGAGTCATATGAACAGCACACATTTGACCACAGTCCAATCATTCCTCACAAGAGGATCTTGGGTACCACGGTCTGTCGGATATAATCTCTGCATGTGAATACAATACGTTATATATTGGACTTATCAGCCAAGCCTCCAATATGTCTATATTGGATTTACTGGACCTATCTCGGCAGTTGCCTCCAATATGTCAGGGATTATTATTTCATAAGAAACTTATACGAGACACAAATATCAATCGTCTATATCTCTTAGAAATTCTCCTAAATTCTTTTAATTGTCTGTGTTTTGCTTTGAAAAATACAATAATCAATAATCGGATAAAAACATATATATATTTATTACGTATACAAAAAAGTTTCAAATCTCATATCATAAACAAAGATTTATAAACCACAATCCATCAGCATATAAAAACTAGCTTCACAATATATGTATCTCCGGTTAGTAACTGCATATATGATTAATATCATTTACCTTATCAGTTAGTAACTAATACACAAATGGTTAATAAACATTTCTGCTTAATACAACATGCATTTCCCAGCAAACAATGTTTAACCAGCTAGATCTTATAGAGATATATATCTCTCTCTATACTACATGGATCAACAAAAGATGAGCTAATTTAATGATAAGTATTAAAATTTATTTAGTGAATCCTCCCCTAATCTCGAGAATTAAACTTCTAATCTTTTGCTTTTTATTTTTAGTTATATAATTCCTTGCTTATTAATTTTAATCACAGTAATTTCCAAATTCAATATATATATCTGTATCAATCCTACAGCAGTTTCTTTTAGGATAAATCCTTATGTCCACTTCTTCATATTTCTATCTGCAGAATAGAAGTATTTAGACTTTTGGAGCTACCAAGAATCTGAGAAATCTCAGTCTATCTGTTGCAAAAATCTATAAATATATATATTCCTTAATTTAAATAGCTCTCATATATTACCTCTCCAATCTGGATTTTGATGAGCCTGCCTTGGAATTCCTTATGTAATGTTTTGGAATATGTGAAGATTATCAATATCAGAGAATCAATGCATGTGAGTTAGAGATTTGGTGAGAGTCAGAGTGCATTGTCCCGGAATGGTCTGCTAGCGATGTGTGTTACCCCCGGAGTGTCTCATGTCCTGGAATCTGCATGCATTGTGGTGTGTCTCTGACTGCTATGTGTACTGGATGTCTGAATGCATTGTGGTGTATGTCTCGGAGTCTCGGAATCTCAGAATATCGGCAACCAACATTGCCGCTTCAATTATAGTCAATTTGACGTCACTAGCAATATTTTCATCATACCAAATATAATATTTACTATCCTCTAGAAGGCAGCATTGCACTTCTCAATTAATTCCACCATTTCTTTTTAATGTCTTATCTCGTGTCAAAGGTCAATTTGACTTAACAAAGACCCTCTCTCTCACCAATGTAGACATTTAGTCTCTACATATCAAAATTTGATTTATATCGTCACTCCTTTCTAAATTTTACTGAGTCTTTATCAGTTGAATTCTTTTCTAGTTAACTCAACAGAATCTATTCTTCAATAATTATACTATTTACCACTTAAACTCTCTACAATATAAATTGGAGCGTCTATTTTCTACTGTAAATATAATAAAATATACCTTGATTATAAACATATATTTTGTGAATATATTTTACCTTACAAAGATATTAACTCTTATATTCCTATACCCAAAAGACAAAATATCTTTTTGTTTTAAAGACTTAAAACAGACCAATAAATTTAATTATGACGGATCTTAGCACTTAGCTCGGGCATTATATCACACAAAGACATTTAAGGTTCCTTTCATGTCTGGTATTTTTAAAAAAATATATAAGATCTCACCCAGCAATGAACTCTGTAAAAAAAATCTTGGTTCATTTCTAACTAGGGAAATTTGGAAAAAGAAAAAGACTGTTTTTAAAAACAAAATGGCTACAGGCATCCATTTTCCCTTTTTTCCCTTCCAATATACCTGACAGGTCTTGACAGTGTCTTCTCCTTTGCTGGAGAGAATCCAGGCTGGTCAGGGTGTTGCTCCTCTTGAAAAACCTCCTGGGAAAATGTTTGTACCTGAGGAGGAGAGAACACAGATGATGATGATTTATCATGATTCCAAGCCCTATGGGCATATGGGAATTAATAAAACAGTGGCCATGATTGAAAAACAGTTCTGGTGGGTTGGTATGCGAAGGGATAGTTAAGACTACATAGCCACATGTGTCGTGTGCTGTAGAAGTAAAAATCCCCGGTCCTTACCTGTTGGTCTCTTACAGCCTTTACCAGTGACAGAGAGACCTTGGTCCCACCTCTCGATGGACCTTATCACAGATTTACCACCTTCAAAAGGCCATACTGTAATCCTTACGGTGGTGGATAGGTTCTCTAAGATAGTACACTTTATACCACTGGTAAAGCTTCCTTCAGCCAGTGAGCTGGTACCAGTATTCATACAAAATATTGTCAGAATTCATGGGGTTCCTCTGGGAATAGTATCCGACAGAGGAACGCAGTTCGTGTCTCGTTTCTGGCGAGGATTTTGTCATAACCTCGGGATTGAGTTGAGCTTCTCCTCTGCTTACCACCCTCAAACTAATGGGGCAGCAGAGAGAGCCAACCAAAGTGTTGAGCAGTACTTGCGTTGCTTCATGTCTGAAAGACAAAACGAGTGGGCAGACCTGTTACCTTGGGCTGAGATTGCTTTAAACAACTCAGTAAGTGATACCACAGGCCACTCACCTTTCCATGCTGTTTATGGTTATGATCCCCCTATGCTACCTTCTGAGTTCCAGGCAATTGATTTTCCGGCCTTGGATGACCATCTGAAAGACCTGAAAGGGACATGGGAGAAAATGAAAGAGATTATGAAGGCCAATATCGATAGACAAAAAATCAAAGCAGACAGTCGTAGAGGTCCTGCACGGTGTATACGGTCGGGGACAAGGTATGGCTGTCTACTAGGAACATCAAGTTATTGGTACCATCCACGAAGAAGTTTTGAAATTGTTCGAGTTTGAATGCGAACTGAACACGGGGGTGTTCGGCTCATCCCTATCGAGGACTTGCCTCATTGCCCTGTTGTGGAGTTTAGTTCAAGCTGGTTGCTGGGTTGATCACTCGCTGTTTGGTTTCTGCATCCCTGACTGCCTGCACCTTGCATACTTCACAAACTGTCGTTCCTCGTATCATGTTTCTGAGCGTGTCCTAAGCTTTCTGTCGATCTCGAAACCCTCGGAGCCTAGAGGCACTTCAGATAATCCTTTGAGTCTCTTGGTTCTCGAGTTATAACCTGTATTTTATGCAATTTCTGTGTTTATCTAGAAAGTATTGTTGCCCTTAAGGATCCTAACTCCGCTACTCTTGGGAAAGCGATATAGCTTCCGTTACAGGTGGGCTGAGAGCCCCAAGAGGTTGTTATTGCATATCCCGTTAGATTAAGGGGCCGGCAGGAGAAGTTTAGGGCTCCCGGGCCATTCGTAGCTGCAGATTAAGGGTGCTTGGGAGGGCTGAAAGCCCCGGGCAACAGTAATAGCAGACGTGTCGCTAGGAATGGGATATGCATAGTTAGAAAGAAAGATAGATAAGATCTTCGAGAAATTGAAATTGTTTTGATTTTTGCTGAATGTATCTGGTATAGTAGGTGTTGTGACTGCTGAGAGTGCTGTGAGTGAACGTGCACCTACTTGCTTAGCAAGGAAGCAAATCTGAGAGTGGACCCTCGAAGTGCATTTCCGAATTGGGACGACTCAACCAGTCACTGAAAGGGGAAGCGGATATGTCACGAATGAACTGTTGATTGAAATACCAGACTGTCAATCATAAAAACTGTATTTGGTTTTGTCGAACTGTTATTTGCATTGTGAAGAAATTACTGCTAAAGAGGGTAATCATGGGTAATGAGTCATCAAAACCCAAGAAGGCAAAGGATGGGGAAACACCTTTAGAATATAAGGCACTGTATGAAACGCACCACTATGGTGTGGAGTTAAGTAAGGAAAAGCTACAGATTTTGTGCACTATAGTCTGGCCACTATTAGTCCCCGAGTGGCCAGAGCAGGGATCTATGGATCCAGTGCGCACTCCCAAATCACCGGGAAATATGGACACCCAGATCAGTACCTGTATATAGATATCTGGAGGTACTGTGTAAGAGATAAGAGTCACTTTGTAATGTTAGCGGGTCAAAATAAGAGGGTGTCCGCAGATAAATTTAAATCTGAATGCGAAGATAAGCCGGTGTTAGTGGGGCACCCCGAGGAGACTGATTCTCTTCCGCCGCCTTATCCGTCCTGCTACGGGGCGGCCCGGCAGGCTTTGGATGCCGTGGTCGCACAGCAGGGAGGGAGGGGGCAGGCTGCTGCTGGCTCTTCGCCTGCACCCTCAGCTCTGGCTGATAGTGGTGGGATGGGGAGGCTGCGGGGGGGAGAGGATGAAGTGTTGCCCGCTGATAAAATTGAGATGCCGGATGGAACATTATATCGGTTAGAAACTCCACGAAGGGAGGGAGGGAGTGATGCAGATCCTAGAGTTGTAACCAGCACTGACAACAATATTGTTAAAACCCGAGTACTGTATCAGCATAATCCAAGTAAATTACAATTCCCATTACGAGAAGTGCCGGGTCCCACGATGGAAAATGGGGAGCCAGGGCCAACACAGTTTACGTATGTCCTGTTTACCACCACTGATTTGTTTAACTGGAAGACCCATACCCCTCCCTACTCTGTAAATCCTGCAGCTGTGGCTAGCATGGTAGAATCTGTCATGCTCACACACAATCCACCGTGGACAGATTGTCAGCAGCTATTGCTGACAATGTTTACTACTGAAGAAAGAGCTTGTATAAATAGCAACGCCCGCAAACTTTTGCTAGCTCAAGCAGTTGAAGACAGTAAACCAAATCCAGAGGCATGGGCTGAAGAGCACTACCCCAAAACTGATCCTAAATAGCCATACAATACTGAGATGGGTATAGCTCATCTTCAAAGCTACCGGACAGCAGTGTTAATGGGAGTAAAAGTGGGAGGGAAGAAGCCTACCAATATGGGAAAAATAGCCGAAGTAATGCAAGACCCAAAAGAGTCCCCAAGTGCATTCCTAGAAAGGTTATTAGATGCATTTAGAGTGTATAGCCCGATAGATCCAGAAGTAATAGAAAATCAGCGGCTAGTGAATTCCTCATTTGTGAGCCAAGCACAGAGAGATATACGTAACAAGATACAGAGGATAAAAACGAACTTAGCAAATTGAACTGGTCAACTAGATAATAGAACATCGGTGACAACAAGATATTTAAAAGAAAAAACTTTATTAGGGCATAAAGCCAATGCTAAAATCAAAACACAGCATAATCATGTAGAATAAATACACAAAATAAAATCTTCAGATCGCTTAGATATCTCAAGAATTAATCATATGCCTGGGATACAGAGGATGGATGGGTTTCTGGGAAAAGGAATTAGTGAATTAGTAGAGATCGCTAATAAAGTATATCATAGCAGAGATTTAGAAGAGAAGCGTGAGGAAGTACGGAGACAGAGAGGGCATACTGGAGTTGTAGCCGTGAATATGGGAAAAGGCAAAGGGCCCAAGATGGAGACAGAGGTCGAGGTAGAGGGGGCAGAGGCAGGGGTAACTCCTGGAACGGATTGGGGCGCAATCAGTGCGCATTCTGTAAAGGTGAAGGTCACTGGCACAGGGATTGCCCCGTTTTACACGAGAAAAATGGGGGGCAGAGCGACCAGGCAAACACGGGAACATCAAATGGTCAAGTAACAGACGGGAGGTACGAGAGAAATGATGCAGCTGCACCCGGGTTTGTGGGTTTGGCAGAAACCTCTTTTGAAGGGCAAGGTGCATATTGACTCAGACCTGGGCCCATCCCACTCGGTAATCACGAGCCCACGGTCATTGTAAGAGTGGGGGACAAAGATGAGATTTTTATGGTTGACACAGGGGCTGAATATTCTGTTGTAACGCAACCAAAAGCACCATCGATGGGTAATGAAGCTGACATAATGGGTGCCTGTCACGATCAGCCACTATGGCGGTACCCGGCCTGCGCCAAGTAGGGCCCAGGTATGAGGAAAAGCCTCTATATGCAGAGATGCGTGACGCAACAATCAGGATAAGGAAATAAACCACAGAAGACACTGGGGACCACTGCACGGCTAATACCGAAGGAGCCCTATACTGATAGATCGGTCCTTAGAGTGGCCGAATCTGCACTAATGGAAAAAGGTTACCTTGTAGCCGTGCAGAGTCCTGGGAAAAACACAAACACCTAAAGGAGATATACTCAATAACTTGCAGGGAAGGACTTCAATAAACTAAAGCCGTGGTCTACAGGGATACACAACATATAATACGATAAGCACAAAACCACTAGGGATGTCCAGAAGAGTGGTCAATAAATAAGCCAGGGGTCAAAACCAAAACGTATACCTTAAGCCAAAGCGGGGATATAGCACCAGAGAAAATCCATCAGCCAGGCCAGAGGGTCAATACCAGGAAGTCAATCAGAAACCTAGAACTCAGACAAGGGGGAAACACTGAGAAAGCACTAGGATAGAATAACAGGGAGCTCTCAGGAACAAATCTGTAGCTGAAGTGAACCAGGATGCAAGAGCATGGTGATATGGGCCCATGGCTATATATAGGGGAGTAATCAGCCCATATCACCAGCAGAAGCTCAACGAGCAATGAACTTAACCCCTGAGCTGCATGTCAGGGAAAGCAGCACAGGGAAACACAGACATAAGGAATACAGAGGGCAGGGAGACAGGGTTGGAACGTGGGAATGTGACAGTGCCATGGGTGTATCTGCTAAATATCCGTTTCTCACATCCCGTAAATGCAGCCTGGGGGGCCACAATGTAGAACTCCAATTCCTATATCTGCCCAAATCTCCGATCCAACTCTTGGGGCGGGACGTCCTCTGCAAATTGAAAGCCCAAATTACGTTTCTTCCCAGGGGTCACGCTAGACTAGACCTGACTGAAGGCGGCAGCTCTGTTTGGCAGCACAACCCGGCCAACCTAGATACCCAACCAGTAAAGATTGCAGTAATTATGCCCAGAGAAGAACAATGGCGCACAGCACCAACCTCGCCGGTTGCACCAGACCCATACGCACTACTACTGGGCAGTCCCGGAGTGTGGGCGGAGGACAACCCACCCGGCTTAGCAGTGAATATTCCCCCAGTATACATTGATGTGAAACCTGGAGCAATGCCTGTGGCTCTAAGACAGTATCATATTCCACAGAAAGCTAAGCAAAATATCCAGACACATCTACAGAGACTAAAAGATCACGGGATACTGAAATTTTGTGTGTTACCATGGAATATACCATTATTGCCAGTGCAAAAAGAAGGGACTCAGGAATACCGCCCAGTCCAAGATCTAAGGGCAGTTAACGTAGCTACGGTGACCCTACACCCCGTTGTCCCCAATCCATATAATTTATTGGCATTAATTCCCGGAGACACCAAATATTATACAGTGTGTAAGGTTTTTTGGAAGTGGAACCCAGGATGCGGAGAGGAAGAAGGCGAGGACTGATATGCACAAGGCTAAAGGCTGAAGGAGGGTCTAGGCGTTCCGAGGTCAAGGCAGGCGGCAAGAATCGTGGTCGTGAGAAAGCTGAGGTCGGCAACGGGAAGGTCAATCAGATAAGGATACTAGGATATTTAGGGAAACAACAGGGAGAGCTCTTGTAGCAGAGGTACCACAAAATCAATGAGCGTCTTGCCTATAGTGTTCAGGAGTTTTATGGAGGAGTCAGGAGTTGGCTCCGCCCACCTTCGCCCTGCCTCTCTGGTCTTTCCTCCTCTGATTGGAGCTAGGAGGGGAGATTCCAGGGATCACCTTGGGCTCTACCCCGGCGGCTGAGGTTGAAGCCGCGCCCCCCCGCCGATCCGCCGCACACACGCAGACCCGCCCAGACGCCGACCACTTGAGGAACCTGCGCCATCTTGGATGGACGGAGGACCCCGCGGCCGACATCCGGACCCTGCAGCCCGCGCATTCGGATCGGGGGAGCCGCCTCTCAACCTCCTCTCGTTCCGGAGGACGTCCTCGGGACCCGGGTGAGACAGCGAGGTCTGGGGGTCCGCAAGATGGCGGCCGGAACCTGACAGGACCCCCCCTTGAAGGCGCGACCTCCGGGGGCGCCTCGGAGCCGGTTTACCCGGATAACGCCTATGAAAGGCGGAAACCAATTGAGGGGCGTGAATCAGGCGTACCGGCTCCCAAGACCGCTCCTCAGGGCCATATCCCTTCCAGTGGACCAGGTACTCAAGCCGTCTACGATGCCATCTAGCGTCCAAGATGGCTTCTACTTCGAATTCTTCAGTGCTATCCACCACCACTGGAGGAGGAGGTGTCAAGCGTCTCTGCACGTATCGATCTGGGACATACGGTTTTAGGAGGGAGACATGGAATATTGGATGTATTTTCATCGAGGGGGGTAGCTGGAGACGAATACAAACAGGGGATATCACAGATAGAATGAGGAACGGACCTAAGAATCTGGGGCCCAGTTTCTTTGTAGGACAAGTCAGACGTAGGTGCTTAGTGGATAACCAGGCCTGATCCCCCACTCTATAGACCGGGGCTGGGTTTCGTAGTTTATCGGCGTAATGCTTTTGTCGTTGTTGTGTATCTTTCAATGCCACAAGAAGTTGTTGACGACAATCTTGCAGGTGTCGGAGTCGTTTATCAATCTCCGGGACGGAACTTGGAGTTGACGGATCTGGAAGCGTAGAGGGATGGAATCCGTAGTTAACAAAGAACGGGGTGTTGTGGATAGAATCATGGGTTTGTGAATTATATGCAAACTCTGCGGTGGGGAGCAGATCGCTCCAATTGTCCTGCTGATAACTTGAATAGCATCTCAGGTACTGTTCTAATTGTTGGTTCACCCTTTCGGTTTGACCATTGGTTTGTGGATGGTGGGACGAGGAAAGGTGGATCTTTATGTTAAGTGATTGACAGAAGGCCGACCATACCTTAGATGTGAATTGGACGCCTCTGTCCGAGACGATGGACGAAGGGACACCATGCAGACGTACTATTTCTTTGAGGAACAGTGATGCAGTTTCATTGGCTGTGGGCAGACCCGGTATCGGGAGGAAGTGTGCCATCTTTGAGAATCGGTCGACAACGACCATAATGGCCGTGTTTCCTTGAGAGGGCGGAAGGTCTACTATGAAATCTATTGACAGATCCCTCCATGGTGTGGAAGCGGTGGGTAGAGGCTGTAAAAGACCAACCGGTTTGCATTTAGGTGACTTCATCCTGTTACACTCAGGGCAGGAACGGATATACTCTGTGACGTCTTTTTTCAGGGACGGCCAGTGGTACAATTGGCGAGTTCTGTGGAGTGTCTTTCGTATACCTCCGTGTCCCGCCAGAGGTGAGTCATGGACATTCTTTAGCACTTCCATTAGATTGTTTGGGGATACTAAAAGACACTGTTTGTTAGAGGATTGGCCTTTAGAATCCTTTTTGAGACGGGAAAGGAGGGTTGACTGGACCGTTGTGAAGTGTTTTTGTTGTAGGATCGTAGGAGGGGATGTCTCTATCGTGGAGTCTACTGAATAGCATCTGGATAAGGCGTCGGCTTTCCCATTTCTACTACCAGGCCTGTATGTGATGTGGAAGTTGAATCTTGTGAAAAATAAAGCCCACCTAGCTTGTCGAGGTCTTAGACGTTTGGCCGTCTTTATATGCTCAAGATTTTGGTGGTCTGTGTACACTGTAATGGGATAAAGGGATCCCTCCAGGAGATGTCTCCATTCGTCAAACCCACGTTTGATCGCTAGCAACTCCTTGTCTCCAACGTCGTATCTTGTCTCCGCGGGATTCAGACGTTTTGAATAAAAGGCTATAGGGTGCAGAATGCCACTGGTAAGATTCCTTTGGTTTGAGAAAGGCTTTTTGAGTGTCTTCGGCCCACCTGAATTTCTCATGGTTTTTTGTAAGTCTGGTAAGGGGTTGGACTATGTGAGAGAAGTTTCTAATAAATTTTCTATAGAAGTTCGAGAACCCTAGAAATCTCTGGACCTCTTTTTTGTTTGTGGGGGTAGGCCAGGAGTGTATAGCTGCTACTTTTTCTGGGTCCATCTCGAGCTTGCCAGGAGAAAGGATGTATCCTAGGAAAGAAATCCGGGATTGGTTGAAGGAACATTTGTCCAGTTTGGCGTACAGTTGGTGGTTGCGAAGCCGGGAAAGGACCTCTTCTACATTCCTTTGATGTTCTTCCAGTGTAGGGGAATATATCAGAATGTCGTCTAGATATATTATTACAAAACGATCCAAGAGGTCTCTGAAGACGTCGTTCACCAAATGTTGAAAGGTTCCAGGAGCATTGCAAAGCCCATAGGGCATTACTACATACTCGAAATGCCCATAACGAGTGCGGAACGCTGTCTTCCACTCGTCTCCTTCACGGATACGAACGAGGTTGTAGGCTCCTCTTAAATCGATCTTGGAGAATACTGTGGCTGTTTGAAGACGTTCCATGAGTTCTGGAATAAGTGGTAATGGATATCGGTTTTTTATAGTGATGTGGTTTAATTCACGAAAATCTACGCACGGACGGAGCCCTCCGTCCTTCTTTCCTATGAAGAATATCCCTGCCCCTGCCGGAGAGGTTGATGGGCGTATGAATCCTTTCTGTAAATTTTCTTTTATGTAGGTTTTGAGTACTTCCAGTTCAGGGGTGGAGAGAGGGTAGATGCGTCCGAAGGGTATGGCTGCTCCGGGAAGGAGGTCTATGGGACAGTCATATTTGCGATGTGGGGGAAGAGTCTCCACTCCTATCTCGTCAAATACATCTTTATATTCTTGATAACATGTGGGTAACTGTACTCCGGTTTTTCTCATATTAGTATCTAGAACTGTATTAACGGATAACGTAGGAGGGGAATTCAGACAATTCTGGTTGCAGTAAGGAGATGGAAAGGAGATTAATCCCGTAGACCATTGTATCATTGGGTCATGTTGTCTCAGCCAAGGTATGCCTAGTATTACCGGGAACATTGGCGAAGGGATGAGGTCAAAGGAGAGGGTCTCCTGGTGACGAGGCCCCGCCCAAACCTGAATAGGTAGCGTCTCGTGGGTGACTACCCCAGAACTCAAAGAAGATCCATCCACAACCTGTATTTTTATGGGGTATTCTTTATTGTGCACAGGAACACACACACGGTGAGCAAGAGAGGAATCGAGGATACAGTTGCTGGCTCCAGAATCAATCATTGCGCGGAGGGGGATCTTCTTGTCTTCCCACTGTAAGACAATGTCAAAGGATAGAAGATATGTAGATTCAGAGGGGGACCTTGGTAATTGTACGTGGCATAGAGGCTTACCTCGTGGTCGAATCTTTTCTGGGCAGGTTCTGGCAACGTGGCCTAGTCTTCCACAATAAAGGCAGCAGTTTTCTTTTCTACGCCTCTCTAATTCTGCAGGGGGTAAATGTCCTCGTATCAACCCCACTTGCATAGGCTCTTCGGAAGATGCCAGTGGTGACGAGGAGACGGGAGGTAGAGCCAGCGGACGTGGAGTGTTAGACCCCATTCGTCTTGTCTGAGGGAGCAGAGAAGGATACGGATTGATGTTTTTCTCTAGTTGGCGTTCACGCCACCGGCGATCGACAGAAATGGATAGAAGAATGATCTCCTCGAGGATTCGAGGACGGTCTCCTCTGGCTATCTCGTCTTTGATGTGATCCGCCAGTCCCCTTCGGAATTGATCCACTAGGGCGGCCTCGTTCCAAGCCGTGTCTAGAGCATATTTCCGAAAGGATGTAACATACTCCTCGACAGGGTGTCTCCTTGTCTTAAGGCTCGGATAGCTGTTTGAGCGGTATCTGTCTTGAATGGGTCTCCGAACATCGTCTCCATAGAGGCCAAGAATGATAGCCAAGAGTTCAAAGTGGGATCTTGGGCATGGATCAGGGTATGGGCCCAGGTGCGTGCTTCTCCTGTCAGTAAGGTGATTACCATCTGAATCTTTACATGATCGTTGGTGTATGTACGAGGTTTCAGCGAGAAATACAGGAGGCAGCTCGTTATGAAGTCCTGGAACAGTTTGCGGTCTCCGTTGAAGCGATCTGGCATTGGGACCTCCGGTTCTGGGGTATGGACCTCACCACCAGAGGGCACTGACGAGGCAAAAAATGACCAGGGAAGAGGTGGAGAAGGACCAGGTCTTCCAGCTTGGAGGTCATGTAATTGCGATTGGAACTGTGCCTGGGTAGACTGTACTTCTTGTAGCGATTGTGTCAGCGTCCCCATCTGACGGGTTAGGGCGGTCAGGGCCTCGGCCAGCTCCGCGGATTCCATGACGAGGCTCATTGATTATGTAAGGTTTTTTGGAAGTGGAACCCAGGATGCGGAGAGGAGGAAGGCGAGGACTGATATGCACAAGGCTAAAGGCTGAAGGAGGGTCTAGGCGTTCCGAGGTCAAGGCAGGCGGCAAGAATCGTGGTCGTGAGAAAGCTGAGGTCGGCAACGGGAAGGTCAATCAGATAAGGATACTAGGATATTTAGGGAAACAACAGGGAGAGCTCTTGTAGCAGAGGTACCACAAAATCAATGAGCGTCTTGCCTATAGTGTTCAGGAGTTTTATGGAGGAGTCAGGAGTTGGCTCCGCCCACCCTTCGCCCTGCCTCTCTGGTCTTTCCCTCCTCTGATTGGAGCTAGGAGGGGAGATTCCAGGGATCACCTTGGGCTCTACCCCGGCGGCTGAGGTTGAAGCCGCGCCCCCCCGCCGATCCGCCGCACACACGCAGACCCGCCCAGACGCCGACCACTTGAGGAACCTGCGCCATCTTGGATGGACGGAGGACCCCGCGGCCGACATCCGGACCCTGCAGCCCGCGCATTCGGATCGGGGGAGCCGCCTCTCAACCTCCTCTCGTTCCGGAGGACGTCCTCGGGACCCGGGTGAGACAGCGAGGTCTGGGGGTCCGCAAGATGGCGGCCGGAACCTGACACAGTGCTTGATTTAAAAGACGCTTTCTTTTGTATCCACCTTGCTCCCACAAGCCAACCTCTTTTTGCATTTCAGTGAGAAGACTCCAAGTCGGGAGCAAGTCATCAGATGACGTGGACGTGCCTCCCCCAAGGATTCAAGAACTCGCCCACAATTTTTGGTTGCGCACTCAGCCAGGACCTCCTCGCCTTCAACGCTCAGCCAGACAAAGTTGTTCTATTACAATACATTGATGATTTGTTGCTTGCTTCCCCTACAGAAAAAGACTGTTTATCTGCAACTAAAGCGCTTCTACAATTGCTGTGTCAAGCAGGCTACAAGGTCTCAAAGAAGAAAGCACAAATCTGTAAACAGAGTGTAAAATACCTGGGTTTTCAGCTGACAGGTACCAAGCGTGCCCTGGGCCCAGAGCGAAAGGAAGCAGGCTGCCGTATTCCCCAACCAAAGACACACAGACAGGTCCGTGAATTCCTAGGTACTGCAGGGTTCTGCCATCTGTGGATCCCCAACTTTGCAGAAATTGCCAAGCCCCTCCATCAAGCTACCAAGGGGGGAGAGCATGACCCATTTCTCTGGGAAGAAGAACAGTCTGCAGCCTTCCTAAAGCTAAATGCTGATGGAAGCTCCAGCATTGGGCTTGCCAGATCACAGTAAACCCTTCCAGCTCTATGTGCATGAACACAACCAAACTGCAATGGGAGTCCTAATCCAAAATCTGGGGTCATGGCCGAGGCCTGTGGCCTACCTCTCCAAGCAGCTTGACCCCGTGGCCTGCAGCCTACCCCCTTGTCTGAGAGCCGTGGCTGATGCAGCAATGCTAATCTCAGAAGCTGACAAGTTGACCCTGGGACAAGTCCTTCATGTCAAAGTACCACATGCAGTCAAAGCTCTGCTAGATGTCAAAGGCAGCTACTGGTTCAGCAATAGTCAGATGACGAAATATCAAACAATGATGTGTGAGAATCCACGGGTTCATTTGGACCTCATTGCCACCTTGAATCCTGCTACGTAACTTACTGCCTGACTCTGAAATAGATCCAATCCATGAATGCCTTCAAGTCATGGAAGAAGTATTCAGTAGCAGACCAGCTCTGAAAGATGTACCCCTAGACAAATACGATCTACAACTCTTCACTGATGGAAGCAGTTACATGTATGAAGGCAAGAAAGTCTCCGGCTATGCAGTTGTCACCATGAACGGAATTCTAGAAGCAGAACCTTTACCAGGCCACACGTCAGCACAACTAGCAGAGATACTAGCATTGACAAAAGCTCTGGAAATATCCAAAGGACAGAGAGTGAACATCTACACTGACTCCAAATATGCGTTTGACTGTCCATGCTCATGGTGCCCTTTACAAAGAAAGGGGTTTCCTATCCTCCTCTGGAAAACAATTCAAATACTCCAAGGAAATCATCGCACTCCTGGACGCGGTGTGGAAACCAAATGCCACCAGTGTTATGCACTGCAGAGGGCATCAGAAAGGTCATGAGGAAATACCCAAAGGAAATAGAATGGCAGACCAAGTTGCAAAAGCAGCAGCCAAACCTACAACGAACGAGTCTCAGTCTGAAGGTGAAGTCTCCAAAATCCTCCTCTGCAAGCAGGACGAAGATGTCTGCAGCTCCATGCCAAATTACGAATTCTATATGAATTGGAGAAAATACGACCCCAATGGTGAATTTATCTAATTAATTCTACGCAAATGGGATGCAGACTTTGATTTACTCGAAGACAACCATGAATACATTCAGTGGCTTTTCCCCACCAACAAACAAGGCTGAAATTTCTACTCCAAGCCATTGACACCTCAAGAGAAGGATCTGATGAAGAACACCTCAGAAATTCAGAAAAGCCTCCTTCAGCCATACAAGATGATGCTGAAGTTCTTCGGCGTAAAAATAATGGGGGAGTATGGAGAAGAAAATGGACTGTCGAGATATATATATTCAAATAAGAAACTTATACGACATACAAATATCAATCGTTTATATTTCCTAGAAATTCTCCTAAATTCTTTTAATTGTCTGTGTTTTGCTTTGAAGAATACACTAATCAATAATCAGATAAAAACATATATATATATTTATTACGTATACTAAAAAGTTTCAAATCTCATATCATAAACAAAGATTTATAAACAGCCACATCCATCAGCATATAGACTACTAGCTTCTCAATATATGTATCTCGTGTTAGTAACTGCATATATGATTAATATCATTTACTTTATCAGTTAGTAACTTTACACAAATGGTTAATAAACATTTCTGCCTAACGAAAACAATTAACATGTATTTCCCAGCAAATCAATGTTTATCAAGCTAGATCTTGTAGAGATATATGTATCTCTCTATGCTACATGGATCAACAAAAGATGAGCTATCACTTATTCTATTTCTAGAATGATAAGTAATAAAAACTTATTTAGTGAATCCTCCACTAATATCGAGAATTAAAATTCTAATCTTCTGCTTTTTATATTGCAGTTATATAATTCCTGGCTTATTAATTTCAATCACAGTAGCTTCCAAATTCAATAGATATATATATATATATCTTTATATTTCATTGCAACAATTTCTTTAGGATAAAATCCTTATATCCGATTCTTCTTCATATCTCTATCTGCAGATTTAGAAATATTTTGAAGACTCTGGATCTAACAGTAATCTGAGATATCTCAGTCTATCTGTTGCAAGAAATACTCCAGATATATATAATTACATTAATTCCTTAATTTGCTCTCATACATTACCTGTCCAAGATTTGGTCTGTAGTTACAGCAGCAAATTCTTTGATTGTTTTGTAATATGTGAAAATTATCAATGTCAGATAATCAATGCATGTGAGTTAGAATTGTGCATTCCCATGAAGGAAAATGTAGGTGTGGTCCTAATTAAGTGATATGTAATATCTTGAATGCATTGTGTGTTGGAATGATCTGCAATCTGAATCAATGCATTATTGTGCCCTGGGATGATCTGCCTGAATGCATTATGTCCTGGAAATCTGAATGACTGCAACGAACAGTACAGATCCAGTTATAGTCAGTTTGACGTCACTGAAAATCTACCCTTTCATTTAAATATTACTTTTTCTATATTAATATAATATTTACTATGCCTCAAGAGGGGTCATCCATTTAGACTGGAAGAAAGAAAATTTAGCTTAAAGCATAGGAAGGGTTATTTTACGGTGAGAACAATCAAGCTGTGGAATTCTCTGCCTGTTGAGGTGGTTGGGTCAGAGTCTGTACAGACTTTTAAAAAACGACTGGATGACTTCCTGCAGACACAGAATATTAAGGGTTATAATATTTAATATGTGGGTAAAAGCTTCTTGATCCAAGGAGAAATCTGACTGCCATTCTGGGGTCAAGAAGGAATTTTTTCCCAGTATGTTGCATATTGGCAAGCATTCAGACTGGGTTTTTTGCCTTCTTTTGGATCAACAGCAGTAGGTTATGTGGGAGAGGCTGAACCCGATGGACGCATGTCTTTTTTCAGCCTATATAACTATGTAACTATGTAACTATGTAACTATGTAAGAGGGCAGTGTTGCTCTTCAAATTAATTCCACAATTAAATTTTAATATATCTTATCATGGTTCATAGGTCAATTCCACTATCTTGGTTTGAACAAAGAATGACTATGGTATTCCAGACAGTACGTCTCGGGTTGTCAAAAGTAAATTAATATCTCCACTCCTCTCAAGGTTTTTACTGAGTACTCTTTATCAGCTAAGTTCCTTTCTGGTTAAAATCAATGGAAATTCTATTCTTCAATACTATATATTATACTGTTTACCAGTTATACTCTACAAATAATTGGAGTATCTACTATCTACTGTAAGTATTGAATATATTGATTATAGAAATATACTTCGTGAATATTTTTATACACTTGCATCGAGATTTTAAATTTGTTTCTATACCCAAAAAGAAAAATATCTTTAATTCAAGGACTTGTTAAAACAAACCAATAAATTTAAATATGACATGTCTGGCACTTAGCTCAGCATTATATCAAATAAAGACATTTTATCATCTATAGCATCTTGTCTGGCACTTATAGAAACTCTATAATTCTTAAGGTTCACCTAGCCATGAACTATTAATAAAAAAATCTCTGTCGTTTCTAAAACTAGGCGAAAATTGAAAAAGAAAAGACTTTACATTAAAACAAGATGGCTACAGGCATCCATTTTAATTTTTCCATTATAATATACCCGACAGGACAGGTTGAAGTTGAACGGGCAGAAAATTTCGCCGAGCGTTTCGACAATCTGACAATCAACACTCATTATAATTTGAGAGTTACTCGTGTCCTGTTGAGTCTGGGAGAATTGGGAGCTGAGAAATACCAATCCCCACTGGTGAAGTTTCTCCTCAACGAGATCTTTATTGAACATCAACTGCCAAATATGAAAAAGAGTGCAATGAATTTCTTTGTGCCAGCTGTGAAAGATGCGCAGGAAAGACAAGATCTACTGTACTTTGCCTGGTTGCATTATCAGTCAAAAGAAGAATTTATGTGGGGGACTCGGGAGGAATTTGAAAAGTACAAGGTCCCATCTTCAATGATAGCCCCATTACTGCCAGCTCCCTTGAGCGAATGGACACCTGTGTATTCAGAAAAGGAGAAGAAATGGCTTTCAGAAGAACCAGGAAAATGTGGAGAAGATGGATGGTACCAGCTGGCAAACAACCAAATAGTCCTCCCGGCAACATTAGCTCCCGAGATCATCAGAGCGCTACATGTCAGCACTCATGGGGGAAGAGAAATGATGGAACAACAGTTAGAACCGCATTTCTATGTTCCTGGACTGTCAGTTGTCTGCAAGACAGTAGCCCAGCAGTGTATGACCTGTGCCAAGAACAACCCAAAGACGGGCCCATCACAGCCCCTGGGAAAGCTGACTGTCGGATTATCCCCAATGGCATCGCTACAAGTAGACTTTACGGTGCAACCACCCTGCAAAGGATACAAGTATCTACTCGTGATGGTGTGCACACTAACGGGATGGGTTGAGGCCTACCCAACCAGAACTGAAAAGACTGCAGAAGTAGTGAAAAGCCTAATGAGAGAAATTATTCCACGCTATGGACTAACGCTCAAAATTGGGTCAGATAATGGCCCGGCTTTTGTTCAGAACTGTTTGCAACAGCTTGCCCGCCTGCTAGGCATAACCTGGAAGTTACATATGGCCTACAGGCCCAAAAGCTTGGGAAAAGTTAAATGCATGAACAGAACGTTAAAGACTTTGATGTCAAAACTGTGCCAAGAAACGTCACTGGGTGGGTTGGAAGTGCCGATAGTCCTATTGCATATTAGATGCAGGCCAACCCCCCAATTGAAACTAAGTCCATATGAACTCCTGTTCGGGTAGCCTACTCACTTTATTAATGGTTTGAAGGGGGACCTTCGGGCATTGGGTGAAACTAAACTGAATGAGCAAGTGTTGCTGTTGGGTCAATCAATGCAGAAACTGAATACTTGGGTGGGAGATAATCTACCTCATTTCTTGTATCCCCCATTGCATAAGTATTGTCCAGGTGACTCAGTGTGGGTGAAGGAGAGGAAGAATGACCCATTATGCCCAAAGTGGAGGGGTCCTTACCTTGTCCTGTTATCCACCCCCACAGCAGTGAAGGTTGCCGAGGTGGTCCCGTGGATACATCATTCGAGACTAAAGGTAGCTGCAGCCAGTCCTGATCCAGAGTGGAAAGTTGTCCCCAATGAGACCGATCCACTAAAGCTGAATTTGATGAAATCTACAGTTTAAAAGAATCAACAAGCCGGTGTATTGACAGTCATAATAATGCCTGACCACCTGCCAACGATGGAAAATGTTGAGACCCGAAGTGAGACTCCAGGGGAAATTTTTGAGGAAATACCCCTCTCCGAGCCCCAACCTGGGATACCCCCCACTGGGCCTATATACCCACCTGATTGGTGTTTCCAGTTGGGGACGGTTAATCTGAGTATAAGCGAGAACCCATGCCAGTCCAGCCAGTTTAATTTCACTGCACACACAGTTTCGTTAGGAGCAGGATCTGGGATGATTGTGGTCAGGCCACTAAATTTAACAATGGAACAAAACCTAGTAATAGCCAATGTAACAACGACTAGGCAGAATGCAAAATATCTTTTGATCCGGCTGATAAGAATGAGGATTGAGGTCCGCAAGGGAACACTTCACTTATCCCGTTTATACTGACAGGAGGTTATCAGGTGTGTTGCGGGAGTATATGTTACACTTGGGTACCACCTACACTCACTGGGATGTGCTACATAGCCAAGCTGATTCCTGTTCAAAGGGTACAGGGCGATGACACGAGTCCTGAAACTACACTGCACCCTAGATACCCCTTGGTTTTTGATAAACAGAAACGGGAGTTATTTTCCAAAGGAGATCAGGCATGGGCATGGTTTCCGGCTTGGACTGGCTGGGGAATTGAGTTGATGAAGAGATGGAATAACTATTCTGTACTAATGGATGAGATCTTGAATATAACAAGTAAGGATTTTCAACAGTTGAACCTTGAACTGCGTGAAATTCGAAAGTTGCAAATGATACATGATATGGCGTTGGAACAGATAAGTGCAGCATTGAATGGCCTATGTGAGATGACTATGCATTACGAATGTTGTACTTATATTAGGAATTCAACGGAAGAAGTCCCTGACTATTACCAGGTAATCCAGGATCACCAAGAGAAAGTTTTTCAGTTACAGAACAAGGCTAGACAGAGAGTGCCCTAAGGCTGGAACCCTTTCCAGGGGTTTGGGTCATTCGGAGATTGGTTTGGATCCATGCTGGGATTTATCTCACGGATCCATGATAATGATGACAATTGTGATCCTGGTAGTAGGGATGTTGCTATACCACATTGTATGGTGTCTGTGGCCATTGTGTAAGAAAGCCCTGACACCCACACAAAAGATACCGTTGATGATTACTCCCGATTTGTTCCCAATGAAGGCAGTACCCCCCAAAGTACAAGGTTTTCAATAGTGAAGCAGGCGAGGTATAGTGGCTAAGGGTCTCAGGAAGGAGAATCTGAGACCCTAGCCAGGGGGGGAATGTAAGGGAAACAGGCCAGAAAACAGGCCGCCATGATGTTCCAGGCGGCCATCTTGACCAGGACTTTGGTTCACATAAATGTACATAGCAAATATTAGCTGAATTAGATGAGTTTGCATAGATTCTCTGGAATTCCTTAAATTAACAGGCAGAGCAATTAAATTAACAAGATCCGGGCAGAAACCAGCAGAAGTGTCAGGAAGGAGATTAGTTACATCAAGGTCAGAAAGCTAGAGGCTAGAACAATGATCGATGTGAAGCCATCTGGGTGCTTATCAGTAAAACACCACAAACAAGTTCCAGGGAGGTAGGCACAGGCAGATCTGGCCGAGTGTTAAATTATCCAATTGTCAAAATA
Source organism: Leptobrachium leishanense (assembly GCA_009667805.1). NCBI lineage: Eukaryota > Metazoa > Chordata > Amphibia > Anura > Megophryidae > Leptobrachium > Leptobrachium leishanense. Next base: position 87,595,035 of record CM019066.1, on the reverse strand, counting down.
CTGTGAAAGCTGCTAATTTACTGCCAATTTGTGGAATATCTTTGTATTCTGAAAGGGGAAGGTACAGACCCACATGGGGTGGGATAGTGGCACCGTGGGGTGGGCTAATTGGGATGTACCTGATTATCTATTCAATGTATAAAATGCTATGTTTGAATGTATTCGGGGCTCAGTCTTTGCGATTCAATCCTGTCTGAGCATCTGTGACGTCACAATAAAGTTTGCCTTTCCTGAAGAGACTTGTGTCCAGCCAGTCATTGTCTGCGCCGGCCCGGCCTTCTCCCGAGTGAGCCAGGTGGATTCCGGTAACAATATGGTACTAATAATGTTTAATTCTTAACTATGTGAATACAGGTCTGGGTTCATATGTAGAGTAAGGTTCTTATACAGGGTTATTCAGAGAAAGTTGAAACTCTGGAGAACCTTTGGAGAGGCGAAAATTCTAGGTAAAAATAGCCAAACCAGAAAAATTCTCCAATTAATCTCACTTTCCAAATCAGCTCTTTTGACCTACAATTTTCACTTCTCCAAAAGTTCGAGAATTTCACCTTTTCTCTGAATAACCCTGATAGAGTTCCCTATATCTATCTACAACCCAACTCTAGAGGGAATAAGCAAAATCATCAAAGATCTGCAGCCACTGGTCACAGAGGACCCTGCGCTCAAAGAAATATTCCCACTGCCCCCCTTACTGGCATTCAAGCAACCCCCAACCTGAGGTAAAAACTGGTCTGTAGCAAACTCACTCAGGAACAGGACGACATACAGAATGGGACCAAATGCTGTAACAAACCCCGCTGCAAACTATGCCAACATATATGTGACAGCAGCACTGCACGGCACAACAACACCACATGTGACATCAAGGGCTCATACCTTTGCACGTCGGCAAATGTAGTATATATGATCCAGTGCATGACGTGTGATAAGGGCTGTTATATTGGTGAAACCAGCCTTAAACTAAATCTCAGGATGAACCAGCACAGACACTCCATCAGGAACCACCAGGAAAATACATATTGTACCCCGGTGGGACATCACTTCAATCTAGCAGGCCACTCCATCCAAAACCTCAGAACTAAAATCCTCAAAGGACAGTTTAAAGACCACCGGGAACGCAAAACATATGAAATGAAAATGATCACATATTTCAACAGTATAAAACAAGGACTTAATGTAGATTCGGGTTTCTTAACCCACTATAATAACATCACATAATATTCATAATTCTGGTTGGGGCTTGGTTTTCTCTCTCCTGCTTTTTTTTTTTTTTTTTTTCTGTGTCTTCCTCATTTTTTTTCGTTTTTGTTTTTTGTTTTATTTTGGCCTTACACTTTCACTTTGAAGTGGACATGATCTTATCACCGTTGTCTTCTGTGCCTGAGACACTTAAATGTTTTTTTGCTGTTTCCCCCCCCTTTTTCTTTCCCCACTTTGACCATGCCATTTGGCAATGTACAACATCTAACACCCCCAGCCTTGTGCCCGATGAATGTCCCAATGTTTAGTTCTACTATTCTGATCAGTAAGCTTCTAGACCTGATGAAGGGAGGATCACTCTCGAAAGCTTGTATTTTAAATGTAACGTTAGTCCAATAAAAAAGGTATCACTACAGACTGCTATACTCGTGATTTTTGCATCTGGACTAACACGGTCTAAATAATCTATCTATATATATGTTCTTGTTTTTCAGTTACGCCCAGTTTACTGTGGATCCCAGATGGACGGTATATACTAAGGTACTGGTAACTGACCTGCCCCTACAATGATTGTGTGTGTGATACGCATCATCCAGCACGATCCCATGTGCTTTATCATAGAAAGTTTAATTAATTACGTTGAAAGAGGTGATATCTTGAGATTAAAATAATTTTTTGATATGTGTGTTAATGTATATAAAAAAATAATTCAGTCTGTTACTGTAAACCACGTGATTTTTTTAGTCTAAGTCACATGGCTTCATGTATGTCCGGAGGTGCTACTTGCAAAACAGCAAGCCCGAAAGAACATTCTATACATTCCAAATAGAACCAAAAGTGAAACAATTTATTCTTTTTCTGTCTATTGTGTTTAGCTTGATATCAAACCAGAAAATGAAAAATGGTATACGTGTCTGTTTTTTTTTTTTGTAAATATCAGTTTATTGGGTTTTCAAAAAGAGGTAACAAAAGACAATGGGCCACGCAGGGCCAAATAATAAAGATCAAATTGCAACATAGAAAATAAGTTCACAATGTCTTAGCAGTTATAAATAGTAAAGGAAAAACAGACTTTAAAGGAATAAACTCGTGTCACACATTTCCCTGACCTTCCAAAAAAAGGAGGGGGGGAAATCACCAGCGGAACCTCCAGCAGTGCCAGTTATGCCGCCTTCCACCTCTTCAGCACCCCATCCTTCGTCCACTCCGCGGGCCGCAGTAGGTGGCATGAGGTATAATAACGAAAAAAGTCTGGGACACCCAACCCTCCCTGAGTCCTGGAATGCGTCAGTATGTCGAATCGAATGCACGGTTGTGCACGTCTCCAAATGTAAGAGGACAGAGGAGAGCGAAGAGAAGCAATGAAAAGAGCGGGGAATGGCTATGCGGAGCGTCTGAAACAGGTATAGGAAACGGGGCAGGATATTCATTTTAAGAACGGAGACCCTCCCCAACCAGGATATGTGCGGAAAGTCCCAGGTCCGGAGGTCTCGGCGGACAGCAGAGAGCAACGGCGCTAAATTTAGGTCATATAGGTGGGTGCTGTCCGCTGTCAACAAAACCCCTAAGTATTTCAGTCGGGAACCTGCCCACAGAAAGGGAAGGGTAGGACGCATAGAAATCGCCTGGTGGGATGGGACCGATACATTCAGTATGGAAGATTTGGAAAAGTTTATTTTAAGGTTAGCTAGCGTGTAGTATTCATCAAATGCAGCCAGAATGTTAGGTAAGGACAGGGCCAGTGCAAGCATTTTTGTCTAGTCAGGCGAAGGTGCATTTTGGTGCCCCCCCATCCGTGTCATGTCAAGCCAATCAGGATAGAGGTGCCATAATAATCTCTATATATACACATACATATATACACACACTAGGGTTGCACCGATACCACTTTAAGACCGAGTACCAATACCGTTTTTCAGGTACTCACCGATATCATGCCCACTCAGATACATCTACAGTTGTGTTCAAAATTATTCAACCCCCAATGCTGTAAAGGGTTTTAGGGAATTTAGTGTACATTTGTAATTGTATTCAGAATGAAATCCTACAAGGACTTTTTAAAGAACCATATGCAACTAAAATGACATCAATTGGTTTTGTAATACAGTAGTAAATGTTTCTTTTGTGAATTCTTCATTGACACAATTATTCAACCCCTTAAAGACTACCACTCTGAAGAACAGAGGTTCATTCAAGTGTTTTCAATCAGGTATTGAAAACACCTGTGGATGTCACGGAGCAGCAATAAAGCAAATTCAAGGCAAAGGGCACTGTTGAAATGCTACCTGGTCGTGGCAGAAAGAAGATGCTGACTTTGACTGCTGTGCGCTACCTGAAGCGTAGAGTGGAGAAAAGTCCCCGTGTGACTGCTGAGGAACTGAGAAAAGATTTGTCAGATGTGGGTACTGAAGTTTCAGCTCAGACAATACGGTGCACACTGCGTAATGAAGGCCTCCATGCCAGAACTCCCAGGCACACCCCCTTGCTGTCTCCAAAGAATAAGAAGAGTCGACTGCAGTATGCCAAAAGTCATGTGGACAAACCACAGAAGTTTTGGGATAGTGTTCTGTGGACTGATGAAACAAAATTAGAACGGTTTGGGCCCATGGATCAACGCTATGTTTGGAGGAGGAAGAACAAGGCCTATGAAGAAAAGAACACCTTGCCTACTGTGAAGCATGGCGGGGGGTCAATCATGCTTTGGGGCTGTTTTGCTTCTGCAGGTACAGGGAAGCTTCAGCGTGTGCAAGGTACCATGAATTCTCTTCAGTACCAGGAGATATTGGATGACAATGTGATGCAGTCCGTCACAAACCTGAGGTTTGGGAGACGTTTGACCTTTCAACAGGACAATGATCCCAAGCATACCTCCAAGTCCACTAGAGCATGGTTGCAGATTAAAGGCTGGAACATTTTGGAGTGGCCATTGCAGTCACCTGACTTAAATCCGATTGAGAACCTCTCGTGGGACTTAAATCAGTTGCAGTGCGCAAGCCTTAGAATGTGACTGAACTGGAGGCTTTTGCCCATGACGAATGGGCGAAGATACCCGTAGATCGCTGCAAGACACTTGTGTCAAGCTATGCTTCACGTTTAAAAGCTGTTATAACTGTAAAAGGATGTTGTACTAAGTACTAAGATTGAATGTCACTTGGGGTTGAATAAAACTGATAATGATGTGAGCACAGAAAAGACATTTGTGGTTATTTCATTATAAATGTTATGTTATATTTGTCTGACCTACACGTGCCTCTTTGATTTAATTGTAAGCAAGATGACTGAATGATCAAAATCAATGTCAAACTGGCCAAAACACTCAATTTCAGTGGGGGGTTGAATAATTTTGAACACAACTGTATACAGACCAGAACATGCCAAATACATGTATACAAACCAGAAAATTACCAGATACATATATACAGAGACCTCAGCCCAGATACATATATACAAACCAGAACATTCCCAGATACATTATATACTGTATATATAGAGAGAGAGATCTCAGACCAGAACATTCCCAGATACATACATACAGAGACCACAGACCAGATCATGCCCAGATACATATACACAGAGACCTCAGACCAGATCATGCCCAGGTACAAATATACAGAGACCTCAGACCAGATGCCTGTCACGTCTGTAAACCAGGGGTCAAGAAGGGGGAGTGGATGGTGGACCATGAGGAGGGTGATCGTGGTGACCTGGCCTGGCTGGCACCGGCTGCTGCAACGACCGATGCGGACTGGGAGCCACCATTTCAGGTATAAGTGCCCCAGCCTGGCTAGTCTAGCGCAGGGGTGGATCCAGACACAGGTTTCGGGGGGAAACCCCCCAGTTACCAGTTTTGGCCAAGAGCTGGTGTTGGGTTCGCAGTGACAGGCAGATATATTTGCCCCCAGCTCACATGGATATATATATTTGCCCCAAGCTAACATGGATATATTTATTGCCCCCAGCTCAATGGATATATTTCCCAGCTCACATGGGTATATTTGCCCCAGCTCACATGGGTATATTTGCCCCCAGCTCACATGGGTATATTCCCCAGCTCTCATGGGTATATTTGCCCCTAGCTCACATGGATATATATATTTGCCCCAAGCTAACATGGATATATTTATTGCCCCCAGCTCACATGGATTATATTGCCCCCAGCTCACATGGGTATATTTTCCCCAGCTCACATGGGTATATTTGCCCCCAGCTCACATGGATATATTGCCCCCAGCTCTCATGGGTATATTTGCCCCTAGCTCACATGGATATATATATTTGCCCCAAGCTAACATGGATATATTTATTGCCCCCAGCTCACATGGATATATTTGCCCCAGCTCACATGGGTATATTTGCCCCCAGCTCACATGGGTATATTGCCCCCAGCTCACATGGGTATATTTGTCCCCAGCTCACATGAGTATATTTGCCCCCAGCTCACATGGGTATATTGCCCCCAGCTCACATGGATATATTTTCCAGCTCACACATGGATATATTTGCCCCAGCTCACATGGCTATATATATTTGCCCCAAGCTAACATGGATATATTTATTGCCCCCAGCTCACATGGATATATTTGCCCCAGCTCACATGGGTATATTTGTCCCCAGCTCACATGGGTATATTTGCCCCCAGCTCACATGGGTATATTGCCCCCAGCTCACATGGGTATATTGCCCCCAGCTCACATTGGTATATTTGTCCCCAGCTCACATGGTAATATTTGCCCCCAGCTCACATGGGTATATTGCCCCCAACTCACATGGGTATATTTGTCCCCAGCTCACATGAGTATATTTGCCCCCAGCTCACATGGGTATATTGCCCCCAGCTCACATGGATATATTTTCCCCAGCTCACACATGGATATATTTGCCCCAGCTCACACATGAATATATTTGCCCCAGCTCACACATGGATATATTTGCCCCAGCTCACACGGATATATTTACCCCCAGCTCACATGGGTATATTTGCCCCAGCTCACATGGATATATTTGCCCCAACTCAAATGGATATATTAACCCTCAGCTCACATGGATATATATTTGCCCCAGCTCACACATGGGTATATTTGCCACAGCTTACACATGGGTATATTTGCCCCAGCTCACATGGATATATTTACCCACAGCTCTCATGGGCATATTTGTCCCCTGCTCACATGGGTATATTTTCCCCAGTTCTCATGGGTATAATTTCCCCCTGCTCTCATGGGTATATTTGCCCCCTGCTCTCATGGGTATATTTGCCCCCTGCTCACATGGGTATATTTGCCCCCTGCGCTCATGGGTATATTTGCCCCTAGCTCACATGGGTATATTTGCCCCCTGCTCTCATGGGTATATTTTCCCCCTGCTCACATGGGTATATTTGCCCCCTGCTCACATGGGTATATTTGCCCCCTGCTCTCATGGGTTTATTTGCCTGCTCTCATGGGTATATTTGCCCATTGCCCCCTGCTCACATGGGTATATTTCCCCCCCGCTCACATAGGTATATTTGCCCATTGTCCCCAGCTCTCACCTCTCTGCTACAGTCAGACCAGTGCTGCCAGGCTCACCGCCGCCGCTCCTCTACTACTCCCCAGAGGCGAGCGGCGGCTGGCAGTGCAGCTTTGCCGCTCGCCTGGGAAGGGAACCACGTACCTGACCAGCTGAAATTCTCGCGAGATCACGCGCTGGTCAGGTCACGTGGTTCCCATCCTTCCCAGGCGAGCAGAAAAGCCGCCGCTCGCCTCGCGGGGACTGGAGAGTAATGCCGGCGGCGGCGATTTTCTCCCTGGATCCACCCCGGGCCGGCGCCCCTTCAAACCGGGCAGAAGCCAGACAGTAAGGCGGCCGCCTGTGCCGCCTTAAATTAGTGCCGGCCCTGGGTAAGGATATCAGAGGGTTAAAGACAAAAAAGAGGAGGTCGTCCGCATACGCGGCGACCTTGTGAGAGTCATGTCCCAATGAAACACCGGAGATGTCTGGATGCTGGCGGACAGCTTCCAGAAACGGTTCTATGGATAGTACAAAGAGCAGGGGTGAGAGGGGACATCCCTGCCGCGTGCCATTACAAATGGCAAAATGGTTGGTAAAAATGCCGTTAACGCAAACCCTAGCCGATGGGACAGTATACAGCGCTTGGATCCAGGAGCATAGGGAAGGGCCCAACCCGAGGTGGCGGAGCGTAGCGAAAAGAAAATCCCACCCCACCCTGTCGAACGCCTATTCCGCTTCTGTGGACAGGAGCAACAGGCCACCCGGGACCTAAGGAGCTGCGTACATAAGTTGTAAGGCGCGAATCGTATTGTCTCTAGCCTCCCTATGTCGTACGAATCCCACCTGATCCAGATGGATCAGAGATGGAATATATGAATTAAGGCGGGTCGCTAAAATTTTTGCGAATAATTTTACTTCACAGTTTAGGAGGGATATTGGTCTGTAGCTTGCGCAATATTCCTTATCTTTCCCATCTTTAGGTATCAGGACTATGTTGGCCATCAGGGATTGTGGGGGCAGTAGTTTCTTGTCCGATAGGGAGTTAAATGCCCTTAGGAATAGGGATGAGCCGAACACTCCCCGAGTTCGGTTCGAAGCCGAACCCGAACTTTCCAAATGTTCTAACCCGAACCCGAACTCAAACCCCATACAAGTCAATGGGGCTGAAAATCCAAGAGGGCATATATGCTAGATATTTGCCATAAAAGGTGTATGGGGGTCCGGGTAGTGCCCTGGGGGACAGGAAACAAGGACAAAAAGTAAAAAAAAACATTTTTAAAGGGACAGTGAGTTTTCCATGAAATAAGGGTTAAAAATAAAAATGAAAAATTCCTTCAAATATCGTGCCTAGGAGGTCCTCATAACCTGCCCGTGAAGTGGCGGATTTCTAGGATGTATAGAAATATGTAAAAACCAAAAAATGACATTTCAAATGACGGTAAATGCTTTTCCTTTAATCTATCCATAAACAACTGCTTGGGGCGGCAGTCTGTATGAAAAGAGGAGACATTTTCGGACACGCAGAAAACATTTACTGATTTTTTGGCGGTGAAAAGCAGGAGAATGGAAACTTCTAGACCAAAAAGCCGATATGGAAAGTGAGATAAATGGGAGAATTTTTCTGGTTTGGCTATTTTGACCTAGAATTTCCTCATCAGTCATTCTCCTGAGTTTCACCTTTCTCTGAATAACCCTGTCAGGGTTATTCAGAGAGCGGTGAAGAGCAGGAGAATGACTGGAGAATGGAAAATTCTAGGTCAAAATAGCCAAACCAGAAAAATTCTCCCATTTAGGCTAGGGTCAGACTAGCGAATTTTAACGTGCATTTAGGTGCACTTAATCACGGCCGCACTAGCAGCAAATGACGGATAATGACGGCCAATATACGAAGTACGGTCGCACGAAAGTCCGGCTGCGCAACGCAAGTGGAAAATGAACGCATTTTTTTGAGAACGCAGAACCGCTAGTACGGACGTACAGAGTGCGCTGCGTCCACTAGCGGCGTGTGTGTGTGATTTGGAGACGTCAGACCCTACTCATGTCCGGCCAACATAACGTCCAGACACGCTCTCTGAATAACCCTGTGAATGTTTAATCCCGAGGTGAAAAATAACATTGCTTTAGATTTTTTTCAAACACCAGTTAAATGCAGCATATTAGGATGTTTTAGGGAAATTAATTCTCAAATCTCAATCAGAAGCAGACACCACCCCACCCTCACTATAATGTACAATGTATCAAATTGATTACCAGACTAAAAACACCTGGTGTTATACCCGTTTGTGAACAGAGGTCATTTAGAGTTGATAATCTTTCCACATACACATTAGTTTTTAATTCAATATCTAATAAACCATTGCTTATAATATTCTGCAGTAAAGAGTCTCTTTATTTCTAGATTTTTTTGTATTTTTTTTAAGCATTTTCTATACTTTTTTCAAAATTTCTTTTTTTTTCGAACCCGAACCGAACACGCCCAAAAAGTTTGAAATTCGCAGACTTTAGAACTGCCAAAGTTCGGGTCGAACCCCGAACCGTCCGAACCCGAACAGCTCATCCCTACTTAGGAAGTGAGGGGAGAGGACTAGGGATGAGCTGTTCGGTTCGATTGGTTCGGAGTTCGCATCGAACATAGCCTGTCCGCATGTTCGCGAACTACGAACATTTCCGCTTGTTCGCCGCGTGTTCGGCCACATGCACCACAACGGACCACAATTCACTTTTCCACTGGCCTGTAGCTTGTAATTGGCTACAGCCTTGTACCTGACCACAGGTCAGGTGCAAGACCGGTTCAAGACTATGCCAATCACGGCTCAGAGTCCTGATTGGGCAAATTCTGCCCAATCATGGGCTCACAGAGCTAAGTCCCGCAGCACACTATATAAGGTTTCACACAGCGCTTCAGCACGTGTTTGAGAGGAGATTTGAGAGGAGATTGTTGTTGTGTTAGTGTGTGTTCTCACTGCCAGTCTGCCACCAGCTACTGGGGGGGTCTCTTTTCTAGGGATGTGCGTTTCGGGTTTCGGAATTTTCACGAAATTTCCCGATTCGTGCATTCGGATTCAGACGATTTTACGAAACTTTTCAGATCCGAATTTTCCGAAAACGAAAACTTTACGAAACGAAACGTAAATTTATTCGGAATTTTCGAATAGACTAGAAATGTGTAAAATCGAAAATCATTTTCGTTCCATTCGTAATTTCAGCTCCATTCCTGATTTCGGTTCCATTTCAGTAATTTCGGACAACATATTTTTTGGTTATATCGCTGATTCTGTAATTTTGTATCATTCCCATCTCAATGTATCCTTCTTGTAAAACATGAGAAATCTCAATGGCAGAATTACCGTATCGACAGAATTATCGTATCGACAGAAATATCGGACCCGAAAAACCATTAGTTTACGCCAAAACAAATAGACACTTTGAAACGAGGAGAACAGACGTTCCGAAAAACACGAAAATTTCCGAAATTACGAAAACAAAGTCGATACGAAAAAGAAACGAAAAAGAAACGAAAACGAAACGAACCGAAACGGAAATCGACCGAAACGAGCCAAAACGAAAATTTACAAAATACGAACGAACCGAACCGAATCGAACCGAAAAAAAAATCGGTGCACAAGTCTACTCATTTCTACAAAATATCTGGGACTTGTTGTAATCTGCATGTTCTCACTGACACCCAGTATTTTGGGGGTCAGTAATTGCTACAAAATATTTGGGAATTGAGGTGATCTGTATCTTGTCACTGCAAGTGCCACGCAGTATATTGGGGGTCAGTAATTTCTACAAAATATTTGGGAATTGAGGTGATCTGTATCTTGTCACTGCAAGTGCCACGCAGTATATTGGGGGTCAGTAATTTCTACAAAATATTTGGGAATTGAGATGATCTGTATCTTGTCACTGCCAGTGCCACGCAGTATTTTGGGGGTCAGTAATTTCTACAAAATATTTGTGAATTGAGGTAATCTTTGTCTTGTCACTGCCACCAGCAACTATTTTGGGGGGTCAGTAATTTCTACAAAATATTTGGGAATTGAGGTTGATGGGATTTACCTATCACGATCAGGCAGCTATGAAAATATACGACATGAGTTTATGCTGATGCCTACAGTGAACTTTGCTCTAATTAGCATTCTATGACCAAGCTGACAGTGTAGAAATGCATCTCACCTAAGAATCTGCAGGCTTGTGTAAATGTCTTAAAGCACACCCAAGATAAGGGGGAGAGGCTAACAAAGAGGGAGTAAAAAGTACAGTCAGAAACAGATGTCAATTCCTGTTAAAGAAGAAACATTAAGAAAACTAATGTAACTGCAAATTATGTTTATCTTTGTATTACTCTGTATTTTAACTTTTAATATGCTGCTGTAGGCATTTTAGTAGCTGTTACTTCTCTCTGATTGGATATTGAAACATCATGAAGAGTATATATATCATAATAAAGAGGAACAAAGGCAGAGAGCTTCTAAGTGAAAGAACTTCCACGTGTCCGTGTGGTTATTCTAGATGCTTGATCTCTCTCGGATCGATCCGGATGATATATTGCCAAGGAGAGATGATCTAACCGGTTAGCAGTTTTTCGCATAGAAGACTACCGACACACAGCACGCAGAGGCTGACTTCTCCTGCCAACAGAGGTAATCTGTGTGTTCTCACTCACTGCCACCAAGTATTTTGGGGGTCAGTAATTTCTCCAAAATATCTGGGAATTGAGGTAATCTGTGTGTTCTCACTCATTGCCACCAAGTATTTTGAGGGGTCAGTAATTTCTCCAAAATATCTGGGAATTGAGGTAATCTGTGTCTTGTCACTGACACCCATCAGGGGGTCTCACTGATTTATAGGAGGTTTTTGGGAATTGTAATCTGTGTTTTGTCACTGGCTGCCAGCTATCAGGGTGTCTCACTGAGTTATACCAGAGTTCTGGAAATTTTAATCTTTATACCAGAGTTGAATCAGAGTTCTGTATATATTTAATCTATATATCACTCACCATGTCAGAAAGACCAAAAAGGACAGGCAGAAGCTCCCAGACACAGGTAAGAGGGCAAACAGCCCCTGTGTCGGGAGGCTGTGCCTCTGGTTATGGTGGACATGGTGCATCCTCTGCAGGGGCACGCTTGTCCTTTCTAACTGGTGCTGGCCGTCTTAATCAGCAGCAACATACAGAGGATTTGGTGGATTGGCTAACCAGGCCATCTTCATCCTCCGAGTCCTCTGCCAGCCAGGCTTGTAGTGCTTTACAGTCCACCTCAGCTGCCAAAGAATCTAATGCAGCCTCCATGTCCACAGCTACTCTTGCCATAGCCTCGCTATCACACACGGAGGAGTCAGCTGAATTGTTTAACTACAATGACAGTGACATGCTGCTTGAGGATGCGCAGCAGTACAGTGCTCTGATTCAATCTCTGAGGTTGAGGAAGGGAGTATAATCAACCTAGAGGAAGGGGGTGCCAGTGATGACACACAAATAACTGGCACTCATGTTGCCCCAGCAGCTGCAGCATACTGCCAAGTTGTCTCCAGTAACGAGGAGATAGGGTGTGATGATGACAATGATGATGAGGTCACTGACTCCACCTGGGTGCCTGATCGAACAGAGGAGTCAAGTGAGGAGGAGGAGGCACAACAAACACGAGGCTCAACATCCTCTATGACCAACCGTAGCACTAGCCAGTCCAAGGCATCAAATGTCAGAGCTGCTCAGGTGCAGAGCGCTGTTGTCTCAAAGCACACATCCAGGAACTCTGCTGTCTGGGAGTTCTTTAAGAAATGTGCAGCAGAACCCACCGTTGCTATTTGTAATCTATGTCAGATGAGGCTCAAGCGTGGGAAAGACACCGGATGCTTGGGTACCAAGTGCTTGAGGCGACATATGACCACCTGCCACGCATCCCGTTGGCAAAACACTTTGCATAGGTCCTCCTCATCATCTGTCTCTACCCCCACTGTATGTCCTGCCATGTCAATGCCTACAACCTCCACTGACAGGGATGATGCTACAGTAATGGATGTACCAGCTCCTTTCTCACAATGTGACAGCATCCCATCAGCTGAAGATTTACGCAGTCAGATTACGTTGCCCCAGCTGCTGCAGCGTAAGAAAAAATATAGTCCCAACCATCCCCAAGCACAGCGTCTAAATGCCAGCTTAGCAAAATTACTCGCATTGCAGCTGCTGCCTTTCCAGCTGGTGGACTCTGCTCCCTTCCGTGAATTTGATGAATGTGCTGTACCACAGTGGCATGTTCCAAAACGCCATTACTTTTCACCGAAGGCCATTCCAGCACTATACCAGCAAGTGGAAGACAATGTTATCGAGTCATTGGGAAAGGCAGTCAGCAGCAAGGTGCATGTGACTTTAGACACGTGGTCCAGCAAGCATGGACAGGGTCGTTACATTTCCTTCACGGCACACTGGGTAACTCTGATTGCAGCTGGGAGGGATCCAAGATGGGGCTCTGTGCTGGAGCTTGTTCATCCACTACGCCTCCAGAAAGCTGCTTGTATGAGGCCTGTCTGCTCCACCACCACCTCTCCCTCTTCCTCCTCATCCTTTCCTTGTCTCTGGCAAAGTGGCAGTTAAACCGACGCCTGACAGGGGCTACGCAATGGCTCAAGCAAAAAGATGCCATACTGTGCTTGAGCTGGTTTGTTTAGGGGAAAGGAGCCACACCGGGCCAGAAATTCTGTCAGCTCTGCAGGGGCAGGTGCAGAGATGGTTAACACCACGCCAGCTTCAGCTGGGAATGGTCGTCTGTGATAATGGCAGCAAACTTCTCTCCGCCCTACAGTGGTACAGCGTTTCCTAACCAGGTACCCAGGGCTGGCAGAGCTTTTCAGCCAGGCCAGAAAAGTCTGCAGCCATTTCAGACGGTCATTCCCAGCATGCGTTCGCCTGGCAGAAATTCAAAGAGAATTCCACCTTCCCACAAACCGTCTGATCTGTGACATGCCCACCAGGTGGAACTCGACATTAGCAATGCTGCAGCATCTGCACAAGCAGCAGAGGGCCATCAACGAGTACCTGTGTGAGTATGGCACAAGGACAGGTTCAGGTCAAGTTGGTTTCCCCCCCTGCAGTGGCTGATGATCAAGGATGCATGCACTGTACTGTCACCATTTGAGGAGGCAACGAGGATGGTGAGCAGGGACATTGCATGCATCAGTGACACAATTCCTTTAGTGTTCCTGCTGGAGCACACTCTGCAGGGAATTATAGATGTGGCTTTAGAGGCAGAGCAGTGGGAGGAAGAGGAGGCCTTCCCTTGCTCTGAAGACCCCAGTCTTTCTGCAGACAGCATTTCAGCGGGTCCTCCTCAGATCAGACAGGAGGAGGATGAGGAGGAATAATAAAGTAGTGGGGGCATTGAAGGTGGGGATTCCTCAAGGGAGGGTTTTGTGTGCCCAGAAACACCAGGACTGGTATGTGGCTGGGAGGAGGAAGTGCACGATGGGGTCATCCTCCTCATTGAGCAGGAAGACTCGGAAGCTAATGCCACCTCCAACCTACGCTGCATGGGCTCCCTTATTATGCAAAGCCTGCTAAAGGACCCCAGGATTCGTGCTATCAAGGAGAGTGATCATTACTGGTTGGCAACCGTTCTTGATCCACGATACAAGGGTAAAGTTGCAGAGCTCATCCTGCCCGCACAGAGGGAGCACAGGATAAAAAAACTTGAAGACGCTCTAAAGCGACACTTGTGTAACACCTTTCCAGGCACTGGTAGGTTACCAAGTAATGACACAGGTGCTTCTGAGGCTGCGGATGATCAGAGGAATAGTGGTGAAGGCCGGGGCCGCTTGACTGATGCATTTTTAAAAAATTTTAGTCCACAACGCCCAAGGACGTCAAATGTAGGCAACCATTGCCAGCGTCTTCACCATATGGTGCAGGACTACCTAGGGGCAAGGGCAGACCTGGATAACTTTCCAGCAGATGATCCACTGGCTTACTGGGTGTTGAGATTGGATCACTGGCAGAACTTAGCCAATATGCTATGCAGCTACTAGGTTACCCTTCATCTAGCGTGCTTTCTGAAAGGCGTTCAGTGCCGCTGGAGGTTTTGTCACAGACAAAAGAGTGCGTCTGTCCACCGACTCTGTAGACCGGTTGACATTTATAAAAATGAATCAGTCCTGGATCAGCAGCTATCAATCCCCTGATGCTGACGTAACGGAATAGATCGGGGATGTCTTCTGCGTTCACAAAACCTCCAGCACTGAACTCTTCCACAATACCACAAAAGGGTTACGGTGTGAAGGCACTTGCTACCATGAAAGGCACAATATTTGGCTGCAATGACGCCTGTGTCAGATTTAAATCATTTAAATTTTTTGAACCGCATGATCCACCCCTGCACTCTTCCACAAAACCACAGAGGGGTTACTGTATGAATGCACTTGCTGGCCTTGCACCAAAAGCACAATATCTGGGTGCTCTGAAGCCTTTACCAGATTCATATCTTTTTAATATAGGACCGCATGGTCCACCCCTGCACTCTGCTACAATACTACAGAAGGGTTACTGTATGAATGCACTTGCTGGCCTTGCACCAAAAGCACAATATCTGGGTGCACTGACGCCTTTACCAGATTCATATCTTTTTAATATAGGACCGCATGGTCCACCCCTGCACTCTTCCACAATACCACAGAGGAGTCACTGTATGAATGCACTTGCTGGCCTGGCACCAAAACCACAATATCTGGGTGCACTGATGCTTTTACCAGATTCATATCTTTTTAATATAGGACCGCGTGGTCCACCCCTGCACTCTTCCACAAAACCACAGAGGGGTTACTGCATGAATGCACTTGCTAGCCTTGCACCAAAAGCACAATATCTGGGTGCACTGACGCCTTTACCAGATTCATATCTTTTTAATATAGGACCGCATGGTCCACCCCTGCACTCTTCCACAATACTACAGAGGGGTTACTGTATGAATGTACTTGCTGGTCTTGCACCAAAAGCACAATATCTGGGTGCACTGACGCCTTTACCAGATTCATATCTTTTTAATATAGGACCGCATGGTCCACCCCTGCACTCTTCCACAATACCACAGAGGGGTTACTGTATGATGGCACTGTTGCCGATGCAAAAGGCCCAATTTTAAAGCACCTATTGTTACTTTCATCCAAAGCCTGCATAAGTTTCACCATAACTTAGCCAAAAAATCACTAAACTTTTTCTGCGCGTCCTAAAATGTCTTTTCATACAGGCTGACGCCCCAAGCAGTTGTTTATGAATAGATTAAAGGAAAAGCATTTACCGTCATTTGAAACGTCATTTTTTTGTGTTTAAATGTTTCTATACATCCTACAAATCCGCCACTTCACGGGCAGGTTATGGGGACCTCCTAGGCACGATATTTGAAGGAATTTTTCGTTTTTATTTTTAACCCTTATTTCATGGAAAACTCACTGTTCCTTTAAAAAGTTTTTTTTAAAAATCTTTTTGGCCTTGTTTCCTGTCCCCCAGGGCACTACCCGGACCCCCATACACCTTTTATGGCAAATATCTAGCATATATGCCCTCTTGGAGGGCACTCTAAAAATCGAACTTTGAGTCCCATTGACTTGTATGGAGTTTGAGTTCGAATTCGAACTTTTGAAAAGTTCGAGTTCGAATGCGAACCGAACTCGGGGTGTTCGGCTCATCCCTAATTATTATTATTATTATTATTATTCTTTATTTATAAGCGCCAGCATATTCCGCAGCGCTGTACAATAAGCACAGTATAGACAGGGTTACAATACATTGAACAACATTTGACAAACAGTACAGGAGGAGATGAGGGCCCTATTCCCGTAGGAACTCACAATCTGGGAGGGTTGGGGTTGGAAACAGGAGGAGAGGACTGTAAGGTGAGAGTGATTGATGGTTGCGTCAGTGAGTTGGGTGGTAGGCTTCCCTAAATAGGAATGTTTTCAGGGAGCGTTTGAAGGAAGAGAAGTTAGGGGAAAGTCTGACAGTACGAGGGAGAGCGTTCCAGAGAGTGGGGGCTGCGCGTGAGAAATCCTGCAGTCTATCATGGGAAGAGGTGATGCGGGGAGAAGCTAGGCGCAGGTCACTGTTTGTGTAATACCCAGTCCATTTACACTTTAGAATTTGCACCAAAACATATACACAACCCAGCATTATCCCTTGTGCTGTATCATAGTATATATTATCATTTTTAAGTGGCTAATATATATAGATAAAATTTATTTCATGTTATGCATATGAATAATTAAATAATTAAAAAAATACCTTTTTCCTGTAAAGTGAACTTTTTCAGTTTCTTGTAAGCTCTATGCCTTCAAGTGTTGTACACAATATAATTACCAACATGAAAGAACACCACATTTATTTAAATAGAAGCAAAAGTGAAAGAATTTAGTTTTTTGCCTATTTTGATTAAGTTGCTGTCAAACCTGACAATGAAAAAAAAATACTGCATTCTTTTTTAATTTATGTGCATCTTTAACTGTTTCGCTGCTGAGCCATTTCACCTCTGTGTTCTGAGCTCATTTTTGCTCATCATGTTTAAAAGTGATTCGAAGTCATGTTTTATTATACTACCCAGACAAATTATATATCATTTTTTTCAGCAGACTCGGCAGATTCATAATATATCATTATTATATGTATACATCATGCCCTGACAGAATGCTATAACAAAAAATGTAAAAACAAATGTGAATTTCCAATCATCTACAGCGTTTAAATTTTTTTTTTCACATTTTAGCATCCGAGCTTTTGCGGCTATTTGTTCTATGGGGTATGCTTTTTAAAAAAAATACAACTGGAAAACCGTTACATTTATTTTTGCGAGAAATTACGTGATTTTAGCTAAAAAAAACAAAAAATCATTACTGCAGCATCATTGTTCACATTATAATTGAAATGTGAACAGAAATGCTGCATTAATAAAAAACAAGAAACAGTTACTTATTTTTAATTTTTTTGTTTATATTTTTATTTATATATTTTTTCTTTTACTTTCATGTTTGATATCTTTGGAAAGGCCAAGTTCTGGCTTTTCAAGTGAAACCAAACATTATCCCCTAGCTTCAAAGGATCAGGAGATACGGGGGTCATTGGACCCCCTATCTCCACCATAGGTGGCAGCTAGGGATTAACTTCCGAACTGACATCATCGCATCCAAGGGTGCGTCTGGATTCTAGCGATGGCCAGTTTAGCTGTTTTAACATGTCACAATGGTGGGTCATGTAGTTACATTGTAGCGCAAAGCGGCAGAATGAGTTATACAGTGTAGTAAGTTTATGAAGGTGTGTTTGCGGGGCGGCTGCATACACTACATCTCCGTAATCAATAGCCGGCATAAGCATTTGCTGTACAATCTGCTTTCTTACCGCGGGACTCAGGCAGGATTTGTTTCTGTACAGGGCACCTAGTTTGGGGTAAAGTTTAGATGAGAGTTTTTCGATGTGGGGGCCAAAGGATAGATTAGGGTCCAACCACATACCTAGATATTTGAGAGAAGTGACTGTGGTCAGTGTGCCATTTGATATTGTCCCAACACATAGATGGGGATTTTGCAATTTGTGTAGTTTAGGTGCTGTTCCAAAGAGCATCGTTACAGTTTTGTCAGTATTTAAAAAAGTTTGTTGTTTTTGATCCACTTTTCTACCTCTGTGAATTGTTCTTGCAGCACGGCCTCCAGCTGCGGGAGATTTGGTTTGCTGGTATAGATCACAGTGTCGTCTGCGTACATATGTACAGTTGAGGCTTTGCAGACGTTGGGCAGATCATTTATGAATATTGTGAATAGCAGGGGGCCTAGTATTGAGCCTTGGGGTTCACCGCAAGTGACTGGGAGCGGGAGGGAGGAGCTGCCAGAAATTGACACATATTGTGATCGGTTGGATAACAGCAAACAGCAAAGTCCAGCTGGATGAGGGTACTGAGTTGTTCTGTGCAAGGGCCTGGTGCAAACACTGAGTGAGGTTGGGGTGTGTGCTGAAAGAAATCAAGATTGCAAATAGCATCACATTGGGTTGAAACTGTCGACGAACTTAGGGGGGAGTTTGTAGGGGGCAATAAAAGGTAAGGTTCGTTGAACAGGGCATTTGGCGAATTGCAGATTTAGAACAAATGGGTAGAAAATGTAGAATTCAGATAGCATTGCAACAATTCAAATACATATAAAGATATCACTTGTGTGCCATACATATATATATATTATATATATATATTATATACATACACACACACATATATATATGTATCACACACATACAAACACATACAGTGATATTACAGAGTTAACATAATATACATCAAAAACAAAATGCATTAAGCTATGTGAGACGTAGAAATGTAAGATCACCTTCAGTGAATGGAGCCTCTACACAAGATGCCTCATTGTGGAAAGTCCAGCTGGATGAGGGTACTGAGTTGTTCTGTGCAAGGGCCTGGTGCAAACACTGAGTGAGGTTGGGGTGTGTGCTTCAGTGAATGGAGCCTCTACACAAGATACCTCATTGTGGAAAGTCCAGCTGGATGAGGGTACTGAGTTGTTCTGTGCGAGGGTCTGGTGCAAACACTGAGTGAGGTTGGGGTGTGTGCTTCAGTGAATGGAGCCTCTACACAAGATGCCTCATTGTGGAAAGTCCAGCTGGATGAGGGTACTGAGTTGTTCCAATGACAGTGACATGCTGCTTGAGGATTCGCAGCAAGTACAGTGCTCTGATTCAATCTCTGAGGTTGAGGAAGGGAGTATAATCAACCTAGAGGAAGGGGGTGCCAGTGATGACACACAAATAACTGGCACTCATGTTGCCCCAGCAGCTGCAGCATACTGCCAAGTTGGCTCCAGTGACGAGGAGATAGGGGGTGAAGATGACATTGATGAGGTCACTGACTCCACCTGGGTGCCAGATCGAACAGAGGAATCAAGTGAGGAGGAGGAGGAGGCACAGCAAACACGAGGCACAACATCCTCTATGACCAACCGTAGCACTAGCCAGTCCAAGGTATCAGATGTCAGAGCTGCTCCGGTGCAGAGCGCTGTTGTCTCAAAGCACACACGCAGGAACTCTGCTGTCTGGGAGTTCTTTAAGAAATGTGCAGCAGACCCCACCGTTGCTATTTGTAATCTATGTCAGATGAGGTTTAAGCATGGGAAAGATACCGGACACTTGGGTACCACGTGCTTGAGGCGACATATGACCTCTTGCCACACATCCCGTTGGCGCAAAACTTTGCGTAGGTCCTCCTCCTCATCTGTTTCTACCCCCACTGTATGCCCTGCCATGTCATTGCCTACAACCTCCACTGACAGGGATGATGCTACAGTAATAGATGTACCAGCTCCTTCCTCACAATGTGACAGCATCCCATCATCTGAAGATTTACGCAGTCAGATTACGTTGCCGCAGCTGCTGAAGCGTAAGAAAAAATATAGTCCCAACCATCCCCAAGCACAGCGTCTAAATGCCAGCTTAGCAAAATTAATCGCATTGCAGCTGCTGCCTTTCCAGCTGGTGGACTCTGCACCCTTCCGTGAATTTGCTGAATGTGCTGTACCACAGTGGCAGGTTCCAAAACGCCAATTACTTTTCACGCAAGGCCATTCCAGCACTATACCAGCAAGTGGAAGACAATGTTATCGAGTCATTGGGAAAGGCAGTCAGCAGCAAGGTGCATGTGACTTTAGACACGTGGTCCAGCAAGCATGGACTGGGTCGTTACATTTCCTTCACGGCACACTGGGTAACTCTGATTGCAGCTGGGAGGGATCCAAGACAGGGCTCTGTTCTGGAGCTTGTTCATCCACCACGCCTCCAGAAAGCTGCTTGTATGAGGTCTGTCTGCTCCACCACCACCACCTCTCCCTCTTCCTCCTCCTCCTTCTCTGTCTCTGGCGAAGTGGCAGTTAAACCGACGCCTGATAGGGTCTACGCAATGACTCAAGCAAAAAGAAGCCATACTGTGCTTGAGCTGGTTTGTTTATGGGGACAGGAGCCACACCGGGCCAGAAATTCTGTCAGCTCTGCAGGGCCAGGTGCAGAGATGGTTAACACCATGCCAGCTTCAGCTGGGAATGATCGTCTGTGACAATGGCAGCAACCTTCTCTCTGCCCTACGCAAGGGTAAATTGACGCATGTACCATGCCTAGCACACGTCCTAAATCTAGTGGTACAGCATTTCCTAACCAAGTACCAGGGCTGCCAGAGCTTCTCAGCCAGGCCAGAAAACTCTGCAGCCACTTCAGACGGTCATTCCCAGCAAGCGTTCGCCTGGCAGAAATTCAAAGAGAATTCCACCTTCCCACAAACCGTCTATCTGTGACATGCCCACCAGGTGGAACTCGACATTAGCAATGCTTCAGCGTCTGCACAAGCAGCAGAGGGCCATCAACGAGTACCTGTGTGAGTATGGCACAAGGACAGGTTCAGGTCAACTTGTTTTTTTTCCCCCCGCAGTGGCTGATGAGCAAGGATGCATGCACTGTACTGTCACCATTTGAGGAGGCAACGTGACTTATAATGCAAAGCCTGCTAAAGGACCCCAGGATTCGTGCTATCAAGGAGAGGGATCATTACTGGTTGGCAACCCTTCTTGATCCATGATACAAGGGTAAGGTTGCAGAGCTCATCCTGCCCGCACAGAGGGAGCACAGGATGAAACAACTTGAGGACGCTCTAAAGCTACACTTGTGTAATACCTTTCCAGGCACTGGTAGGTTACCATGTGATGACACAGGTGCTTCTGAGGCTGCGGATGATCCGAGGAATAGTGGTGAATGCCAGGGCCACTTGACTGATGCATTTTTAATTTTATTTAGTCCACGACGCCCAGGGCCGTCAAATCTAGGCACCCATTGCCAGCGTCTTCACCATATGGTGCAGGACTACCTAGGGGCAAGGGCAGACCTGGATACCTTTCCAGCAGATGATCCACTGGCTTACTGGGTGTTGAGATTGGATCACTGGCCAGAATTTAGCCAATATGCTCTGCAGCTACTAGGTTGCCCTTCATCCAGCGTGCTTTCTGAAAGGATGTTCAGTGCCGCTGGAGGTTTTGTCACAGACAAAAGAGTGCGTCTGTCCACCGACTCTGTAGACCGGCTGACATTTATAAAAATGAATCAGTCCTGGATCAGCAGTTATCAATCCTCTGATGCTGACGTAACGGAATAGATCGGGGATGTCTTCTGCATTCACAAACCCTCCAGCACTGAACTCTTCCACAATACCACAAAAGGGTTACGGTGTGAATGCACTTGCTGCCATGAAAGGCACAATATTTGGCGGCACTGATGCCTGTGCCAGATTTATATCATTTTAATTTTTTGAACCGCAGGGTCCAACCCTGCACTCTTCCACAATACCACAAAACGGTTATGGTGTGAATGCACTTGCTGCCATGAAAGGCGCAATATTTGGCTGCAATGACGCCTGTGCCACATCTATATCATTTTAATTTTTGAACCGCAGGGTCCAACCCTGCACTCTTCCACAATACCACAGAGGGGTTACTGTATGAATGCACTTGCTGGCCTGACACCAAAAGCATAATATCTGGGTGCACTGACGCCTTTACCAGATTCATATCTTTTTAATATAGGACCACATGGTCCACCCCTGCATTCTTCCACAATACTACAGAGGGGTTACTCTGTATGATACTTGCTGGCCTGGCAGTCTGGCATCAAAAGAACAATATCTGGGTGCACTGACGCCCATTACCAGATTCATATCTTTTTAATATAGGACCGCATGGTCCACGCCTGCTTTCTTCCACAATACCACAGAGGGGTTACTGTATGAATGCACTTGCTGGCCTGGCACCAAAAGCACAATATCTGGGTGCACTAACGCCTTTACCAGATGCATATCTTTTTAAGATAGGACCGCAAGGTCCACCCCTGCATTCTTCCACAATACTACAGAGGGTAACTATATGATAGCCTTGCAGGCCTGGCGCCAAAAGCACAATATTTGGTGCACTGCCACTGACGCCTGTATCAGATTCATATCCTCAGAGGGGTTACTGTGTGATGGCACTGTTGCCGACGCTAAAGGACCAATTTTAAAGCACCTATTGTTACTTTCATCCAAAGCCTGCATAAGTTTTACAATAATTTAGCCAAAAAATCACTAAACTTTTTCTGCATGTCCGAAAATGTCTCCTCTTATCATACAGACTGCCGCCCCAAGCAGTTGTTTATGGAGAGATTAAAGGAAAAGCATTTACCGACATTTGAAACGTAATTTTTTTGTTATTAAGTGTTTCTATACATCCTAGAAATCTGCCACTTCACGGGCAGGTTATGGGGACCTCCTAGGCACGATATTTGAAGGAATTTTTCGTTTTTAGTTTTAACCTTTATTTCATGGAAAACTCACTGTCCCTTTAAAAAGTTTTTTTTAAAACTTTTTGTCCTTGTTTTCTGTCCCCCAGGGCACTACCCGGACCCCCATACACCTTTTATGGCAAATATCTAGCATATATGCCCTCTTGGAGGGCACTCTAAAAACCGAATTTTCAGCCCCATTGACTTGTATTGAGTTCGAGTTCGGGTTCGGATTCGAACATTTGGAAAGTTCGGGTTCGAATACGAACCGAACTCGGGGGTGTTCGGCTCATCCCTAGTCCTTAGCAGCCAAGTAATTAAGCTTAGTTTTCCTCTGGTCATTGTATAAAGATAGTAACTGCTTTAGGTTTTATTCAGGAGTCAAGTCCTAAAGAAATAATTGCCCACCTGTTATACCAATCATACAAAAGATCACTGGAGGTCTGCCCTCTGAGATGCAGCTGAATTTCTTATGTATGAGAAGGCGATTGTGCTGGAAAATAAAGAGAACGTTTTAGTCCCATGCAATTCCAATGTAATCAAGCCCTGGAAATATTCTTAAATATAGGTATTTTTGTAATATTGTTTCTGAATAGAAAGCTTTGATTCTTTCCATTACATTAGTCAAATCGTAATGAACTGTGTTCCCACGTGTGTTCCCACTTGATTCTGCTCGACTTGATCTCTGCTCCAATTCTGTGATCTCAAATGAATCTGGAGAGTCAAAGTTTGCAAGTGTGATAGAAAGATGCATGACCAATTGAGTCTCTGGGTGCCGGTCAAAATCCCTACAGCCAGCTTCCCTAATGCCAACATCCCGACAGCCAACTTCCAGACAGGACAACTGCCGGACATCCTAACTTCCCTACTTGGCCAACTTCCAGACATTCAAAATCTCAGTGGCTAACCCTAATACTAACACCCTAACCCTAGGTTTAGGGGGGTTAGGGCTAGGTTTAGGGGGTTATGGCTAGGTTTAGTGGGGTTAGGGTTAGGACTAGATTTAGGGGGTTATGTTTAGGGCTAGGTTTAGGGGGGTTATGGCTAGGTTTAGGGGCTTAGGCTTAGGGTTAGGGCTAGGTTTAGGGGGGTTAGGGATAGGTTTAGGGGTTAGGGCTAGGTTTAGGGGGGTTAGCGCTAGATTTAGGGGGTTAGGGTTAGGTTGAGGGGGTTAGGGTTTTGGCCAGATTTAGGGGGTTAGGGATAGATTTAGGGGGGTTAGGGATAGATTTAGGGGGTTAGGGCTAGATTTAGGGGGTTAGGGTTAGGGATAGATTTAAGGGGGTTAGGTTTAGGGGGTTAGGTTTAGGGGGTTAGGGATAGATTTAGGGGGTATGGGTTAGGGCTAGATTTAGGGGGGTTAGGTTTAGGGCTAGGTTTAGGTGGTTAGGGCTAGGTTTAGGGGGTTAGGGATAGATTTAGGGGGTTAGGTTTAGGGCTAGGTTTAGGGGATTAGGGCTAGGTTTAGGGGGTTAGGGTTAGGGCTAGGTTTAGGGGGTTAGAGAGTAGGGTTCAAGTTAGCCGCTGGGATTCTGGATGTCTGAAAGTTGCCCGTCAGGGAGTTGTCTGTGTAGGGAAGTTGGCCGTGTAGGGAAGTTGGCCGTCAGGGAGTTGTCTGTGTAGGGAAGTTGGCTGTCGGTATTTTGGCATTAGGGAACCTGGCTGTAGGGATTTCGACCCAAACCCGGAGTCTCTACCCAACCCAACCCTGGTGTCAACTTAACCTGACCTGTTTTAAACCTACAAACTCCATATGGCCCTTTTCGATAGCTGTCATTAACATAACTACAAGAGACGTAACACATAGCATCTACTAGTTATCTTATCGATGGGAATCGCTATTCCATTGTTGCTGCAAACTGGACTTGCAGCTAGAATGTAGCAATTCCCTGAGCGAAACGTAAATTTTCACTACAGCATGGAAATGCAAGCTATAACTTCTCATAAGTCACATAACACTCACTGAAAACCCCCCATTAAAATCTTTTACTTTGCTCTCATCCCGAGGTGCAGGACAGCACTTTCCACTGCTTCCTCTAATCGTGAGCAGAGGGAGTCAGGGAACAAATAGTTCCTAGTCTTCGTCCTCAATTACTCTGTGGTGCTGCATGATCTCACGAGAGTGAGCTCGGACATAGCTCATGGCTGGGACACACACGGCTCTAAAGGGACCTATGGACTCCACAAGACGATACTCAAGGCGGCGGGTTGCGCCTCTGCCAGTATCTGACAGCCTTGGAATTCCTTCCAGGGCCAGGTCTAACAAAGCACCTACCCTGGAATACGGACGAATGGAAACGGTAAGGAAAATTTGCAGGCATAAATTTTCCTGCTTACTGTCTCCATTTTACCGTCAACTATTTAATAGGATCCATAGAGTTTAATGGCCATGGTAAATTTACAACAGCTCTGGTTAAGTTTACACCCAAGTTGAAAAAAGGCCCTAGAAATTTTACCCCGACAGACCACACACCAGTGCAAATTGTGAAATTATATTGAGCTTGGTTAACATCATATGTGTAATTATATGTACTAAACGTATTCATTAGATATTTTTGGATGATTTGTTGTTTCGTCCAAATAACTAAAAAACGAAATGTGTGGCCAAATAAACAAATGAAAAAACCATATATCGCTGTAAGCAAATTTATTTGCTTATTTGTCCTTTTGTTGATGAGGAGGAGCGGTAGTAGTTGATTATATGCGTCTAATCAGCCTCTTTGTTTACAGTTATGAAGAGGGAGTCTGGCCATTCAATTGTCGAGCTTCCTGTCATGGCGCACACCACTGCGGGAAGGCCCAAGTCGGTGCTGTTCCATCTTGAAAAACCCTGGCAGCCTCTTTCCTGTGATATCCAGTTAGTCCAAGGCCAGGTCCTGTTATTGTACTGGCTCTTCTGCAAGCAACCACTGGTGCTCACACTAATGAGCCCTGTGTTCCCCTACATAAGGGTGGAACTCCCAAAGTGCAGTGTTTAAGCATTGTTTACACTTGGTCTATGTATCTCCTGAAGCCTGGTCCCTGTCAACCCTGCCTCCTGAGCCTCAAGCCATGTTTTCCAAGCCTCCTGCCGTGTTCCCCAAACCTCCTGCCGTGTTCCCCAAGCCTCCTGCCGTGTTCCCCAAGCCCCAAGCCTCCTGCCGTGTTCCCCAAGCCTCTTGCCGTGTTCCCCAAGCCTCAAGACTCCTGCCGTGTTCCCCAAGCCTCAAGTCTCCTGCCATGTTTCCCAAGCTCAAGCCTGCAACACTCTAGGCTCCCTACCATGTACTATACCTTGCTACGCACGTGCCTTGCAACCCACCATGCCCTGTTATCAGTGATTCTGCATGGCAGCCATCTGAGTCTCCAGCCCTCTTCCTGTCCTGCCTGTCTGCGGTCTCGTGCCTCTTGTAAGTCCTGGTGTGGTGCCCTCTCTGCCTGTGTCTTGTTTCTCCCTGCCTTGTCTACAGTCAGCCCTTTTCCTGCCTTGTCCCTCTCCATCGTCCCATATACTTGCTAGCATTCATTTGCCTGTGTTTACCATAATAAATCCCCTTTTGGACTTTATTCAAGTGTCTCTGCTTGTTCTGTCCGTGCATATTGGGCACATACCCTTACCCTCGTACACCATATCATGACCCTTCCTCTGGACAATTCTGCCACAATACTGCAAATTAGTGATTTCTGCAAAATAACAGTGATAAGTAATAATAAACAATATTTAATAGACTCTGTCAATCATTTAGTCTTGTTACCAGTGGGGTAGCTCAGGGGTCAGTACTTGGACCCATTCTATTTAATATTTTTATTAGTGATATTGCAGAAGGTATTAATGGAAAAGTATGTCTTTTTGCTGATGACACAAAGATTTGCAACAGGGTTGACGTTCCTGGAGGGATCAGCCAAATGACAAATGATTTAGGTAAACTAAAAAAATGGTCAGAGGTGTGGCAATTGAGTTTTAATGTGGATAAGTGCAAGATAATGCACCTGGGACGTAAAAACCCAAGGGCTGAATATGGAATATTTGATACAGTCCTAACCTCAACATCTGAGGGTTGGGATTTAGGGGTTATTATTTCAGAGGATCTAAGGGTAAGTAGTCAATGTAATAGAGCAGCAGGAAATGCTGGCAGAATGCTTGGTTGTGTAGGGAGAGGTATTAGCAGTAGGAAAAGGGAAGTGCTCATGCCACTGTACAGAGCACTGGTGAGACCTCACTTGGAGTACTGTGTGCAGTACTGGAGACCGTATCTCCAGAAGGATATAGACATCTTAGAGAGAGTTCAGAGAAGGGTGTAAGGATCATCGCCGCCGGCGTAATAAAATGCCTAAACCCAGTGCTGGCTCATAGTAGTGAGACTTTCAATAGCAGTACCACTACTCACCTCTGCCGGTGCAATGCTCAGGTGTTGCCTAGATCACCTACTACTCCTGCATAAAACCAGGCCACACCTGAGACTCAAGACTTCCACATTGCCTTGGAAATATCCAAGCTGTTAGGAGCTACCTGCGATTCCTCCAAGAAACCTGTGACCCATACTCTGCTGGATCCTACCCTCTCAAGACTACCCCTGTTACAGTTCCACCTGGACTTATTATTTACAAGCCTCCTGGACCTTCTGTTTACTACAGACCTCTGGACTTGTCATCTTCCTGGATCTCCCAAGTTTTCCTTACCTGGATCACAAGGACTTGCCCACGTCTCTAGTACTGATATATTCATATATATATAACCTTAAGTATACTGTTTCTGTTTTCCCATTTGTTATCTGCAGTTCCCTCTAGCCCTGTAACCTGTATATATTCTGCTCTAGTTCCCTCTAGCCCTGTAACCTGTGTATATTCTGCTCTAGTTCCCTCTATATTCTGCTCTAGTTCCCTCTAGCCCTGTAACCTGTGTATATTCTGCTCTAGTTCCCTCTATATTCTGCTCTAGTTCCCTCTAGCCCTGTAACCTGTGTATATTCTGCTCTAGTTCCCTCTAGCCCTGTAACCTGTGTATATTCTGCTCTAGTTCCCTCTAGCCCTGTAACCTGTGTATATTCTGCTCTAGTTCCCTCTAGCCCTGTAACCTGTGTATATTCTGCTCTAGTTCCCTCTAGCCCTGTAACCTGTGTATATTCTGCTCTAGTTCCCTCTAGCCCTGTAACCTGTGTATATTCTGCTCTAGTTCCTCTAGCCCTGTAACCTGTGTATATTCTGCTCTAGTTCCCTCTAGCCCTGTATTCTGCTCTAGCCCTATAACCTGTATTCTGCTCTAGTTCTCTCTAGCCCTGTATTCTGCTCTAGTTCTCTCTAGCCCTGTAACCTGTGTATATACACTTTCTCCTCCCCTATACTTAGTTTTCTCCCACTTCTCTCGTTTGCCCCTCCTAGATTCTGTTGTTGCCTCTGGCCTATCCCTTTTGTGCCTTTTCTCAAATCCTTTATATATAAATATATCTGGTTTACTAGTATTCATTGCATATTGGCTCGTACCTACCGCCCCGGAACCAGCACCTTACAAAGGGCTACTAAAATGGTGTACGGCTTGAAGGAGAAAAGTTACCAGGAAAGACTTAATGATCTTAACATGTACAGCTTGGAAAAAAGACGAGACAGAGGAGATATGATAGAAACATTTAAATACGTAAAGGGAATCCACAAGGTAGAGGAAGGGAGTATATTTAAAAGGAAACAAAATAGCAAAACAAGAGGACATAGTCTTAGATTAGAGGGGCAAAGGTTTAAAAGTAACATCAGAAAGCATTATTTTACTGAGAGGGTGGTGGATACATGGAACAGTCTTCCAGTTGAAGTGGTAGAGGCCAAAACAGTAATTGAATTTAAGCAGGCATGGGATAGGCATAAGGCTATCCTAAACAAAAGATAAATCCAGGTAAAGTATCCATGTAATTGGGCAGACTAGATGGGCCGAAAGGTTCTTATCTGCCGACATTTTTTTATGTTTCTATTTAGTGGTAAATTGACACGAGTCAGTTAAGTATGAGCAGGTGGCTCAGATTCCTAGAAGAATGTGTATAGATGCCAATCCGACGTTCTTTTCAGACAATGCATAATCTATTCAAAGACTTGAATGTTTTTTTTTTAATAAATGGTCCACAGATTGGATGACTCTGGATCTTGTATTCCTACACAGGGAAGCTGATACTGCTCAAATTTAACTGTCTAAATTAGAAAATGTCCACATGCAACCTAAAGATGGGGAACAATTAAATGAGATGAAATTATCTATTAAAAAAAGGGTTGATTCACAATAATGTAGAAGAAAAACCAGAATTACATTTCACAGGGATCTGGTTGATTAACAGAAGGGAGTGGTGTGTAAATGTCAACAAAAATATTCACCTGCATTTAAAAATATCTGAGAACTTTGTTGCCGATATGTTTATTGGACACGGCTCGTTATGTGTGTTCAGCAGAGCAGGTAGTGTCGGTGGCTCCAGGGAGCAGAGCACAGAGTGCAACCAGCCTTGATAGAGACAGATGTGGCTAAATATAATTATTCAGAAGCTGGACACTCCATATGGTATTATTAGCAAACACATGGTACCAGAAGTGGCTGGGTCTCCAGAAGCTGACAAGAAGTGGCGCTTGCAGCATTGAACATGGATCTCCACTCCAATATAGAGGAGCTGCGAGTCAGGATCCTCCTGTAGATAGAGCAGCACAGCCCATTGCACAGAAATTAAAAAAAAAATCATCAGATTGAATTGCACTCACAGTGGGGTTGCACATAATGTGCAAGTATGGCCCTGACCACTGTGGCCCAAAGCCTCCTGATATTATATGGTGAAACCATCAGGTACACCACGAGGTACTGATGTCCTCAGGGTTTTCAAAGTGGTGAATATTCCCAATGGGCAGTTAACTAAACAATATATTAAAGTATTAAGCCGCTTCTCAACATGTTTTGTATGGGCTACTTTGTGAATTTTCAGCACCTCTTAATGACGTCATGAACATCAGTCTATTGTGTCTCTTCCAGTCCGTGCCAACTCCTTATCTCCTGGTGTATCACATGATTCAGAAAACATGTTGAAATCTTCATGGTGACAGTCCATGGCCAGACAGTCATGAGTCAACTATTATTTGCAGCATGCTGTTACTTCCTCCAACCATAATACATTTGAACAATGATAGACCGTTGGGCCCTCTTCTTTAGTTTCTGTCCCAGCGGCATGACATTTATTTATAAAGGATTTTACCAGGGAAAAGGAGGAGACATTGAGATTTCTCTCATTTACAAGTATGTCCTGGGTTCAATAACATTGAATTTTTACAGAAACACAACATAATAAAATGCAAGATATTAAAAACAACACAAATATACAGATTAACAGAAAATAAATATTTAGAAAATCTAGTCATTATGTTACATGTTTACAGGTGCATTCTGTATCGAGGTATGTTAATAGAGATCTCTTAAATGACTTTATAAATAAATCAAATATTCCCCCAGTCTAAAGTATTTTACCAGGAAGGATACAGTGAGATTTCCCTCGTTTTCAAGTATTTCCTGGGTCTGGGAGGTTATTCCATAATTGCGGTGCTCTGTAGGAAAATGAGGATCGAGCCACTTTCTTTTTGTATTGTGGTATTGCAAGTAAGTTGCAGGCCCTGGATCTGAG
The DNA here is from genome assembly GCA_009667805.1 of Leptobrachium leishanense. Lineage (NCBI taxonomy): Eukaryota > Metazoa > Chordata > Amphibia > Anura > Megophryidae > Leptobrachium > Leptobrachium leishanense. Next base: position 87,564,408 of record CM019066.1, on the reverse strand, counting down.
GTTATAGGACGAGGGAACTGCTGGGGGAAGCAGCCTATTCAGGTAGGGTGGTAGCTTCCCAGAAAAGCACTTAAATACCAGGTTGGAAAGGTGAAGGGTGCATCTAGATTCCAGCGACGGCCAGTTTAGCTCTTTTAATTGTAGCAGCCTACAGTGTTCACATATACAACAAATTTGTGCTCCCAGGAGAGGATTTTTTTTTATATATATATATATATATATAAGCAATACATATCCTCAGACTTCTACAGCGGCCTCCTCCCTTAGGCACGATAAAACAGCAAAAAAAGAGAGAATTGAAGTCTGTAAAGGATAAAATGAGATGACCATAGCATAATACTGTTATTGTAAGTAAGTATTTAGGTCCCTGCTAGGACCACACTTACAAAAAGCAGAATGTATTCAAGCCCATCAAAAGTGCACTCCAGCTTCTTATCCACACCAACCGGCAGCAAGTATAACTCCTTCTCTCCGGTGGGGAAGCTGTTTTGGCATACAATAGTAGTTACCATACAGAAGCCTTTAGTTGTGGATCCGGCAGCCTTGGGCAGGATATACAGCAACCTCAGGACTCCAGCAGCGTTAGGATAAAATTAGGTCATAATATGCAATGAATAAAAGTAAAAAGTGTGTTTATTTAAAATAAAACACATCCAGTGTTCACATATAAATATATTTTTAAGGTCGTAATGGGTGCAGTGATAGTGATGTATGGACTGGAGGATCAGCAGTAAGGTAATGGTCCCATTTTTTTTAAACTCTGAACAATGATAATACTGACTAACACAATATCTGATCTGATCAGGTCCAGATTGACTTTTCATTTTTAGATTACTGAGAAGTTCAGTAACACTGTCAGGCACTGGTCTAAAATTGAATTGCTTTGTGATACAAGGTCTTTGTCCGGTTGGTGGGCCCTGACTTGAGTACAGCCTTTCTGAATGAATGTCATTCGATAGTTTAGCAGCCAGGGTGGTGGCACATCCAACAAAATAATTATTAACCCCTTAAGGACGGGAGCAATTTTACAACTTAGGCGCAATTTGGGAAGTAGAAGTTTGCTGAGCTCATTTTGACTATTTTTAAACGCGGTTTTAAGTCACGTATTATTATACCACCCAGACAAATTATATATTGTTCTTTCTGGCAGACTCAGCAGATTAATAATATATCATTATTATATGTATTCGTCATGCCCTGTCAGAATTCTATAACAAAAAATGTAAACAAAATGTGAATTTTCAATAAAATTTCAATCATTCACAGTGTGTAAAGTATTATTTTTTTTGCATTTTATTACCCGAGCCTTTGCAGTTATATTCTATCGGGTAGACTTGGTAAAAAAATTTGAACGGGGAACCCATTTTTTTTTTTGGGGAGAAATTACATGATTTAAGCTAAACCACCCCCAAAAAAAAGTGCAGCATCGTTGTTCACATTATAATTGAAATGTGAACAATAGTGCTGCATTAAAAAAAAAAAAAAAAGCAAGTTTTTTTTATTAATTATTATTATTATTATTTTTGTTTTATTTTTTTACTTGTAACATGTGCTCTGCTGGAGTCAGATCAGCGAGGGAACTGTTGGAGGAGGTGAGTATGGCCGAAGGGGGGCTGCAGACGCCGGGGACGTACCATTACGTCCTGTGGCGTTAAAGCCCGCCTAATGCAGGACGTAATGGTACGTCCTGCGGCGTTAAGGGGTTAAAGGCATTTGCTACATTGCACGGGTGCTACAGGGTTTTGGTTGTTTACTTTGACAGCAGCTGTCACGGGGACCCAGGGGATGCGGCGCCTGGCAGCAGCTTCCTCGCTGCTCGCTGGCCAGGCGCCGAATGTAAGCGCTTCCGGGCCCGCTCACGTGGGACGCCGAGGGGCGGGGCCTGGCGCTGTGACGCGGACCCGCGGGTTTAAAACCCAGTCTCTCCCATACACCGGTGCCCTGACGTGGTATTCACCTCCCGCAGAGCTCTTGTGTGATTTTGGCTACCTCCTGTGTATAACCTTGGCATTGGCAAACGAACCCTCCTGTGTATGACCCTTGGCATTGGCAAACGAACCCTCCTGTGTATGACCCTTGGCATTGGCAAACGAACCCTCCTGTGTATGACCCTTGGCATTGGCAAACGAACCCTCCTGTGTATGACCCTTGGCATTGGCAAACGAACCCTCCTGTGTATGACCCTTGGCATTGGCAAACGAACCCTCCTGTGTATAACCCTTGGCATTGGCAAACGAACCCTCCTGTGTATGACCCTTGGCATTGGCAAACGAACCCTCCTGTGTATGACTCCTGGTATTGGCATTTACTCTGTTCTAGGTTCTGCCCTTAACGTTGGTACCGAGGTCAGTCTATGTGGCACCCTAAGCACACATCAGACTACCTCTGCTATTACTAAAGTCCTAGGGAGAACTTGTGATCTGGTCTGTACCCCTGTCTGGTATTTCCCTTTCTTTGTCTGTTACCTGTTTCGTTGCCTTTATAGCTTTGCCGACCATTCAAGGATCGGAAGAGTAGAAAGGGAGCTGCATAAAGAGATTTATATCTTAGTAGTCAGAAAGATTCGTGACGATACTCTATTCCATACCTCTGTCTGGTGTTACCCCTTGTTTATATATTGTCTGGTTATTTGTCTGTTTAGTATTACCGACCATTCAAGGATCGGAAGGGTAGAGAGCGGTCTGCGTAAAGGGACCACACTTTTGGTAATCAGGGGGATCCGTGACAGCAGCTGGTTGGGAGTGGACAGGGTTGATTGTATGTTGCTTATGATTTTACAAAAGAATTTTGGGTTTGCCATGTTATTGTTTAGATTGTCATTGAAGTACTGGGCTTTAGCCATTTTTGTTTGCTTTCTGCACGCATTTTGCCATTTTTGGTAAGCACAGTAATCGTTCATGGAGCCAGTATGCTTGAACTTTGACCACAGTGATTCTCTAAACTGGTACATTTGCGTGATGTCAGCTGTAACCCATGGGAGATGTCATCTTTTTACTCGCACTTTACCCTGCGGGGCAAGGAAATTCCAGACTTGCAGGAGCTCGAACTGAAAGTATTCAATTGCAGAGTCCTGGTCTGGGATTAGGTTTAGTCTGTACCATGGGAGCTCTTTGAGATCACTTAGGAAGGATTCAAGATTCAATTTCTTGAAAGATTTGGTGATTATTACCTTTGGAGGAGATTTGGGGCCTTTTGTGTGCACACAGTACGCTAGGCAGTGTTCACTGTAACTATTAGGGAGAACGCCTGCCTCCTGTATTCTCTCAGGACATGAGGAGAAAATCCAGTCCAGCAAGGTATTGTTAGTGCTTTTTATGTTAGTGCAGGGGGGAGGGGATTATTTGTGTTAACTGCAAATCCTTAAACAGTGAACTGGCTTCATTGTTTTTAGGATTCATCCATTTCATCCAACAACCCAAGCATTTTGGTTATGTCAGAAAGGGAATGCCCCGGAAAGCTTGGTGGATTCCCGCAACAATAATCAATTTACTGAGCGGGATCTCAATAATAAGGAATTCAAAGGTGGCAGGGGAGCTAGACTTCTGCAAAGGGGTGAACTTTAGGTAACGTTAGTCGAATAAAAAAGGTATCACTACACCCTGCTATACTCTGGTTATTATATATTGTAACAGGGCATCATGTAGAGAGCAAGGAAAGGTCCTGTCCGGGGTTTATGTGTCACCCAGATTTCTCTCTTACACCTTCCGGAACCTCTAAGCACCTGGTTTTGCACTTTGCCTCAGTGGCAATTTAGTGCAGGTGAGGCAAACAGACATCGCTCTGGAGTCTGGGGAGCAGACGGTCTCTATCTGCTGGAGCACAAGGTTGGTCATGCTAGTTTGCAGAAGACTGACAAACACTAGGTTTGCAAAGGTTGTTAGTCAGGGCTATTGTATGTTTAGTTAGTGCCGGGACATGGCTAGGAATTTTCTTTGCTTTTGAACTGTTTATTTTGAGCAATATACAGTGTGGTGTATAACCTGTGGGTTGCTGCAATAAATGTACCCCCGTTTGAAGAAAAGTCACTGGTCTGGTCTCTGAACCTTTCAAGAGTGCTCACCCCATAGAGCAATTGCACCCGCTACCTGTTTCCCAGCTCACATATGGTGGAGAACTTTGGGCAAGTGATCGGAAGAACCTGCTATTTAACCACTTGAATGCTAAGGACGCGCTCAGCGCGTCCTCAGCATTCCCGCTGGTGTGCTGAGGACGCGCTGAGCGCGTCCTCACTTTGGGGTCAGCGTTCGGCCGGGTTCCGGCCGATTGCTGGCCCCTCCGGTGCGGGCTGACATCCTGGATGTCAGCCCGGCATCCGGACCAGCAGCCGCCATTATTAGGTGTCATCGCGGGGGCGCGATGACACCTAATTCAGGCGCCCCCCCGCATGTGCGGAGGAGGCCTGAAAGGGAGGGGGGGAGGTCCTTCGGACCTCTCTCCCTCCCGATCGGCGGCGCGCACAGGTGGTTAACCCAGGCATCATTTGGAAGGGCACAGCCTGCCCTTCCAAATGATGCCTGGCATTAACCCCTGGGGAGCTGGATCGCGAATCGGCGCTGAAAAGCGCCGGTTCGCGATCCTTTCCGGAGCTGGCCGACATCTTGGATGTCGGCCAAGCTTCCGGGAACTCCCCCAGAGGACTGGCGTCATCGTGCGTAGCACGATGACGCCAGTCCTACAGTTAACCCCTAACTGCCACCAAGTGTGGAGATAGGGAGTTCATTGGAACTCCCTATCTCCCGATCCGTGGCAGTTAGGGGTTAAATTTTGATATGGTTGGATCGGCCAGAGCATGGCCGTTCCAACGATACCAAACATGAAAGTTAAAAATTTTGTAAAAAAATAAATAAATAAAAGAAAAATAAAAATAAAAAAAAAGTGTTTCTTTTTTTTGGTTTGTTAGTGCAGCAATATTGTTCCCATTTCAATTATAATGTGAACAATGATGCTGCACTAACGATTTTTGTATGCGGTGCGTTTGTTAAAAATAGTGTCATTTTCCTCAAAAAAAAATGTAACGAGACCCCATCTCTAATTTTTTTAACAAGCGCACCCCATACAAAATATAACCGCAATTGCTCGCATGTTAAAATGTGGAAAAAAACACTTTACACATTGTAAATTATTGAAAATACATATTTTATTGCATTTTTTGTTATAATATACAGACATGACATAACGTATACATATAATAATGACATATTATGAATCTACCGAGTCTGACGGAAAGAACGATATATAATATGTCGGTGTCATATACTAAAATAAGCCTTAAAAACACGTTTAAACATGATGCGCAAAACCGGTAAAAATGACCTCAGCACAGGGGCGGGAAAAGCCTCAGCAGCGAAAGGGTTAAAAGGCCAGTTACTGAAGTGAAAAAGAAAAAAAAGTGAACTTTGGGCAAGTGATCGCAAGAACCTGCTATTTAAAAGGCCAGTTACTGAAGTGAAAAAGAAAAAAAAAAAAAATGGAGGATGTTATAAAACAGTTGGTGTTGGCTAATGCAGCACAGCAACAGGCTAATGCTACACAGCGGGACATGTTAAATGCTCTGCAGAAGCAAACTCAGGTGCTGCACACGCAGCAGCAGATCAGTGCTGTACAGGAACAGACACAAATGTTATTTGAAAAGCTTGCAGTTGCTGCTGAAGGCGATCGCAAGACTCTGACGGAGGTGGTACAGACTCTGGCACAGAGGTCTCCGCTGCAAGCTGCAGATTCTTCTGACAACTCCTCACCCATCCATGTCAGTCGCTTCCTTTCCAAGATGACAGCAGAGGATGATCCAGAGGCCTTCCTGTTAACATTTGAAAGAACCGCTGAGAGGGAAGCATGGCCTAAGACACGGTGGGCAGGATTGGTGGCGCCTTGCTAACCGGTGAATCACAGAAAGCATATTATGATTTGGAGTCTGTGGATGCCATGGATTATGACAAGGTCAAGCTGGAGATACTAGCACGGCGAGGTGTTACTTTGGCAGTGCGAGCACAGCGTGTTAACAACTGGTCCTACCAAGCTGGGAAGTCACCGCAGTCACAGATGTTTGACCTCATCCACCTGGTCCGAAAATGGCTGCAACCGGAGTCCCTCTCGGGCCACAGATCATTGAGCGGGTAGTCATGGATCGCTTCCTAAGATCCTTACCGATCGTCTTGCAAAAGTGGGTAACCCAAGGGGACCCCAAGTCGGTGGATCAGCTTGTGGAGATTGTTGAGAGGTACTTTGCAGCTGAGGATTTGAACGCCTCCCCGGTGAGCCCATGGACTTTCCGCCCAAAACCAAGGCCTCCCTCGGCAATCGTAAGACTGTTCCAGGGAAAGTGGGTGGTGAGCGTGGCAAGGAGGCAGAGGGAAAAACTGCTGATTTAAACCGGGGAGGTTGGCATTCCAAAGCGGGAACACCAGTGCCCGTCAGCAGACCTAACCTGAGGAATGTAAGATGTTTTGGTGCCAGGAACTTGGGCATTTAGCTGCGAACTGTCCATTCACTGATGAGCCTATGCAGTGTGACTTGTCTTTCAGGGAAAGACGGCAGTCTTTGTTTTCCACTGTTTCATGCACCGCCGTGCCAGTAAAGGGAAAACACATGTGTGCAATAACTGTGAATGATAAGCATGTTACAGCTTTGCTGGACTCTGGAAGTTTAGTAACCCTTATTAAGGCTGAATTGATAGACTCTGTGAACTTCGGGCTAAAAAGGTTGCTGTAGTGTGTACATGGTGATACTCGGGAGTATCCTATAGTAGCTGTGAAGTTTGAAACCGCACGGGGTGATCTGAGGCACTTGGTTGGGGTTGTGCCTCATTTGGTGCATGATGTAATTATAGGGAGAGACTTTCCTGAATTTTGGGAACTCTGGGAACACCCAGACTGTGCCACAGTTTCTAAACCAGAGACTGAATCTGAATACATGGATGCTGCAGAGCAGTTGTATTCAGAGGATCCCTCTTGGGGGTCCCCAGACTTTCCCTTCTCTGTTTTGGCAGGAGAATTGGAAGAATCTGAAGGCCCTATAGCCAATGAGGATAGACCGCCCTCTGTTGAAACTGAAGCTACTCTAGAGTTTGCAGATCTTAACACTCATAGAGAGAACTTTGGTAGTGAGCAGAGGAAGGATCCTACTCTTGTGAGGGCCTGGGAAAATGTTATGATGATCAATGGGGAACCTGTTGACCCAGGAATAGGCTCTCTTTCCTTACTTCATTAGTAATGATGACATGCTATATCGTGTGTATAAAAAGAACAATGAAATTATTGAGCAATTAGTGGTCCCCAAACCGTACAAAAAGGTGGTATTGGAGCTTGCCCATGGACACTTATTGGGGTCATTTAGGTACTGAGAAAACCACTGAAAGGGTTTTACAGAGGTTTTACTGGCCTGGGGTACAAAAAGATATTGAAAACTATTGCAAATCTTGTCCGGTTTGTCAAATGTCTGCACCCCTACCTCATTTTCGGAGTCCCTTAGTACCCTTGCCAATAATCGAGGTGCCATTTGAGAGAATTGCTATGGACCTTGTGGGCCCGCTTCCGAAGTCTGCCCGAGGGCATCAGTATATCCTGGTCATTATGGATTACGCTACCCGTTACCCTGAAGCAATTCCCCTACGCCAGACATCAGCCAAGAATATAGCTAAGGAGTTATTACAGGTGTTTAGCCGGGTCGGGATCCCTAAGGACCTTCTGACGGACCAAGGTACCCCATTTATGTCACGAGTGACAAAAGAATTGTGCAAGTTGTTTAAGGTGACGCATTTGCGAACCTCGGTATACCATCCTCAAACCGATGGACTAGTAGAGCGATTTAATAAAACCTTAAAAAGCATGCTGAAAAAGGTTGTTGACAAGAATGGGAAAAACTGGGACTATTTGCTTCCATATCTGATGTTTGCCATCAGAGAAGTTCCTCAGTCCTCTACAGGGTACTCTCCATTTGAATTACTCTATGGGAGACACCCTCGGGACTTCTGGACATAGCCAAAGAGACCTGGGAGGGGGAGAAGACACCCCACAAAAGCATTATTGAGCATATTTCGCAGATGCAGGACAGAATTACAGTAGTAATGCCAATTGTAAAAGAGCATTTAGCTCAATCGCAGGCAGCTCAGCAGAGAATATATAACAGGGATGCTCGAGTCCGCATTTTCTCACCTGGCGACAGGGTGCTGGTATTAGTTCCCAGTTGAGAGCAAGTTCCTTGCTAAGTGGCAGGGTCCCTTTGAAGTGATAGAAAGAGTTGGGGAAGTAAATTATAAAATTCACCAACCAGGGAAAAGAAAACCAGAGCAAATATACCATGTGAACTTGCTAAAGCCCTGGAAAGATAGAGTATCGCTAGCTGCTGGGTCATCCCAATAACCCACCAGCTGGATACTGAACACCCTCAGGTCCCTGAAGTAAAAATTGCTGAGTCGCTGTCTAAGTCACAAAAGCAGGAAGTCAGAGAGTTTTTAATAAAAAAGAGAAAATTTTCAGAGATGCCTGGTCAGACGTCGGTAACACAACATGACATTGTTACTGAACCAGGGGCACGGGTTAAACTTAAACCTTACCGTATTCCTGAGGCAAGGAGGAAAGACATCAGTAGGGAGGTGAAGAAAATGTTTGAGCTAGACATCATTGAAGAGTCCAGTAGTGACTGGTCCAGTCCCATTGTCCTAGTCCCAAAGCCAGATGGGAGTTGGAGGTTTTGCAATGATTTTAGGAAGCTCAATTCAGTGACCAAGTTTGACACTTATCCTATGCCCCGGGTAGACGAACTTATAGATCGACTGGGCACAGCTCGTTATTTGACAACTTTGGACTTGACCAAAGGATATTGGCAGATTCCCCTGACAGAAGGTGCCAAGGAGAAGACGGCCTTCGTAACCCCTGAGGGTTCGTTTCAATATAAAAAGATGCCTTTTGGATTACAAAATGCACCTGCTACATTTCAGAGAGCTATGGACAAACTTTTGAGACCCCACCAACAGTATGCAGCAGCATACTTGGATGACATTGTAGTACATAGCACTGACTGGGAATCTCATTTGCCTCGAGTCCAAGCTGTCTTGGAAACTCTCCATAGAGCAGGTATCACTGCTAATCCAAAAAAATGTGCCCTGGGGTAGAGGAAGCCAAATATTTAGGTTACACGATTGAGCGTGGAGTCATAAAACCCCAGCTAAACAAAGTAGAAGCCATTCAGGAGTGGCCACGTCCTACCAGTAAAAAACAAGTCAGAGCTTTCCTTGGGATAACGGGATACTACAGGAGGTTTATCCCAAACTTTGCAACTCTTGCAGCCCCGTTGACAGACCTTACCAAAGGGAAGAATTTAATGGTCAAATGGTCCCCAGAAGCTGAGGAATCTTTCCAGGTCCTGAAGAGGGCTCTTTGTGCACAGCCAATCCTCTACTCCCCTGATTTTTCCAAGGACTTTGTAGTCCAAACTGATGCATCTGATGTTGGTCTAGGGGCAGTTTTGTCACAGGTACATAATGGTGAGGAACACCCTGTAGTGTACTTAAGCAGAAAACTAAACGATCATGAACAGAAATATGCAGTGATTGAGAAGGAGGGTTTGGCTATTAAATGGGCATTGGATGCCTTAAGATATTATTTATTAGGCGCCAGTTTGATCTGGTGACTGACCATGCTCCCCTCAAATGGATGGCTCTAAAAAAGGAGACCAATAGACGTGTGAACCGTTGGTTTCTGGATTGCAGGACTACAGCTTCACTGTGAAGCATCGCCCGGGTAAAAAAATGGCCAATGTAGATGCTCTGTCCAGAGTCTACGCTTGTGTAGCTGACAGTGTTCCACCCTGGGGGTTGAAACAAGGGGGAGGGTATGTAACAGGGCATCATGTAGAGAGCAAGGAAAGGTCCTGTCCGGGTTTATGTGTCACCCAGATTTCTCTCTTACACCTTCCGAACCTCTAAGCACCTGGTTTTGCACTTTGCCTCAGTGGCAATTTAGTGCAGGTGAGGCAAACAGACATCGCTCTGGAGTCTGGGGAGCAGACGGTCTCTATCTGCTGGAGCACAAGGTTGGTCATGCTAGTTTGCTGAAGCCTGACAAACACTAGGTTTGCAAAGGTTGTTAGTCAGGGCTATTGTATGTTTAGTTAGTGCCGGGACACGGCTAGGAATTTTCTTTGCTTTTGAACTGTTTATTTTGAGCAATACAGTGTGGTGTATAACCTGTGGGTTGCTGCAATAAATGTACCCCCGTTTGAAGAAAAGTCACTGGTCTGGTCTCTGAACCTTTCAAGAGTGCTCACCCCTAGAGCAATTGCACCCGCTACCTGTTTCCCAGCTCACTATATAATATATATATATATATATATATATTATTATATATATATATATATATACCACAGATTCATCTGCATGTCTTATCCAGGAGTTGTGCTGCAGTTCTTTGAATTGCTGTGATATGTAAATGGCATCTGCAATAATAAATGTTATAATTTGCAGTGCAGAGGCTTTTAACCTCATTAAAAGACTCCGCACACAACCAAAATAAGTACTGATTTACCCTATGGGCCAAGCATCAAACTGCAACTGGTCATACCTAGCTCCTGCTGAAGAGGGTCCAATAAACCCAAAACAGCGCTGTCCAGGAGTGGCTTTGACCAGTTGCATAAACCTGATCTTTTCTAAAAAAAAAAAAAGCCATCTAGTATGGCGGGGCATTGTTTGAAGTGTTCTGTGTGAAAGCAGAACCAGGATGCAAAAAAAATGGGAAATTGCAGATGTCATTTGCATGTCTTACCCAGAGTTCTGTGCTGCATATGGGGAATGTAGAACATGAGCTCTGTGATGCAGTTCTTTGAATTGTTGTGATGTGTAAATGGCCTCTGCAATAATAAATATATATATATATATATATATATAGTGAATTCAGACACAATCATTATTTCACATTTTTTATGTTGCAGTCTGATGCCAAAATTATTTGTTTTCATATTAATCTACACTCAGTACCCCATAATGTAGGAGCAAAAAACAGGTGTATGTCAACATTCCAATATTATTCAATATATTGCCCCCTTAAAACTGAATTAAGCTATGCCAAATATTAATTGAAAGTAAACTACATTACTTGAAATAAAACATTGTGGGCCCTATTACGCTCTTAACGTTAAAACACGGGTGCAAGGGAGGAAAAACTGCGCCTGCAGTTTTCCCACTTGCGCCCGCGTTTTAACGCTGGACTACTATGCAGGTGCAAAAAATGCTGCCTGCATTGTTATCGAGCGTAAAATCTTGGATGCTCGTGGCAGCGCTAACTCAGCCGCGAGCAAACACTCGCTGGAGTCCATAGGACTCCATTGAGTTCCTCCCTGCCGGTCACGTGACCGGCCGGATCTCGGTTCGCGAGATCCGGCCGGTCGGCGTAGTGATATGCAGGGAGAGACTGGGGGGACTTTTTCCCCCAGTTTTTCCCTGCTTCCGCCGGCCGGAGGAGGCGATCGGAGCCACTGTCCTCGCCGCGGGACAGAAGGTGAGTATCTGTTCTGTTTTTTATTTTTGTGGCTGGTGTTAACGGATTCTGCAGGAGCGGAATCCGTTTACACCAAGTCCTGGCTCTGGTTAGCTTTTCGGTGACCAGAGCCAGGCGTTAATCAGCGCTGGGACTTTGTAATACCAGTGCTGATTAACACTTTGTGCTCCCTATGCTTAACATGGGGAGCGCAAAATACTGTAACCTCGCACTGAAAAGCGCAAGGTACCAAACGCAAATGTTTTTTTTAACCCGTTTGGATTATAATATGCGGTAAATACTGCAGCAAAAGTTAATGCTCACGCAAGTGAGCGTTAACGTTTGCGTTAGGAATGTAATAGTGCCCAGTGTATTTGTGTAAAAACCTATTTGTAAATCAAACTCCTGACTGGCTGTAAAGAAAATAATGCTGGGTGCGTGCTTTTGGGATGATTTTCAAATTTTGGCACCAACAGTAATCACCATGAGGTGGGCGCACAAAACTGCCAATGCCAAAATCAAAAACATGGCGGAGCTGGGACATGAAAGTACATCACTCACCGCTGTGGAAATCTAAATAACCACCAAGAGACTCAAGAGCTTAGGAAAAAGTGAATGCTGATAAGAATAGAGGATGGCGGAACATACAGCCACCAAAAAAAAAATCAAATGCCACCTAAAGCAAGAGAGATTGGTAAAATAGACCGGAGGAAATGAATCCTGCACTACAGAAAAAGGAGGAAAGAAAAATGAAATAATTTAAAAAAACTTCTAGATCAGCATAAATAATCAAACAACCGTCAACTGATAATAATGAAAAACAAGAAAAAAGATATAAACCAAATAATTAAACTCACGAAACATAAAGGCAACTAACTTGCCAACGGGGGCAGCAAAGAAAACAAAAGTTTGAAGTGTTGTTTCTTTTATATGGCGTGCTGGAAGCTGATTGGAGGATTGTACCATTATAGAAGCCCAGACGCACCGTTTGGGGGGGGGTGGGCCATGACTGATACGTCAGTCAAGGAAGGGGTTTATTTGTGGGGTAATGTGTTCAATTTCAGCTAGTGTCAGACGAACGTCTTTGGGGAGGGGAAGGAACATCCGTGAGAGTGGACATTCCTTCCACTCGACGACCGTCTGGCCACCTTGCTGACCGCACTCAGTACGCTCAGCACTGCAAAGCGTGGTCCTCCTATGAAGAAATCCTCCTATTTGTAGTTCGAACTGAACTTAGCCTGTTCGGTCTGCTCGCGAACTCCGAACATTTCCGGGTGGTCGGCGCATGTTCGACCACAATGCATCACAATGGAACACAATGCATTTTCCCACTGGCCTGAAGCTCGTAATTGGCTACAGCCTTGCACCTGACCACAGGTCTGGTGCAAGACAGGTTCAACAGTATGCCAATCACGGCTCAGAATCCTGATTGGGCAAATTTTGCCCAATCATGGGCTCACAGAGCTAAGTCCCGCAGCACACTATATAAGGTTTCCACGCACAGCTTCACCACGCATTTGAGAGGAGATTTCAAAGGAGATTGTTGTTGTGTGTTCTTACTGCCGGTCTGCCACGCTACTGGGAGGGTCTGGGGGGGTCTCATTTCTACAAAACATTTGGGAATTGAGGTGATCTGTGTCTTGTGACTGGTGCCAGCAAGTATTTTGGGGGTCTCACAAATTTCCACAAAACATTTCGGAATTGAAGTGATCTTCTGTGTCTTGTCACTGGTGCCAGCAAGTATTTTGGGGGTCTCACAAATTTCTACAAAACATTTGGGAATTGAGGTGATCTGTGTCTTGTCACTGCCAGCAAGTATTTTGGGGGTCTCACAAATAGGGATGAGCTGTTCGGGTTCGGGATTCGACCCGAACTTAGCCTGTTCGAGCAGATCGCGAACCCCGAACATTTCCGGGTGTTCGCCGCATGTTCGACCACAATGGACCACAATGCATTTTCCCACTGCCTGAAGCTCGTAATTGGCTACAGCCTTGCACATGACTACAGGTCTGGTGCAAGACTGGTTGAACACTATGCCAATCACCGCTCAGAGTCCTGATTGGGCAAATTTTTCCCAATCATGGGCTCACAGAGCTAAGTCCAGCAGCACACTATATAAGGTTTCCACGCAGCGCTTCTGCACGCATTTGAGAGGAGATTTCAAAGGAGATAGTTGTGTGTGTTGTTACTGCCGGTCTGCCACGCTACTGGGGGGGGTCTCATTTCGACCAAATATCAGGGAATTTAGGTGATGTGTGTCTTGTCACTGTGCCAGCAATTTTTTGGGGGGTTTACAACTTTATTTAAAACATTTGTGTATTGAGGTGATTTTCTGGGTCTTGTCACACTGTGCCAGCAAGTCTTTTTGGATCTCATTTATACCAAATATCAGGGAAACACTTGTGAATTAAGGTGATCTGTGTCTCGTCATACAAAAAGTACCACGCTGTATTTTGGGGCTCACTAATTTCTTTAAAACACTTGGGAATTAAGGTGATCTTCTGTGTCTCGTCACACAGCCAGCAATTTTTTTTTGGGGCTCACTAATTTCTTTAAAACACTTGGGAATTAAGGTGATCTGTGTCTTGTCATACAAAAAGTACCACGCTGGATTTTGGGGCTCACTAATTTCTTTAAAACACTTGGGGATTAAGGTGATCTGTGTCTCGTCATACAAACAGTACCACGCTGTATTTTGGGGCTCACTAATTTCTTTAAAACACTTGGGGATTAAGGTGATCTGTGTCTCGTCATACAAACAGTACCACGCTGTATTTTGGGGCTCACTAATTTCTTTAAAACACTTGGGAATTAAGGTGATCTGTGTCTCGTCATACATACAGTACCACGCTGTATTTTGGGGCTCACTAATTTATTTAAAACATTTGCGAATTAAGGTGATCTGTCTCTTGTCACTGGCTGCCAGCTATCAGTGTGTCTCACTGAGTTATACCAGAGTTATTTAAATCTTTATAACAGAGTTGAATCAGAGTTCTGTATATATTAATCTATATATCACTCACCATGTCTGAAAGAACAAAAAGGACAGGCAGACGCTCCCAGACACAGATAAGAGGGCAAGCAGCCCCTTTGTCCAGAGGCTGTGCCTCTGGTCGTGGTGGACGTGGTGCATCCTCTGCAGGGGCACGCTTGTCCTTTCTAACTGGTGCTGGCCATCTTAAGCAGCAGCAACATACTGAGGATTTGGTGGATTGGCTAACCAGGCCATCCTCATCCTCCGAGTCCTCTGCCAGCCAGGCTTGTAGTGCTTTACAGTCCACCTCAGCTGACAAAACATCTAATGCAGCCTCCATGTCCACAGCTACTCCTGCCGTAGCCTCGCTATCACACACGGAGGAGTCAGCTGAATTGTTTGACTACAATGAGAGTGAAATGCTGCTTGAGGATGCGCAGCAAGTACAGTGCTAGGAGTATAATCAACGTATAGGAAGGGGGTGCCAGTGATGACACACAAATAACTGGGACTCATGTTGCCCAGCAGCTGCAGCATACTGCCAAGTTGGCTCCAGTGACGAGGAGATAGGGGGTGAAGATGACATTGATGATGAGGTCACTGACTCCACCTGGGTGCCAGATCGAACAGAGGAATCAAGTGAGGAGGAGGGGGAGGCACAGCAAACACGAGGCACAACACATCCTCTATGACCAACCGTAGCACTAGCCAGTCCAAGGCATCAGATGTCAGAGCTGCTCCGGTGCAGAGCACTGTTGTCTCAAAGCACACATGCAGGAACTCTGTTGTCTGGGAGTTCTTTAAGAAATGTGCAGCAGAGCGCACCATTGCTATTTGTAATCTATGTCAAATGAGGCTGAAGCGTGGGAAAGACACCGGACACTTGGGTACCACATGCTTGAGGCGACATATGAACACCTGCCACACATCCCGTTGGCGCAAAACTTTGCATAGGTCCTCCTCCTCCTCATCTGTCTCTATCCCCACTGTATGTCCTGCCATGTCATTGCCTGCTACAACCTCCACTAACAGGGATGATGCTACAGTAATGGATGTACCAGCTCCTTCAGGTTCCAAAACGCCACGCAGGTTCCAAAACGCCATTACTTTTCACGCAAGGCCATTCCAGCACTATACCAGCACGTGGAAGACAATGTTATCGAGTCATTGGGAAAGGCAGTCAGCAGCAAGGTGCATGTGACTTTAGACACGTGGTCCAGCAAGCATGGACAGGGTCGTTACATTTCCTTCACAGCACACTGGGTAACTCTGATTGCAGCTGGGAGGGATCCAAGACGGGGCTCTGTGCTGGAGCTTGTTCATCCACCACGCCTCCAGAAAGCTGCTTGTATGAGGTCTGTCTGCTCCACCACCTCTTCCTCCTCCTCCTCCTTCTCGGTCTCTGGCGAAATGGCAGTTAAACCGATGCATGGCAGGGGCTACGCAATGGCTCAAGCAAAAAGATGCCATACTGGGTCAGGAGCCACACCGGGCCAGAAAATCTGTCAGCTCTGCAGGGGCAGGTGCAGAGATGGTTCAGCTTCAGCTGGGAATGATAGTCTGCGATAATGGCAGCAACCTTCTCTCCGCCCTACGCAAGGGTAAATTGACGCATGTACCATGCCTAGCACACGTCCTAAATCTAGTGGTACAGCGTTTCCTAACCAAGTACCCAGGGCTACCATAGCTTCTCAGCCAGGCCAGAAAAGTCTGCAGCCACTTCAGACGGTCATTCCCAGCAAGTGTTCGCCTTGCAGAAATTCAAAGAGAATTCCACATTCCCACAAACCGTCTGATCTGTGACATGCCCACCAGGTGGAACTCGACATTAGCAATGCTGCAGCGTCTGCGCAAGCAGCAGAGGGCCATCAACGAGTACCTGTGTGAGTATGACATAAGGACAGGTCCAGGTCAACTTGTTTTTTTTTCCCCCCGCAGTGGCTGATGATCAAGGATGCATGCACTGTACTGTCACCATTTGAGGAGGCAACGAGGATGGTGAGCAGGGACAGTGCATGCATCAGTGACACAATTCCTTTAGTGTTCCTGCTGGAGCACACTCTGCGGGGAATTATAGATGTGGCTCTCGAGGCAGAGCAGCGGGAGGAAGAGGAGGCCTTCCCTAGCTCTAAAGGCCCCCGTCTTTCTGCAGACAGCATTCCAGCGGGTCCTACTCAGATCAGACAGGAGGAGGATGAGGAGGATTATTTAAGTAGTGGGGGCATTGAAGGTGGGGATTCCTCAAGGGAGGGTTTCGTGTGCCCAGAAACACAAGGGCTAGTGCGTGGCTGGGAGGAGGAAGTGCACGATATGGTCATCCTCATTGACCAGGAAGACTCGGAAGCTAATGCCACCTCCAACCTACGCTGCATGGGCTCCCTTATGATGCAAAGCCTGCTAAAGGACCCCAGGATTCGTGCTATCAAGTAGAGGGATCATTACTGGTTGGCAACCCTTCTTGATCCACGATACAAGGGTAAAGTTGCAGAGCTCATCCTGCCCGCACAGAGGGAGCACAGGATGAAAAATCTTGAGGACGCTCTAAAGCGACACGTGTGTAACACCTTTCCAGGCACTGGTAGGTTACCAAGTGATGTCACACATGCTTCTGAGGCTGCGGATGATCAGAGGAATAGTGCTTGACTGATGCATTTTTAAAAAAGTTTAGTCCACGACGCCCATGGACGTCAAATGTAGGCACCCATTGCCAGAGTCTTCACCATATGGTGCAGGACTACCTAGGGGCAAGGGCAGACCTGGATACCTTTCCAGCAGATGATCCACTGGCTTACTGGGTGTTGAGATTGGATCACTGGCCAGAACTTAACCAATATGCTATGCAGCTACTAGGTTGCCCTTCATCCAGCGTGCTTTCTGAAAGGACGTTCAGTGCCGCTGGAGGTTTTGTCACTGACAAAAGAGTGCGTCTGTCCACCGGCTCTGTAGACCGGCTGACATTTATAAAAATGAATCAGTCCTGGATCAGCAGTTATCAATCCCCTGATGCTGACGTAACGGAATAGATCGGGATGTCTTCTGCATGCACAAAACCTCCAGCACTGAACTCTTCCACAATACCACAAAAGGGTTACGGTGTGAATGCCCTTGCTGCCATGAAAGGCACAATATTTGGCTGCACTGACGCCTGTGCCAGATTTATATCATTTAAATTTTTTGAACAGCAGGGTCCAACCCTGCACTCTTCCACAATAATACAGAGGGGTTACTGTATGATAGTACTTGCTGGCAGTCTGGCAGCAAAATCACAATATCTGGGTGCACTGACTCCTTAACCAGATTCATATTTTTTTAATATAGGACCACATGGTCCACCCCTGCATTCTTTCACAATACTACAGAGGGGTTACTGTATGATGATACTTGCTGGCCTGCAGTCTTGCACCAAAGGCACAATATCTGGGTACACTGACGTCTTGACCAGAATCATATCTTTTTTATATAGGACCACATGGTCCACCCCTGCATTCTTCCACAATACTACAGAGGGGTTACTGTATGATAGTACTTGCTGGCCTGGCAGTCTAGCACCAAAAGCACAATATCTGGGTGCACTGACGACTTTACCAGATTCATATCTTTCTAATATAGGACCGCAAGGTCCACCCCTGCATTCTTCCACAATACTACAGAGGGGATACTGTATGATAGTACTTGCAGGCCTGGCACCAAAAGCACAATATTTGGGTGCACTGCCACTGACGCCTGTATCAGATTCATATCCTCAGAGGGGTTAAGGTGTGACGGCACTGTTGCCGACGCTAAAGGCCCAATTTTAAAGCACCTATTGTTACTTTCATCCAAAGCCTGCATAAGGTTTACAATAATTCAGCCAAAAAATCACTAAACTTTTTCTGCGTGTCCGAAAATGTCTCCTCTTTTCATACAGACTGCCGCCCCAAGCAGTTGTTTATGGATAGATTAAAGGAAAAGCATTTACCGTAATTTGAAACGTCATTTTTTTGTTTTCAAGTATTTCTATACATCCTAGAAATCCGCCACTTCACGGGCAGGTTATGGGGACCTCCTAGGCACGATATTTGAAGGAATTTTTCATTTTTATTTTTAACTCTTATTTCATGGAAAACTCTCTGTCCCTTTAAAAATGTTTTTTTTTTTTTACTTTTTGTCTTTGTTTCCTGTCCCCCAGGGCACTACCCGGACCCCCATACACCTTTTATGGCAAATATCTAGCATATATGCCCTCTTGGAGGGCACTCTAAAAACCGAATTTTCAGCCCCATTGACTTGTATTGAGTTCGGGTTCGGATTCGGATTCGAACATTGGGAATGTTCGGGTTCGGGTACGAACCCGAACTCGGGCGTGTTCGGCTCATCCCTACTTATGAGAAGTAAAAAACGTTATTTCATAAAATGAAGGCTCCGCTCAGCTGGAATCTTTTGACTGTAGGAAAGGGATGAATGACTGACCTGCTTAAACAAAACCTCTAGATGGCAGCAACACCGCTTATCGCAGTGATTCCCAACCGCGGTCCTCAAATACCCACTAACAGGCCAGGTTTGCAGATATCTGAAGCACAGCACAGGGGATATGATTTGCTGCTCAGTGATTGCAGGATTCAGTCTGCATTTCCCCAAGGTAGTCCTTAAAACCTGGCCTGTTAGGGGAACTTGAGGACCGCGGTTGGGAACAACTGGCTTATAGGGTAATGTGCGATATCATCAGACAGTTTGGAGGCTGAAAATATAAATGGTTCTTAATTTATTTTTACAGATTTCAGCACAAGCGCATATTTACAGCATATGTAGAGAAAAACCCAGGAAAAAGAAATCACATTAAACGTTTCTCAGCAGGGAATGTACTATTAAATGACTTGTCTTGCAATAATTGTTCAGAAATAAATATCTACTCATATTGTAGAAAAATAAAAGGCTCTGAGTGACAGTCTGAAGTCCAGGTCAGTGGCTTCTTTCCTACACACCTGACAATACAAGTCCAGCTCAGATATCATGTTCAGGACCCCTGCTAGCACTCTGCTGTTCAAACATAGGCTGTGTAAATACATACCTGAAAGCTAATCTATTCCAAAATCCATATGACAGCGGGTGGAAATGCAGAGCTGTAACTTGTATCTTCATTCTAACATTTATAGGGATTGTTACAAACTTTTGAGAAAAGAAAAATAAATCTGGCTCATGTTAGTAATCATATGATTTAAATGACTGTCAAAAAAAACAGTGAATATCATTAAAGGGACATGCTACACAATGTGACACCTAGGCTTGTGCACCGATTTGTTTTTCGGTTCGATTCGGTTCGATTCGTTCGGATGTTTAAACTTTTCGATTCGGCTCGTTTCGGCCGATTTCTGTTTCGATTCGGTTCGGCTCGACTCGTTTTTCGTGTACATTTTTTTTTCCGAATATCGACCATTTTTCGTATTTTCGTGTCACTTTGCTTGTTTTTTGTATCGACTTTTCGTGATTTCGGGACTTTTCGTTTTTTCGGACCGTCTGTTCTCCTCGACCATTTTTCGTATTTTCGTGTCACTTTGCTCATTTTTTGTATCGACTTTTCGTGATTTCGGAAATTTTCGTTTTTTCGGAACGTCTGTTCTCCTCGTTTCAAAGCTGTCTAACTCTATTCGTTTTGATGTAAACTACTATGGTTTACTTTTTTATACTTTATATATTTTTTTATAATAAATTTTTGGTTTGTTTTTCGGATCCGATAATTCATTCTGTCGATACGATAATTCTGGCGATTCTATCGTGTTTTTTTTAAATTAAATAAAGATCCTTTTTTTCTTATGAATATACATTTCACAACTTTATTTAATCACATTAAAAAATGGTATGAAAGCCAAGGAACAAAAAAAAAATGAACAAAACCATTTAAAAAACGCTAAACTGACCCGAATGGTCTGACTTTAAAAATAAAAACCAGAACAAAAAGGTTTTAAAACAGAAAAATAGTTGATCAAAATGATCTGAAACGAAGAAAAAAAAAAAAAAAAGGATTTAAAACAGACAAAAAAATAAATTAACCCTTTCGCTGCTGAGGCATTTCACGGCTTCCCTTCACGCCTGTGTGTGGTCTGCTGCTGAGCTAATTTTTAACAGTTTCGCTTCTTCTTGTTTACATGCGTTTTTTTGAAGCCTTATTTTATAATATGACCCAGACATGTTATATATCGTTCTTTCCGGCAGACGATTCATAATATATCATTATCATATGTATGCGTCATGTCCTGTCTGTATATTATAACAAAAAATGCAATAAAATTAGAATTTTCAATGTTTGTTTTACAAGGTGTAAAGTATTTTTTTAACATTTTAACCCTTTCGCTGCTGAGGCTTTTCACACCTCTGTGCTGAGGTCATTTTTACCGGTTTTGCTCATCATGTTTAAACGTGTTTTGAAGGCTTATTTTAGTATATTACCCAGACATTATATATCGTTCTTTCCGTCAGACTCGGTAGATTCATAATATGTCATTATTATATGTATACGTTATGTCATGTCTGTATTATAACAAAAAATGCAATAAAATATGTATTTTCAATAATTTACAATGTGTAAAGTGTTTTTTTTCACATTTTAACATGCGAGCAATTGCGGTTATATTTTGTATGGGGTGCGCTTGTTAAAAAAATTAGAGATGGGGTCTCGTTACATTTTTTTTGGGGAAAATTACGCGATTTTTAACAAATGCACCGCATACAAAAATCATTAGTACAGCATCATTGTTCACATTATAATTGAAATGGAAACAATATTGCTGCATTAACGAACCAAAAAAAAGAAAAAAAAATGTTTATTTTTTTTTTATAATTTTTTTTTAAATATATTTTTCTAATTTTAATTTTAATTTTTTTTTAAAAACTTTTTTCACATTCGAGTTTGGTATCGTTGGAACGGCCATGCTCTGGCCGATCCAACCATACCAAACTTTAACCCCTAGCTGCCACGGATCGGGAGATAGGGAGTTCATTGGAACTCCCTATCTCCACCGTTGGTGGCAGTTAGGGGTTAACTCTAGGATTGGCGTCATCGTGCTATACACGATGACGCCAGTCCTCAGGGGGAGTTCCCGGAGGCTTGGCCGACATCCAAGATGTCGGCCAGCTCCGGGAAAGGATCGCGAACCGGCGCTTTTCAGCGCCGATTCGCTATCCAGCTCCCCAGGGGTTAATGCCAGGCACCATTTGGAAGGGCAGGCTGTGCCCTTCCAAATGATGCCTGGGTTAACCCCCGCAATGCCGCCGATCGGGAGGGAGAGAGTCCAAAGGACCTCCCCCCTCCCTTTCAGGCGCCTCCTCCGCACATGCGGGGGGGGCCTGAATTAGGTGTCATCGCGCTGCCGCGATGACACCTAATTTCAGCGGCTGCGGTTCCAGATGCTGGGCTGACATCGAGGATGTCAGCCCGCACCGGGGGGGCCAGCGATCGGCCGGAACCCGGCCGAACGCTGACCCCAATGGGAGGACGCGCTCAGCGCGTCCTCCGCATACCAGCAGTAATGCGGAGGACGCGCTGAGCGCGTCCTCCGCATTGAAGTGGTTAACATGCGAGTGTTTGCGGTTATATTTTATGAGTTGCGTTTGTTAAAAAAAATTGAAAAGGGTACTTGTTATATTTTTTTGGGTGAAAATTACACTATTTTTAACAAACGCACCCCATACAAAAATCCTTAGTGCAGCATCATTGTTCACATTATAATTGAAATGGGAACAATATTGCTGCATTAACAAAACAAAACACCTGTTTATTTTTTTTATATTTTAATTTTTTATAATTTTTAACATTGTCATGTTTGGTATTGTTGGAAGGGCATGCTCTGGTCGATCCAAAGATACCAAACATTAACCAACCGATAGCTGCCGTGGATCGGGAGATAGGGGGTTCCAATGAACCCCCTATCTCCACCATTGGTCGCAGTTAGGGGTTAACTTCAGAACTGACGTCATTGTGACGAGGTCTTGGGACTGTCGGCAGCTGCCGTTCCCCCACGCTGTTGTCTTCCTGCAAAGACGTGACCATGTTGGCGGGCAGCGTCTTAGCGGGCAGCGGTGGGAGAGAGAGAGCTCATAGCTGGGAGGAGGTGTCGCGTGAAGCTGCAAACAGGGACAAATAAACTAGACCTGAGCCGCACTGAGGATCTTTGGGTTGTGTCGGAGAAGACTTCACGCAGTGCTGCCATCAATATTTTTTGATAAATTCTTGGTTATACAATGAATGTGACTGTGGACAAAAATCCGTGTTGTTGTGACATCGCCTAAGCTTAACAAAACCAGGCCACGTCGGTAATCAAATCTCAAGGCAGTACAACAAGGTTGTGTTAGTGTGTGACATTTTTTGGCCAGGCAGGCAGTGTAGAATGTGCACAGTCACATTCATGGCCACAAATATGTTGACAAATTTATGACAAAGGGTCCATAGAAATGTCAATACATTTATGTACATATAATTTTAACAGTGTGGAAACCAAGCAATACATATTAACTTATTAAGTAAGGAAAAGCAATGCACACAAACAGGAAAATATAGAAAAAATAGAAAATTTATTTACAAAATGGGGAAGGGAAGGGAACATGCCAAGGATGGCAAACTGCCCAACAGTTACTGGCATTTGAGGAGATGTTGGAGCTGGTCCGCATCTTTGATTACAAAGATTATGACTGCCGTAAGGGCCCTTACGGCAGGAAGAATAACACCCGCAAGGATCGTATCCTTGACAAGCTACGCACCACCATCCTGGAGCTGTTCGGGAAGGACCGGACGAAGGACCAGCTCCGAAAACGCTGGTCCGACCTCAAGGCACCCGAGCAGGAGCAGCTGAGGCACATTCCGGTTACATTCGGGAGGAGGCTGCCACTGGTCTCACTGCCGCTCCAGGATGTCAGCGGCATTGCTTATGTGCTCCCGCAGTTCCTGGAGCAGTTCCTGGATGGCATCTATGGAGGTAACAGCCAGGCGTAGCTCGTGGATCGCCTCCCGATTTATTATCCTGACACTGGAGGACGTGTCCCGTCTGGCTTCTCCTTCTATATATCCAATAAATGAAAGAAGGAAAATACAGTAAGTAAAGCAGGTTTCTATTTTTGACTGAAAGTCTTGAAAAAATATAACAGTAGTATATACCAGTGCTGGCGGCCTCCTCCTGCTCCTCCTCTTCCTCCTCCTGCTCCTCCTGCTCCTCTTGTGCTATACATAAAACAATTAAATTAAAATACAGTAAACAAAAAATGTTTCTGTTTTTGACCAAAAGTCGTTGCAAAATAAAACAGTATATACCAGCGCTGGTGGTCGCCCGTGGCTCCTCCTCCACTGGGGCACTGGTGCCCGCCGGGGCAGATGCTGCCTTCTTCCTGTCTTCTGCCAAATCAAAAAAATAACACGTAAATAATGCAGACTGGAAAAAAAGGTATATCTATACAATATATTGCCGAAAGTATTGCGACACCCCTCCACTACCCACTAGCACTACCAGCTTGACACACCACTACTCCCATCTCATAGTTCTAAAGTCACAAAATATTTATTTATTTCCTCTGCACATAGACATATATTACCGTTCAATTCTATATTTTTTTCAGAAGTAAACATTAGGTTTATTCAATAAAAACTATTATTTGTGTTGTGTGCATACAAAACGCATTGTGCTGACTGCTTTTAGTTATTTTATAGATGGCCTCAGCCTCAGTTTCACTTTCAGTTTCTGCTAATAAAACTGGATATTGCAGAAACAACAGAAATCCGCCATTTTGTTTTGAAATTTGCATCTAAAGCGTTCAATAATGATACTGCTGCAGCAAACTGAATTGCTGCGCTGCAACAATTCAGCAGCTGCTGAGGACGTATTGAACGCGGCTCTGTTTGGATGCACTTTCAGAAGAACTACATGTCCCATCCTACCACTTAGCAGAGATGCAGAGATTTTTATTGATGCGCAGGTGGGAGCCAATATTGGGCAAGCTGCGGGTCATCTCGTATGCATCACTCAATCACAACAACCTCCCCCCAACACACTACAGGCTACACACAGTGCGAAAAGAAATCCAGCATTGTAATTTCATCTACATACATCAAATGTCACAATTTTCACGAATACGTAAAATCACAAAAAGGAAGAGCTATGGCAAAAATGCATGTATGACGAGTTGTGAAAACGCAAAGCTATACACAATCAGATTGCATGAAAAAAGGACTAGATAAATCAACGTATTTCTGTGCACATTAGCACATGCAAGCACATTATTATTATTATTATACAGGATTTATATAGCGCCAACAGTTTGCGCAGCGCTTTACAATATAACATGACACTTACGTTTGGCTATGACACACCGGATGTGCCTCAGCTGCTCCTGCTCGCGCGTCTTGAGGTCGGACCAGCGTTTTTGGAGCTGGTCCTTCGTCCGGTCTTTACAAAATAATTCCGCGATGGTGGTGCGTAGCTTATCTAGGATACGGTTCTTTCGTGCGTTATTCTTTCTGCCGTAAGGGCCCTTACGGCAGTCGTAATCTTTAAGATCAAAGATGCAGACCAGCGCCAGCATCTCGTCAAACGCCATGTTGCTGGCCCGCTTCTTCCTGGGTGTCTCTGGGGTGGAAGCAGATGAGGAGGTGTCCGCATGGGACTCTCTGTCTCTTCCTTCAGCCATGATAAATAATTTCTATATTTTTTGGCAATTGTCAAAACTCTCTACAAAAATGGCTCAATAAAGTTACGACGCGCGCGCGCGCATGCGTGACCCGCGGACGAATCGGATCCGACCCGATTACGAATTTTCGTATCGACAGAATTATCGGATCATTGGAAACAAAAAAAACAAGTGATATAACCGGTAATAGTTAAATATACGATGTCCAGAATTACCAAAATGGAACGGAAATCACGAATGGAACCGAAATCATGAATAGAGCGAAAATAAATTTAGATTTGACACATTTCAAGTCCATTCGAAAATTCCGAAAATATTTTGTTTCGGCTCGGAAAACTTTTCGGATCTGCCGTTTTCGGATCTAAAAATTTTCGGAAAATCGGCCGCATCCGAAAACACGAATCGGGAAATTTCGTGAAAATTCCGAAATTCCGAAACCCGAAACGCACATCCCTAGTGACACCTCAATCTTAGGCTGGGGTCAGACAAGCGCAGTTATCACGTACGTGTTGCATAGCATTCTGACCAATGGAGCCCCACACATGAAGTACGTCCGCATGGAAGTGCGGACGCATGACAGACGCGGCAAACTGATGCAGGTACATAAGAACATAAAACCGCTAGACCGGAGTGTGCCATGTCCGCAACGTCCGCATAGCTTTGTGTGTGAATGATGGAACGTAGTCAGACGGACTGCATTTATGCGTTCAGCATTTTTGACGGACAAAATGGTTTTTCATTTCCCATCTACATCCGTCAAAAATAACGTCAGTCACAAAAACGGACCGTGTGGCAACTACTGCATCTTCCATTAGAACGTGCGTACGTACTGCACGGACGCACAGTCCGTACAAAAAGCTCTTTTGACCCTAGCCTTAGTTGTTACACTGATGTGATCTCCTTGCCCCCCCCCCTCTGAGGGGGCTCAGAGGGATAATTCACCCATCCAAATCCAGGGGCTTTGTCCCGCAGGTCAGGGAGACCTCAGCTCAGGTTTTAGGTCTTGGAGACCTTTGAGAACCAACCTTATCCAATGAAATCAAAGCCTTCCTGCACTGAGAGCCACTGGCTTGGCTGTAGTGCCCAGCCCGCCTGAGTTGGAAGCATGTCATATCCTGCAGGGCTCAGAGGAACACCACACTAGTGGATTTAGGTGAGTTGTTAAAGGAAACTAAAGGCTTAACTCATTTTAGTGGCATTAATAACACTGTGCACTGTGTCAGTTCTTTCCAATTGTCCAGATATTTAATGCGTATCTAACTGTTGCAGACAGCTCTGCTTAGGCTAGGGTCAGATTAATGCAGTGTTAACGTGCGTTTAGCAGCACTAAATCACGGCCGTGTTAGCAGCAAATGACGTCCAATGCCGGGCAGCATACGAAGAACGGCCGCACAAAAGTGCGGCTGCGCAACGCAAGTGGCAAATGAACTCATTTTTTCGAGAACGTGAAACCGCTAGTACTGATGTACAGAGTGCGCTGCGTCCGCTAGCGGCATGTGTGCCTGATTAGGAGACGTCAGACGATGCTAATGTACGGCCAACATAACGTCCAGACACAAAAAGTGTTTTATTGATGATCCGTACAAAATCACGGACGAAAATGCGCAACGTATGACCGCTATCGCGTATTTCATGAAAAAATGCGTCCATTCGTTGGAACGCACTTTTTCACGGACAACGCGAAAAATGCGTTAGTATGACCCTAGCCTAAGGCTAAGGTCAGACGAAAGCAGTTTTAACGTGCGTTTAACCGCACTAAATCACGGCCGTGCTAGCAGCAAATGATGTCCAATGCCGGGCTGCATATGAAGAACGGCCGCACAAAAGTGCGGCCGCGCAACGCAAGTGGCAAACGAAAGCATTTTTTCGAGAACGTCAAACCGCTAGTACTGACGTACAGAGTGCGCTGCGTCCGCATAGCGGCGTGTTTGCGTGATTGGGAGACGTCAGACGCTGCTAGTGTACGGCTAACATAACGTCCAGACACAAAAAGTGTTTTATTGATGATCAGTACAAAATCACGGCCGAAAATGCGCATCGTATGACCGCTATCGCGTATTCCGTGAAAAAATGCGTCCATTCATTCGAACGCACTTTTTCACGGACAACGCGAAAGATGCGTTAGTCTGACCCTAGCCTTAATCTCAGTTGAGATACCTGGTTGTAGAACAACATTATATTGCATGCAATGAAAATATACAGTTGTGTTCAAAATTATTCAACCCCCAATGCTGTAAAGGGTTTTAGGGAATTTAGTGTACATTTGTAATTGTATTCAGAATGAAATCCTACAAGGACGTTTTAAAGAACCATATGCAACTAAAATGACATCAATTGGTTTTGTAATACAGTAGTAAATGTTTCTTTTGTGACACAATTATTCAACCCCTTAAAGACTACCACTCTGAAGAACAGAGGTTCATTCAAGTGTTTTTAATCAGGTATTGAAAACACCTGTGGATGTCACGGAGCAGCAATAAAGCAGCAATAAAGCATAATAAGCACAATTAGGCAGCTTTAAAATGACTGTGATACTCAGCTCCTTCTAGACATTTACTGGTGTGGTTACAAACATGGTGAAGTCAAGAGAATGGTCCAGGAAGACAAGAGAAGAGGTGATTACTCTTCACAGGAAGGGCAATGGCTATAAGAATATTGCCAAGATGTTAAACATACCAAGAGAGACCATAGGAAGCATCATTCGCAAATTCAAGGCAAAGGGCACTGTTGAAACGCTACCTGTGGTGGCAGAAAGAAGATGCTGACTTCGACTGCTGTGCGCTACCTGAAGCGTAGAGTGGAGAAAAGTCCCCGTGTGACTGCTGAGGAACTGAGAAAAGATTTGTCAGATGTGGGTACTGAAGTTTCAGCTCAGACAATATGGCGCACACTGCGTAATGAAGGCCTCCATGCCAGAACTCCCAGGCGCACCCCCTTGCTGTCTCCAAAGAATAAGAAGAGTCGACTGCAGTATGCCAAAAGTCATGTGGACAAACCACAGAAGTTTTGGATAGTGTTCTGTGGACTGATGAAACAAAATTAGAACTGTTTGGGCCCATGGATCAACGCTATGTTTGGAGGAGGAAGAACAAGGCCTATGAAGAAAAGAACACCTTGCCTACTGTGAAGCATGGCGGGGGGTCAATCATGCTTTGGGGCTGTTTTGCTTCTGCAGGTACAGGGAAGCTTCAGCGTGTGCAAGGTACCATGAATTCTCTTCAGTACCAGGAGATATTGGATGACAATGTGATGCAGTCCGTCACAAACCTGAGGCTTGGGAGACGTTGGACCTTTCAACAGGACAATGATCCCAAGCATACCTCCAAGTCCACTAGAGCATGGTTGCAGATTAACCACTTCCATGCGGAGGACGCGCTGAGCGCGTCCTCCACATGGCTCCCGCTATGCGGAGGACGCGCTGAGCGCGTCCTCCCTTTGGGGTCAGCGTTCGGCCAGGTTCCGGCCGATCGCTGGCCCCCCCGGTGCGGGCTGACATCCTCGATGTCAGCCCAGCATCCGGAACCGCCGCCGATGAAATTAGGTGTCATCGCGGCAGCGCGATGACACCTAATTCAGGCGCCCCCCCGCATGTGCGGAGGAAGCGCCTGAAAGGGAGGGGGGGGAGGTCCTTCGGACCTCTCTCCCTCTCCGATCGGCGGCGTTTCGGGGGTTAACCCAGGCACCATTTGGAAGGGCACAGCCTGCCCTTCCAAATGGTGCCTGGCATTAACCCCTGGGGAGCTGGATCGCGAATCGGCGCTGAAAAGCGCCAGTTCGTGATCCTGTCCCGGAGCTGGCCGACATCTTGGATGTCGGCCAAGCCTCCGGGAACTCCCCCTGAGGACTGGCGTCATCGTGCATAGCACGATGACGCCAGTCCTAGAGTTAACCCCTAACTGCCACCAACGGTGGAGATAGGGAGTTCCAATGAACTCCCTATCTCCCGATCCGTGGCAGCTAGGGTTAAAGTTTGGTATGGTTGGATCGGCCAGAGCATGGCCGTTCCAACGATACCAAACACTACTGTGAAAAAAGTTTTTAAAAAAAATTAAAATTAAAATTAAAAATAAAATATATTTAAAAATAAAATTATAAAAATTTTTTTTTTTTTTTTTTTTTTTTTTTCGTTAATGCAGCAATATTGTTCCCATTTCAATTATAATGTGAACAATGATGCTGCACGAACGATTTTTGTATGCGGTGCGTTTGTTAAAAATCGTGTAATTTTCCCAAAAGAAAATGTAACGAGACCCCATCTCTAATTTTTTAACAAGCGCACCCCATACAAAATATAACCGCAATTGCTCGCATGTTAAAATGTGAAAAAAAACACTTTACACGTTGTAAATTATTGAAAATACATATTTTATTGCATTTTTTGTTATAATATACAGACATGACATAACGTATACATATAATAATGACATATTATGAATCTACCGAGTCTGACGGAAAGAACGATATATAATATGTCTGGGTCATATGCTAAAATAAGCCTTCAAAACACATTTAAACATGATGAGCAAAACCGGTAAAAATGACCTCAGCACAGAGGTGTGAAAAGCCTCAGCAGCGAAAGGGTTAAAGGCTGGAACATTTTGGAGTGGCCATCGCAGTCACCTGACTTAAATCCGATTGAAAACCTCTGGTGGGACTTGAAAGCAGTTGCAGTGCGCAAGCCTAAGAATGTGACTGAACTGGAGGCTTTTGCCCATGACGAATGGGCGAAGATACCCGTAGATCGCTGCAAGACACTTGTGTCAAGCTATGCTTCACGTTTAAAAGCGGTTATAACTGTAAAAGAATGTTGTACTAAGTACTAAGATTGAATGTCACTTGGGGTTGAATTAAACTGATAATGATGTGAGCACAGAAAAGACATTTGTGGTTATTTCATTATAAATGTTATGTTATATTTGTCTGACCTACACGTGCCTCTTTGATTTAATTGTAAGCAAGATGACTGAATGATCAAAATCAATGTCAAACTGGCCAAAACACTCAATTTCAGTGGGGGTTGAATAATTTTGAACACAACTGTATGTATAGGAAGGGTTAACCTTCATGATAAATTTACGCCCCCTCCTTTCTTCTCCCTTTAAATTATTATTATTATTGTTGCCGACAGCAACCACACAAAAACCTGTTTTAAAAAGTTGTTCTAACCCTTTGCCGCCGTGGGGCATGCCATGCCATCCAAGCGGTGGGAGGGACTTAACGGCGCAGGATGGCATAGTACACCCGCTGGCTTCTATGAAGCTTCTTCGCTTCTTCTCGGCCTGCCCCCCGCCCGCGCACGTCATTGCCAGCCGCGGGCGGGCTGAACTCAGGCTGTCTCCCTGCAGCCAAAGACGCACATGGTGCATCAGCTGCGGGTCTCAGTAGTTAACACGATCTTTGACTATGATGTATGATTGCAAATGAAATTAGTTTCTTTGAAAAAAAAATTGTTTAATTTTGGGCTCCAGAGGGTGCCCTCAAAGTTTTAGCCCTGTGGATATAGTGCATAATGCCCAGAGTGCTAAAACTGTCTAAAATCGGTTAAGGACTGTCCTTATCAGTCTTTCCCCAGCTGATGTACGGAGCCATGAACCGCACTTCTAACTGCAGTAACTCCATTTGGCCAGTAGATGGTGACATCTGCCTGACAAATAAGTTACGACAGTAATTGTAAATATTTCCCAAATATTTCTTATTGTATATTTAATAAAAAAGGTTTTTTTAGAAAAACACACTGGTTCCTGACAGTGGATTTTTAGAACAACACTTGGTAGTGAATTGGTTAAAAGTGACGATACAGTTCAATTTATTTTTCCTGCATGACTCCAATGCTTCTTCTCACTAAAATTTTTATCTTAATTTTTGCAGAGCATGTCATGTTGAATTTCCCCTAATCTAGTTTCTTCAACACAGCGTAATTATCTATAACCCTTGAGTAGTTCCAACTGGGTCATGACTTCTGGATGAGATTCAGGTCTTGTTCTTTCTGTCATGCATGACTGCAATATGATAAAAAAAATAATTAGACTTTGGATTGAGTGCAACACGTTCTGCCAATGCATTTATTTGCTTTGACTTGTAACCCATCAGCACAGGTCAATAAAACACTGCACGATTTACCCTCTCACCAGTAGGGATGAGCCGAACACCCCCGTGTTCAGTTCGCATTCGAACTCAAACAATTTCAAAAGTTCGAGTTCGGACGCGAACACGATTTGAACTCAATGCAAGTCAATGGGACTCGAACGTTCGAATTTTAGAGTGCCCTCCAAGAGGGCATATATGCAAGATATTTGCCATAAAAGGTGTATGGGGGTCCGGTAAGTGCCCTGGGGGACAGGAAACAAGGAAAAAAAGTTTTTTTTTTAAAAAAAAAACGTTTTTAAAGGAACAGTGATTTTTCCATGAAATAAAGGTTAAGAATAAAAACAAGAAATTCCTTCAAATATCGTGCCTAGGAGGTCCCCATAACCGGCCCGTGAAGTGGCGGATTTGTAGGATGTATAGAAACATTTAAAAAGAAAAAGATGACATTACAAATGACGGTAAATGGTTTTCCTTTAATCTATTAATAAACAACTGCTTGGGGTGGCACCCTGTATGAAAAGAGAAGACGTTTTAGGACACGCAGAACAAGTTTAGTGATTTTTTGGCTAAATTATGGTGAAACTTATGCAAGCTTTGGATGAAAGTAACAACAGGTGCATTAAAATTGGTGCCAGCTAGTGCTTTCACACCGTAACCCCTCTGAGGTATTGTGGAAGAGTGCAGGGGTGGACTCTGCATTCAAATATTAAAATGATTAGAATCTGGTACACGCGTCAGTGCACCCAAATATTGGGCCTTTGGTGCCAGCTAGTGCCTTCACACCATAACCCCTCTGAGGTATTGTGGAAGAGTGCAGTGGTGGAGGTTTTGGCAATGCAGAAGAGATCCCCGATCTATTCAGTTACATCAGAATCAGGGGATTGATAGCTGCTGATCCAGGACTGATTAATTTTTATAAATGTCAGCCGGTCTACAGAGTCGATGGACAGACGCACTCTTTTGTCTGTGACAAAACCTCCAGCGGCACTGAACGTCCTTTCAGAAAGCACGCTGGATGAAGGGCAACCTAGTAGCTCCATAGCATATTGTCTAAGTTCTGGCCAGTGATCCAATCTCAACACCCAGTAAGCCAGTGGATCATCTGCTTTAAAGGTATTCAGGTCTGCCCTTGCCCCTACGTACTCCTGCACCATTTGGTGAAGACCCTGGCAAGGCAATGGGTGCCTACATTTGACGTCCCTGGGCGTTGTGGACTAAAAAAATTGGAAAAGGCATCAGTCAAGCGGCCCCCTTCACTGCTCTTCCTCTGATAAACAGCAGCCTCAGAAGCACCTGTGTCATCACTTGGTAACCTACCAGTGTCTGGAAAGGTGTTACACAAGTGTCGCTTTAGAGTGTCCTCAAGTTGTTTCATCCTGTGCTCCCTCTGTGAGGGCAGGATGAGCTCTGCAACTTTACCCTTGTATCGTGGATCAAGAAGGGTTGCCAACCAGTAATGATCCCTCTCCTTGATAGCACGAATCCTGGGGTCCTTTAGCAGGCTTTGCATCATAAGGGAGCCCATGCAGCGTAGGTTGGAGGTGGCATTAGCTTCCGAGTGTTCCTGGTCGCTGAGGATGACCGTATCGTGCACTACCTCCTCCCAGCCACGTACTAGTCCTTGGGTTTCTGGGGACACAAAACCCTCCCTTGAGGAATCCCCACCTTCAATGCCCCCACGACTTAAATATTCCTCCTCATCCTCCTCATCCTCCTCCTGTCTGTTGAGGACCCGCAGGAATGCTGTCTGCGTAAAGACTGGGGCCTTGAGAGCTAGCAAAGTCCTCCTCTTCCTCCCGCTGTTCTGCCTCTAGTACCACATCTATAATTCCCTGCAGAGTACGCTCCAGCAGGAACACTAAAGGAATTGTGTCACTGATGCATGCACTGTGCATGCATCCTTGATTATCAGCCACTGTGGGGGGGGGAAGTTGACCTGAACCTGTCCTTGTGCCATACTCACACAGGTACTCATTGATGGCCCTCTGCTGCTTGTGCAGGCGCTGCAGCATTGCCAATGTCGAGTTCCACCTGGTGGGCATGTCACAGATCAGACGGTTAGTGGGAAGGTAGAATTCTCTTTGAATTTCTGCCAGGCGAACACTTGCTGGGAATGACCGTCTGAAGTGGCTGCAGACTTTTCTGGTCTGGCTGAGAAGCTCTGCCAGCCCTGGGTACCTGGTTAGGAAATGCTGTACCACCAGATTTAGGACGTGTGTTAGGCATGGTACATGTGTCAACTTACCCAGGCATCGGGCGGAGAGAAGGTTGCTGCCATTATCACAGACAACCATTCCCAGCTGAAGCTGGCATGGTGTTAACCATCTCTGCGCCTGCCCCTGCAGAGCTGACAGAATTTCTGGCCCATTGTGGCTCCTGTCCCCTAAACAAACCAGCTCAAGCACAGTATGGCATCTTTTTGCTTGAGCCATTGCGAGCCCCTGCCATGCGTCGGTTTAACTGCCACTTCGCCAGAGACAGAGAAGGAGGAGGAAGAGGAAGAGGTGGTGGAGCAGACAGACCTCATATAAGCAGCTTTCTGGAGGCATGGTGGATGAGCAAGCTCCAGCACAGAGCCCTGTCCTGGATCCCTCACAGCTGCAAGCAGAGTTACCCAGTGTGCCGTGAAGGAAATGTAACGGCCCTGTCCTTGCTTGCTGGACCACGTGTCTAAAGTAATGTGTACCTTGCTGCTGACTGCCTTTCCCAATGACTCCATAAAATTGTCTTCCACGTGCTGGTATAGTGCTGGAATGGCCTTCCGTGAAAAGAAATGACGTTTTGGAACCTGCCACTGTGGTACAGCACATTCGGCAAATTCACGGAAGGAAGCAGAGTCCACCAGCTGGAAAGGCAGCAGCTGTAAGGCGAGTAATTTTGCCAAGCTGGCATTTAGACGCTGTGCAAGGGGATGGTTGGGATTATATTTTTTCTTACGCTGCAGCAGCTAAATCTGACTGCGTAAATCTGCAGCTGATGGGATGTTGTCACATTGTGAGGAAGGACCTGGTACTCCCATTACTGTAGCATCATCCCTGTCAGTGGAGGTTTTAGGCAATGACATGGCAGGACACATAGTGGGGGTAGAGACAGATGAGGAGGAGGACCTATACAAAGTGTTGTGCCAACGGGATGCGTGGCAGGTGGTCATATGTCGCCTCAAGCACGTGGTACCCAAGTGTCCGATGTCTTTCCCACGCTTGATCCTCTTCCGACATAGCTTACAAATAGCAACGCTGCAGTCTGCTGCACATGTCGTGAAGAACTCCCAGACAGCAGACATCCTGGACATGTGGTACGAGACAACAACACTCTGCACCTGAGCAGCTCTGACATCTGATGCCTTGGACTGGCTACGTTTGCTCATAGAGGACGTTGTGCCTTGTTTTTGTTGTGCCTCCTCCTCACTTGACTCCTCTGTTCGATCAGCCACCCAGGTGGAGTCAGTGACCTCATCATCGTCATCACCCTCTATCTCCTCATCACTGGAGCCAACTTGGCAGTATGCTGCAGCTGCTGGGGGAACATGAGTGCCAGTTATTTGTGTTTCACTGGCACCCCCTCCCTCTAGGTTGATTATACTCCCTTCCTCAACCTCAGAGTTTGAATCAGAGCACTGGAGTTGCTGCGCATCCTCAAGCAGCATGTCACTGTCATTGTAGTCAAACAATTCAGCTGACTCCTCCGTGTATGGTTTTGAGGCTACGGCAGGAGTAGCTGTGGACATGGAGGCTTCATTTGATGATTTGGCAGCTGAGGTGGACTGTAAACCACTACAAGCCTGGCTGGCAGAGGACTCAGAGGATGTCCTGGTTAGTCAATCTTGCAAATCCTCTGTATGTTGCTGCTGCTTAAGATGGCCAGCACCAGTTAGAAAGGACAATCGTGCCCCTCCAGTGGATGCACCACGTCCACGACGAACAGGGGCACAGCCTTCCGACACAAAGGCTGCTTGCCCTCTTATCTGTGTCTGGGAGCGTCTGCCTGTCCTTTTTGGTCTTTCTGACATGGTGAGTGTTATATAGATTAAAGATTTACAGAATTCTGATTCAACTCTGGTATAAAGATTGGAGATATGCAGAACTCTGATTCAACTCTGGTATATAGTAGGGATGTGCGTTTCGGGTTTCGGAATTTTGGAATTTTCACGAAATTTCCCGATTCGTGTCTTCGGATTCGGCCGAATTTCCAAATCGGGTTGGACCCGAAAACCGATAGATCCGAAAAGTTTTCCGAGCCGAAACAAAAAAATTTCGAATTTTTCGAATGGACTTGAAATGTGTCAAATCGAAATTTATTTTTGCTCTATTCATGATTTCGGTTCCATTCGTGATTTCGGTTCCATTTCGGTAATTCTGGAAATCGTATATTTAACTATTATCGGTTATATCGCTGATTCTGTAAATGTTGTATTTGTAAATGCGTATCACTTGTTTCTTGTGGCATTCGGGTCAGTTTAGCGTTTTTTAAATTGTTTTGTTCATTTTTTTTGTTCCTTGGCTTTCATACCATATTAATATGATTAAATAAAGTTGTGAAATGTATATTCAATTATTCATAAGAAAAAAAGGATCTTTATTTAATAAAAAAACCACGATAGAATCGCCAGAATTATCATAGACACTTTTTGAACGAGGAGAACAGACGTTCCGAAAAAACGAAAATTTCCCTAACGGGCAAAGTGACCCGAAAACACGAAAAATGGTCGATAATCCGAAAAAAAATGTACACGAAAAACGAGCCGAACCGAACCGAATCGAAACAGAAATCGGCTGAAACGAGCCGAATCGAAAATTTTAAACATCCGAACAAATCGAACCGAATCGAACCGAAAAAAAAAAATCGGTGCACAAGCCTAGTATATAGATTAAAGATATTCAGAACTCTGCTATAAGGCTAGGGACAGATGAGCGCATTTTCTGCGGCCACCGTCAAAATGTACGTCGATGCGTGCGCACGCATTTTTTCACGGAATACGCTTAAGTGGTCAGACGATGCGCAATTCTGGACGTATTTCATGACGATGGGGTGAAAAGAAGTCTAGGGAAATCCGGCTGTTTGAACGTTATGTTGGCCGCACACTAGCAGCGTCTGACGTCTCCTAATCACGCACACACGCTGCTATGCGGCCGCAGCGCACTCTGTACGTCAGTACCAGCGGTTTAACGTTCTCGAAAAAATGCGTTCATTTTCCACTTGCGTTGCGCGGCCGGACTTTTGTGCGACCGTACTTCGTATATTGGCCGTCATTGCCCGTCATCTGCTGCTAGCACGGCCGTAATTATGTGCGCCAGAACGCGCGTTCGCACTGCCTCAGTCTGACCCTAGCCTAAGTCAGCGATTTTACTGATATTTTCCCTGCAAGGCTGCCAATGTCCTCTACTCTCTCTCTGATTCACTTCCTCCTTCTGCAGGCTGCAACACCCTGATACCTGGCAACACCCAGATTTTACTCTGAATAGATAAACAGATGAATTCTGATTAAACTGTGTTATTGTATGGTTTCTAGAATTAGATTAAAGATATACAGATTTTCCAGAACAATGCTATAAATCAGTGATACACCCTGTCCCTGATAGCTGGCAGTGCCAACACACAGATTCCAATTTCTAGAAATATGCTTTAACTCCGTGATACAGCCTGTCCCTGATAGCTAGCAGCAGTGCCAACACACAGATTCCAATTTCCAGAAATCTGCTATAACTCAGTGATACAGCCTGAAATGCAACAATCTCCTCTCCTCTCTGTTTCATTCCTGCAACAAACACACGTTGGGGCTGCAGGGAAGCCTTATATAGTGTGCTGCGGGACTTCGCTCTGTGAGCCCATGATTGGGCAAAATTTGTCCAATCAGGACTCTGAGCCCTGATTGGCATAGTCTTGCACCTGTCTTGCACCTGACCTGTGGTCAGGTGCAAGGCTGTAGCCAATTACAGGCTTCAGGCCAGTGGAAAAGTGCATTGTGGTCCATTGTGGTGCATAGTGGGCTAACACGTGGAAATGTTCGAAGTTCGCCGAATGGCCAATGTTCGAGTCGATCTCATGTTCGAATCGAACCGAACGCCCATCCCTACTCACCAGCACTGTTTTACTGCAATATATTGTACAATAATATGTTTTGTAATAAACATTCAAAGAAATTGACCCATTCCTTCAGTATGTTCTCCAACATCACAATTTAATGGTTGCTGTCGTTGTGTGGGGTAGGAGGCAGTGCTGGGGGAAATTATAATTTGTCAGCCACATGTGTGACAAAGAGGGCAATATGATGCTATATTGTGGTGGTAATGCAGGAGCACAGGTTCATGTGACAGCAGTTTGGTGGATACATGGCACTGGTTTCTGGGTTATATGGGGCAGGGGGTGTTAAGATTGCATTGTGGGGATAGTGCGCCATTTCTTTTCTATCTGGACGTTATGGCCCATATCTCCAGGTTCGCAATACTGTGATCCAATCAACAGAAATATGTAATTCAATGCAATACAACAGTTTAAATTCGTCGGGCCATATTGTAATCTTCACGTTAAAATAGGGGCACTAAGGATGGAAATCTGCGCCTGCAGGTTTCTTCTTAGCATCCCCGTTTTAGCTTGATATAATATGCAGGCGCTAAACCAGCAGCCTGCACCATAACGCAGCTCTAAGCCTCGGAATGCTCTAGGCAGCAATAAGTGCCACTGCGAGCATCCCCTCCATGGACTCCATAGGACTTCATTGAGGCTTCTGCTGACGGTCACATGACCTGCAGGATCTCGCCTCGTGAGATCTGGCAGGTCGGCGGAGTTATTTGCAGAGGGAGACTGGGGGACTTTTTTCCCCAGTCTCTCCCTGCTCCCGGCGACCAGAGGAGGCGGTTGGAGCTGCCGTTCTCGCCGCGGGTTGAGAGGTTAATATCTGATTTTTGGTACTTTTTTGGCTGGTGCTGACTGAATCTGCAGAAGAGGGATCAGTTAGCACCAGGCCCTAGCTGTGGTTAACATTTGAGTTAAATGCAACGGGATGTAATTAGTGTTAGGACTTTGTAATACTAACGCTAATTAACACTTTGCGTTCCCCATGTTAAGCATAGGGAGCGCAAAGTACAGTAAGCTCACGCTGAAAAGCACAATCACCGAATCGCTAACGGGTTTCTTACCCTGTTAGCGTCCGGATTGTAATATGGTTGGTCCACGCTAGGGCCACCAAAGCTAACGCTCACACAGCTGAGCGCTAACGTTAGCGTGTAGAATATAATACACCCGTCATGTTTTATATTGATCTACTTAAACAGCTATAATTTTATAAAAAAAAAAATTCGGGCTACACTGAATAAGCTGTACACTGGGCAAAGAGTTTAATTACAGTTTAATTATCAGTTATCTCCCCATGACAATATGATTACCTCCTGAATATTGGGGGGCTCTGGGGTTGGGGACTGTTTGTTTGTCTTTGTCAAGCGTACAGAACCAATCCATCGGGTGCCATCTCCCTGATCGATCACTGCTGCTAGCAATAGGAGAGGATGACATCATCGGCAGCACATTTAGTGATCGACAGAAGGAATTTCTAAATCCTGTCTACCTGGTGACTGCTGTGTGGAGGAACTGAAGTGGGGGGCACTCCTTGCAGCCTGATCATTTTAATAAGCTGAAGAGGTCAGGATGTGTGGAGTGCCTCTTTAAGCACATTAAAGCTTCACATGCCATTATTGTTTTAAAGGTATTTGGAGGCCAACCAATTTAGAATATTCAAACAGAATTTCCAGACCGTCCAACAATCCGTTTAAATAATTAGTGTGAAATAAATCCCTAATAGCTGATGATAAACCTTGAGTTACGACAGTAAGAAAATTTGGCTCTTATAATATTTATTCAAGTGGTAAGATAAGACCAGGCAAGTGGTTTTAATCTTTTATTGTCTTTACTATATCACCTCCCTTGCCTATAATTGTTTATGCAAAGGGCATAAAGCTCTGCAGGTACAGAAGTGCAATTAACAGACGCATAGATTTGTTTCTTTTATCCTTGTCGAGTGTTTGGCATATTCAACACTTCATCATTATGCATGCTGGGTGGACAGACACAGACCTCTTTTTCAAAATGCATTAAATTTCCTGGGAATGGAGAGTTGTTGTACTCTAATTCCATCTCTAGAACAACAATTTGGCACAATATTTTCTATTAACAAACAAATGAGCACAAAGAATGTTCCCATCCATCTTCCCTGTTGGGCAAATTGTATTCCAACAGACTTTGCGAGGTTTCATCAACATCTTTCAGTATTTGGGACAAAGCTTACGATCTAATTCGTAAATCTGTCACGATCCAGTTTAGCAGCATTTGCTTTTTGGTTGTGATATGTGCTTAAAATTTTTGATTGTTTTTTTCCATTGACAGGAACATGGACAGTACCTTACATAAGCATTTAATGACTCCTTGGACATATTGACATGTTTTATTCCATATGGAATTCAAAAAGGATTTGTAGAGATATAAATCATTTGACATATACAGCCAGGTATGGATTAACACAGGGGCTATAAGAGCTGCAGCTCCAGTCCCATGCTCCAAAATATGCCCAGTGAAAAGTTATCACTAGATGTGCACAGGTGAAAAATTTGGATCGGTTCAGAATATTTCTGAATCCAAAAATTTTGGATTCCTAAATATTTGGGACAAGCCAATTCAGAATATTGGAAGCTTCTTATATTTTAGACCAGACTGACTTGGAAGGATACC
Source organism: Leptobrachium leishanense (assembly GCA_009667805.1). Classification (NCBI taxonomy): domain Eukaryota; kingdom Metazoa; phylum Chordata; class Amphibia; order Anura; family Megophryidae; genus Leptobrachium; species Leptobrachium leishanense. The sequence goes on along the minus strand of CM019066.1, from coordinate 87,524,514 downwards.
CTCCTGGCGAGGCCTAATAAGGCCGAAATGATCGTCGGGGGTTGCTGCACCTCTCGTGCAGGGATGACGTCCTTGGCAATCAGTACTGGCCATCCTTTCTGGGTGATTGCAGTCTGATTTGCATATGGAGCAGTTGTCCCTGTAATGGCACAATCAAGCTAAAAAGTTATGAGACCTGATCGGGCCCCACTGTAGAGCAGGCCACGAGTGCCAGTGCTTGTTCTCGGGACCCTCACAAACCTCTCTGTTTCAGACTGATTTGGAATACCAGATATTTGGCCATTTCCGATATTCGGAGCTGAGATGAAGTAAAATAGAAAAACCTCAGAATGACACAGAAATGGCTCCAGAATGACATGCACGCACCAACTTGTTGCAGAAAATGCCGCATGTGATTCAAAAATTATGCGCAGAATGAAGCATATGCTGCAAGAGTATGCAAAGTGTCATGAAAAGAGTAGACTCCGTGGGTTGGTTTATAGTTGTTGATTTATTCAGCATAACATCGGATAGCAGAGACACATACAGTACGTCCAGCTAGCATGGCATCCCAGCAGACACTGCCTGGTACCGCCCCCACCCTTCCTGTCATGTGACTCCGCTCTCACCACATCTCCCCCTTTTAACGGTAAAACATACAAAACAAACAATGTAAAGATACAAGTTGATAACAATGCTAACTTGGACATCGGGGTAGACTACCCTAGTCCGCAGTGACTTTGGGATTATTCTGCCCATTCTTCAAGTCGCTGCTCTAGCTAAACATTAATCCCGGTAACGTTCCGGAGGCCTCACAACTCTACCACTCGAAGTCATCTTGCAAGAACCATCACCAAGTCCTTGAGAGGGTGGCTGTGGCTCCGCTGGAAGCAGCGGTACATCATGCCCAGAAACCACCTGCAGGGTAGACCCATTCCGTAAAACCGGAGAGTCTGGCTGTTGTGGTGTCGCGGTCTCAGCACTCAACTCCTCGGGTACAGGCTGAAGATGCCTTCTTTTGCAGCGAGCGACAGTTCCTCCTTCCGTGCGGATCACGTAGGACCTGGGCTCCGGAGAACGCTCCACAACTGTAGCCGGGGTTCTCCACCTCGTCTCATCATCTAGCTTAACCCGGACACTCTGCCCCGGGTATATAGCACTGATAGTGGGCGAGTAGAATGTCGTTTATTGAAAAAACCTGTAGTTCCGCTTCGCCACCTCGTCCCTCCTCCGAATATCCTCTGGAAGGACCGGAGAAGCCGGCAGGGAAGCATCCACAGAAGGCAAAGTAGTACGAATCTGCCGTCCCAACATCATCTGAGCAGGGCTACACCCTGTAGCCTGAACAGGAGCCGCTCTGTACGCCATCAGTGCCAAATAAGGCTCCGCCTGCCCCAAAATAAACTTAGCGGTCTGAACCGCTCGCTCCGCCATCCCATTAGCCTGCGGGTAATGCGGACTGGAAGTCATGTGACGGAAATCGTAATCCTTCCCAAAAGAAGCGAACTCTTTAGAGGCGAACTGCATACCATTGTCACTCACCAACTCCGACGGGATACCCCACCTGGCAAACATGCTTTTCAGACGGACGATCACAGTAGCACTGGTCCTCACCCAGTGGCGCGAGCTCAAGGTATCTGAAGTAGTAGTCCACAACAACTAAGTATTTCCTCCCTTTTAGTTCGCACAGATCCGCAGCTATCTTCTGCCATGGACCCGCAGGTAGGGGGGTGGAAATTAAAGGCTCACGTCTCTGTGTAGGTCGACGTTCTCTGCAGAAGGCACATCTCGAGATGAAATCAGCCATGTCAGCGCTAATCCCAGGCCACCACACAGCAGACGACGCCCTCTCTCTGCACTTGGAAACCCCCAAATGACCTTCATGAATCCGCCATAGCATGTCTTGACGCAAACTTTTCGGAATAACAATGCGGTCTTGAAAAAACACTAAGCCGTCCATTTCAGTAAGGTACGCTCTCTCGGACTGGAACGCACTCAGAGACCACCACGCAGCACGACTCTCCGGCCAGCCGTCTCTTACATAGCTGATAACTTCTTGAAGGACAACATCCAGGTGCGTCTCTCTCTTAATCTGTTCCAATCTCCCCGAAGAGATGGACTTGGAGGCTAAGATCGAATGCACATACACCTTCACGTCCGACTCTGTCGACGAATCACTCTCAGCAGCCAGCGGGAGTCTAGAGAGGGTATCTGCCACCACCAGCTGTTTCCCCGGGACATGCACAGCTCTAAAATTAAACCTAAGTAGTCTCATTAAGAGTCTCTGGCATCTCAGAGGCACCTTGTCGATATCATAAGAATTAATGAGAGGAACTAGTGGCTTGTGGTCAGTCTCCAGACTGAACTCCTCCAAACCCACCAGATAACGGTGGAAGCTTTCGCAGGCCCAGACTCCAGCCAAACACTCTTTTTCAATTTGTGCATAACGTCTCTCTGCTGCTGTTAAGGTGCGAGAACAATAGGCAATAGGCTGTAGTTTACCCTCCTTCAGCTGCAGAAGGGCCGCTCCCAACCCGTAGCTACTAGCATCTGCGCTAACCACAGTCTTCTTGTAGGGGTCATAGTACCCCAACACCGGAGCGGATCCCAGCATGGACTTGACTCGTGCTAAGGCCTCCTCCTGTGGAGGTCCCCATATCCAGGCGACATCTTTCTTTAACAATTCTGTGACAGGATGTAACACGAGGACAACTCCGGTAAAAACTTCCCCACATAATTCACAAGGCCCAGTACTTGTCTCAGTTCATTCACATCGGAAGGGCTTTTCATTTTCTCAATAGCGAGAACCTTGCTGGCGTCTGGCTTAACCCCCTCCCCACTAATAATATGGCCAAAATAACACAGTTCTGGTTTCCCAAAGTGGCACTTCTCCTTATTTAGCCTCAGGCCAGATTCCTTGATGGTTTGCAGCACACAAAGCAGTCGCCGGTCGTGCTCCTCCTTAGTGGACTCATACACAAGGATATCGTCCATAACTACCACAGTACCCTCATGGTCTCTCAACAGGGAACTCATCTCTCTCTGGAAGATCTCCGGGGCCGAAGATATCCCGAAGGGGAGTCTGCGGAAGCAAAACCGACCTACCGGAGTAATGAAGGTCGTCAGTTTCTGGCTCTCTGGGTCAAGGGGTATCTGCCAGAACCCATTGGAAGCGTCGAGCGTGGAAAAGAAGTTAGCCCCCGACAACTGAGGAGCAATATCTTCCAATGTCGGCATGACATATCTCTCCCTCCTAACGGCTTCGTTCAGACGTTTCAAATCCACACAAATACGAACTTTCCCATTCTTTTTAGCGACCGGTACAATGGGCGCACACCAGTCAGTAGCTTCTGTGACCGCCTCGATAACCCCCATCTTTTCCATCTGCAGAAGCTCGCACTCCACCTTCGGCAAAAGCGGAAATGGAATCCTACGAGGCGTAGTAAGGCTATAAGGGACAGCCTCAGGTTTGAGCTTTATATGGACCGGCTCACAGTTCAGCAACCCCAGGTCTCCAAACACGTCCTCCGTGACTTCGTACACTCTAGCAACAAGGCCCAGACTGCAGGCTGCTTTCCGACTCAGAAGGTTATTCACACACGATCCTCTGATCACGTACACCCACATCGATATTTTCCGCTCCCGGTACTCACAGTCAGCAAGGAACCTGCCGATGCAATCAATGCGACCTCCCGGACTATGAACTTGAATCGTAACCTTTTCCAGCTCCGGACGTCGAGGTAGCTTTGAGAATGTCACAAAGGAAATAACTGTAATGTCTGCTCCGGTATCAATCTTAAAGGCAACTCTTTCACCCAACATCGTGAGTGTAACACGCCAATCCTCAACAGAGCCGGACTGTTCAGTCACCGATCCTATAAAGGACAGTTCTGGCGTCTCCTGATCACTGTCCAGACACATCTCTCTCACAGACTCTGATTTACAAACCACCTCAAAATGGCCGGCGCGGTTGCACTTCCTGCACCTCTTGTCTATAGCAGGGCACCGCGTCTTCATCTCGTGAGGGCGGTTACAGCGTGTGCAACGGGAACACGGTGTCCAACCGCTCCTGGGTCTGTCCGCTGCCTGCTGTCTGCCGCTTTTAACCCTTTGTGGCTGGTGTATTTCTTCCACCCTGTTTTCTGACCTTAAGTCTGCACTTTGTTTCTTCACCAATTCACTCTGACGTGCAATCCGTATCGCCTCACCCAGTGTCAGCTTAGACTCCAGCTGCAACTTAAGTGAAACTTAAGAGTCTGCAATTCCGATAACCAGTCTGTCTCTGATCTGCTCCTCCTTCGCAACGCCGAACTCATAAAGGCTGCGCACAAATGATTCCACAGATTCTCCCTCACACTGGGCGCGCTTGTGAAAGCAGGCTCTCTCGTGAATCACATTTCTTCTGGGCACAAAATGGGCGCTGAGCTTATCCATGACTTTATCAAAGTCCATCTCTTCCCCAGCGCTGAACTGAAAAGTACCGTAAATCGGCTCCACGTCTCTCCCCATAGCGTATAAAAGGGAATTAACCTGCACCTCACCAGGCTCCTTATCCAGCTTCGAAGCGATCCTGAAGCGTGCAAACCTTTGGCGCCAAGCAGGCCATGCAGCAGGCTGAGAGAAATCGAAGGGTTCCGGAGGAGAGAACTTAGACATCTTCACCGATCAAAATGGATACGCAGGGAAACACTTCTGACACCATGTCATGAAAAGAGTAGACTCCATGGGTTGGTTTATAGTTGTTGATTTATTCAGCATAACATCGGATAGCAGAGACACATACAGTACGTCCAGCTAGCATGGCATCCCAGCAGACACTGCCTGGTACCGCCCCCACCCTTCCTGTCATGTGACTCCGCTCTCACCACACAAAGGATCAAGCATATGCTCCAAAAATGATGCAAATACGACGCATAGGTGTCATAGCTGTGGAGCATTCTGAATTAATCCAAATATATCCAATTACATCAGGCTGATTATAATCAGATCGTCTCAGATCAATTCAAGATTTTTTTATTCAGAGAACAATTCGGTATGGATATGAGATATTCAGATTGATCCAAATCAGTGTATAGGTATTTATTCATCCGAATTCCAAATGAATCCAAACTGAATCACCCATGTCTTGTTATCACCAATTGCCACAGACACAGAGGAATGGGGCAAAGAAACAATGAAAGGGTAGAGGAATGGTGGAAATAATAAAAAAGTAGAAGCATGGGCAGAGGACCAATGGGAGGTGAGAAGAATGAATGGTACAAAGGATCAATGGGAGCTGAGCTCCAGGCACATGAAGCCCTTAATCCATCACTGTATACATCATATCTTTGAAGGCTCACATATTTTTATTTGGGGGACAAAATGAAAAAAACATAATTGAGCAGAAGACCTTTTTATTGTGTATGTTGCTTCACTGCTATGACCCTGCTACATATGTGCTGTTGTAACGAATTGCCTTAGGATTTTATAACATTGACTGAATAAACACCTATGAGCAATGGAATAACTATGCCTGTGTCTAGAAGGGCTTCACTAAACAGCATCATACATCAAGATGAAACATAAGTCTTGGATAATGTACTGAAGAAGCAGCAGTTAGGATTGGGATGAGGGACAGTGCTTAATCAACATTGTTTGTGAAAATGCCATTTCTGTTGTGAAGAAATCTGTTGATAGCTGAGCAGTGCCCAATCACAGGCCGCATTCCCTTCCTGTCGGTGTAAGGGAAAAGGTAAGGGCAAAAATTGGTGGCTGCAGTTGGCCTAATAGGGAGCAGCAGACAAATACTGGCGCTGCTGTTTGTTTCTTCCCCCATGGACTCCCAACTATCTGTCTCCAGTCTTCCACTCTGCATGGTGAGAGGAAGTGGAGTGGATCGCACCCCCCCCCCACCATGAGATCTCAGGTAAGCAGGTGATTTTTAGGGCCATGTATCGTACTCTGTTAAGTGATGTTGAAAAAAACAAAATCATTTAACACCAGGTGCTGGCAGACAGTATTTTGTGCAGAGATAATGGATCGAGAGGAGGAGAAGAATGAGATACAGTACATTTGAATCTCATTCTTCTCCACCTAAGTGCAAATTAACAGCTCCTACACAAAGTATAAGGGCCGTTAATAAACAGTCCCTGCCCCAACATTCGAGCCACATTTGAAGCTTGAACTAAGGTTGGAATAGCAACTCCAGCCGTTAAAAAGGGGACACTAATGAAAAATAGAGCTCCCTTTGTATGTCCCTCAATAATTGGGCAGAGGCTGCTGAAATTTGTTTTTTTTGCCCTGTGTTTCATCTGTTTTAATGTTACCTATCCTTTCCAATCTGAGAAAATCCGATCCCAACCTAAACATAACGAGTATCTGTTGCATTCGACTTCTGCTTGACTCCTGGTTTTGCCTTGATCTTTCTGCTTCTGACCTATGTCTGTTTGCTATTTTCCTTGCTATCTCTAGTGATTTTGACCTGAGCCTGCCCCTGACTTCCTCGACTTCCACCATTTTTTCAGCTGCCATCTATCATTTTCATACAGTATGGAGAATGCTCTTCCTCAAAAACTGGCTATTATGAAGCTTCTGACCTTGATGGGTTATGAAGATTCAGAAGTAACAGGAAATCAAAATCCATCATCCAGGAAGGTGCGTGAATAAAACAGAGTATTGTGTCTTTAACTTACACTGCTCATACTGCGTCTTTCATTTCTCTCATAGAAGCGTAATTATAGCCCCCTCCGTTGCAATGTTGTTCTCGGTGGCTTGTGGTTATTAGGGATGAGCTGTTCGGTTCGATCTCTTCGGAGTTCGAATCGAACATCGGCTGTTCGACAGTTTGCGAACTTCGAACTTTTTGGGACGTTCGCCAAAAGTTAAAAAAAATATATTTTGAAAAAGTATAAAAAAATGCTTAATAAATACTAACAAATCTAGAAATAAAGAGACTCTTTACTGCAGAATATTATAAGCAACAGTTTATTAGATATTGAATTAGAATATTTTTAACATTGAAGCCTATGGGATAAAACATTCTTGTTACTAAAACATCAGGCAGACACGGCCCTCTAATCAGGCACTGTAGAGGGCAGCCTGCCGGGGCCTCCCAAAGATCCCCTTAATGAGCATGAGGCCGCCGGATGACAGAGCTGCGACTGTGCGGGCTAGCCGCCCGGGTGCATGTGGCAGAGACAGGAGGGAGCCACTCACGGCCGGCGCTGCCGCTAGGCCAACTAGGCGGGCGCCTAGAGCGCAGCACCCGCCTAGGGCGCAGCGGCAGCCGGCCCGACCAATTGAAAAAAAAATGAAAAAAAATTGTAAATAAAAATGCCTGCGGGGCACCCTGGGGCGGCCGCGTGCTGCAGCCAGCCCCAATACGAGCCGGCGTCACCGCCGGCGTCAAGGAGACGGAGGCGTGGACTTGGTGCTTCCAGCTTCCTGGACCAAGTCCACGCCTCCATCTCCTTGACGCCAGTGGCGACCCCAGCACGCAGAGACTGGCTACAGGAAGACAGCGCTGGAGGCAAATACCCATGTGTGAGCTGCTGGGTAAGTACCCATGTGTGAGCCTGGGGGGCAGGGACAAGTACCCATGTGTGAGCCTGGGGGGCAAATACCATGTGTGAGCCTGGGGGCAAATACCATGTGTGAGCCTGGGGGGCAAATACCATGTGTGAGCCTGGGGGCAAATACCATGTGTGAGCCTGGGGCAAATACCATGTGTGAGCCTGGGGGGCAAATACCATGTGTGAGCCTGGGGGGCAAATACCATGTGTGAGCCTGGGGCAAATACCATGTGTGAGCCTGGGGGCAAATACCATGTGTGAGCCTGGGGGCAAGTACCCATGTGTGAGCCTGGGGGGCAAATACCCATGTGTGAGCCTGGGGGGCAAATACCCATGTGTGAGCCTGGGGGGCAAATACCCATGTGTGAGCCTGGGGGCAAATACCCATGTGTGAGCCTGGGGGGGGGGCAAGTACCCATGTGTGAGCCTGGGGGGGCAAGTACCCATGTGTGAGCCTGGGGGGCAAGTACCCATGTGTGAGCCTGGGGGCAAATACCCATGTGTGAGCCTGGGGGCAAATACCCATGTGTGAGCCTGGGGGGCAAATACCCATGTGTGAGCCTGGGGGGCAAATACCCATGTGTGAGCCTGGGGGGGCAAGTACCCATGTGTGAGCCTGGGGCAAATACCCATGTGTGAGCCGGGGGGTAAATACCCATGTGTGAGCCTGGGGGGCAAATACCCATGTGTGAGCCTGGGGGGGCAAGTACCATGTGTGAGCCTGGGGGGCAAGTACCCACGTGTGAGCCTGGGGGGCAAGTACCCATGTGTGAGCCTGGGGGGCAAATACCCATGTGTGAGCCTGGGGGGCAAATACCCATGTGTGAGCCTGGGGGCAAATACCCATGTGTGAGACTGGGGTGCAAATACCCATGTTTGAGCCTGGGGGCAAATACCCATGTGTGAGCCTGGGGGGGGGGAAAGTACCCATGTGTGAGCCTGGGCAATATCTCCATGCCATTTGTGAGCTGGAGGCAATATATTCACCATGTGAGCTTTTTTTTTTTTTTTTTGGGGGGGGGTGCAAGTAGCTGGTCTTGCCTAGGGCGCAAAATAGTCTAGCACCGGCCCTGGAGCCACTGCACCTGCAGCCACGGCAGACCCCCCCACAACCAGGGTCCAGGGAGCCCCCACTGACCACCAGGCTAAGGTAAGGCGACACATTTCTAAAAAAAAAAAAAAAAAAAAAACAAGGACATTTTTAAATGTCCCGGGAACATAAAATAAAACCTTTTTTTTTCTTTCTCTACCTTGCTAAATGTATTTAATTATATATATTAGATACATTCAGCCAGGTAGAAGGGGGTGGCATGTGGGCTGCGCGGGGTCTCAGGCAGTGGTTTGGGTTTTTTTGTGTGTATATATTTAGCAAATTTATAGGGGAAGGTAAGGGCAGGTATGATATATATATATATATATATATATAAAAGCTATATATCTATACTCTTATAAATATATATATCCAGACTTGTATTACACACACATTTTGGTAACTAATTGCCCCCCCCCCCATTTGGCTGATCCTCCAGAGAAATGTTGAACCGATTGAGCAGAGAATAATATATATAGTCTGTGCTCTGTTGGGTTCAACATTTCTTCTGGAGGGATCAGCCAAATGGGGGGGCGCATTTAGTTGAGATTGTCCACATGCCACCCCCATTGTGCGGATGTGTATATATGGTCTGAGGTCTTTGGGTGGGTGTATATATATATATCTGCGTGTTGATATACAGTTGTGTTCAAAATTATTCAACCCCCACTGAAATTGAGTGTTTTGGCCAGTTTGACATTGATTTTGATCATTCAGTCATCTTGCTTACAATTAAATCAAAGAGGCACGTGTAGGTCAGACAAATATAACATAACATTTATAATGAAATAACCACAAATGTCTTTTCTGTGCTCACATCATTATCAGTTTTATTCAACCCCCAAGTGACATTCAATCTTAGTACTTAGTACAACATCCTTTTACAGTTATAACAGCTTTTAAACGTGAAGCATAGCTTGACACAAGTGTCTTGCAGCCATCTACGGGTATCTTCACCCATTCGTCATGGGCAAAAGCCTCCAGTTCAGTCACATTCTTAGGCTTGCGCACTGCAACTGCTTTCTTTAAGTCCCACCAGAGGTTCTCAATGGGATTTAAGTCAGGTGACTGCGATGGCCACTCCAAAATGTTCCAGCCTTTAATCTGCAACCATGCTCTAGTGGACTTGGAGGTATGCTTGGGATCATTGTCCTGTTGAAAGGTCCAACGTCTCCCAAGCCTCAGGTTTGTGACGGACTGCATCACATTGTCATCCAATATCTCCTGGTACTGAAGAGAATTCATGGTACCTTGCACACGCTGAAGCTTCCTGTACCTGCAGAAGCAAAACAGCCCCAAAGCATGATTGACCCCCTGCCATGCTTCACAGTAGGCAAGGTGTTCTTTTCTTCATAGGCCTTGTTCTTCCTCCTCCAAACATAGCGTTGATCCATGGGCCCAAACAGTTCTAATTTTGTTTCATCAGTCCACAGAACACTATCCCAAAACCTCTGTGGTTTGTCCACATGACTTTTGGCATACTGCAGTCGACTCTTCTTATTCTTTGGAGACAGCAAGGGGGTGCGCCTGGGAGTTCTGGCATGGAGGCCTTCATTATGCAGTGTGCGCCGTATTGTCTGAGCTGAAACTTCAGTACCCACATCTGACAAATCTTTTCTCAGTTCCTCAGCAGTCACACGGGGACTTTTCTCCACTCTACGCTTCAGGTAGCGCACAGCAGTCGTAGCCAGCATCTTCTTTCTGCCACGACCAGGTAGCGTTTCAACAGTGCCCTTTGCCTTGAATTTGCGAATGATGCTTCCTATGGTCTCTCTTGGTATGTTTAACATCTTTGCAATCTTCTTATAGCCATTGCCCTTCCTGTGAAGAGTAATCACCTCTTCTCTTGTCTTCCTGGACCATTCTCTTGACTTCACCATGTTTGTAACCACACCAGTAAATGTCTAGAAGGAGCTGAGTATCACAGTCATTTTAAAGCTGCCTAATTGGTGCTTATTATGCTTTATTGCTGCTCCGTGACATCCACAGGTGTTTTCAATACCTGATTGAAAACACTTGAATGAACCTCTGTTCTTCAGAGTGGTAGTCTTTAAGGGGTTGAATAATTGTGTCAATGAAGAATTCACAAAAGAAACATTTACTACTGTATTACAAAACCAATTGATGTCATTTTAGTTGCATATGGTTCTTTAAAAAGTCCTTGTAGGATTTCATTCTGAATACAATTACAAATGTACACTAAATTCCCTAAAACCCTTTACAGCATTGGGGGTTGAATAATTTTGAACACAACTGTATATGTATATATAGGTCTGCGTGTTGATATATACATATATGTCTGTGTGTGGTATCAATGCATCCCTACTCTATACACAGCACTCCGTGTCCCTATAATATATATGATCAGGGGTTACCTTTTTTTATATTTTTATACTATTCCTATTAAATTAACAGTCATTTTTGATGTATTTTACTCAGTAGAAACTTTTTTTTGCCTATATAACATGTGCTTTGTGAAAATAAAACAGTTTTGTGTGTACATTTTAATTTAGTTAGTGGATTCCTGTCCAGTGCGGTGAGAAGCAAACGTAATGCAGTGTAAACACGTTGCGAGGCGGAGTGGAGTGAAATCAAGCCTGCAAAATATTTGCTTCTCTTTGCTTCGCTACGCTGTGCGTCGCTACACGCTCAGTGTGTCTCAGCCTTTATTCCCGCATCGCTAGTTTACCGAATCAGTTTGTATACTTGTTACTGACCCTGCTTGTTCTGAGGACCCGATCTGTTGCCGACTTGGCCTGCCATTTGACTATTCTCTCTGTGAATTCCCTGCCTGTTCTGTTTGCTTCCTGTTGCTACTGGTGTGCGCCGATTCTCACCATATACAGTAGCGCAGTACAAGTCCCTAAATTAATGAAGCTGCAATATTTTTTGCCTTCCTTCACTTTCTGTTGTTTTTTTGACTCTTCCACAATACCTCAGAGGGGTTACGGTGTGAAGTCACTTGCTGCCACCAAAGGCAAAATATTTGGGACCACTGACGCCTATACCAGATTCATATCATTTTAATGTTTGACCGCAGGGTCCACCCCTGCACATTTCCACAATACCACAGAGGGGTTACGGTGTGACGGCACTGTTGCCGACACTAAAGGCCCAATTTTAAAGCACCTATTGTTACTTTCATCCAAAACCTGCATAAGTTTCACCATAATTTAGCCAAAAAAAATCACTGAACTTGTTCTGCGTGTCCTAAAAGGTCTCCTCTTTTCATACAGGCTGCCGACCCAAGCAGTTGTTTATGAATAGATTACAGGAAAAACATTTGCCGTAATTTGAAATGTAATTTTTTTGTTTTTAAATGTTTCTATACATCCTACAAATCCGCCACTTCACGGGCAGGTTATGGGGACCTCCTAGGCACGATATTTGAAGGAATTTTTTGTTTTTATTCTTAACCTTTATTTCATGGAAAACTCACTGTTCCTTTAAAAACTTATTTTTTTAAACTTTTTGTCCTTGTTTCCTGTCCCCAGGGCACTACCCAGACCCCCATACACCTTTTATGGCAAATATCTTGCATATATGCCCTCTTGGAGGGCACTCTAAGGCTAGGGTCTTACGCAGTATTAACGTGCGTTTAGCAGCACTAAATCACGGCCGTGCTAGCAGCAAATGACGTCCAATGCCGGGCAGCATACGAAGAACGGCCGCACAAAAGTGCGGCAGCGCAACGCAAGTGGCAAACAAATGCATTTTTTTGAGCACGTGATACCGCTAGTACTGACGTACAGAGTACGCTGCGTCCGCTAGCAGCGTGTGTGCGTGATTAGGAGATGTCAGATGCTGCTAATGTCCGGCCAACATAACGTCCAGACGCAAAAAGTGTTTTATTGATGATCCGTGCAAAATCACGGACGAAAATGCGCATCGTATGACCGCTATTGCGTATTCCGTGAAAAAATGCGTCCATTCGTTCGAACGCACTTTTTCACGGACAACACGAAAAATGCGTTAGTCTGACCCTAGCCTAAAATTCGAACTTTCGAGTCCCATTTATTTTTTTTATTATTTTTTATTTATAAAGCGCCAGCATATTCCACAGCGCTGTACAATAGGCACAGTATAGACAGGGTTACAATACAATACATTGAACAACATTTGACAAACAGCACAGGAGGAGATGAGGGCCCTATTCCCGTGGGAAGTCACAATCTAGGAGGGTTGGGGTTGGAAACAGGAGGAGAGGACTGCAAGGTGAGAGTGATTGATGGTTGCGTCAGTGAGTTGGGTGGTAGGCTTCCCTAAATAGGAACGTTTTAAGGGAGCGTTTGAAGGAAGAGAAGTTAGGGGAAGGTCTGACAGTACGAGGGAGAGCGTTCGAGAGAGTGGGGGCTGCGCGTGAGAAATCCTGCACTCTATCATGGGAAGAGGTGATGCGGGGAGAAGCTAGGCGCAGGTCGCTGTTTGACCTTAGGGAGCGGGCTGGGGTGTATTTGGTGATTAGTGAGGACAGGTAGTGGGGAGCTGAGTTAGTGAGGGTTTTGTAGGTAAGGATAAGGATTTTGAACTTAATTCTGCAGTGGATGGGGAGCCAGTGAAGGGACTCGCAGAGGGGAGCGGCAGAGACAGAGCGGCGGGTGAGGTGGATTAGCCTGGCGGAGGCATTCAGGATGGATTGTAGGGGGGAGAGGCGGGACAGAGGGAGGCCAGATAAGAGATTATTGCAATAGTCAAGTCGGGAGATTACCAGGGCGTGTATTAGTTGTTTTGTGGTGACAGCGGTAAGAAATGGCCGAATTCTGGAAATATTGCGCAGTTGGTATCGGCAGGAGGAGGAAAGAGACTGGATGTGGGGGATGAAGGAAAGAGCAGAGTCAAGTGTATCTCCAAGACAGCGCACTTGGTTTGATGGGGAGATGGTGATACCCTCCACCATCATAGAGAAGTCAGGAGGTGGGGAGGCATTGGAGGGAGGAATAAGTAGGAGCTCAGTCTTTGACATGTTGATCTTTAGGTGGTGGGAGGCCATCCAGGAGGAGATGCCAGATAAACAGTCACTGACTTTTGAAAGGACAGGGGGAGAGAGATCAGGGCTAGAGAGGTAGATCTGAGTGTCATCAGCGTAGAGGTGGTAATTAAAGCCAAAGCTGTTGTTGATTTTTCCCAGGGAGGAGGTGTAGATGGAAAAGAGCAGAGGACCAAGGACAGAGCCTTTAGGTACACCAACAGATAGAGGCAATGAAGAGGAGGAGTTACCAGCAAAGGACACACAGAAGGCCCTGTTGGATAAATAGAAGTCAATCCAAGCGAGTGCAGTGTCACCGAGACCCAGAGAGTTGAGGGTCTGTAGAAGGAGGGGGTGGTCAACAGTGTCAAAAGCAGCCGAGAGCTCAAGCAGGATGAGAATAGAATAGTGGCCATGTTTTTTAGCAGTTAGGAGGTCGTTGGTGACTTTGATGAGGGCAGTTTCAGTCCCATTGACTTGCATTGAGTTCGGTTCATGTTCGAGTTCGAACTCAAACTTTTGAAATTGTTTGAGTTCGAATGCGAACCGAACACAGGGGTGTTCGGCTCATCACTAGTGGTTATCACTGACGTGGACTTCCAAAACTAAAACTCATAAGTCCTTTATAGAATTACAGCCACACGCTGAGTAATGCAAAAAGTATCAAGAGGTCATACATATAACCTCAGAATTACATTACAACTGACTTTTTCCATGAAAATAGCAACAAACTAAGGGGGTTAATCATAGAGTGCTAGTTTATGCTGAAGTTGCAAACACCAGCAAAAATTGCTTTTGTTGCAAAGGCAATAAACGCCGGCGTTAAACAAAATGGAAATCAAAAACAGCGGCAGAATGAGCTACAATATCAAACGTCTCTCCATTTGGATCGTATGAAATGCGACATTGTGACAACAGTGATTTTTACCCAGCGCTCAAAGCTTCAGTGAACAGCAGAGCTCTTTGAATAAACCTACTGAGCCTCTCCTGTTTTACCAACCTCCATGAAACCCCCAACCACAAATAACATGTAAGTAGAGTTAGAGGAGCATTATTAAAAATTATGCCCTCCCACCATTATGTTCCCCTTAAATAATTGGGGAGATGAACACAGTGAAGTCACAATCATTACGCTCTTAATGCCAGGAGTCTACCAGGAGGCAGGCGGGCTTTTTGAAATTGCTCTCTAGAAAGTGCCAAAGAAATGTTTAGCACCATAAGTGCGACAGACCGCAATAAGGCTGATAGTGAACCTTAGCGTCTACTGCATGGTACGAGGGGTTGGGTCCAGGCCCTGACAGAATGCATAGAGATGTGCGTAGATCTGGTGGGGGCATGGCCATCTCTGGACTCCACATGGAGACATGGAACACTCTGCGGCTTTCTGGCTCTCCTACGGCTCGCCTCCCTTCCCACTGGGCTGAACGAGATCATTGACAGCAGGGGGACTGCCTGAGTTCTGTCGTGCAGCAAAGCAATGACAGTGATCAGCCACTAGGAAGGCAGGCAGGCTGTAGGAAGGCCAGAAAGCCGCAGGGTGACTATGGCATCATGTGGTTTTTAGGCTGCCTGCCGCAAGGATGGCTTAGTCAGCTCAGTGGTGTAAAGGGGTTAAATATTTAAAATTGGCACAATCTGAACATTAAACAAACTCACAAACTTTAAAGGGCTCACGTGGTCCTTATCCCTTTCACTTCTGAAAACATGGATATGCGGTTTTGGTTTCAAATACAGTATGATGAAAACCAAAAACTACTGTACAAAACACCATTTGCATATGTTGATAAAAACCACTGGCAGGAACAGTAAGAAATATTTGGGAATTTTACCGATGTGTCACATATTCTGGTGGTTCATAGAGCTCTCTGCATAGAGCTCTCTACATGGGTATTCAGATCGGAAACAATTGGATAGTCACAGGTTATTCTTACAAATGATGCAGAGAACGTCTGAGCAACCTATCTATGGAAAAGGAGTCCAAGGATGACCATGCCCCCAACCCTTTTGCATCCTGGCATGGCCTGGACCAGCCCCCTCTTCCCATGCAACAGTCTTACCATTCCCCAGCAGACCCTCATCTATATTACCAACGGGCTGTCTTGCCTGAGGTGCTAAACCTTTGGGGCACATTCAGGAGACCAACTGCAAATTAATATCTGCAATGCTGAGGTTAGAAGTAGGAGCACTTCATACTTTAATTTGCAATAAACAAAATCCTTTTGCATTGCTCCAGAATTAAACTAAATTGAGTATACTCGATTGCCCGGTTTCCAACCTATCCATTAAGCTAACAGCTTTAGCCAAAACAGTGGAGGCCTTTAGCTTAAAAGCTACTGCAGCTATTACAATGTGGCTCCGAGGTTGCAGCTGCTTAATATAAATTAATGGCTCCTGTACTTTATACAGAAGATGTTCATTTGTGGAGGAGAATGAAATATTCCAACATAGTTCATTCTTCTCCAAATAAGCTGCTATTCAGAAATAAATACCAGCTTTTAAATCCATGTGTTACATATCTCAATTCAACCCCACCAAAAAAAAAAAAACTTCAGGTCTCGTTGCAAAGGGCAGTGGGATCCTCTACTTTCTGTAGGCGCGAGCACCTAAAGACAGGGAGCAAATTGTTCCTGGTGTTCTTTTGCAGCTCCTTCTGTGGTCCTTGTGTGACCCCACTCCAGCGAACACTTGCATGTTTCCATGGAGTCCTATGGCCTCCAAAAGCCGATACCTGTGATGGCACCAATGCTGGTATCTGCATGAAGCTCAATTATTCAGACAGTGAGCTGCAAATACATGGACTGGGCTGGAATAAGATCGATAACAGGGAGCCAGTAGCATAAATCAGCTCCTTTGGATTTTACCCCTTACTGTGTTCCTTTTACCAGCTAGGTTAGAAGCTGACCTGATATCAGAGCACCAGGCGGTGCTGTAAAGATTGAGTGTACTTGATTTTAATAGTGATGACGTTAATGCAAGATTACTGTTTTCCTGTGGATGAAATTAATTTCTCTTAGATTGCAATGAAGATAAATAAAACACTGTAAATATGACACAGCTTACAAAAGGTACTTCCAATTCCAGGGCAAACATTACTCAATGATGTTCCAATGCGTCCAATACAGTGCTGCGAGAGGGAAGGGGAGTCAGCATTGTGCTGTCATTACTTTACTTACTTCAAGGAGTAAAAAAATATAATAGATTAGTATTAACGTTCAATACCATTTCCTTCTCAAACATAATACCCATTTAAGAAATAAAAGGCAGTATTACAATGTTGGTGTTAACTTAACCAGAGCTGTTGTAAACTGAAAACCTCCATAGGCTATAACGGCTCTGGTACGTTTACAACAGCTCTGGTTAAGTTAGCACCAACTTTGTAATACTCCCCAAAGAGTTAATAGGCTACACCCACCAGTATAGTGATGTGTAATATAACAGCTTTTAAAACTGATATTTTGGTAGGAACTGTGCTGATGATAAATATGATGTTGCCCAACAAATATGAGCTGTAACGCCTCCTTTTGACCACATTCCGACCTGTTTTGGGAATTTCCCTTATCAGAGTTGACGGGAAAGACATGGCTTTGAACAATAGACTATTTCTTTACATAGTTTTTATTTTCTGCAGTCTTCCTCACATACTAAATGTGTTATAGTACATCGCTGTATCCAGTTTCCCTTGATTTTAACCACTTGGCTGCTAAGGACGCGCTCAGCGCGTCCTGCCAAATGCTTCCCCTGTGCTATGGACGCGCTCAGCGCATCCTAGCACAGGAGGCAGCAATCGGCCAGGATGTCCTGGCTGTTTCCCCCCCCCCCCCATTGCGGGCTGACATCTTGGATGTCAGCCCGGCACTCCAGGACCCCGGCGGGGACGATAGATGTCAATGCACTGGCGCGATGACATCCATTTCAGGCGCCCCCCCGCGAGTGCAGAGGAGGTGCCTGAAAGGGAAGGGGGAGGTCCTTCGGACCTCTCTACCTTCCCGATCGCCTGGGGCCAGCGATTAAAGGCAGGCATTGTTTGGAAGGGCACAGCCTGCCCTTCCAAACGGTGCCTGGCTTTAACCCCTTGGGGGCCAGATCACGATTCGGTGCCAGATCGTGATCCTCTCCTGGAGCTGGCCGACATCTTGCATGTCGGCCAACCTTCCGAGAACTCCCCCTGATGACAGGCGTCATCGTGCATAGCGCGATGATGCTAGTCCTGGAGTTAACCCCTAGCTGCCACCAATGGTGGAGATAGGGGGTTTCAATGAACCCCCTATCTCCCGATCCGTGGCAACTAGGGGTTAATGTTTGGTATCGTTGGAACGATACCAAACATGACCATGTAAAAAGTTATGAAAAAAATAAAATAAATAAAAAAATATTAAAAAATAAATTTTTAAAAAATATTTTTTTTTTGTTTTTGTTAATCCAGCAATATTGTTCCCATTTCAATTATAATGGGAACAATGATGCTGCACTAACGATTTTTGCATGGGGTGCGTTTGTTAAAAATCGCGTGATTTTTCCCCAAAAAAAATGTAACGATTCCCCGTTTCTAATTTTTTTAAGAAGCGCAACCCATAAAAAATATAACCGCAAACGCTCGCATGTTAAAATGTGAAAAAAAACACTTTACACATTGTAAATTATTGAACATTAAAATTTTATTGCATCTTTTGTTATAATAGACAGACAGGACATGACGTATACATATAATAATGATATATTATGAATCTGCCGAGTCTGCCAGAAAGAACGATATATAATATGTCTAACTCATATAATAAAATATGGCTTCAAAACGCGTTTAAACATGATGAGCGAAACTGGTAAAAATTACCTCAGCACACAGGCTTGAAATGGCTCAGCAGCGAAAGGGTTAACTGAATTAAATGGAATGCTTATAATGAACATTAGTAACTAATAGTATAGTTCTTGTTTTATTTTTGTCATTGACGTCTTTATTTGTAATAAGTGTCCAACAACGATAAGGAATATTAAAAATAAGAGTTTATATCTAAAAATGAGAATGGTCAAGATTAGTGGACACAAAGAAATTAAGTAATACAGGAGGGGTGGGGTCGCGCCTATTCCCCGATGGGGCGGCTGCAACCACCAAATGTATCCAGCCCAGCAACATGTATAAAACATAACAAGGATTATTTTATACATGTTGCTGGGCTGGATATTTGTAGGCAGTAAACTTCACAATAGTCAGACAGCAGCTGCAAAGGCCAACAAAGTCCTGTTGCGTAAAAGGGGCCATTTTGGGCACTGGTATTCAGGAAGGATATCATGGAGTTGGAGGAAGTACAAAGGCAAGCTACAAAATGAATAAAAGAAATGGAAAACTTTACTTACAAAGAGAGACTACAGAAGCTGCTCTTGTTTATCCTTGAAAAAAGGCATCTGAGAGAAGGCAGAGCCTTTAAATATATGCAGGGCCAATACAAGGAGCTCTGTGGCGACCCGTTCAGGAACAGGCCTTTACAAAAGGTCACAAGCTCATCCACTACCGCTGGACAAAGATAGATATTGTCCACTGCAAAGGAAGGGGTTTTTATTAGGGTTGCACCGATACCGATACCGGTGCCGATACCGGGTACTGCAGGAGTACCTGGTACTCATGCAGTACCCCCGATACCGGAAGCCGGCATTGAGCCGGCTTGCCGGCATCCGAGGGGCTGGGGCGGCTGTCCGAATGCGTGTAAATACAGAAAGACTGACTGCTGTTTACTTTCCCCATTACATTGTTACATAGTAGAAGGTTGAAATAAAAGACCAATGTTTATCAAGGTCAACCTTCCACATATTCCTATGGCTGCGGCTGATCCGAAAGAAGGTAAAACCCCCAATGTATTGCATTTTACAACTGTGCCCAAAAATGGGAAAATCAGTTCCTTCTGGATTCCATAATGGAAATCACATTTCTAACTGTATCAACGAGCAATGCATTACAAATTTTAATTCTTACATCCGTTTATATCATATTTACTAGAAAAGCATCCAGATCTTTATAAAAGTCATCAATTGAATTGGAAATTGTCAGACTCCCAGCCTGGTGACCCATGGTTATGGCCTTATTCAGTGTCCAGGTCGGGGTTACCTGTGTCAGATCCATCCTACTGGTTCGGTCCACTCCAGGGTTCTCTGCAGCCTGACCAGTCTGACCACCTGACCTAACAACTCCCTATTAAAGACCTTCACTCCCCTCATGCTATGATCTTGCATAAACAGGTCTTCCTGACCCCGATAGTGTGTCGATATATATATATATACAGTGGCAAGAAAAAGTATGTGAACCCTTTGGGATTACGTGGAGTTTTGCATGAATTGGTCATAAAAGGTGCTCTGATCTTTATCTAAGTCAAACAATTTGAAAAACACAGTCTGTTTAAAATAATACAACACAAACATAATATGTTTTCATGTGTTTATTGAACATAACATGTAAACATTCACAGTGCAGGGTGGAAAAAGTATGTGAACCCCTAGCCTAATGACTTCTCCAAGAGCTAATTGGAGCCAGGAGTGAGCCAACCTTGAGTCCAATCAGTGTGATATTATTGAATGAGTTGCTGAAAGCTGTCCTGCCCTTTAAAAACACAGACCAGTTTTGGGTTTACTGGTTTCAAGAAGCACTGCCTGATGTGAACCATGCCTCGCAGAAAAGAGCTCTCAGAGGACCTACGATCAAGAATTGTTGACTTGCATGAAGCTGGAAAGGGTTACAAAAGTATCTCCAAAAGCCTTGATGTTCATGTGTCCACGGTAACACAGACTGTCTACAAATGGAGAAAGTTCAGCACTGTTGCTACTCTCCCTAGGCATGGTCATCCTGTAAAGATGACTGCAAGAGCACAGCACAGAGTGCTTAATGAGGTAAAGAAGAATCCTAGAGTGTCAGCTAAAGGCTTACAGAAATCTCTGGTACATGCTAACATTTTTGTTGACACATCTACAATAACGGAAACCAAAAAATGAAAAAACCAAAGTACCAAACGATGGTCAACAATGAGACAACACTCCCTGAGCAGGACTAAACCTGTAAAAATGAGAAACAACAAAATAATACAATTACCAGCGAACAGACCAAACGATCAGTCACTGTTTATCGGGGAGTGGCAAAAACCATGGCATAATACCTTTATTATTAAACATCAAGACACTCCCAGATACCAACTAAAAGCAACATACACACACATAGGCATAGTGAAGGGAGATAAGAGATATTGTTGGGGACAAGCCAACGATCAAAACTGCAGAGATGTGGTATAAACCCAGGATCCGTGGGAATGTATAACACACAATTGGCAGAATAACCAGCAATGTCTGGGGAATAAATTCCAAATAGAACAACCACATCCAAAAAAGCAGGATTGAAAAAATATAGGCGCACAAATGAGCCGAATCACATTTTGGCTACTGTCCCTAAAACTAATTCAGATTCTACTCTTACCCTCACTAAAGCCTACAAGACAAACAGCATTAAAACCAACAAAATGATACACTCAGCTCGACATATGTTTCGCCGGTAGCGACCGGCTTCATCTGGAGCGAAAATTGCTATTCAATTGTTGGTTTTAATGCGGTTTGTCTTGTAGGCTTTAGTGAGGGTAAGAGTAGAATCTGAATTAGTTTTAGGGACAGTAGCCAAAATGTGATTCGGCTCATTTGTGCGCCTATATTTTTTCAATCCTGCTTTTTTGGATGTGGTTGTTCTATTGGGAATTTATTCCCCAAACATTGCTGGTTATTCTGCCAATTGTGTGTTATACATTCCCACGGATCCTGGGTTTATACCACATCTCTGCAGTTTTGATCGTTGGCTTGTCCCCAACAATATCTCTTATCTCCCTTCACTATGCCTATGTGTGTATGTTGTTTTTAGTTGGTATCTGGGAGTGTCTTGTTGTTTAATAATAAAGGTATTATGCCATGGTTTTTGCCACTCCCCGATAAACAGTGACTGATCGTTTGGGTCTGTTCGCTGGTAATTGTATTATTTTGTTGTTTCTCATTTTTACAGGTTTAGTCCTGCTCAGGGAGTGTTGTCTCATTGTTGACCATCGTTTGGTACTTTGGTTTTTTCATTTTTTGGTTTCCGTTATTGTAGATGTGTCAACAAAAATGTTAGCATGTGCCAGAGATTTCTGTAAGTCTTTAGCTGACACTCTAGGATTCTTCTTTACCTCATTAAGCATTCTGTGCTGTGCTCTTGCAGTCATCTTTACAGGATGACCATGCCTAGGGAGAGTAGCAACAGTGCTGAACTTTCTCCATTTGTAGACAGTCTGTGTTACCGTGGACACATGAACATCAAGGCTTTTGGAGATACTTTTGTAACCCTTTCCAGCTTCATGCAAGTCAACAATTCTTGATCGTAGGTCTTCTGAGAGCTCTTTTCTGCGAGGCATGGTTCACATCAGGCAGTGCTTCTTGAAACCAGTAAACCCAAAACTGGTCTGTGTTTTTAAAGGGCAGGACAGCTTTCAGCAACACATTCAATAATATCACACTGATTGGACTCAAGGTTGGCTCACTCCTGGCTCCAATTAGCTCTTGGAGAAGTCATTAGGCTAGGGGTTCACATACTTTTTTCACCCTGCACTGTGAATGTTTACATGTTATGTTCAATAAACACATGAAAACATATTATGTTTGTGTTGTATTATTTTAAGCAGACTGTGTTTTTCAAATTGTTTGACTTAGATAAAGATCAGAGCACCTTTTATGACCAATTCATGCAAAACTCCACGTAATCCCAAACGGTTCACATACTTTTTCTTGCCACTGTAATATATATATATATCTCGACACACTATCAGGGGTCAGGAAGACCTGTTTATGCAAGATCATAGCATGAGGGGAGTGAAGGTCTTTAATAGGGAGTTGTTAGGTCAGGTGGTCAGACTGGTCAGGCTGCAGAGAACCCTGGAGTGGACCGAACCAGTAGGATGGATCTGACACAGGTAACCCCGACCTGGACATTGAATAAGGCCATAACCATGGGTCACCAGGCTGGGAGTCTGACAATTTCCAATTCAATTGATGACTTTTATAAAGATCTGGATGCTTTTCTAGTAAATATGATATAAACGGATGTAAGAATTAAAATTTGTAATGCATTGCTCGTTGATACAGTTCGAATGTGATTGCCATTATGGAATCAAGAAGGAACTGATTTTCCCATTTTTGGGCACAGTTGTAAAATGCAATACATTGGGGGTTTTACCTTCTTTTGGATCAGCCGCAGCCATAGGAATATGTGGAAGGTTGACCTTGATAAACATTGGTCTTTTATTTCAAACTTCTACTATGTAACAATGTAATGGGGAAAGTAAACAGCAGTCAGTCTTTCTGTATTTACACGTCTTATCATAAACAATAGGGTGTGTCACAAGGAGTCATCCTAAATATCTAAAGAATTGTAAATGCTTTAATGATACTGAAAGAGATTAAGTGACACTGACTTAATTGCTTGATATCTGATTGAGACCAAGATAAGTAGTGTCTGATTGACTCTCCTGTTTGTGACAGCAGGATGTAACCGTTTAGCGTTCCCCGTGCTATTTAGAGCGTGCATTGCTTGGCTTGTTTATTCATGACAGGATATATTTTTATAATGTCTCTTAAATGTAAGACGTTTGGTACTTGTAATCCTGCTCAACTGATGCAATAAAAGGATAATATCTGTTATCTGTAGATGAATGTTATTCTTGTTTGCATGTCATTCACACAACGTTTTGCATTTTTACTTCATAATTTATTACTTTTTCTACTATACTGGCTCTGATTGATTGATTGGTTGGGCAAACCAGACATGCCCAATGGGCTGCAGAGGCTTTGGATAGTGGGCAAAGTGCTCAATGTGCGCTGATCCCTAGGCATTGAGAAAGGGGTCTTCCCCAAAATGTTTGCCTATTTCTTTTCCATTTCAATTAATGTGGTGGCACTAGTGCACCCTGTCAGCAGAGCAAGGCTTCCTGCTTTGTTTTTCTGTTCCCAGATTCTGAATGAATCAAATATGGGTGTAGGTTGACTATCCCTTATCTGATATGCTGGGAACCAGAAGTGTTTCAGATTTTGCAATGTTTGTATTTAGTAATGAGAAATTTTGGGGATGGGGCCCAAAGGTAAAGAAGAAATGAATTTATATTTCATATGCATCTTATACCCAAAGCCTGAAGGTCATTTTGAACGATATTTTAAAATTTTTGTCCCTCGACTTTTGATGTCAAGCCTGATGTCAAAAGAATGGGATTTTTGGAATATTTCAGAATACTGGATAAGAGATACTCAACCTATATTAAATAACTTTGCTCCTTTCATATCCTGTAGATTTATTTTACCTAATTGTATGTCATATAATGTTTTTTGTTTTTGTTTGAGAAAGTATTTTAGCAGGAAGGATACATTGAGATTTCTCTCGTTTTCAAGTATGTTCTGGGTGGCGAGTAAGAACCGTTACGTGTCTTGCCCGAGGACACTTACCGGAGAGGTGCTCTTGCGGGGATTTGAACTTGTATCTCCACGGTTACAGAGCAGTGATGTTACCTCTACTCCACCCAGCCGTTACGATTGTGGCCAAATCATACATATAATCATACATCACTATTACAAGAGGCAGCTTTTCTACATGCCTCCTCCTTAAACTCCATAGATAATAAGAAGATATATACTGTATTTGGTGGTGTCTCAGACCAAGAATTTTCCAGTACTTTTAAAGCTCTCGATGTTGCTCACCCCATAATGTTACTGTTGGGCTTTCTTAACTGACTATACAGTTTTTATTTATGAAATGCAAAAACTGGTTATGAATCTAGTCAAAAACATCTTCTTGAGCACTTAAATTGCCATTACAGGATGGAAAAGACCCCATTGTTCAAGTAAATATAAGCTAAAACTAAGTAAAACGAGAAAGACTCGTCGACATTGTGTAACCGATTGTGACAGATTTGGGATTCCAGTTATTTTCATTAGGTCTGGATTTACAAAAGAGTTAACTTCTCAGACTGTTTGCACCTGGATACATTAATGGCAGACTGTACTCTATTGTATTGTATGGGCTTCCTGCTATCACAGAAGTTACAGGGTGCTGGTGCTACATATTGTTTGTATTGTCCGTCTGTTATTAGGTTATTCTGATAATCCCTCCCAGAGTCATCTATCAGATACTGTAAAATGTCAATCAACTGTTTATAACCTCAATCTGTGATTGTTCTATTGTTCTCTGGGAATGTGAAGACCTTGCCCTCTAAAACATTTGTTTGTTATTTGCTGATGCGATTTTCTCCTGGGACATGTGTGGATGTTCCATATAAATATATGTCCTCTCAACATAGAAAAAGGCAATCATATATTGATGCTTAGCCATGTCCCGTCTGGTTCTTGGCTGAAGATGAATTATCCTGCACCATACCTCGGGCTAATGTCTTGCATCGTATTACTTTGTATTTCTGTAACAACTGTAACATTTTAGGCTAGGGTCAGGCAGTATTAACGTGCGTTTAGCCGCACTAAATCACGGCCGTAGTAGCAGCAAATGACGTCCAATGCCGGGCAGCATACGAAGAACGTCCGCACAAAAGTGCGGCCGCGCAACGCAAATGGCAAACAAACGCATTTTTTCGAGAACGTCAAACCGCTAGTACTGATGTACAGAGTGCGTGCGTCCGCTAGCGGCGTGTGTGTGTGATTAGGAGACATCAGACGCTGCTAATGTCCGGCCAACATCACGTCCAGACGCAAAAAGTGTTATATTGATAACCGTACAAAATCACGAATGAAAATGCGCATCGTATGACCGCTATCGCGTATTCCGTGAAAAAATGCATCCATTCGTTCGAACGCACTTTTTCACGGACAGCGCGAAAAAAGCGTTAGTCTGACCCTAGCCTTAATGTTCTTGAACCAGGACATACTTGAAAACGAGAGAAATCTCAGTGTATCCTTCCTGGTAAAATCCTTTATAAATAAATAAATAATGTCTGGGCATTAAGGCAATACCAAGTGAGAGGTCCAATGTTTGGAGTAGTGGTGGAAGCTGACTGTAGCAGACATACCCACGGGGGGAAAGAGTTTTGTTACGCCAATTAAAGTTCTGCCTGGATAGGAAGTATCTCAGTCCATCAGGAACCACTCGATTATGGACATGGAACCTATAAAGACAAGTTTTCTTGACTATACAGATTAGACTGCATCAGCAAGTTCATAAACAAATAAATTGAACTGCTTCGTGAGGTTTTTACATGCAACACTGCAAATATTCCTGTTTGCTATATCTGGAACACTGTGCAAGAACCAGAGTAACAGACCATGCATGTGCCCATGCCAACCTCACCAGTAAATAAAGAGGGCAAGGTGAACAGCCTGTGCAAGCTTGATGGGCACAAGCCATTCAATGCACTGGATTGCATTTTATAAATAAGAACTATAGCTGGAGGCAGGAACAGAAACCTTTGCCCCATAACTTCTTTGAAAACAGCAGTGAGGGTTAATGGAAAAAAACAGCAAATAAACGTAAATACGTAGCTTGCTAGTGAAGACTCCTAAGGGATGGCTCCTCTTCATCCGTCAATAATATATAAATAAGAATATAAGGAGTCTCACTGTAAGACAAATGAAAAAAACATAAGGCAGAACTGCATATACAAATGATACAGAAACCCCTGCTCATATAACGTGCTCACAGGATATTAATGCAATAAGGGCACATCAATCAATATACTCAGCCGCTGTAATCCGCCTGTAGACCTATGGTGTAGCTGGAAACCGCTGGTGAATCAGTTTTCAGAATCACTGAACACCATAGAGGATGCAGGAAGCGGGATACAACAAAAAGGCTGGACGAAATAAAAGTATTAAAATCAAATTTAATAGGACGCGTTTCATTACATAAAAGTAACTTTCTCAAGGCAAAAAGTCCAGCTACACCACAGGTCTACAGGCGGATTACAGCGGCTGAGTATATTGATTGAAGTGCCCTTATTGCATTAATACCCCATAACGTCTTTGTCAGATTGCTGAGAAATGAAGGAGGATAACAATCTCGTATATGCAAATATATGACTGGCATCTGCACAATATGTGATAAGTCTGCACTTAACATTTTGTGAATCTACTCATTAGCAAACACGGAGTTTCATAACAGAGGCTTATAGACCTGGCTCAGTTGTGAGGAACATAAGCAAACAGTCCAAGAACAAAGTACTAAATTGCATAACACCATGAAGAAAGATCACAACTCACTGAATTCATGGATAAACAGTATGCTGTGCTATAGGGTGAAAGAGAAGTTCACAATCTTTCCATGATTGACTCCAAAGAAAAATCTACCCAGCTCTAAATATGTTTACCAGATCCATTATGCTTTCCTGCAATTACCGTATTTTTCGCTCCATAAGACGCACTTTTCTCCCCCCAAAAAGTGGGTGCGTCTTATGGAGCGAATGCCCCATGATATGCCTCAGCTCACCTGTCGCCGCCGCGTTAGGCTCCCTCTGAGCGTGCGTCCGGCGGCAAGGAGCTTGGGCACTCGCCTGGGGAGCCACGTGACCGCGATCTCGCGAGATCGCGGTCACGTGCTCCCCCAGGTGAGTGCCCAAGCTTCCTGCCGCCGGACGCACGCTCAGAGGGAGCCTAACGCGGCGGCGACAGGTGAGCGGAGGCATATCCATGAGCAAGCTGTGGCACATCCATGAGCGAGCTGGGGCACATCCATGAGCTGGGCATTATCCATGAGCTGGGGGACAGTATCCATGTGCTGGGGCATATCCATGAGCTGGGGGGCATATCCATGAGCTGGGGGACAGTATCCATGAGCTGGGGCATATCCATGTGCTGGGGCATATCCATAAACTGGGGGGCATATCCATGAGCTGGGGGACAGTATCCATGTGCTGGGGCATATCCATAAGATGGGGGGCATATCTATGAGCTGGGGGACAGTATCCATGAGCTGGGGGACAGTATCCATGAGCTGGGGGACAGTATCCATGAGCTGGGGGCAGTATCCATGAGCTGGGGGCAGTATCCATGAGCTGGGGGACAGTATCCATGAGATGGGGACAGTATCCATGAGATGGGGGCAGTATCCATGAGCTGGGGGACAGTATCCATGAGATGGGGCAGTATATCCATTATTACACTATTTGATTTCAGAATATTTATTTTCCTGTTTTCCTCCTCTAAAAACTAGGTGCGTCTTATGGTCAGGTGCGTCTTAGGCTAGGGTCAGAGTGGGGCAGTCGGAACGCGCGTGCAGACGCACTAAATCACGGCGGCAGTAGCAGCACATAACGGCCAATATACGCAGTACGTGCGTACGAAAGTGCGCCGACACCACGCAACCAGCAAATGAACGCATTTTTCTCAGAACGTGAAACCGCTGCTACTGACGTACAAAGTGCGCGGCGGCCGCATGGCAGCGTGTGTGCGTGATTAGGAGACGTCAGATGCTGCTAGTGTGCGGCCTACATAACGTTCAAACAGCCGGATTTCCCTAGAATTGCGTTGGTGAGTACCTGCGACTGTGCGACTGTGGTCGTCTGACCACTTAAGCGTATTCCGTGAAAAAATGCGTGCGCACGCATCGACGTACATTTTGACGGTGGCCGCAGAAAATGCGCTCATCTGTCCCTAGCCTTATGGAGCAAAAAATACGATATGATAAGTGCAGCCGGGCCCGCAGCATGTATAATTCATATCCAGAAATCATCAAGTGATGTCAACACATATCTTTTACTATTTAACTTGTTTTCATCTTGTTACACGTGAATGTCTGTATATACTGGATGTTAGGGATACAGTCTACATGCGTAACACTAACATGTAGGATCTGGCGGCCATAACTCCAATGTCATATTCAGATTATAAAATGGTCCCCCATATTTGAATTGAAAATGTTACTATTATCACATAAATTCTTTGATATTAATAATAATACAACTCTGTAATAAGATTTGTGTAATGTGGATTTGTTACAGTTAAAGTCCGAAGTGCGGTTAATCCTAGGATTACCCTGGTAATTACTCGGGTAATCCTGACATTACCCAGGCATCATTAGCAAAAGTCTGAAGTGAAATGAAATTTCGGACGTAATCCGGGTAGTCTGCAAAGTATCCAGAGGCCTCTGGGTACTCCGGTTTTCTGCTGTGTTTTACCCGGGTAAAATGCACATTACTCTAGCGTTGCTGCATAAAGTGTGATGTGCAATGAAACATCAGAATGTATCCGGGTAAACTGCAAAGTATCCAAACGCCTCTGAATACTCTGCTTTTCTTGGGTTTTCAGGTTACAGTTGACTGAATTCCGAGGATTACCCGGGTAAAGCTGCAAACTGTTTTCTGACTGATAACAAAATTGTGTTTTTTGTTATTTTTAACCAAATAGTGTCCACAGTCACAAACCACACTAAATAACCATCAGGTTACTCTGTGTGTTAATTGTTTGAAAATTAATTTATGAAGATAAAGATTATGTAAAGAGTAACCTGATGGTTATTATGTTTTATAAATGATATATAACACAAGACACATGTAACTCTTTCTCATTCATATAAGAAACATATCCTGTTACTCTATATATTCATTATATCTGCAATACATTTTAATGTTTGTCTTTTGCCATTTTCATTGATAATATCCATAGATAATAGCAAAATTCACTTTTACCCAAGCAGGGTTGGATGCTCTGCAGATTACCCAGGTGAAGCGGTGGATAGTCCTCAGATTACCCAGGTGAAGCTTCAGACTTTTATCTGAACGGCAAGAAAATACGGTTTTAACCAAACGGGGTTGGATAGTCTGTAGATCATCCGGGTAAAGTGCAAATTTTTCAGCTCTTTCAGACTGTTACCGAAGGGCAGTTGATTAGTTCTACAATTATCCGGGTAAAGTCTGAATTTTTTATTTTTTTTGCAGCTTGACAAAGCGGTTAGGATTACCCGGGAAATCTTAACATTAACCACACTTCGGGCTTTAACCATTACAGATTCAATACAACAATACTATCAACAGCGTTTTTGGAGCCCGATGATGGACATTACAAACCACACCTGTAAGAAGGCCGGTATCCCCAAATCTAAGCCCTCTTTAACATTAAGAGGGTTAGTCCCTAATGTCAGATTATGCCACCGAATTGCACAGAAAGGTGAATTTCCCCATAGGTGCAATTTTGGGGTAATTTATGTATTCACAAAGCTGTCAATTCGCCAAATACAGACAAATTGACTGCAAAATACAGTGAAAGTTGCTGCAATTCGGCGGCAACAAAGTTGTCCCATTGAGAATCAATGATTCATTTATTCACATAATGCCGTATTGCATCGAAATTGCAGTGAAATTACCGGATTTTTAGTGGTTCAATTTGAGAGGGTTAAACAAGTGAATCTAATAGGTTTCAAAGTAATAAATGTAAAATCTTTTAAAAATTTTTTTAAAGACCATTTATTATTTTTATACACCCTAATTTTTTTTTTGACCTTTCTGTATTTTTTGCAATTATTTAGACACATTGTTACAAATCTTTTTAAAATTATGCTCCTATTAGGAGAATAGGAGACTCCCATTTTTTTTTCACTTCTGTGGAATATACAGAGGCAATTTCTGCACTTTTCGGTGCTTTTCGCCAAAGTCCCATAACTTTGATAACATAGGCGACTCCATTTTCAGTGAAATACAGTGAACAGTTGATAAATAGTGAATTCAATAAAGATTTGATGAAATGTAAGCACCGAAGTGAGCCACAATGCGTCGAAATGAAAAGCACCAAAATTGCATTCAATTTCGGTTCTTTGTGAATAGCCCCTTAAGACTTTAACCAAACCTAATCCGAAATCACTACAGATTTTATTAAGAGTTTTTATCCTGCATTTTCCTATCCCCTTGCTCGAGTTCCTAGAGAGAACCGTATGATTTGAATATGGTAACATCTTTTCTGTAATGGCACCATGGCGCTAAAACCTAGTGAGCGGGGACCACAAGCTGCTGCTCGTTCTCAGTGCTCTAATAAACTTGTTTTTGTATTTTGCTATCGCTTTACAATAACAACTGACACTGTAGACAACATTTATTTTCCTTTTGATACTATATTGTCTAGCCTCTGGTTCCAGATCACACAGTGTAACTTAGTGTTTGAGTATTGGAACACAGCTACAGGCAGGGCCGCCATCAGGGCATTACGCCCATTACTGCCGTAAGGGGCCCGGGCCCGGTGGGGGTCCGGGCCGCCGGGTCCTGGGGGGAGGATCCCGGGCCCCCGACGGCAGCGGCGTCGCCCTTTAACAGCTCCGGTATCGGACTCGATGAGTCCGAATCCGGAGCTGTGTCCCTGCTGCTGCTGCAGGAGCCGGAGGAGACTGAGACACTGTGTCTCCTCCGGCTCTGGCAGCTTCACTTCCTGGCTGGCGGGGCCAAGCAGCGTGTGAGGGGCTCCCAAGCACGTTGCTTTGGCTCCGCCCCTCCACTCAGTGAAGCTGCGCGCCGGAGCTGGAGGGACCAGGAAGATCAGAAGAAAAGAAGGAAGAAGATTGAAGAAAAGGTGAAGAAAAGAAGATAGAAGACAGCGAGTGGTGAGCCAGGGCCCAGACCCTAAGACCCAGGGCCCAGACCCAGACCCCAGGCCCCTAGATCCAAACCCAGGGCCCAGACCCCAAGGCCCAGACCCAAGGCCCAGACCCTAGCCAGACCTCTAGGCTCAGACCCAGGGCCAGACCCAGACCCAAGGCCCAGACCCAGGGCCCAGACCCAGGACCCAGACCCCTAGGCCCAGACCCAGGACCCAGACCCCTAGGCCCAGACCTCTAGGCTCAGACCCAGGGCCCAGACCCAGGACCCAGACCCCAAGGCCCAGACCCCAGGGCGACCCCAAGGCCAGACCCAGGACCCAGACCCCTAGGCCCAGACCCAGACCCCAAGGCCCAGACCAAGGCCCAGACCCCAAGGCCCAGACCCCTAGGCCCAGACCCCTAGGCCCAAACCCATGGCCCAGACCCCAAGGCCCAGGGCCCAGACCCCAAGGCCCAGGGCCCAGACCCTAGGGCCCAGACCCTAGGGCCCAGACCTTAGGCCAGACCAGGCCCAGACCCCAAGGCCCAGACCCCTAGGCACAAACCAGGGCCCAGACCTCTAGGCTCAGACCCAGGGCCCAGACCCCTAGGCCCAGACCCCAAGGCCCAGGACCCAGACCCCAAGACCCAGGGCCCAGACCCCCAGGCCCAGACCCAGGACCCAGACCCCTAGGCCAGACCCAGGGCCCAGACCCCCAGGCCCAGACCCAAGGCCCAGACCCCAAGGCCCAGACCCAGGGCCAGACCCCAAGGCCAGACCCCTAGGCCCAAACCCATGGCCCAGACCCCAAGCCCAGGACCCTAGGCCCAGACCCTTAGGCCCAGACCAGGCCCAACCCCCCAAGGCCCAGACCCCTAGGCACAAACCCAGGGCCCAGACCTCTAGGCTCAGACCCAGGGCCCAGACCCCTAGGCCCAGACCCCAAGGCCCAGGACCCAGACCCTAGGCCCAGGGCCCAGACCCTTAGGCCCAGACCCAGGGCCCAGACCACTAGGCCAAACCCAGGGCCCAGACCCCCTAGACCCAACCCAGGGCCCAGACCCCAGGGCCCAGACCCCTAAGCCCAAACCCCAAGGCCCAGGACCCAGACCCTAGGCCCAAACCCAGGGCCCAGACCCCCTAGACCCAAACCCAGGGCCCAGACCCCAGGGCCCAGACCCCTAAGCCCAAACCCAGGGCCCAGACCCCAAGGCCCAGGACCCAGACCCCTAGGCCCAGACCTCTAGGCCCAGACCCTAGGGCCCAGGGTCCAGACCCCTAGGCCCAGGCCAAGACCCAGGGCCCAGACCAGGGCAAATGCCCAGACCCCAAACCCAAACCCGGACCCAGGGCCCAGACCCTATGGCCCAGACCCAGGGCCCAGACCCCTAGGCCCAAACCCATGGCCCAGGACCCAGACCCCAAGGCCCAGACCCCCTAGACCCAAACCCAGGGCCAGACCTCTAGGCTCAGACCCAGGGCCCAGACCCAGGACCCAGACCCCTAGGCCCAGACCCCAAGGCCAGGACCCAGACCCTAGGGCCCAGACCCTTAGCCCAGACCCAGGGCCCAGACCCCAAGGCCCAAACCCAGGGCCAGACCCCAAGGCCCAAACCCAGGCCCAGACCCCTAAGCCCAAACCCAGGGCCCAGACCCCAAGGCCCAGGACCCAGACCCAAGCCCAGACCCAGGGCCCAGACACTAGGGCCCAGACCCTGGGCCCAGACCCCCTAGGCCCAAACCCAGGGCCCAAACCCAGGGCCCAGACCCCAAGGCCCAGACCCAGGGCCCAGACCCCTAAGCCCAAACCTAGGGCCCAGACCCCAAGGCCCAGGACCCAGACCCAAGGCCCAGACCCAGGGCCCAGACACTAGGGCCCAGACCCTGGGCCCAGACCCCCTAGGCCAAACCCAGGGCCCAGACCCCTAGGCCAGACCCTGGCCCAGACCCCCTAGGCCCAGACCCCTAGGCCCAGAACCCCTAGGCCCAGACCCTGGGCCCAGACCCCAGGCCCAAACCAGGGCCCAGACCCTAGGCCCAGACCCAAGGCCCAAACCCAGGCCCAAGGCCCAAACCCAGGGCCAGACCCCTAGGCCAGACCCTGGGCCCAGACCCCTAGGCCCAGACCCTAAGGCCCAGACCCCCTAGGCCCAAACCCAGGGCCCAGACCCTAAGGCCCAGACCCTGGGCCCAGACCCCTAGGCCAGACCCTAAGGCCCAGACCCTTAGGCCCAAACCCAGGGCCCAGACCCTAAGGCCCAGACCCAGGGCCCAGACCCTAGGGCCCAGACCCTAAGACCCAGACCCCTAGGCCCAAACCCAGGGCCCAGACCCTAGCCAAACCCAGGGCCCAGACCCCAAGCCCAGACCCCAAGGCCCAAATACAGACCCAGGGCCCAGACCCTAGGGTCCAGACCCCATACCCAGGGCCCAGACCCCAAGGCCCAGAGCCAGGGCCGCAGACCCCAGACCCTAGGCCCAGACCCCAAGGCCCAGACGCAGGCCCAGACCCCAAGGCTCAGGGACCAGACCAGGGCCCAGGCTAGACCCCAGGGACCAGACCTCAGGGCCCAGACCTCAGGGACCAGACCCCAGGCCCAGTCCCAGGGACCAGACCAGGGCCCAGGCCCAGACCCAGACCCAAAGGCCATCATACACAGCCCGTTTCTGTGAGATTTATTGCTGGGATTCTGTGATATGTTCAGACACACCGCTCATTACTGTGAGTTTATTGCTGTGGATACTGTGATAAGCTAATACACACTGCACATTACTGGGAGTTTTATTGCTGTGGTGCTAATGTTATGTCCTTTTTTTTTGAAGGGGGAGAAAAGCTGTTAGAGGTTGAGGGGGGGCCCTGGGGGCCCCATCGTGAGGTTTAGTAAGGGGCCCCATCATTTCTGATGGCTGCCCTGGCTACAGGTTTCATGCCCCTTCATGAGTGTGCCCCTATTTAGTCCCTAAGAGAAATATGCTTTTGCAAACCTTTCTGTCGTGGAAAATAAATATATATATATATTTTGGAAAGGACCATCTCGAAGCAATGCAAAAAGCAATGAAAACAACCAAACCCTACTCGTAGTGCTTTAATTTGAATATTATTCAGCAGCGCCTACATCAAAGTATACAAACAGAATCACCCGATTCACAAGCTGGGTCCCAGCAAGGTCATGGCACAAGTGAAACATAGAAACATAGGTTCTTCTCTGCCGACATTTTCTTTCGGCCCATCTAGTCTGCCCAATTACATGGATACTTTACCTGGATTTATCTTTTGTTTAGGATAGCCTTATGCCTATCCCATGCTTGCTTAAATTCAATTACTGTTTTGGCCTCTACCACTTCTATTGGAAGGCTGTTCCATGTATCCACCACCCTCTCAGTAAAATAATGCTTCCTGATGTTACTTTTAAACTTTGCCCCTCTAATCTAAGACTATGTCCTCTTGTTTTGCTACTTTGTTCCTTAAATATACTCCTTCCTCTACCTTGTGGATTCCCTTTACGTATTTAAATGTTTCTATCATATCTCCTCTGTCTCGTCTTTTTTCCAAGCTGTACATGTTAAGATCATTAAGCCTTTCCTGGTAACTTTTCTCCTTCAAGCCGTACACCATTTTAGTAGTCCTTCTCTGAAATCTCTCTAAGATGTCTATATCCTTCTGGAGATACGGTCTCCAGTACTGCGCACAGTACTCCAAGTGAGGTCTCACCAGTGCTCTGTACAGTGGCATGAGCACTTCCCTTTTCCTACTGCTAATACCTCTCCCTACACAACCAAGAATTCTGCCAGCATTTCCTGCTGCTCTATTACATTGACTACTTACCCTTAGATCCACTGTAATAATAACCCCTGAACATATAGCAAATTTAAGGTGTATTATGGAGACATATAGCTGGACTGTAAAAATACTGGACACAAATATAATCGACACGTTTGAACTGTGGGGCTGGAGAAGAGTCTTATGAATAGTATCAACAGACAAGATGCCCAATAACCATGTAGTAGAGCGTATAAAGCCAGATCCATTCTTGGAAGGAAAAATTACAACATTTAGGCTAGGGTCAGACGAAAGCATTTTTCCCCGCGAACGTGAAAAAGTGCGTCCGAACGCATTGACGTATTTTTGAACGGAATGCGCAAAAACGGTCAGACGACGCGCATTTTCGGGCGTGATTTTGTACGGATCGTCAATAAAACTCTTTTTGCGTCTGGACGTTATGTAGGCTGGACATTAGCAGCGTCTGACATCTCCTAATCGCGCACACACGCCGCTATGCCGCAGCTGCGCACTCAGTACGTCAGTACTAGCGGTTCATCGTTCTCAGAAAAATGCGTTCAAATTCCACTTGCGTTGCACGGCCGGACTTTTGTGCGGCCGTACATCGTATATTGGCCGTCATTGCCCGTCATCTGCTGCTAGTGCGGCCGTAATTATGTGCGCCAGAACGCACGTTAAAAGTGCGCTGGTCTGACCCCAGCCTAAGACTCGCATATTTTGGCCGTGTAATGTGATCAATCTCCCTAGAGAAGGATATTATGCTCAGAATGCTTAGTGGAAGTGAAAACCCTGAGACCAGCCCCAGGTTTTACTTTCCATGAGAATAAACGAATAGCTAAAATTACATTGGCTGCAAGACGGGCAGTAGCAGAGGTTTGGAGACAACCTTGTTTACCAAAGCTAGCAAAAGTATTCATAAAAAATAAAGATACACAGGTCATGGACGAACTTATGGCTTTGGTTCATAATTCTTTGCCCTCTTCTAATAAGACCTGGGGACCGTGGCTGGATGCAGGATTATAACGGCTTTTCTTTTCTATTCTCTCTTTATTTTTATTTTATTTATTTTTTCTGAGATATTATATGGGTCTGGGCCAGGCCTCCCCCCTTTTTTTTCCCTTTCCCTCTTCCTTCTTCTATTTTTCTTTCTCTTTCTTCTTTTTCTTTGTAAGGTAAAGGTAAAATTAAGATGCTTAAGATGTTTTTCTTGTGGATGGATATTAAGCTGAGATTTTCAAATATGGAGCTATAATATTTCCATGTAGATGTATTCTGATAATTTTATGCATCTAATAAAATATGTTTTAAAAAAAAAAACCCTGAGGTGGAGAAACTGTGAAAGATATGACAGGGTGCAGACTAAACCCAGGAGGTAGTCTGGCCTCTCAGAAAAAGAGGGTTGCAACAAACCTAAACATATACACAATGTATCAGATATTGATCCTGCACATACAGCCAACCTTCTTCTTTGTGCCCAGTGCTCTATGTTGGCCCAGATATGTACTTTCCTTACAGCGTCAGGGCTATATGAAATGTAACCTTTATTCCATCAATTAAGGCTAGGGTCAGACTAACGCATTTTTCGCGTCTTCCGTCAAAAAGTGCAACCGGATGCATGGACACACTTTTTGACGGCGTACGCGATAGCGGTCACACGGAGCACAATTAGGGGCGTGATTTTTGACGGAGCTATAAAAAAAAAAAAACGTGATGTAGGCCAGACATGTGCAGCGTCTGACGTCTCCTAATCACGCACACACGCTGCTATGCCGACGCAGCGCACTGTGCGCAGTACTAGCAGTTCGACGTTCTTGCAAAAAATGCGTCCGTTTGCCGCTTGCGTTGTCAGGCATTATTTTGTATGTTGCTCGTCATTGGATGTCATTTGCTGCTACCACGGCCATAATAAAGTGCGGCTAAACGCACATTCAAACAGCGTTTGTCTGACCCTAGCCTCAATCGCAAACCTGGCTTATTTCAATATGTCTGATTTATTATTATTTATAGTTATGGAGCCGTTGTTTGGCAATCACAAAGGTATTAAGGCTCAAGCAACATTTATACTTTTGCGGCTGCTAAGGCTGGTGTCAGACGAGCGTAGTGTTCACGTCCGTGATTGCGCCTAAAAGTACGTCCGTGATAGCATGAAAGTAAGTCCATTGGAGCCTGACACATGAAGTACGTCCGCACTGAACTGCGGACGCACAACGGCCGCGGCAAACGGACGCAGGTTAGGCAAGAACGTAATACTGCTAGAACGGACGTGCGGAGTGCGCTGCGTCCACAACGTCTGCATAGCTTTGTGTGTGAGTGATGGAGCGAGGTCAGACGGACTGCATTTATACGTCCAGCATTTTGACGGACAGAATGTTTTTTCATTGTAATTTATTTTTCCCTCCTACATCCGTCAAAAATAACTTCAGTGAAAAAACGGACTGTGTGACCACTACTGCGTCATCCGTACTGACGATGTCCGTACTGCACGGACGTACAGCCCGTAGAAATCACGCTCGTCTGACCCCAGCCTAAACGCCAGCTGTCATGGAATAAAGCCCTACGTATAATCTGCAAACATTCAGGGCTATTCAGAGAGAGGTGAAAATTCTCCTGGCAATTCGAGGTTAACAATCTAAACCAAATAGCCAATTTGGAAAGTGAGATAAATGGGAGAATTTTTCTGGTTTGACTATTTTGACCTAGAAATTTAAATTCTCCAGTCATTCTCAAGGTTTTCACCTCTTTCTGAATAGCCCTGATTGTTGATGTATGTTTTCAGCATCACAGTTGTTAATGTGTTTCAATTTTACCTAAAATGAGAAAAATTTATATGTGCAGATGGTTTCTTTACAGTTACGAAATTTATTGATGGAAAAGCCCAAAATATTCTTTAAAACTAATTATTTAAACGAAAGCTGATTATTAAAAATGTACATTTTTAAACTGCTACAACACGTTCATGTACAAAACACCTGCAAACCTACAAAACAATTTAAAGTAAACTTGTTGATCTACGTAAAGCAGCCTCTAACACTGTATGTTCAACGTGTTGATTATGTCTGATCTTTTTTTATTCTCTTTTTTTTATTCTGTAAAGGCTGATTTTTACTGAAATTAAGGTGTGAAGTCCATTGGTTAACAAACAATTACTTCATTTTTCCGAGCACAGATCAATACCTGTTATTGATTGACCTGTAAGGACATTATTTACTACATATGCAAAAAAAAGCATTTTGTAATTTATTTGCTGGTGAGAAGAGACTAGCGGACATATGATAAGGGAAACAGGTGCACTATCACCTGTACGAAATATAGAAAATGAATATCCAAGGTCAGCAACTGAAGAATTTGGTAACCACATCACTAACAAATGTCAGGATCAGCACTGATTACAGATATTGCAGATATTCATAAAGGAAATAGTTGGAAAGATGGAAATCCAAAAAACGTTTCACTATGGTCTATGGGTGAAGTGGACTGAATACAGAACTTGCTATTTTTGGAATTTGTGTCCTTTTCTGAAAGATTTTAATGACTACATATCTGTTATAAAGACTGCTTGGTTACATTTTGCATTTTTATAATTAAGGACTATAATGTCACATTAAATTCACTGTAATTATATATCTTATTCCCTATGGGTTGGATTGTGTCTCTAATATCACAGTAGTGAATTTAAACTCTGTCCCCCCCAGATGATTCTGAGTTAAACCTCCCATTATTCTCCGGTCTCTTTTGCAATCAAAGAATTATTGGAAGTGTAGGCAATAAGCATCTGGGTAGCTGGAGTTCGAGATTCCTGATCTAAGGTTTATCATCTACCAATTCATTTCTGTACACAGACGTAACTGCAAGTCTCCTGCACTTCAAAAGTAAATTTGTGTTAAATGTGTTTGTTTATACTTTACTTAGCAGAGGGTAACATGTTAAACCAGTGCTCATCCAACTACAAATGCACTGACTCTACATTTTTAAAATATACTTTCCTGGCAGTCACTACCATGAAGGAAAAATCAGACTTGGAAAGAAAGAAGGGAGGACGGATGGAAGGAAAGAAGGAAGGATGAGGGGGAAGGAAAGAAGGATGAGGGGGAAGGAAAGAAGGATGAGGGGGAAGGAAAGAAGGATGAGGGGGAAGGAAGGAAGGATGAGGGGGAAGGAAGGAAGGATGAGGGGGAAGGATGGAAGGATGAGGGGGAAGGAAGGAAGGATGAGGGGGAAGGAAGGAAGGATGAGGGGGAAGGAAAGAAGGATGAGGGGGAAGGAAAGAAGGATGAGGGGGAAGGAAGGAAGGATGAGGGGGAAGGAAGGAAGGAAGGAAGGATGAGGGGGAAGGAAAGAAGAATTAGGAGGAAGGAAGGAAGTTATAATGAGAGGGAGAAAGGAAGGAAGGAAGAATGAGGGGGAAGTGTCACATCTGGTACTCCATGGGGGCTGCAGGCCGCTCCAGGGGGTATCCCGGCACCTGGCAGCACCAGTCGCACCATCAGTTGGCCGAGTGCCAGGTGATGCGCCTGCCTCTACAGGTCGCGTGACTGCTCAGGAGGCGGGGTGCGGCATTATGATGCGGAGCCGCCAGGTTTAACGGCCAAGGGCGCGATCAGGCTCATTGCTTTGTCGTGGAGTTACTTCCCCCAGTTCTGAGTGATTCGACTTGTGCGATTCACTGACTCATTTGCATTTATTCTGATTCTATTGCTGATTTCTGACCCGACTTTGTCTGAGAACCATCTCTTGTGTACCAGTTTGGCGATCTATGACTATTCTGACTTCTATTGGGATTTGGCTTTGTGTGAGAACCACCTCTTGTGTACCAGTTTGGCGATCTCGGTCTATTCTGACCTCTATAGAAGATTTGGTAAAATATATGTATCACGGTTTGTGTTCTGTCTCCCCTTATCTGTATACTGCTCAGGCGGCTCCTGCTAACCCTGTCCCATTTGTACATATCAGCAAGAAGAGTATATCTGTAAAGGCCTGCTTGTTGTATGCATCCTGGGGCCTGTTAACCCTTATGTGTGTGTTTCTGTCCCTGAGGAGAGCCAGATTACCGACCAATCAAGAAAAGGAAGGAAGGAAGGAAGAAAGATAAATGCCATATATTACAACAAGCAGTGGATTCATTGTATATATTAGCAGTGATCACATCCATTAGTCTAACCTGCTTGATCTTAAGGACATATATCTGAAGGGTGGAAGTTAAGGATGGAGCCAGTGCTGAGAGATGTCCTCACTGTGAACTAATGACAATTCGTCCAGAAACCTTTTATCATGCCCTGTAAGCATTTCTAGAGAGTAAATAAACCCTAGGAGGTTGACCTAATATGCATTTGAAGTGTTTACAACTATAGCTAACGAATGGGAAAAAATGCTGAACCTATAACAAGTGAGCAAGGTATGTAAGGGCCCCCACAATGGGCAACCTCCAGAGGTTTTTCAAGGGTCCTGAGAACGGCTAACAGCAAAAGTGCCCTGGCTGCCCTACGGTAGGTCCCCGCTCAGGTCTCACATGGTTTTAGCTCGATAGTGCCATTACAGAGTAGGCGAACCATATGCAAATCAATCAACTGTCACCCAGAAAGGGTGGACAGAGTGTCGAGGGTATTCCAGATGTGGACCTATTGCTTGATGTGCCTAGAGGGGTATCCACTATGCCCTCCTGATGAAGACTTACAAGGCCGAAATGATAGTTGGGGGTTGCGGTTCTTCTCAAGCAGAGGAGGCCACCTTGGCGTTTCAGACCTGGCCACCCTTTCTCGGTGATAGCAGTCTGATTTGCATATGGGTCAGCCACTGTAATGGCACCATCAAGCTAAACCCTTATGAGACCTGACTCATTGTTGGGCATCCTTGTTTTGAATCTATAATAAAGTGTATATCAAGTAAATAAAATATAATTAAGAATATAAAGTAAATAAATACGTAAACTGTAACATTTTCTCAACTTTCTCCATTGATTTATATATTATAAAAATTCATGAATATGTGCAAAACAAGTTGAATGAACATCATCTAGTTCTGAGCTACCAGGTTGTGCAAGATATTAAAGGACTATTATTTCCTTGGCACTTAAAGCCATGAAATACCAGGGAGGGAAACAAACACAGGCTGAAAGGACGGCAGCAAAGCATGACGAATGCTTCCCAATCCTCTCTTGGAACATGGCCTACAAAGTATTAAGGTACTGAGTGGGAATTTCCCTCTGAATCCCTTCCTTGAGTTTCTTTTGACACATAAATGGGTTAATCTGTTCCAAATCAAGCACTGTAGACATTCAGGACTAGAAAACAAGTGTCTGTATTGTTGCCAGAAAAAAAAAATAATCTGTGTATTTATTTTAGTGAAGATCAATCAGGAGGAGCAGGACACATGGGGGGAAAGAGGTGGAGGACACTATTGTGAAACATCAATCGGTAAACATTACAGGGACTAAATCTGCCTACTCAGCTCCGCTGTGCCTCTATAAAAAGGCAGACGATCCTATGTGCAACCTCCACAAACTGAAGGCCTCGTGGGACTTTGTGTGGAACCTTCTCCTTCAAGCCTCCAGAGACAGAGGAAGATGTCTCCTTGTCTCAGAGTGGCAGTGTTCTTCAGCCTGCTGGGTAAGTAGCAACCGATGCACCTACTGCTCTTTCTTCTTTCTCTTCAGACTTTATTTTTTAGGATTCCATCTCTGATTCTGAGCAAGAGGGCAAAATTTAATGATACCACTTCATTCATCTGATGGAATGTCATCCTAATAAAAACCAATATATTTCCTTTTTTCTTCTTTTTTTCTCCATTTTTGCAGGACAATCAATGCAACTCGTGCACAAAGACCTACAAATATATATACAGTACATATATATATATATATAATATTCCTTAATTTATTTCAAACCACTAAAAACAAGGAGATTTCATCATTTTATATATACTGCCTGCAAGTACGGTGCCTGTTCGAAGGCAGTGAAATCCCCCATAGAGAAGCAATGGTTAATCTATTTAGAGACACCGAACAGCAGTTTGAAGTTGCTGAAATGCCCTGCTGTTCAGGGTTTTCATTCGGCAGATTTATTCAGGCGAATACCATAGGCTTCAATGTTAAAAATATTCCCGCTTTTAATCAATATCTAATAAACCGTTTATTATTTTAATCTGCAATAAAAAGTCTCTTTACTTGATTTTCTTTTGTACCTTTTAGGCATTTTCAGAGATTTTTTGGGCAAAATTATTTTTCTTTTGTTTTTTAAATCTTTTAATTATCATTCATAGGACCTTATATGTAAATTCTAGGCATTTTCATTCAGTAGGTTTTTTGCAAACATGGGTTCAATTTTGAATCTTTCAAGCGAACTGGGTTGTTTTTCGCTTTTTTTTACCCTGTTCGTCAGCTTGCCGGCATTTTCTGGGGGCTGCTCTGCGCTGTGATCGGTTGCTTGTCGACTTTTTCCGGCGTGGTTTTTCCTGCAGTTCCAGCGGGTTTTCAGCAGGTGTTTGACGGGATTGCGGCGGGTTTTCCTTGCACTCCGGGGACCCTGCGGTGAATGCTGAATTCACAGTAGGGTGGGGAACTTTGATTCCCCGAAGTGCAGGGAACTGCAGGGAATGAGAGAGAACTGAAATGTCTCTGATTAACCCCCTATTATCTTTCCACACAATATGAGACATTTGGAATTTAATGATGATTGCACTAAGTGGATTATTCAGGAAATGCCGGTGTTTGTCATAGCTGCAAACGCTGGTGAAAATCACTGTTGTTGCAAAGGCAGCAATGTTTTGCATAAGAAGTATCGAAGCAGAGGCAGGAGAATATTCACGGTGAAGCTTCTCCTGCCGCTGTTTAGACTTTTCTTTTGGTAAACGCTGGAACGTGTCACTATTGCAACAACCTCGATTTTCGATGGCGCTTGCAACTTCAGCAAACACCGACATATGCTGTATAACCCCCTTAATGTAGGTTTCCATTTGCGTTTTGGGAATAAATCTCTTAATATTTCCTTTAATAACACCAACACGTGGAAGAATTTTAGAGCGTTTCTTTTATCTTAAACATATGAACTCGAGAATGTGGTTTTTCAGTTAAATAAAGTTTATTTTCCTCTTTTTTTTTTTAGCTTTATGCCTCGCAGCTCCAAAAGTAAGAACCGTTCGCTGGTGTGCGAAATCGGAAGATGAATACAAAAAGTGTGATCAGCTGTCCAAAAACTGTAAGGTTACAGATATCACTCTCCAATGTAAGAAGAAGTCAGACACCGTAGAATGCTTCCAGGCCATTAAAGTAAGTTTTTTCATCCAAGTAAAACTAATTTACTATTATATATGAGTAAAAAATCTGATCTATATCAGCAAAATCCAAAATGCAGCAATCTCGGGCCATATTACATTCCTAATGTTAGTGGTCACCTGTGTGAGCTTTAATGTTAGCTTTGGTTGCCCTAGCGCGGGCGCACCATTTTATAATCTGAACGCTAACGGGTTAAAAAAACTCGTTAGCGATTCTTTGCTTGCGCTTTTCAGCACGAGGTTACTGTACTTTGACCCCCCTATGCTTAACATGGGGAGCGCAAAGTCTTAATTTGTAATCCTAATGCTAAGTCCTAAAGCTACTCATGTGCCACTGCGGCTAACTGAAAAGTTAACCACAGCTAGGACCTGGTGCAAATGGATTCCGCTTTCTTTTTTTTTTTTTAATAGCGGTTTTTCTTTTTTCTGTAACAAACCTTTTTATTATCAATCATAGGATCTTATATGTAAATTCCAGATATTTTTGTTCAGTACTTTTTTTGAAAAACAGCAGGCCACGGATTTGCGGTGGTGGCATTCGGCAGCCGACTCCCTGCACTTCGGGGACCCTGTGGTGAATGTTGAATTCACTGCAGGGTGGGGAAATTT
Organism: Leptobrachium leishanense; assembly: GCA_009667805.1. NCBI lineage: Eukaryota > Metazoa > Chordata > Amphibia > Anura > Megophryidae > Leptobrachium > Leptobrachium leishanense. The sequence continues at coordinate 87,480,734 of CM019066.1, read as the reverse complement.
GATTCCCCGAATGCAGAGAAGATCAGAACACAAAATGTTGGTGTCATTTCGGTGCTCTGTGAGTAACCCCTTTAGTGGTGGATTTTTTGCCACCCCCTGGAAAGTGCCAGCCTAGGACATAGTGAAATCTCACTGTATCCTTCCTCGTAAAATACTTTGTAAAAGAAAGAAAAAAAAAAGCTTAAAAAAAATTAACATACTCACCTCTCATCCCGCGGCGAGAATGGTGGTTCCATCTGCTTCTTCTTGCTGCTGGGAGCAGAGAGAGACTAGGGGAAAAAGTCCCTCAGTCTCCCTCTGCGACCGGCAGCAGAAGCCTCAATGGAGTCCTATGGACTCCATGGAGGGAATGCTCGCGGCGCCGCCTCGAGCATCCTGAGGCTTAGCGCCGTGTTGCAGTGCAGGCTGCTGGTTTAGTGCCTGCACCATAATATCACGCTAAAATGGGGACGCTAAGGAGGAACTTGCCGGCGCAGGTTTTTTTCCTTCTTGTCCCTGGTTTAGAGTGATGACCGTAATAGTGCCATAGATGTTCTTGAATTACAACATAATTTTGGTGATCCTGAGAGTGAAATTCAAACAGTGGCAGGACAAAATTCACGGAACTCCTGTCACTGTTTGATTTTCCCTTTTGGGAATTGCCGAAGTTTGTCATTGTTGCGACAATAGTTGAGGTATTTCAGTTTTGGTATGCTCCAGAATAGTTCTTCTACAATTGGGTTTACTGTCACTAACACAGGGGTCGAAATGCTGTAAAATAATCAGATTCTCAAGGGCTTGGTGTGATCAAGAATAGTCAATTTGTGAATTGTCTGCATATTTCCCCAATGCAGTGCAACTCCCAGGCAGCTCAGAATACCCGCCAAAATAATAAACACCAAAATACAGAAAAGCAATAGCGCAAATGTGCGTTAATAATCCAATGATAACATGGTACTGTGTTGTTTTTATTTAATAACGCCAGAGAGCAGTGGCGACTCTAGGAACAATATTTAGGGGGGGCACAGAAGATACCGCAGTCAAAACTGGGGGGGCACTAATAATTTTCACCACTAAAATCATACCACTGAATAAAACTAAGAGCCCTATCACTTGGTGTGAACTAAAACACCATCACTAAAGGATAAATTTAGCGCAGACTAACAGATCATCTTGTCTGCGGTAGTCCATAAACAAGGTCGTTTGGCGCACGCTAGGAAAACTCTAAGACCTGAGCTGAGACCCAGCGCTAATGCAGTTGTGTACAGGATAGAAACACTAATAATTACTGAGCTAATGTGTTTGGTCTAATTTGCATCTTTTGCTGCACATCATCCATTAAGTGAATATTTTGTACCGCGCTACTTCTTATGAGTGTGATATACTGAGTTGCATTGATTCCATGCATCAGCATTGCTATAGCCACACAGTGCCCATCCGATACACGTCATTCATTCAATTTAATGTTTTTTATTGGTGTCTTCTTGCAAAGTTTGTATTAATAAAGTTGTTTAGTGTGTACAGGATAGAATTGTTTTCTCTTTCCCAGTGCAGAGTGCCGGGCCATACCTATCCCCCGCCCTCACAAGCTTGAATATGAACACACAGTGAATAACCTCACACCCTGCATTATTAAAAGCCTCCAAGGTGGCCGTATCCTCCATGTTTTGATGCACACATATATTAAGGCTGATGGGCATTGCATGATAAATGCCACCCAGCAGCATGTAGAATCGTTACACTGCATTTAATAGATCCAAAAGGAAGGCCAGGTGAGCGACAAAAAATTCCCTGCTGCAGCATATAAATAATACATGGATAAGTCTTGCCCTGAAACATGTGTTACTTTAAACATGGTCCACACGGTCACCCTAATAATCAACCACTTCCATACTATGAATAACCCCCAGCATAAAATGTTAAAAATTAGGTAATATGTGGATAAAGGACACTTTTATAATAGAGCCTACTGCAACGACAATGCGGACCAGATCCATTACTATGGTGAATGGGGCCAAGAGAACACCTGTGCTGCATTCCTTTCAATTGCCTGTTAATTTTGGGTGAGGACCTGTTTTTTCGGAGATAGCACCAGGGTTGAGCAGTAGGTAAAATGTTGCAATTAGCGCCCCTAAAAAATTAGCGCTGGCACCAAGTGATCTGTTAGCTGCAAAAGCGCTAGAGATTTCTAGCGCTCTCCGTGTTAAGTAAAGGACACGGAAAGTACATTAAGCTCGCAGTACAAATCGCTAATAGCAACACACTAACAGGGTTATCCAAAGAGATTCGAATTGCTTGAGAAAGGTAACCGAACGCTGAAAATCAGCGTTCGGTTACCTTTCCTGGCCATTCGGCTATCCAGAGAGCAGGCAATTCGCCAAATCCTGGCGAATTGCCTGAACATACGGTGCCTGTTCGAGGGCAGTGAAATCCCCATGAAAAAGCACTGCTTCGGCTATTCAGAGAACACAAACCAGCAGTGAAAGGTTCCCCTAATGCCCTGCCATTCGGTGGTTTAATTCGGCAAATTTATTCAGGAGAATCCCATAGGCTTCAATGTTAAAAATATTCCCGTTTTAATTCAATATCTAATAAACCGTTCATTATAAAATTCTGCAGCAAAAAGTCTCTTTATTTATAGATTTTTTAGGATACTTTAAGCATTTTTCTGAATTTTTTTAAAAAAAATTAAAAGTCCGATTTTTTTTTTTTTTTTTTTTTCAGTTTACTTATTTTTTTTGTAACAGCCCTCTTTAGTATCATTCCCTGGACCTCCTGTGAAAATTTCAGACATTTTCGCTCAGTAGTTTCTTTGCAAACAGCGTTTCATTTTCCCAGATTCATACAAATGGTTTTGCTAATTTATTCACTGCCTCCTCTAGTCACAGCTGCTTCGGCTCTGTGTGATTCGGCTCCTTTTCGGCTCCTGTTCGTCTTTTTCAAAGGTTAATCCAGATGTTTTTGCTTGTTTTCAGCGTGCATTCGGTTAGTTTTCGTCAGGTTTGCGGCAGCTTTTCCCTGCAATTCGGGGACCCTGTGGTGCTTGCTGAATACACCGCAGGGTCGCCGAAATGGGATCGGCAAAAGGAACCGAATTGAAGAGAACGAAAAGTCACCGAACGTGCGGTGACTTTTCGAATCTCTTTGGATAACCCTGTAAGTGATTTTTCCCATTTGTAGCGGGAGGCAAACGATCTGTTGGTCAGGCGCTAGACTCAATTAACCTGGCGCTAACGCAAAACCATGCGAACACAAGGGTTAACCCACACCAGGTAATAGTGCCCTAAATAAGTATATATAAATAAGATTCCAAAACCCCAGAGTAATGTGACGCAGTGAGTAATGTGACGCAGTGAGTAATGTGACGCAGTGAGTAATGTGACGCAGGGATGCCTTTTTATTGTACTAACCTGATACTTTATTTGACGCAATTCGGCAGTTTTCGCTGAATGTCTGATAGCTGCTTCAGTGACTCCACTTTTAGCAAATTACAGTGACCATTCGATAAATAGGAATTCACTATATTTTCGGCGAAATGAATTCCGAAATGTGCCGAAAAGCAAAGGATCTAAAGATGATTAGACGCTTTAGATTCTAACTACCATAATAACCCCTAAAATGCAATAAACCCAGGGAAATACAATAAAAATAAACAATGTGGCATTTAGCTACCCCTTAACATGCCATTAATCATGGGAAAACATGAAATGAATACACTGTGAGGCATGTAGCTACCTATTAACCCCTACAATGCAATTAATCAAGGAAAAAATAAAATGTATACTGTGAGGGATGAAGCCTACCCATTAACCCTTAATATACAACTAAACCAAGGCAAAAACTAACGTAATATACAATGTAATGTATAGTCAGAACATTAACCACTTCACTGCTGAGCCATTTCAACCCTGTGAAAATGCTTAAGATTAAGTGCCCGTTATTTTAATGTTTTATGACTTTTATTTCAAACTGAATATGGTCATGTTGGGTATCATTGGAAAGGCCAGAATCTGCCCTTTCCAATGACACATAGATTGTCCATATACGATGCACAGGGACGGAGATACAGCGGTCCGAAAAAGTGTGGGAAGCTGGATGCTGATTTTTGGTGGGGGGGGGGCAAGGAATAACCTAGGGGGCAATTGCCCCCCCTTGCCCCCCTGTAGAGTCGCCTATGCCAGAGAGCAATCTCACAAGCACAAATCACATAACAAAATGTGCATATAAGTAGTGGCCTCTCTGGCCGTAGCATCCTGATATACAACACCTGGTACCTGTGACGGTGGGCCTGACCTGACATGGCACAGAAGGGGTGTGAGCTACTTGAGCAGTTAACAGACATGACTGAATAAACAAAAACAAGGGATTTACTTACAACAACAGCAAAGTATATAAACAGCAAGGATCAAGAAAACACACATGAAACTAAAGACCTGAGCACTAGAAATAAACTAAAATACTGAGATACAAATACCAAAACATAGAACCAGATCAGAACAAAATGCATGAAACAGATAGCTAATCAAAAAGCAACAACATGAGAGGGCTAAATACTAGAGCAACATAAGAACATAAACCGGATTTAAAACTAGAGAAAACATGAATATCAGACATGAACTTGAACCAAGAACATAGACCTGAATATAGACAGAAGAACTAAGAAAGGACATATTAAATGCAAACATCACCTAAGCAAGACAGACCTGAACATGAATGCATGAGCTGAGTACACTGAAGCAGGATCAGGATCAGAATGAAGCTAGAATCACAGTGAGGCTTGAATCAAGACTAGGCATAGAGCACAAACTGAGAACATGGATCAGACTGAGAACAAGGATAAACTGGAGGCTAGGATCAGCGTGAATACCAAAATGAGGCAGCGCCCTTCTAAGGGCGATGCCTGCTTATATACAGAGTCCACATAAACAGTTGAGTCCAGGTGAGGTCCAGGCTTGAAGTGAACCAAAGGTCCAGAACTTGGATGCAATATCCATAGAAGCCAGAGGGGGCGCCAGAGACCCAGGACGTGACAGTACCACCCATGGACGGATTGACAACTAATGTGGCCCCTAGGAGATAGGAGATCATGGGGCCCCTTTAGGCCATCCTTGCAGAAGGTCATACCCATACAAACCCCACCTATACAACACAACGCCCACATGTATATTGTTGTGTTAAAGAATTTACTTCTTCACACCATTTTCAAAATAATTATATTAATGGGTTAAGAAAATCCACTCAGACCCAGCAGAAAATTGGGGAATCCATTGTTCCTCCTCAACGCTGTGCTGCGGCAGCTATCACCCACTCATCGCAGCTAAGGCTGCGCTGCAGCACAGGAGGTCCCTGTGGCAAACGTGTGAAACTGTCGATCAGTTTTCAGGTTTATAAGATATTTAACTTTACTGATACATTTGTACACACTGCACTGTCTGCACATTACAGACTTCACTGCAAATAAAACTCACAGTAAAGTGTGCTGTTTATGAGTGCATCAAAGAGTTGCACAGCAATAATACTTCCAGTAATGTGCTGAGTGTATCACAGAGTTCCACAGCAATAAAACTCACAGTAATATGTGCTGTGTATGAGAGTATCACACAGGTCTATTCAAAGAAAGGTGAAAAACAGGAGAACTGGCAGGAGAAGAGAACAATCTAGAGTCTAAACTAAATAGCTGATTTGGAAATTGAGATAATTGGGAGAATTTTTCTGTTTTGGCTATTTTGACCTAGAATTTTCACTTCTCCTGCCAATTCTCATGAGTTTCACCTTTCTTTGAATAGACCTGACAGAGTTCCACAGCAATAAAACTCAAAAACTATTATATTTAACTTATTATTTAGTAAACCTCCCTAGCGGTAATCCCGAGTTTGGCTCGGGGGTTAATTATCAGTACCAAAAGCAGTAACCCCGAGCCACACTCGGGATTACACTGTAGTATAATTTACCTTGTCCTTGCGATCCCCCTGATGTCCTCCCGCTGTGTCCTCCGGCCGATGCCAGAGATAAATGATATAATATAAAGTTAATGAAATAATCAGACCGCCAGGGAGGTTACACTAAAGTGTGCATATAAATACAGTATATTATTAAAATGTATTTAATTAAAATAATTGTAATATAGTTAAAATATTAAAACATATTATTAAAATAACTATATATTAAAAAAATTTAATATATTGAAATATATATGAGAAAATAAATGAGTTAGTGCAGCAGCATTGTTTGGTTTATAAAGGGGAAAAAACAATGCCGCTGCTTTCAGAACGAAAAATAAAGATTTTAGAACAGTATTTTTGATTTTTACACATTACCTAGTCATATTTGGTATCATTGGAAAGCCCAGACCCTGTCCTGTCCAATGACACCTCACTTTACCTTGTGGGTTGAACACGATGGAGATATAGGGGTTCATAGAACGGCCACCTCTCCTCGCAGCTTTTGTTTTTGATGGAACATTGTGTAATGACACACTGCACCATCGCCTTTACACTTACTCCCAGTGTGGGAAATGAGAAGGTGAGTAATTGAAGCACCATTATGTACTTTAAAAGTAAAAAGTTGACAATGGTGATGTTTTAGGCTAGGGTCAAACGAAAGCATTTTTACACGTGAACGTAAAAAAGTGCGTCCGAACGAATTGACGTATTTTTTCACGGAGTGCGCGAAAACGGTCATACGATGCGCATTTTTCGTGCGTGATTTTTTCGGATCGTCAATAAAACTCTTTTTGCGTCTGGACGTTATGTAGGCTGGACATTAGCAGTGTCTGACATCTCCTAATCATGCACACACGCCGCTATGCCGCAGCTGCGCACTCTGTACGTCCGTACTAGCGGTTCGGCGTTCTCGAAAAAATGCATTCGTTTTCCACTTGCATTGCGCGGCCGGACGTTCGTGCGACCGTACTTCGTATATTGGCCGTCATTGCCCGTCATTTGCTGCTAGTGCGGCCGTGATTATGTGCGCCAGAACGCACGTTAAAAGTGCGCTAGTCTGACCCCAGCCTTAGAACAAAAAAAAGAAAAACTAAAATTTTTATTATTTGTTTTTTTTTTAACTTTTACAGAGTACATGATCATGTTGGGCATTAATGGAAAGTTCAAACTCTATCCTTTCCAATGACACCTAAACCATCCTTGTAGATTTACCAATATGGAGATACAGGTATCCAAAGACCTCATCATCTCCTGTAATGGGATTTCCCTCCCGCTCAGGAGGAATCCCCATTTGTGACATCATCAAGCCCACACTCGATTACTCCCGTGGTCGGGGGTCGGAAGTCCCACAGTGAGGGCTGACATGCAAGCTGTCAGCCTGCTGTGGCTGAAGCCCTGCTCGGAGCCAGATTGATACCGGGCAGGGGCAAAGACAAGACGTACATGGAGCGTCCTCCGCAGCAGGGAAGGAATCCCTATCATGCTCCATGCATGAAGAGAATAATGGTCTCCAATTGTCCGTCCTTAACCCCTAAGACCCTGTCTTAGGCACACCTTGAGTTAACTCTCCTTCTGCGCAGGGAGAGAGAAAATCCTTTCAAAAAAAGGACACACGAGGCATGTAATTTTGTCTGGCAATTTCTCTCTGCCTTCCAACGGTCCCTTGACACTTATTTATACCCTGTGTCAAGGCGTTGGCTCTTTATTTCATTAATTAACATTTCAAAACATAACATCGTTCATTGGCCAGTTTCAATACAGGTCTGGTGACACATTTCTAGACAGTCCCGTGGTCTCGGCATGTGATTTCTTGAGATATCAGCATTTCTTCAGACATCAGCACCTTTTTAAGATATCAGCACTTTTTTATCACTTCAGAAAAACATTTGTAACATCAGTATCCTTGTCATTCTAAAGCCATTTGCAAACATCTTGAGAAGTGAACCTTAGTCCTTAATACTGCTGACTATCAATTTATCTTAAAACTATTATAATTCATGGGGTGTCATTTAACTACTTATAGGGTCCTTCTTATAGGTTAGCAGATGGTGGTCTGAGGATTCCTTTTCCTTCAATCCCCTCTTAGAATCATAGTATGATCATACTATTTGATTCTTTCTTTGTTCATCTATCTACTGTAAGTTGTATGGGTTGGGGAGCGAGACCCTCAATACCCATGTGGATCAATATAGAACTAGGGGGGCTGTACCTGCCACGGAACGGTAACACATGGCAGTCTCCCAGTGCCTATTTATCTTCCTAACCTACCTTTTTCAGCCAATATCATGGTCCAGAGCCATCCGGTTCTGGAACGTCATAATGGATGTGGATTGTAGTTGGTCAGCTAGGCCCTGTAAAGCTTCGCGAGTATAATTAAAACAAATCTCTGCTGGTTATAATATAAATAGTTAATCCAATCTACATTCTTTATTAATAGTAACAAGAGTGCTAGGAATGACTCAAACCCTGCCTTTACCTGATCCCTTGCTTTAAATTCATCAGGGACCCCTCTTGGTACCCCTATAACATCAATATAACACACATAACAATTTGTACGGTTATTGTTTAGGGCACTAAATTTTACCCATTCTAGCCAAACATTTACATCTGAAAATCCTGTTTCCATTACTATGCTGTCTTCATAGGTGGGATTGGCTATTGATTTGGTGTTAGGTAGGAGAGGAGGAGGTCTCACTACCTCTCCATATTTCCTGGGTAGGAATGGGTTCTCTTCCTTCTTATAAATGGCCATATCTTGGAGTTTGAACTTGTATCGAGGGAATTTGGTTGTGGCAGTTACGTATATTCCCATTACATAGACACCCGTGTCGGCCTGGGAAGGGTGTTGTATATCAGCGTCAATTGTACTGACTGAGCTCCGCTTCTTAGAGCACCGCCACCCACCTCTCCCAATCAAAGTCATACGATTTAATAGGCTTTGTCCCTTGGAACTGCGTCGATGTGCGGCGCTATCTGGTTTATATCCCCATCTGTTAACTACGGCATCAGAGGTACCATTCCCATATTGCCCGTGTCCCACCCCACTGCGCCCCAATAATCACAATTATGTCCCCAGTACTCATCGGTTACACATATATATACAGTTGCCTTGTACCGTCATCATACTGCAGTAATGGTGGACAATAAAAACAACAGTGGCCAGACAGTGATGGTTTGGGTTGGGGTTCTTTCTGGTAGGGGGTGTGGACAATAGGGGTTGTGATATATGTTCCGAAGGGGGGGGGGGGTAAACATATTATTTCAGTCTTTTTCTTCCCCACACATGCGTCTCCATTTTCTTCGAAAAGGATCATTGGTTGTCATCTTCTCTTTGTTGGAAACCAGGGCTATCTGCCCTCACATTTCTTGGTCCGGGTCCTCTTCCTGATGGAGGCCAAGGCTATTAGCTGCCCCCGTTAGTACCCCTTGTTGAGTCCTTTGTTGAATCCTCTTGACTCGAGAGGGTCCCTTGTTGAATCCGCTTGACTCGAGAGGGTCCCTTGTTGAATCCGCTTGACTCGGCTGTCCTCTGTCAGTATAGCTGTGCGGGTTATGGCTACCACCGTGGTCCATAGGCGAAATCCTCTGGTCTTTTTCCTTTCTGTAGCCGCTTTACCAGCACCTTGTCTCCTGGATTAAATAGGTGGGTAGATTTGTCTGAAAGAAAGGGGAACTTAAATATAACTTCGTCTCTGGTTGTCTCAAGGGTTGAGATCAGCTGCCTAACATATTCATCCCTTATCTGCTCTAAGTCCCTGTCTCCACTGTTAGCCTACCTGTAGACCATGGTAATGGAAAGGGTCTGCCCATAAGTATGTCAAAGGGGGGTAGCCTATGTTCCTATTAACCGCCATTCTGATTTCAGCCAGAATGATGGGGAGTACCAATTTCAATTCTTTAGCTCTTCTGTGGTTGCATATTTTTGTAAGTACAAAATAATTGGTCCCTATCCATTGTGGGAGGTCGCAAAACCCGGCATTACTAGTTTAGCTATGTCCTGTTGTGCTGCTCGTTTAGCTGCTTGGTCAGCCAGATGATTCCCTTTTGCAATAGGATCTGAGGCTCTGGTGTGTGCTCTACAAGTGTAACACCGCTATCTCTGAGAGGGCATAAGAATGCTTGCTAGGAGGCCCGTGACCAGGGTCGAATGGGAAATCTTCTTGCCATCTGCGGCCACAAATCCCTCTTTTCCCATATCGTCCCATGGTCATGGACCACACCATAAACATATTTGGAGTCAGTGTATATCGTGACAGGTCTACCCGCATAGAGCCTGCATGATAAGTGTTGTCATTGGGGCGGGTACAGGAGCCGTCAACAAAGACGACATCTGCGTCCGGAACAGGTGTTGACATGAGATCAAGGCGGGGTGCAGTTTCAGACGCAATGGAGAGAGCACAGTCATGTTCGAGTGGGATGGTATCTGAGGGATTCTTAAGACCAGTAAAGCGTTTAGGATTGGTGCTGGACCAGAGACACTTGAACTGTATGCTATGTGCAGTGCAGGGTTGCTTAGCAGTGTGACTTCATATCCACTAAAGCGCTGTGATGACATGTGCTGTGTATATATGCCCTTAAGTAAAAATAAAACATCATGGGTTGTGGTAGATGAGGATCGTACCCTAATGTGTATTGGCTTGCCATACTAACGGCCATTGCACATGCTGCCAGGGCACGCAAACAGGCCGGCATCCCTTGTACCGTTACTGGCAAATCTTTGAAGAAAAAAAAAAAAAAAAAACTACGGGGCCAACCGGCCCCCATGTTCTTGCGTCAGTACCCCGGCCTTGTTTTACAATTGTCCCTTGCAAACAGATGAAATGAAAGTACATAATCAGGGAGGCCAAGCGCGGGGCTTATCATCATTGCATTTCTGAGAACCTTAAAAGCATTTAACATTTCATTAGACCACGTTATCACATTGGATTGACCCAACAGGGTGGCTTGTCTCAGAATGTTATCGTAGTAGGAGCAGTCAGGGATCCACTGTCTGCAATAGTTTATCATGCCTAAGAATGACAGCATGTCCTTCTTAGTTTTCGGGTTGACCAGGCCCGTGACAGACTGGACTCTCTTCTGACTGATGCTCCGTTCCCCTGTCTGAGAACAAACCCTAATATTCAACTTGCGTTTGACACCACTGCATTTTTTTTTTTTAAGGGAAACCTTGTACCCACATTCCTTAACCATCTAAGAAGTGATTTACCATCCTCCGGCAGGCCTCCTCTGATGAACTGCATACGAGGAGATCATCCACGTATTGCAGCAGGACAGAACCATGGCTGGGGTGCCAGAATTTCAGTGGCCTGCAGTACAATACTGTAGACCACTGGGGCGTCAATGTACCCCTGAGATAACCTTTTCCATGTAAATTGGGTGCCTTCAAATGTGAATGCGAACAGCAATGCCGTTTCCGGATGTACAGGGATGCTAAAAAAAAATGCATTCTTCAGGTCAATTACAGAAAAAGTGTATGTGTCGCTGATATTGATGACAGAAGTGACGTGACATCTGGGACAAGTGGCGCAATTAGAATCAATAGGGAATTAACTGCGCGCAAGTCTTGAACGAACCTGACAGTCCCGTCAGCTTTGTTCACGGGGTTAATTGGGGTGCTGTATGGAAGACTACAGGTTCCAGGATATCATCCTGTAGAAACTGGTCAATCATGGGCGCAATCTGTCCTCTTTCTCTTTTTGACAATGTTTAAAAATTCTATTAATATCTTCTATTTCTATCGCCTTTTTAAGTAACTTATTCCCCACGGTCATAAACGGAAAATGGGTTTTGTTGGAGTTATTCTCATATCTTAAGGCTTATTAATGGCGATCCTTTGTTATATGCGAGTGGCCATAATAACGAAAGGCAGTATATATTCTTCTGCTTTTTTTTTTTTTTTTTTCCTATTTTCTCTTTTACTTCCTCTTTTTTCTTTTTCCCTCTCTTGGATGTGATGGGGCGAAGGGTTCAAATCCTCCATTGCCCCCACCACACCCAGACCTCTGTCTCAGTAAAGGGACGGATATATGGATTGTCTATAAGACGGAGGGGGTCGTGGTTCCCAGCTGACACGGGGTATTTCTTGTTTATTCCGTGGTATACTCTGTTCTATTTTATGCAGTCTGGCGCTGTCAGAGGACAATGGGGTCCCTCTTCTACATTGTTTCACCATTAATCATTGTCCCCCCTCCCTAATTTCATATACTGCATGTCCCACTGAGGGTCTCCCTGATAATAGGGCCATGCCTCGGTGTCGTCGAGACATAATCCTTTCACTATATCCATATAGAATGGGCTGTGGTCTCCCTGTCTGAGGAAAGGATCACAACTCCACTGCTTCTGTCCATCCCGCCATACTATCTATCCATGGGTTAATTAAATAGCAATCTGTGCCCCTACTCGTGCTACATAATCTTTACAAAACTCTCCTATTTTCAGTAAGGGATATTCTTTAACCTTGCTACTTTAAATACCCATGGTTAGTTGTACAATTGAATAATCAGGCAGGTAAAATAGAGAAAGAAAGAAAAAAGAGAGACTCTTCACAGTGCTTGAAAAGAAAAACAATTTAAATTCTTACTATATATATATCTATATATATATATCTCTCTATGCCGCATGGATCAACAAAAAAATGAGCTAATTTAAGGATAAGTAATAAAAACTTATTTAGTGAATCCTCCCCTAATCTCGAGAATCAAACTTCTAATCTTTTGCTTTTATTTTTGTTATATATAATTCCTTCATATCATAAACAAAAATTTATAAACCATAATCCAATAGTATATAAAAACTAGCTTCACAATATATATATCTCCAGTTAATAACTGTATATATGACCACATCATCCACCCCATCAGTCAGCAACTAACACACAAATGGCCAACAAACACCTCTGCTTAATACAACATACACCTCACAGCAAACAATGTCCAACAGTCAGCTCTTATATATATACATATATATATATACAATACCATCAGTATACAAAGGGGCAAAAGTCTGCATACTTTACAGATTTTCCTGCCACCCAATTAACTTATCACTCTAATAATATATACTTTAACAATATATACATATATATATACATACATAACGACTTTTCCGCCTCACCTTGCGGATTGTTCGTTATTTTACTTATAACTCTATTATCACAACTGATGGACGTCTGTTTTACCTTACAGATCGTTCAGCAGTGAATCTTAACACTCTAATATTCTTATACTCTAATATTCTTATACTGTAATATTCTTATACTCTAATATTCTTATACTCTAATATTCTTATACTCTATACATTTTATAGGGTTAACGCAAGGTGTGATCAATTGGACATATAATGTCCCTTCTATTGAGTGTGGTCCCTGACCCACTCCATCTTTAAATAAACGGCCCCTGGCAACGTTTTCTTTAATTTGTAATAAACGGCCCCTGGCAACGTTTCCTTTTAATTCTATAATAAACGGCCCCTGGCAACGTTTTTCTTTTAATTTCTATAGACATGGACAACTAACTTTAGTTCGAGATAAACGCTGTCATTGCCCTCATCCAGACAAGACAATATACTCACCAGGACGAGGGTGACCGTTCATGTCGGCAGTGCCTCCAGATTGAAGAGAATAATGGTCTCCAATTGTCCGTCCTTAACCCCTAAGACCCTGTCTTAGGCACACCTTGAGTTAACTCTCCTTCTGCGCAGGAGAGAGAAATCCTTTCAAAAAAAGGACACACGAGGCATGTAATTTTGTCTGGCAATTTCTCTCTGCCTTCCAACGGTCCCTTGACACTTATTTATACCCTGTGTCAAGGCGTTGGCTCTTTATTTCATTAATTAACATTTCAAAACATAACATCGTTCATTGGCCAGTTTCAATACAGGTCTGGTGACACATTTCTAGACAGTCCCGTGGTCTCGGCATGTGATTTCTTGAGATATCAGCATTTCTTCAGACATCAGCACCTTTTTAAGATATCAGCACTTTTTTATCACTTCAGAGAAACATTTGTAAACATCAGTATCCTTGTCATTCTAAAGCCATTTGCAAACATCTTGAGAAGTGAACCTTAGTCCTATAATACTGCTGACTATCAATTTATCTTAAAACTATTATAATTCATGGGGTGTCATTTAACTACTTATACAGGGTTATCCAAAGAGATTCGAAAAGTCACCGCACGTTCGGTGACTTTTCGTTCTCTTCAATTCGGTTCCTTTTGCCGATTGCATTTCGGTGACCCTGCGGTGTATTCAGCAAGTACCACAGGGCCCCCGAATTGCAGGGAAAAGCTGCCGCAAAACCTGACGAAAACTAACCGAATGCACGCTGAAAACAAGCAAAAACATCTGGATTAACCTTTGAAAAAGACGAACAGGAGCCGAACAGGACCGAACAGGAGCCGAACAGGAGCCGAAAAGGAGCCGAATCACACAGAGCCAAAGCAGCTGGACGTAGAGGAGGCAGTGAATAAATTAGAAAAAACCATTTGTATGAATCTGGGAAAATGAAACGCTGTTTGCAAAGAAACTACTGAGCGAAAATGTCTGAAATTTTCACAGGAGATCCAGGGAATGATAATAAAGAGGGCTGTTACAAAAAAATAAGTAAACTGAAAAAAAAAAAAAAAATGACTTTTAATAAAAAAAAATAAATCTGAAAAATGCTTAAAGTATCCTAAAAAATCTATAAATAAAGAGACACTTTGCTGCAGAATTTTATACTGAACGGTTTATTAGATATTGAATTAAAACGGGAATATTTTTAACATTGAAGCCTATGGGATTCTCCTGAATAAATTTGCCGAATGAAACCACCGAATGGCAGGCATTAGGGGAACCTTTCACTGCTGGTTTGTGTTCTCTGAATAGCCGAAGAAGTGCTTCTCTATGGGGATTTCACTGCCCTCGAACAGGGACCGAACAGGCACCGTATGTGCAGGCAATTCGCCAGTATTTGGCGAATTGCCTGCTCTCTGGATAGCCGAATGGGCAGGAAAGGTAACCGAACGCTGATTTTCAGCGTTCGGTTACCTTTCTCAAGCAATTCGAATCTCTTTGGATAACCCTGATAGGGTCCTTCTTATAGGTTAGCAGATGGTGGTCTGAGGATTCCTTTTCCTTCAATGCACATCTATGCACTGAAGCGCAGAAGCAAGACATCCTGAAAAGGCCCCAATCTGATCCCCCCTCATCCGAGCCTCTGGGTGGTGTCCGAAGGGTCGGTCCTCCCCTAGTACCACCACTCGTCTGTCTACAGCAAATCAGAAAGGTGCTGCCCACGCAGTAACATTAAATGAAATATAAAATAGACTTAACTGTAACCTTAATCACTTACAATGCAATAGATGGCCGGAGAATCATGGGAGGTGTAGTTCAGAAACATCGGGGTTGGGGTGTCGGCGTTTGACAGCCCTATTCTAGAATAATTCTATTCTAAAGGGTGTGTCATGTGCTAGAATAGTTCTATATTAAAGGGTTTGGTGTGCCTTAGAATCCCTTTCAGCTCTGGTCTGGTAGGCTATAGAAGAGTTCTTCGTACTCTAGGATAATTTTATTAAAACTATGTTTGATTAGCTCTGCTGTCTCTCAGACTGGCATGTCATTGAATAACTCCCGACTCTTTTCACTAACACTGGGCTTAGTACGCAATAGAATCTTTCGCAACTAGAATCTGTTGACTTGCTACGCTGAAGAGCTGATGTCCACAAGCTCGGCGCACCTGATGTTTTGAAACTACATTTCCTTTGATGATCAGTTAATCGTTAAGCCACGTGGAAAGAACGAAAAGTGTAGTTTCAAAACATTTAGATAGAGTGCTGGGTCTAATTACCCAAGCTTTAGAACGTAGTTATACCAGCCCTGTGTTAGGCATCGTCTGAAATAATTATACTACATGTTTGGTGATTTACAGAATAGCTTCATGATGACAGGAATTGGTGCACTCTATGATACGTTTACTAAAAGCTGGTTTGGTATCTTACAGAATGGAGAAGCAGATGCTATTTGTGTGGATGGCGGAGATGTTCACAGAGGCTCCATGACACCTTACAAATTGAAACCCATCGTTGCAGAAAACTATGGCACTGCACAAGGTAACACAATGCTGGAGGCAGACCTATTACTGTCACATAAAATCCACAAATTAGTGTGCAATAGTAGCATCTTCTATCCCCCTAAATTAGCAATCAGAATTGAGAAAATAGTATATATATTAATTAGTTATTAATTTAATGTTTAGCCCTTGGGGTAACCCAAAATTATTGTCAAAGACAGCGATTTCGGATCAGGCTACGAGTAGACATTCCACCCGTGTCTGTCCAAGTACGGCTTAAACAAACCCTAGATTCAATATAATTTAGAAATTGCAGATTCATTTCACATCCATATTTACAGAAAAAAGGGGGTATGCAATGTCTTTTAAAGCAATCCAATCGAAAACCGCACTTTATTAGCAGAGACTGGACACATACCCATGTTAAAACACCAATCTCTCATTAAGTCATACAGGGTTATTCAGAGAGCGGTGAAAAGCAGGAGAATGACTGGAGAATGAAAAATTCTAGGTCAAAATAGCCGATTTGGAAAGTGAGATGAAAGGGATAATTTTTCTGGTTTGGCTATTTTGACCTAGAATTTTTCATTCTCCAGTTATTCTCCAGTCATTCTCCTGCTTTTCACGCTCTCTGAATAACCCGGATAGAAATTCGTTCAATAAACCGCTATTTCTAGCAATAAATATAGCAGAAATATAATAATACTGATCAGTTCTCACAATTCTAAAACTCCTCATAAGAGAGTTTATTTAGCCTCGATCAGCTCATTTATTAAATACCCTTTTAGCCTCTGCTTCTTAATCTAGACAGGTTCCGGGCTATAAATCTCCATCAATGTATAGGGCATATGTATCCCATAAATTTAACACTCCTTTGTTTATCAGATGGCTTTATATACACAACCAAAAATTAACTGCATTTATATTGAAGGCAGAAAAAGAGGCAGAAAAACATTTCTCAGGGCTCAGTTATTCCACACGGATATCAATGAATACATTTTATGTCTGTCTCTGCTACTTAAATATGCGCGGGTACTCGAGCTACTGTTTCTACTCGAGTTTTCATGTTCATTCTAGAGCGCATTGATTAAGTTGTCTCACTATCAAAATGGAACAAAGAATATTTTTAAAGACATTGGATTCCGGTATCCCAGGGTGAATTTATACATGGAAATTAGATCTGTCAATAAGTAGCTATCAGTAGCGCATAATATAGTCAATTCATAGCATACTGGTCCTTGGGTTAAATCCATTGCAACAGAGCCTTTGCAATCAGAAATACCCTCTCCTGTATTTCCAGGTGCTTCTTTATGTTGTTCTTTTTGGGTATGGAACACTGGAGAGTTATATGTCAATGCGTAGGTGAACAAGCAGTACATAAGGATAAAACGTAACTTTTAATCAGAAAAACAAGTAAAAATCCCTCACTATATAAGCGGCGATATCAGCCAAGTGACTCAAGGTGAAAGAGCAACATTGCAACAAAAATGAAAATAAGCCAGTGAATAAAAAAAGCACATACAAGTGCAGCAAAGAAAAACAATATTAAGTCAATTCCCTCAGTCCACTGGATTTGTCAAGGATTATGCCTTCTAAAATACTTTCTACTCTGGCGATGTTTTAATTTGTCACTTCCCTGTTATACAGGGTGTGGTGGCTTGCGCCACCCCTACTCCACTTTCCTGGGTTCAATACATTTATGAAGTCTGCTTGCAGTGTACCTATCAATTCTCTTCCTCTCTTTTCTTTGCTATAAACACAATCCCACGAAGGATTGTTTTCTTGCTTATTGAGATGCTTTGATTACAAAGCATTTAGGCACTGCTACAAATTATACAGACTCCTATACTTATACATTTTTTTAATATTGTTTCTTTGTTACACTTGTGTGTGTTTTTTTTATTCACTGGCTTATTTTCATTTTTGTTGCACTGTTGCTCTTTCACTTTGAGACACTTGGCTGATATCTCCACTTATGTAGTGAGGGATTTTTACATGTCCTACGACCAGGGTTGTATTTCCTCTTGTATCATGTAAGTCTGCTGTTTGTGCTTCTCCATTGTAAAGCGTTATGGAATCTGTTGGCGCTGTATAAGTACTTGTAACTGTAACAATTCAATGTTCTTGAACCCAGGACATACTTGAAAACGAGAGAAATCTCAATGTATCCGTCCTGGTAAAATACTTTATAAATAAATAAATGTTTTTCTGATTAAAAGTTACGTTTTATTTTTTCTTATGTATTGCTTGTTCACCTAGGCATTGACATATAACTCTCCATTTAAATTTCCGGGTTACCCCCTTGTTGCATTAGGTGCCTTTTTTTTTCCTAATTAATATCATTGAGAGACTTACTATTCCATTTCTCCAGGTATGGAACACTGCATAACAATGGAAACGATGTTAAGATGAGTAGGACAGGGTTTCTCAACATTCTTGCTCTGGAGTGAGAAACCTATAAAATTATTTTTATTGTTTCAAGGAACCTACTATAAAACCTTAATATGTATCACGCACCACTGTGCCATGTGGTTTGCACAGTACATAATGGTTTTTTTTTCCCCAGTAATTATTTCTTGTGGGACCATTGAGATTTCACCATAAACCTAATATTTCATGATAGAACCTTTGTAGCGCATCAAAAATAGATTTAAAGGTAGACTTCAACAAAGAGATATATCAAACATAAAGTGCGTCAGTCTTAAAGTGCTTCAATCTTAAGGCTGGGGTCAGACGAGCGCAGTGTTAACGTCCGTGTTGCCGCACATAAGTACGTCCGTGATAGCATACAATTGTGTTAAATGGAGCCCCACACACGAAGTACGTCCACACAGAAGTGCGGGGACTGACGGACGCTGCAAACGGACGCAGGTTAGGCAAGAACGTAATACTGCTAGAACGGACGTGCGGAGTGCGCCATGTCCACAACGTCTGCATAGCTTTGTGTGTGAGTGATGGAGCATGGTCAGACGGACTGCATTTATACGTCCAGCATTTTTGACGGACAGAATGTTTTTTCATTGTAATTTATTTTTTCCCTCCTACATCCGTCAAAAATAACTTCAGTGAAAAAACGGACTGTGTGACCACTACTGCGTCATCCGTACTGACGATGTCCGTACTGCACGGACGTACAGTCCGTAGAAATCACGCTCGTCTGACCCTAGCCTTAGGTGACAAATATTCAATCAATGTACACATATAAAAGTGCAATGTGCCATAGAACACAGTAAAGTGCAACAATATATATAAAATTGCAGCAGTGCGATGGGTATAAGAGAGTCTATAAAGTGCGACAGTGTCCAAATGTGCAAATTCAATGATATCCAATACAACAGTATGAATACCAGTGGGAAAAATTCCTTAAACTTTACTTCTCTTTATGTTCAAGCGATGCACAAATATAGTCCTCCTTTGAATTTGCACATTTTGCACATTCGGACACTGTTGCACTTTATAGACTCTCTTATACCCATCGCACTGCTGGAATTTTATATATTGTTGCACTTTACTGTGTTCTATGGCACATTGCACTTTTATGTGTGTACATTGATTGAATATTTGTCACCTTAAGATTGAAGCACTTTATGTTTGATATATCTCTTTGTTGAAGTCTACCTTTAAATCTATTTTTGATGCGCTACAAAGGTTCTATATATAATTTCATTTTTGGTTAATGCAGATTTTGGTTGTTTTTTCTGTATATTGCGCTTATCCCTTTGGGCAGCATCTCACTACTTATTAGTTATAATTTAACTACTTCATAACACTATAGTAATCTGGTTTATAAATAGGCGCCTACGCTGTATGAGATATATATATATATATATCTTTCTTCTTTCTAATATTTCATGACCCTGTGGATCAGTGTTTCTCAATTCCGGTCTTTAAGTCCCCCTAACAGGTCAGATCTTAAGGATCACCTTGGCTAAATGCAGACTGAATCCTGCAATCACTGAGCATGAGCAGCAAATCATATCACCTGTGTTGTGCTTCAGATATCTGCAAACCTGGCCTGTTAGTGAAACTTGAGGACCGGAGTTGAGAAAACATTGCTGTGGATCACAAACCCCAATATAGCATTTTGGCAAGTTACACAAAGTAATCACATAATGGGGGTAATTAATGCCAAAATGACTCACACGGAAAAGCTTCCAAAATTACTGCACACCTTTGTATCATAGCTATTAGAAGCCTAAACATGACGGCTATTTGGAAAGGAAGACATTAAGGACTATAGTTTATTACAACTGAATTGATAGAAATGTTTTCAATGCCCGACTTGTGTGACAAGTAATCGCCTAATGTAATAGAAATAGTGATTCAAAATGGCTTCCATCTGTGAGCTAGAATCGAAATAGTGAAAGGATTAAATGCCTCACTGGTATTGGGTTCCCCGAAAATAAGGCACTGTCGTAAAAATTTTTGACCCCAACAAACCACACTAGGTCTTATTTTTTGGGCAATTCTTATTTTTTTTTATGTACAACAATCCACAGTTATTCATGTACAACAGTCTACATTTATTCATGTACAAAAATATACCATACATTAATTCAAATACTGTAACGGTGCGCTATGGCACTCACCTTATTTTTTGTTATGAACCATACAGAGTAGGAACTTACTCAGTTCAGTAGCCTGCAGGGCAGTCCTACAGTCAATGACTAGATTCTGTATTATTACAATCATACAGAGTAGGAACTCACTTAGTTCTAGGGATGTGCCTTTCGATTTGGACCGATTCATATTTTTCACAAATCGGTCCGATTCGTGGCTTCGGATTCTGCCAATTTTCCGAATCGGATCGGATCCGAAAACGGCAAATACGAAAAGATTTTTGATCCGAAACGAAAAGATCTTCGTGTTTTCGTATGGACGTGAAATGTGTAAAATTGCAAGTCATTTTCATTCCAATTCGTGATTTCGGTTCCATTTCGGACATCGTATTTTTCGGTTCCATTGCTGATTCTGTAGTTCCATATTGTTTCCAATGATTCGATATTTCTGTCGATACGATATTTCTGTCGATACGATAATTCTTTCGATACTATCTTTTTTTATTAAATAAAGATCCTTTTTTTTTTTATGAATATGCATTGCACAACTTTATTTAATCATATTAAAATGGTATGAAAGGAACAAAAATGAACAAAACGATTTAAAATATGCAAAAATAAAATACTGACCCAAGTGGTCTAACTTTAAAGAAAAAAACAGGACAAAAGGTTTTAAAACATAAAAAAAGCTGAACAAAATGATCAGAAATGAAAAAAAAAAATGCAGCATATGAATCCGCACACTTTCTGCGCGGTATAATTAATGCAGCATATGAATACGCACACTGCGGGGAACAAGCGCCTCTCTGCACGGTATAATTAATGCAGCATATGAATACGCACACTGCGGGGAACAAGCGCCTCTCTGCGCGGTATAATTTAGGCTAGGGTCAGACGAACGCATTTTTACGTTGTCTGTGAAAAAGTGCGTTCGAACGAATAGACGCATTTTTTCACGGAGTACGCGATAGCGGTCATACTATGCGCCTTTTCGTCCGTGATTTTGTACGGATCATCAATAAAACCCTTTTTGTGTCTGGACGTTATGTTGGCTGGACATTAGCAGCGTCTGACGTCTCCTAATCACACACACACGCCACTAGCGGACGCAGCGCACTCTGTACGTCAGTACTAGTGGTTTCACGTTCTCGAAAAAATGCGTTTGTTTGCCGCTTGCGTTGCGCGGCCGCACTTTTGTGCGACCGTACTTCGTATATTGGCCGTCATTGCCCGGCATCTGCTGCTAGCACGGCCGTGATTAAGTGCGGCTGCACGCGCGTTCGCACTGCCTCAGTCTGACCCTAGCCTAAGGCTAGGGTCAAACGAAAGCATTTTTACACGCAAACGTAAAAAAGTGCGTCCGAACGAATTGACGTATTTTTTCACGGAATGCGCGAAAACGGTCATACGATGTGCATTTTTTGGACGTGATTTCTTTCGGATCGTCAATAAAACTCTTTTTGCGTCTGGACGTTATGTAGGCTGGACATTAGCAGTGTCTGACATCTCCTAATCACGCAAACACGCCGCTATGCCGCAGCTGCGCACTCAGTACGTCCGTACTAGCGGTTCGGCGTTCTCGAAAAAATGCGTTCGTTTTCCACTTGCGTTGCGCGGCCAGACTTTCGTGCGACCGTACTTCGTATATTGGCCGTCATTGCCCGTCATTTGCTGCTAGTGCGGCCGTGATTAAGTGCGCCAGAACGCACGTTAAAAGTGCGCTGGTCTGACCCCAGCCTAATGCAGCATATGAATACGCACACTGTGGGGAAGCGCCTTTCTGCGCGGTATAATTAATGCAGCATATGAATACGCACACTGCGGGGAGGCGCTTCTCTGCGGTATAATTAATGTGTACGTCTGTGTTATATGTATATGCAGTTGCAAGAAAAAGTATGTGAACCCTTTGGGATTACGTGGAGTTTTGCATGAATTGGTCATAAAATGTGCTCTGATCTTCATCTAAGTCACAACAATTTGAAAAACACCATCTGCTCAAAATAATACAACACAAACATTAAATGTTTTCATGTTTTTATTGAACAGAACATGTAAACATTCACAGTGCAGGGTGGAAAAAGTATGTGAACCTTTGGACTTAATAACTGGTTGACCCTCCTTTGGCAGCAATAACCTCAACCAAACGTTTCCTGTAGTTGCAGATCAGACCTGCACAACGATCTGGAGCAGTGGCGTAGCGTGGGGGGGCTGGGGGGGCCGTGGCCCCGGGCGCAGTTTTGTTAGGGGCGCATTCGCGCCCCTAAAACTGGCCCGGGGGTTGAGGGACCCAGATGCCGGGCAGCGCGGGAGCGCCTGCCCGGTCTTGAACAGTCCATCCTGTGAAGTGGATGCGGCTGTGTGCGTGCGCAGCCGGTCACGTGGTCCGGCTAATCAGGTGGTACTGAGTCTCTGCACCACCTGACTGGCCGGACCGCGTGACCGGCTGCGCACGCACACAGCCGCATCCACTTCACAGGACGGACTGTTCAAGACCGGGCAGGCGCTCCCACGCTGCCCGTCGGCATCTGGGTCCCTCAACCCCCTGCCGGAGCTGGGGCAACAATCCAGGTGAGAGCTGGGGCAAATCCATGAGCTGGGGGCAAATCCATGTGTGACCTGGGGGCAAATCCATGTGTGACCTGGGGGCAAATCCATGAGCTGGGGGCAAATCCATGAGCTGGGGGCAAATCCGCTGGGGGCAAATCCATGAGCTGGGGGCAAATCCGCTGGGGGGCAAATCCATGAGCTGGGGCAAATCCATGAGCTGGGGGCAAATCCATGAGCTGGGGCAAATCCATGAGCTGGGGGCAAATCCATGAGCTGGGGGCAAATCCGCTGGGGGGCAAATCCATGAGCTGGGGGGCAAATCCATGAGCTGGGGGCAAATCCATGAGTGAGCTGGGGCAAATCCATGAGCTGGGGGCAAATCCATGAGCTGGGGCAAATCCATGAGCTGGGGGCAAATCCATGAGTGAGCTGGGGGCAAATCCATGAGCTGGGGGCAAATCCATGAGCTGGGGCAAATCCATGAGCTGGGGCAAATCCATGAGCTGGGGCAAATCCATGAGTGAGCTGGGGGCAAATCCATGAGTGAGCTGGGGCAAATCCATGAGCTGGGGCAAATCCATGAGCTGGGGGCAAATCTATGTGTGAGCTGGGGCAAATCCATGAGCTGGGGGCAAATCCATGAGCTGGGGCAATATCCATGTGAGAGCTGGGGCAATTTCGATAACGTGTCCACAGGTTGGGGGGGGGGCGCACAATTCTTGGCTGGCCCCGGATGCTGACAACCCACGCTACGCCACTGATCTGGAGTAATTTTGGACCACTCCTCTTCACAAAACTGTTTCAGTGTAACGCTATTCTTGGGATGTCTGATGTGAATCGCTCTCTTAAGGTCATGCCACAGCATTTCAATCGGGTTGAGGTCAGGACTCTGACTGGGCCACTCCAGAAGGCGTATTTTGTTTTGTTGAAGCCATTCTTTTGTTGAATTACTTGTATGCTTTGGGTCATTGTCCTGCTGCATCACCCATCCTCTGCGGAGCTTCAGTTGGCGGACAGATGGTCTTACGTTTTCTTGCAAAATGTCTTGATAAACTCTGGAATTCATTTTTCCATCATGACAACAATCCGTCCAGGCCCTGAGACAGCAAAGCAGCCCCAAACCATGATGCTCCCTCCGCCATGTTTTAGAGTGGGGATGAGGTTTTGATGTTGGTGTGCTGTGCCTTTTTTTCTCCACACATACAGGGTAATTCAAAGAGATCCGAATTGCTTGAGAAAGGTAACCGAACGCTGAAAATCAGCTTTCGGTTACCTTTACTGGCCATTCGGCTATCCAGAGAGAAGGCAATTTGCCAAATCCTGGCGAATTGCCTGCACATACGGTGCCTGTTCGGTGCCTGTTCGAGGGCAGTGAAATCCCCATGAAAAAGCACTGCTTTTCAGAGCACAAAAACCAGCAGTGAAAGGTTCCCGAAATGCCCTGCCATTCGGTGGTTTAATTCTGCAGGTTTATTCAGGAGAATCCCATAGGCTTCAATGTTAAAAATATTCCCGTTTTAATTAAATATCTAATCAACCGTTCATTATAAAATTCTGCAGTAAATAGTCTCTTTATTTATAGATTTTTTAGGATATTTTAAGCATTTTTCTGGATTTTTTTTTAAGTTTACTTATTTTTTCTTTGTAACAGCCCTTTTTATTATCATTCATTGGACCTCATATGCAAATTTCAGACATTTTCACTCAGTTTCTTTGCAAACAGCATTTCAGTTTTCAAACATTCATGCAAACTGTTTTCCTAATTTATTCACTTCCTCATCTGCGGGCTCGGCTTTTTCCGAGGCTGCGATCGGCTCCTGCTCGGGTTTTTCCGTGGTTTTCGGCAGATTAATCCAGATGTTTTTGCGTGTTTTCGGTGTGCATTCGCCGGGTTTTGCGGTTAGTTTTCGTCAGGTTTGCGGCAGCTTTTCCCTGCAATTCGGGGACCCTGTGGTGCTTGCTGAATACACCGCAGGGTCACCGAAATGGGATAGGCAAAAGGAACCGAATTGAAGAGAACGAAAAGTCACCGGACGTGCGGTGACTTTTCGAATCTCTTTGAATTACCCTGATAGTGTTGTGTGTTTTTTCCAAACAACTCAGTTTTGGTTTCATCTGTCCACGGAATATTTTGCCAGTATTGCTGTGGAACATCCAGGTGCTCTGTTGCAAACCTCAAACGTGCTGCAATATTCTTTTTGGACACAAATGGCTTCCTCCGTGGTGTCCTCCCATGTACTCCATTCTTGTTTAATGTTTTCCTTATTGTAGATGTGTCAACAAAAATGTTAGCATGTGCCAGAGATTTCTGTAAGTCTTTAGCTGACACTCTAGGATTCTTCTTTACCTCATTAAGCATTCTGCGCTGTGCTCTTGCAGTCATCTTTACAGGACGACTACGCCTAGGGAGAGTAGCAACAGTGCTGAACTTTCTCCATTTGTAGACAGTCTGTCTTACCGTGGACACATGAACATCAAGGCTTTTGGAGATACTTTTGTAACCCTTTCCAGCTTCATGCAAGTCAACAATTTTTGATCGTAGGTCTTCTGAGAGCTCTTTTCTGCGAGGCATGGTTCACATCAGGCAGTGCTTCTTGAAACCAGTAAACCCAAAACTGGTGTGTGTTTTTAAAGGGCAGGACAGCTTTCAGCAACACATCCAATAATATCACACTGATTGGACTCAAGGTTGGCTCACTCCTGGCTCCAATTAGCTCTTGGAGAAGTCATTAGGCTAGGGGTTCACATACTTTTTCCACCCTGCACTGTGAATGTTTACATGTTATGTTCAATAAACACATGAAAACATGTAATGTTTGTGTTGTATTATTTTAAGCAGACTGTGTTTTTCAAATTCTTGTGACTTGATGAAGATCAGAGCACATTTTATGACCAATTCATGCAAAACTCCACGTAATCCCAAAGGGTTCACATACTTTTTCTTGCAACTGTATCCTGTTTGTATATTATAACTTAAAATGCAATAAAATTAGTATTTTCAATAATTTACCACTATGTTGCTATCCAGGGTGCTGCTCGATAGAAAATCAGAATGCATATATTTTTAACAGCAGATTTACTCTTTCCGATAGAAGTCTTTCGTCCGTTAAACATATAGGCAGTCAGATTTTCTAACGATCAGGATCAAGACGCTGGACAGCAACAGTGCTATCCAGCATCCTGATCATTAAACATATATACATTCTGATTTTCTAACGGCCGCACGGACTTACTCTATCCAAAGTTCCGATATAAAACATCGGGACTTTGGATAGATTTCGAGTATCCGAAAGTGAAAAAAAAAAAATAGTCGAAATCTATCCAAAGTCCCGATGTTTCAAATCTGGACGTCGGATAGAGTAAGTTCTGGATTTAGCCCCCTAGTTGCCACCAATGGTGGAGATAGGGGGTTCCAATGAACCCCCTATCTCCCGATCCGTGGCAGATAGGGGTTAATGTTTGGTATTGTTGGATCGGCCAGAGCACGCTCTTTCCAACCATACCAAACATGACCATGTTAAAAGTTGAGAGAAAATATAAAAAAAAAATTGAAAAAAAAGTTTTTTGTTTTTGTTAATGCAGCAATATTGTTCCCATTCAATTATAATGTGAACAATGATGCTGCACTAACGATTTTTGTATGGGTTGCGTTTGTTAAAAATTGTGTAATTTTCACCCAAAAAAATGTATGTAACAAGTCCCCCATCTCTAATTTTTTTAACAAGCGCAACTCATAGAAAATATAACAGTAAACGCTCGCATGTTAAAATGTGAAAAAACATCACTTTACTCCTTGTAAATTATTGAAAATTCAAATTTTATTGCATTTTAAGTTATAATATACAGACAGGATACATATACATATAACAGAGACGTATAAATTAATTATACCGCAGAGAGGCGCTTCCCCGCAGTGTGTGGATTCATATGCTGCATTAATTATACCGCAGAGAGGTGCTTCCCCACAGTGTGTGGATTCATATGCTGCATGAATTATACCGCGGAGAGGTGCTTCCCAGCAGTGTGTGGATTCATCTGCTGCATTAATTATACCACAGAGAGGCGCTTGTTCCCCGCAGTGTGCATATTCATATGCTGTATTAATTATACCGCGCAGAGAGGCGCTTGTTCACCGCAGTGTGCCTATTCATATGCTGCATTAATTTTTTTTTCGTTTTAAATCATTTTATTTTTTCTGTTTTTTTTTTTTCGTTTCTGATAATTTTACTCATCTTTTTTTTCCGTTTTAAAACCTTTTATTCTGGTTTTTATTTTTAAAGTCAGACCATTTGGGTCAGTTTTGGGTTTTTTAAAAGGTTTTGTTCATTTTTGTTCCTTTCATACCATTTTAATATGATTAAATAAAGTTGTGCAATGCATATTCATAAGAAAAAAAAGGATCTTTACCATTTTAATATGATTAAATAAAGTTGTGCAATGCATATTCATAAGAAAAAAAAGGATCTTTACCATTTTAATATGATTAAATAAAGTTGTGCAATGCATATTCATAAGAAAAAAAGGATCTTTATATAATAAAAAAAACAATAGAATCGGCAGAATTACCGTATCGACAGAATTATCGTATCGACAGAAATATCGGATCCGAAAAACCATTAGTTTAAGTCAAAAGGAATAGACACTTTGAAACGAGGAGAACAGACGTTCCGAAAAACACGAAAATTTCCGATATCACGAAAAAAAAGTCGATTCGAAAAACGAGCCAATTCGATAACACGAAAATGGGCGAAATCACAGAAAAAAAGTCGATAAGAAAAACGAGCCGAAACGAGCCGAAAAGAAAATCGGCCGAAATGATCTGAAATTAAAAGTTACAAAATCCGAACGAAGCGAACCAAAACGAACCGAAAAAAAAAATCGGTGCACATCTCTACTTAGTTCAGCAGCCTGCAGGGCAGGCCTTCAATCAGAGATTGGATTCTGTATTTTCTCAGCTATACAGAGTAGGAACTCGCTGAGTTCAGTAGCCTGCAGGGCAGGCCTACAATCAGAGATTGGATTCTGTATAGCGACTCGGAATACACAGATACTTAGCGAGGTAGGTGAGTTGTGCAGCCTGCAGGACAGTCACACAATGAACAAACTTGGAGTTTAGGCTGCAAGCAGGAGGTACATACAACAGGCCACTGGAGCAACGATTTAGTCTCATGAACTGACAGAACAGACGCAACTGGACGCCTTGCGATTAGGGCTCACACCAGATAAACAACAGAGACCTCAGGGCAGTACAAACAATAAACTAGAATCCTGAATAGCACACAGACAAAAATACAAAGGGGATCAAGTGAGAGAATGTTCAATAGGAATAGCCGGGTCAGTCAACAATACAGGGTCCTTGTACAAGCAAATATTCGGTAACAGAAATCAGAGCAATATCCAAAAGCAGGCGATTCGGGAACTTTACTCCATGTCAGGGCGAGGAGCAGATCCTCTCGCCCTGCTTTAAAGGCTGGTGGCTACTCATCAATATGCCAAGCCCCGCCCCCTCAGATGCCGATCTGCCAGCTCCAACTACTGGCAACCGGCCAGCCATCGATGCCACAGGGCGCCCTGACCCCCCAGGAAGCGGTTTGGGGGCCGAGGACGTAACAAATACATAACATAATAACACACTATAATACCACACTATAATACCATATAATATCGTACCTAATACCATACCAGTACTATAATACCAGTAGAAGTCTTACAAGACAGGAGTGAGTGGCAAAGTTAAGAATAGGGTGATCAGAGCAATCGGGGGTGCCGTACCTTGGCTTATGCAGCTTTGCTCCCTCTGCGGCTCTTGCCCTTTATGCCACCACCAGCCCTGAGAATGATCACAAATAGGTCTTATTTTTGGGGTAGGTCTTATACTTTAGCAATTATCAAAAATAGTACTATGTCTTATTTTCGGGGAAACACGGTAGTATAATTCAAAGTCAGTTATGGTTTCTGTTACAAGTGAAGTGGTGGCATTTTCACTGGTATAAACCCTGAACAAGCGGGTATACCTTTTGGAATTACCAAACATCAGTTCAATTTTAGATTGAGCAGGACACATTAGAGTGATATCACACTGGGCACAGCAATCCCAGAACATTTCGATTCATGAACTGAGACCGAACAGTGAGAGAAATGACACCTGCACCTGATTGTTTAGCTCAGTCATAAATATTGTCATTTCGAGGATTATTTCCTGCACTGTTTGAAAATTGCAATATTGAAAGTGTGGAGTTTGCTCCTCATGTCCAGAAGATGGAATATCCACATGAAATAGAGTGAGAGAAGGTCTTCAACTGTTCGACTAAACCATTCAGCATTCTGTTAGCCAATGGTTTCATCATTTATTACACAAGCCTTTTATATTTCTGATATTCTCTTTTGTCTTACAGAGGTTGATACCTGTTACAGCGCTGTGGCCGTGGTGAAAAAATCAAGTACATTCATGTTTAAAGACTTGCAGGACAAGAAATCCTGCCACACAGGAATCGGAAAGAGCGCTGGCTGGAACGTCCCCATAGGGCTTCTTCTTGACAAAGAATTAATACCATGGGCTGGCCCAGACATAGAAAGTATTGAAAAAGGTACATGGATCATATATCGCATTGGACAGTAGCTAAATGGATACTCTAGAGCTAAAATGGGAGGGGGGAACAGAAAGGTTAAACATCAACCCCTTCTGACTTTTTCTGTGCCGTAAGCTGCAGCAGTCACGTGACCGCAGAGGTGGCCAGACGCTTGAGCGAGCGTCTAGCCAATCCAATGGATCTCAATGCCAGCGTGCTTAGAAAGCCATTGGTGGAACCTAGGTTTCGAAGGTCTTAAAATTTGGGAACCTGAGGGGGATCAGGGCACTCCCAGGATTGTCACCACTCAAATAATATTGAGTGGACAGAATGCATAGAGTGGCACTTTAATATTTATAAGTTGTCAAAATATTCCAATTGAAAAGCAGTATCTCCGGAGAAAACCTCCAGAAACCTAGCGATCACCCAGGAAAATAGGAGACTATACCAAAACGAGTAAAAGATACATTCTTTATTAATACTGTTAAAGTCAAGAAAAGAAATGAATTTGAGTAAAAACATATACACATCTTATAACCTATACCCTATCCTGCAGTGTTTCATTCCATGGGGTACAGAGCACAAAGGTTATTATTGTAGTCATGGCCGGCATTGTTATCTACGTACACATCTAATGCGGGATAATAACAACTAGTATACACCATTATCTGCATCTCCATGTGCGTGAAGTTTCACTGTATAAAGAATAATTGCAGTATAACCAATATATGATGTGAAATAACAATACTAGCCATGACTGCAATAATAACTTTTGTGCTCTGTACCCCATGGAATGAAACAATGCAGGATAGGGTATAGGTTATAAGATGTGTGTATTTATTTACTCCAATATTAATTTTTTTTTTTACTTTTAACAGCATTAATAAAGAATGTGGGCTCTATTACATTCCTTGCGCAAAAACGCTCGCGCAGCGCAATTTCTTTTGCGCGCAGCGTTAAACGTTAACGCGCGTAAATTAACGCTGGTATTACGATCCGAGCGCATTTTTTTCATCCGTCCGAAAATATCGGGCGCGCAGAAATCGGTGGGCAGACTGTTTTTTCACACGATTCAGCCATTCAGAATTAAGAACCACAATTATCTCCCGTTAAGTTTTTGCGCCTGCCAAAATCAATCTGAGTATACATGCTGCAGCAATAATAAAAACACAAACAACTTCTCAATTTTATTGTTTGGGTATGTGTAGAATGTGTAACTATACTGTGCTGTATTATTTTTTTTCGTGCTGGTTTATTTCGTTTTGGCCAGAACGTTCAGATTTGCAGTTACCACCTGCTTTTCAAAGACGTTAAAATTATGCGCGCATACATCGTTCGTAAAAATTTGCGCATCGATTTGTAATACCATCCGCATACCAGCGCACAAACGCATTTGCGCTCACATTGTTAAGTAGGGGATGCGTGCACGAACCGTCGCTAGCACAGGGTTCGCGCAGGGTAACTCGCGTTAGACGTTAATGCGCATTTTGTGTGCTAACGTTGTAATACAACATTCAGCGCAAAAGGTTTTTCCCCTCGCGTTAATGCGTTTTTGCGCACGTGCAAAATAGTGCGCGAGGAGTGTAATAGGGCCCTGTATCTTTTACTCGTTTTGGTATAGCCACTTATTTTCCCGGGTGACCTCTAGGTTTCTGGAGGTTTTCTCCGGTGATATTGCTTTTCAATTGGAGTCAAGGTTTACCCCCTATTTCTGTTTGGTGACGATTCTACCATCCCTGTTACGGTATGGGACCTGCGCCTGTGTACCGTTGGTCATAGGCACTGGCCCGTCCTCACTCCTCCGTAATATTATCAATATATTCTGCAGCGCTGCACAATAGGGGAAATGCAAAAAACGTCATATCGAATGCAGGAGACAGCGCCCTGCCTGTGGGATAACAAACTGGAAATTGCAAGTTACACTGTCAGCTGGCCAGTGAGCTTACAATCTACAGGTCATAAAAAGGGACATGAAAAAAAGTGAAAAACAGAGAGAGTTTGATAGAGGTGGCAAAAAAATGAGTAAGAGGTAACAGCAGAATCTGTTTAAACTGTGAATTGGATAATAAAGGTTAATAAAAGATACCGGTACCTGAATGTGGACGGCAAATCTGCAATAAGCTGAGCATTGGCAAGCACGATGCATTTCATTGAGGTTTGCAATCCCAGCACATCTTTATATGCAAACTAGATTAAATTAAAAAATAAAATAAAAATAACATTACTTTTAAAACGATCAAGGAAGATTTTAAATATAAGATAAAAAAATTTCACACTGCAATTTTTTTTTTAATTGAAATGTATACAATGCAGCAATCTTGAGCTAAGGAGCAACTAAATGAAGCCGGTCTGGAATCAATACAGGATGCATGGACAGGGGCGGACTGACAACTCTTGGGGCCCCGGGCAATATGAGATGATGGGGGCCCCGCATTGTGCCTGTCAACATGCAAGCCGTACCCACATAAAAGCACCTCCCATATGTACACTGCTATTACAGAATTAGGGAGTGCCTTGGTATATTATACAACTTCTCAAATATGCTTATGAATAACTATTAGGAAAAAAATCTACAGTGTGTAAATTCTGTGGCTAACACCCATTTTTTGTCCTTCAGCTGTTGCAAGATTCTTCAGGAGCAGCTGCGCTCCTGGCGCTAAGGAGTCCAAACTGTGCGAGCTATGTATAGGGAAAGGCACAGATAAATGCAAGCGCTCGAATAATGAACCATACTACAACTACAACGGAGCATCACAGTAAGAGCTGGTGTATTCCATTGTTAGCTTTTAACTGTTTAAAAAAATAAGGGCACTATTCCCTAGTGAACGCTAACGGTAGCATTTGGGTGAGTAAGTGTTAACATCAGGATACGCGACTTTAATCCCTGCTGAGCCATTTCACGTCTTAAAAAAACAAATTGTTCTTTTTTTATTATTATTTTTAAACATGGCCAAGTTTGGTATCATTGGAAAGGCCATGATCTGGCCTTTCCAAAGATACCAAACATGACCCTGCTAGATGCCAACAGTCTGGAGATATTGGGGTTCAAAGGAACCCATCACCACCCCTATCTTTCCTTAGGACTCAATGAGGACGTTCCCCACACGTATTACCTTGCTACACATTTAAAAAAATACGTTAGCAAATCAGTGATTGCGTTAGCTTGTGCGAGCTTACTGTACTTTGCGCATCCTATACTTAACATGGGGAGTGCAATCATTAATTAGCTTTAGGATAATTTTTTTTTAGAAAGGATTTTACCAGGAAGGATACATTGAGAATTCTCTCGCTTTTAAGTATGTCCTGGGTGGCGAGTATGTACCGTTAGGTGTCTTGCCCAAGGACACTTACTGGAGAGGTGCTTGTTTGGATCGAACCCATGTCTCCACAGGCTCTCTCCATGCAGAGCAGTGATGTTACCTCTACTCCACCCAGCCGTTAATTAAGGTATTACAAAGTGCAAGCACTAATTAATGCATGGATGGGTTAACCGATTTTTTTTTTTACCGGCACCCAAAAGCTGGTACTAACGGATTCTGCTTTTGCAGAATCAATTAGCATCCCCCCCTCCATATAAATCCGATACTCACCTCTCATCCCGCGGCGAGAACGGTGACCCGATCCGCTGCTTCTGGCTGCCAGGAGTCAAGTGAGACTGGGAACAAATAGTCCTCAGTCTCCCTCCGCGAATCACTCTGCGGCCTTGTTGCTGAAGTAGCATCTGTCCCGGAATCTCACGTTGAAATGAATTACCACAGGGATGTTACAGGGAAAGTGGGCAGGATGAGTAAAGTGTCCTTTGGGGTCTAGTCCTAAAAAAATAAGTGCAGGAACTCTCTAAGATTTCTGCTCCTCCATTAACCATTGAAATGCTACACTTAACCACATGCAAAATTTGATATCAATATTTCAACATAAACCTTGTCCTGGTTTTAGGAAATCCTGATGATAACCAGAATAAATATCATATATTTGAAGTAACTGAATAAGGAAACATATGATTGGAACCTAATAATAGTTTGTCAGTGTATTTGCCACAAGGGAACTCCGTTTCTTCTGTGAAAATAGTGGAGGAACTGCGTTCCTGCTTGACTTGACCCCTGACTGAACTACACTACTTAGTCCTACTAACATGTAGGAATATAGTGAGAATAGGGTGAGCTAAGTGACATACGGCAAGAGGGAAGTGATCCCAGCTTCAAATATAATTTGAGTATCAGTTGATAAAGTGGGAAGCAGAAAGCAGGGAGTTAAGGGTGGAGCCACGTGGATGCACTAATTGCATTCATTGCCACCCCCCCCTCGCATCATCCATCGTATTGTTTTGATGGATCAGCTGGGAAAACCACACATTGTAACATGCGTACTTTTATCGCATGTTACAACGAGCGCGGATTTTACCTCCCCGTCAAACTGCTACAACAGATTTCAGACAGGTCTACAAAAGCAGTTATTATTATCATCAGTTAAATAGCGCCAACAGTTTCCACAGCGATTTACAATAACCAAAGGGAACGAGATACAGATAAACGGACATATGATGGAAACAAGAGGTATAGAGGGCCCCGCTCATAGGAGCTTACAGTCTAGAGGGATTGGGGTTGAGGAAGACAAGGGGAATTTTACTCGATAGCAGGATCATTAGTGTCAGTGGTTTGGGAATGGTGGGGCCATAGAAGCAGCTTCAATCCTTTTTTTTGGTATTCAAATTTTTTTTATTTTAGAAACATAGAAAATGTCGGCAGATAAGAACCTTTCGGCCCATCTAGTCTGCCCAATTACATTGATACTTTACCTGGATTTATCTTTTGTTTAGGATAGCCTTATGCCTATCCCATGCCTGCTTAAATTCAATTACTGTTTTGGCCTCTACCACTTCAACTGGAAGACTGTTCCATGTATCCACCACCCTCTCAGTAAAATAATGCTTTCTGATGTTACTTTTAAACCTTTGCCCCTCTAATCTAAGACTATGTCCTCTTGTTTTGCTACTTTGTTTCCTTTTAAATATACTCCCTTCCTCTACCTTGTGGATTCCCTTTACGTATTTAAATGTTTCTATCATATCTCCTCTGTCTCGTTTTTTTTCCAAGCTGTACATGTTAAGATCATTAAGGCTTTCCTGGTAACTTTTCTCCTTCAAGCCGTACACCATTTTAGTAGCCCTTCTCTGAACTCTCTCTAAGATGTCTCTATCCTTCTGGAGATACGGTCTCCAGTACTGCACACAGTACACCAAGTGAGGTCTCACCAGTGCTCTGTACAGTGGCATGAGCACTTCCCTTTTCCTACTGCTAATACCTCTCCCTACACAACCAAGCATTCTGCTAGCATTTCCTGCTGCTCTATTACATTGTCTACTTACCCTTAGATCCTCTGAAATAATAACCCCTAAATCCCAACCCTCAGATGTTGAGGTTAGGACTATATCAAATATTCTATATTCAGCCCTTGGGTTTTTACGTCCCAGGTGCATTATCCACATTAAAACTCAATTGCCACAGCTCTGACCATTTTTTTAGTTTACCTAAATCATTTGTCATTTGGCCGATCCCTCCAGGAACGTCAACCCTGTTGCAAATCTTTGTATCATCAGCAAAAAGACATACTTTACCATTAATACCTTCTGCAATATCACTAATAAAAATATTAAAGAGAATGGGTCCAAGTACTGACCCCTGAGGTACCCCACTGGTAACAAGACCTTGCGCCAAATAAACTCCATTTACCACAACCCTCTGTTGCCTGTCACTCAGCCACTGCCTAATCCATTCAACAATATTGGAATCCAAGCTCAAAGATTGCAATTTATTGATAAGCCTTCTATGCGGAACAGTATCAAAAGCCTTGCTGAAATCTAAATAAGCAATGTCTACTGCACCACCTGTGTCTATTATTTTTGTTACCCAATCAAAAAAATCAATAAGATTAGTTTGGCATGATCTCCCTGAGGTAAACCCGTGTTGTTTCTGATCCTGTAATCTATGTGTTTTTAGATGTTCAACAATCCTTTCCATTAACATTTTGACAAAGTTATCAGCAATAAGACATACAATATATAGGATGGCCGCACAGGGCCAAAGAGAACTCAGCAGTAAAGGAACACATAAGGAGTCAGCAGAGAAAACATCAATATAAATCACAAGGACATCCAGCCATAAGGAAAACAACAAATAAAAAGAGTGGAGGGGTAGTGGGACAAACAGACAATCCAGACAGTCAAAGCAGGAGAATCAGCAGAAACAACAGCGTTAGGGGCCCAGGTACACGTACGTACAATAAAAAATAAATAAACAGAAATAGGGAAAGGGGGTGGAGAACTGCCAAAAAATATGTGGCGTTCCCGGCGCACTCTGGAGCCTAAACAGGAAGCCAGAGGTCGTGGAAGAGGCCACATGGCCACGTGACCTAGGGCCAAAAGAGACGAACAGAGCCATGGTGCTCGCTCTAGCGGCTCGCCTAGGTCATCCCAGTGTCCTGCCGCCCCTCAAAAATAAAAAGGTGGGATAAAAGAAAATAAATAAAACAACCCTGGGTCCCTGTAGACATTGAAGTGGCCAACCTCTGCAGTCTGGTAGCAAAGTCTAAAAATATAGTGTCTCAAGGGGAAAGCAACAGGTGGGAGATGCCCACAGGGGGGGGGGTGTAAAAAAAAAAAATATATAAAAAAAAGGCAGGGGGGGAAAGCTGCAATAGACGTACAACTACAGTCTCAATAAGAAAACAGAAAAGAAGCAAAAAAAAAGTCTTCAATAATTACCTCAGGACAGGGTAAAGAGCATGGAGGGTCACGTCGAGAAAAATGGGCCAAAGACCGAGAACACCGACGAAGCGAGTCAGAGTAGCTCAGCCCGTGTCCAACCACAGGGCAGGGTGAACAGCTCCACCGGGTTTAGTTGACTCTCGGGGGATTCAGCGGCTGCGTAGCTCCCAAAAAGCCTCCTGCACTGCAAGAATTGCCTCGTTGGACTCGACTCCCCCTCGGTGCCCACTGACTGGCAGCCCGCCAGCGTCCAATGGTGGCAGCACTGTAGACCTCTCGAGGGAACACCCAGTAGTCGATATGGGGACTGACATCCAGACGCTGCACGTCCGACAGACACCTGCACATCTTCACCGCAGGAACGAGGAGCCGTCACCAGGGGCAGGAGATCCGTCAACTCCACAACGGAAGAACCGCTGACAGCACGGCTCTCCTCATCAACCCCCGCCTCTGAACGGTCCTCAGCTCGACAGGCAGGTAAGGCCTCAGCGGACGTAACTGGGTAGAAAATCTCTGCGTCCCTGCAGTCCAGCAGAATGGCAATTAGTTGCCTCCAGGTCCCTTTAGTAAGTGGGCCCGAATCCTCTTCCTCCAAAAATGCCAAACAGGCATCAAGGCGTGAAATCACGGCCATCTCATTTACTTCAGAGGGAGGGGAGACGTCCCGTCGCCAGGTCTCATCACCACTCGCCACCTCCGTCACGTCTTCCGCAGCAGTGTCCGGGAGATGGGGGCCCTCCATCCCCCCAGGACGTAACAGCTGACCACGCGGCCGGGGTTTCCTCACAGAGGCGTAGGGGCAGCGAGGTAGAAGTCCGAGGGGCCTAGGGGTAGGCCTCAAAATGGCCACCGACAGTTAAATATGAGCCACCAGAGGTAGCGTCTTGGCTCCGGAGAGGGGGCTATACGGGCTCCGGAGTGCTCACCCCTGATAGCCAGCTGTTCAGGGATCTCAAAGTCCATACACCGACGAAGAACATCTTCAAGAAAGGCCTCTCAGGCAGCATCAGCAGCGGAGCTCCGTCAATACACATCTGCTTCCCTTCGCAGCTGGCCACGCCCTAGCTTCAATCCTTTGTGAGTAGATGAGCAGAGGGAGGAGTTGCATAAGAGATGTGGTACGCTAATCTGAAGAGATGGGTTTTGAGGGATTTCTTGAAGGCCTGAAGGTCAGGGGAGAGTTTGATAGGACGAGGCAAGTCATTCCACAGGACCGGAGCTCCCCATGAGAAGTCTTGGAGGCGAGAGTTGGCAGCGAGGTTGTAGACAGATGACAGGTGGAGATCACCTGCTGAACGGAGTTGTCTAGATGGGACGTGCTTGCGGATTAACGAAGACATGTGGGGAGGGAGGAGTTGAGTTATTGAGCGATTTGAACGTGAGCATCAGTATTTTAAACTGTTTCCTGGAATGTACAGGAAGCCAATGGAGGGACCGGCAGAGCGGGGAGGTACGCGAGGTGCGTTTGGTGAGAAAAATAAGCATGGCCCCTGCATTCATTACAGATAGCAACGGGGCAATACGGGAGTTGGGGGGGCCAATAAGGAGCGAGTTGCAGTAATCAAGTCGTGAAATAACGAGAGCATAAACCAGCACCTTTGCGGTATCTTGCGCCAGAAAGGGGCGGACACGAGCAATGTTTTTGAGTTGAAAGTAACAGGATTTGGTCACTGTCTGGATGTGGGGAGAAAACGTTAGGTCAGAATCAAAAGTGACACCAAGGCAGTGAGCTTGAGGCACTGGGCTATTGTTCGTTCCATTTACTCGTAGAGAGACAGGTGGTATTGGGTTCTTCCTGGAGGGAGGAATAATGAGAATTTCAGTTTTGGCAATATTGAGTTTAAGGAAGCGGGAAGACATCCAATTTGAGACGGCGGAGAGACAGTCAGTGACTCGATCCAGGAGAGCCGGAGAGAGATCAGGGGAGGAGAGGTATATTTGAGTGTCATTAGTGTATAGGTGGTGCTGGAATCCAAAGGAGCTGATCAGTTTGCCTAGAGAGGCCGTGTAGATTGAAAAAAGTGGAGGGCCCAGTACTGAACCTTGGGGCACCCCAACAGAGACAGGCTGCTGGGAGGAGGTACTTCCTGCAAATGAGACACTAAATGATCGTTGGGACAGGTAGGAAGCGAACCATGAAAGAACAGAACCTTGAAGGCCTATATCACTAAGAGTTTGGAGGAGGATTGAGTGGTCAACTGTATCAAAGGCGGCAGAGAGGTCAAGAAAGATCAGCAGTGAGTAGCACCCATTAGATTTAGCAGCAGCAAGGTCATTCAGAGAGAGACATTCTGGCCCCAAAATGTCACCGAACAAGGAATTTCCCCGTACGGTGACACTTCGGGGCCATTTGGCTATTCAGAGAGAAGGCAGTTCGCTACATTTTGGCGAATTGCCTGCACATATGGTGCCTGTCAGACGGCATTGAAATTCCCCATAGAGAAGCAATGATTAATCTATTCAAAAAACATCGAACAGCAGAGAAAAGTTGCCGAAATGCCCTGCTGTTGGGTGTTTTCATTCGGCAGGTTTATTCAGGAGAATCTCATAGGCTTCAATATTAAAAATATTCCCATTTTTATGCAATATCTAATAAACCGTTTATTATTTTAATCTGAAGTTAAAAGTCTCATTTAGTGATTTTTTTTTTCCTCGAATCTGTAAGGCATGTTTCAGGATGTTTCCGGCAAAAAAAATCCTTTTTTTTTTAAAACGGTTTTACTCTTTTCTGTAACAGACCTTTTTATTATTATTCATAGGATCTTATATGTAAATTCCACGCATTTTCGTTCAATAGTTTATTTTGCAAACAGCGTTTCAATCATATTGTTTTTTTTACCCCGTTTGTCAGCTTGTTGGCTTTTTCCGACGGCTGGTCTGCGCTGTGATCGGCGGCTCAGCAGCTTTTTCCGATGTGCTCGGCATGTTTTTTGCAGCGGTTCTGGAGGGTGTTCGGTGGGATTGAGGCAGGTTTTCCCTGCACTTCGGGGACCCTGCGGTGAATGCTAAATTCAGAGCATGGTGGGGAAATTTGATTCCCCGAAGTGCGGGGCACGAGAGAGCACCGACATGTTGGCGACATTTCGGTGCTCTCGGAATTACCCCCAAAGTGTGAACTTCTATAGGAAGCACAAATGTACACCCGATGAGGTGGCCACAAAGGCATGGAAATCTTGTCTTATTCTTTACACCTGCATGGCCCCAACCTAAACTGGGTGCCTAAAAAGGGTGCTCATTAACAAGAAAATAAAAAAAATCCTTTTTTTAAATAAAAAAAACCAAAGGATAGCTAGCAGGTCTATCACTAAAGGGTGAAGTCAGCAGGAGAAGTGAAAAATCTAGGACAAAATAGCCAAACCAGAATAATTCTCCCATTTATCTCACTTTCCAAATCGGCTAGTTGGTCTAGATTGTTCCCTTCTCCTGTCAATTCTCCTTAGTTTCACCTTTTAGTGAATAGACCTGCTGGACATTATCCCATCCTCTAATTCAGCACACATGATAAAGTAAAGGCCCTAAGAAGCTGGAACAGTGTTGTCGCCAAGATGTGCTTCCCGTTGCTTGCTAGCCAGCATTAGCTGTTTGTATCATTTATCCACATGTTTTTTTATAGCTCTGTAAGTGAATCGCACCAGGTATAACATGCAGCGTTACAAGTGCAAAAAACATCAAATGCTCACATCC
Organism: Leptobrachium leishanense; assembly: GCA_009667805.1. Taxonomy (NCBI): domain Eukaryota; kingdom Metazoa; phylum Chordata; class Amphibia; order Anura; family Megophryidae; genus Leptobrachium; species Leptobrachium leishanense. The sequence continues at coordinate 87,440,643 of CM019066.1, read as the reverse complement.
TACCGTACATAGTGCCTGTGCACACAGGAGAAATCAGCTCCAGTTCACCATCTGCTGGCGAATATGTGGTGTAGCTGCTTTTATTGTAGACTAATTTTGAAGGCTGACAATTGTGACCCAAAATTGGGCACATTATTAACGCAGAGCTGTAACCAAAAAATAGCTAAATGCAAATTGGCTTTTATAGGAGTAACGCCTCTGCAGTTTTTTTTTTTTGGAGAAAGTATTTTACCAGGAAGGATACATTGAGATTTCTCTCATTTTCAAGTATGTCCTGGGTGGCGAGTATGTACCGTTAGGTGTCTTTCCCAAGGACACTTACTGGAGAGGTGCTCTTGCCAGGATTCGATCCTGTGTCCCCACAGTTACCACAGTTATAGAGCAGCCAGTATTGCAGTGCCTTAAGGGTTATTCAATAACCACCAAATTGACCCCGAATTGCCCTGAACGGTGAATTTCACCGTTTGGTGCAATTTTGGGTTATTTTGTTTACTCAGTAAGCTGTCAATTTGCCAAATACAGGCGAAATACATGCAATTCGCAGCAATTCAGTGGCACCTAAATTGTCCCATAGAAGATCATTGTTTCTTCTATTCACAGAACGCTTAATTGCACCAAAATTCCGGGGAAATCTCACACGTTTCAATGTAAAAAGTAATATCTTTTTTAAAAAATTTTAAGAATGTTTATTTTATTTATTTTTTTTGCAAAAAAAGTTTTATTTTTCAAAGACATTTTTGTATTTGTTTAGAAGAAATTTTTGTTATTTTATTTTTTTTAAAAGACTATTTTTAAAATTTTGGAACAGGTCTTTTTAATTATTTTTAAAGGACCTATTATTTATTATTTGGACACATTTGTAAAGATTGAAATTCCTTCCTATTATGAGGAGACTTCCTTTTCTTTCTTTCTTCGGTCCGGCAGAATATGCCGTAGCCAATTTGGTGCAATTCAGTGGTTATCAGCGTAATCGGCAGTTTGTGCCGACGCCCGATAATGCTTTGGCGACTTCAATTTTGGCAAAATACCGTGACCATTCGATAAATAATGAATTCAACGGGGTTTTTCCAGCAAAATGGAATCGCTTTAAGTGAGCCAAAATGGGGCAAAACGCAAAGCAGCTTTAGTGAATAAACCGTTTAAGGGAAAAAAAAGCAGGAAAATAAACGTTCAAGGGCCCTATTACAATCTTCGCGCAAACGTTTGCGCCGGCGCAAAAATGCATTAACGCGAGGGGTAAAACCCTTTGCGCTGAACATCGTATTACAATGTAAGAGCAACAAAAGTGCGTATAAGTCTACCGCGGGTGAACTTGCGTGAATGCTGCGCGAGCTTACTGTACGTCGCGCGTCAAATACTTAACATTGTGAGCGCAAATGCGTTTGTGCGCTGTACGTGGGTGGTATTACAATCTATGCGCAGGAATTAATGCATAGACGTTGCGCGCATAATTTTAGCAACTCCTAAAGCTGGTGTTAAAGGCAAATTCTATCAACCTGGCCGAACCCAAATACACCAGCCCAAAAAAAAATACGCAGCAAAGTATAGTTACACATTCTACTCATACCAAACCAATAAAATTGAGAAGTTGTGCGTGTTTTTTTTATTGATACAGCATGCGCAGATTGACTTTGACAGGCGCAAAAACTTTACGGGAGACAATTGTGGTTCTTAATTCTGATTGGCTGAATCGCGTGAAAAAAACATTCCGCACACTGATTTCTGCGCAACTTTGCTGCGAGCGTGTTTGTACGCGTCCGTTTAAGGCTAGGGTCAGACTAACGCATTTTTCGCGTTGTCTGTGAAAAAGTGCGTTCGAACGAATGGACGCATTTTTTCACGGAATACGCGATAGCGGTCATACGATGCGCCTTTTCGTCCGTGATTTTGTACGGATCATCAATAAAACACTTTTTGTGTCTGGACGTTATGTTGGCCGGACATTAGCAGCGTCTGACATCTCCCAATCACGCACACACGCCTCTAGCGGACGCAGCGCACTCTGTACGTCCGTACTAGAGGTTTGACGTTCTAGAAAAAATGCGTTTGTTTGCCACTTGCGTTGCGCGGACGAACGTTCGTGCGGCCGTACTTCGTGTGTTCCCCGGCATTGGACGTCATTTGCTGCTAGCACAGCCGTGATTTCGTGCGTCTAAACGCACGTTAAAACTGCTTTCGTCTGACCCTAGCCTAACGGGCGTTAGTGCTCGACGGATGAAAAAATGCCTGAGGATTGAAATTCCAGCGTTGATTTAAGCGCGTTAATGTTCAACGCTTGGCGCACAAATTCACGCGTTGCGCGAGCGTTTTAACGCAAAGATTGTAATAGGGCCAAGTGCTTTATTCAGCTGCATCTTGGCTGGAGCTAAACTACAGTTATTGTTAGTATTGGTTTATTTATAATGAGCCAACATATTCCACAGCACAGTACATGGTTTACAATAAGTTAGAGCAGTACATTATTATACAGACATAGGGTACATTGTAATGGGGTACATTGTAATGGGGTATATAGCTGCAGATTGGCTGACGTTGATTTATAGGTCAGTCGCTGTTCACTTTACTTTCAATATACAGTAGATTTTTTCATTTTTTGAAAAGTAGTGATCATCTTTTATTCCATGACAAAAGGAACGTCGCCGATGTTCGTTTATGCAAAACTGTAATACTAACACCTGCTTTGATTTCGGTGCTCTCCTTCTAATGGATTTCATCTGACATTTCTGATGTCGTGCAGGTGTCTGCAAGACGGCAAAGGAGACGTGGCCTTTGTGAAAGACTCAACCTTTTCACCAGGTAACTATTATATCCGCCCTGCTTATACAGTAGCTCCTGGAGATGTTCTAAACTTTAGAGTCTAAAGCAGTGTTTCTCAACTCCAGTCCTCAGGACCCACTAACAGGACAGGTTTTAAGGATCACCTTGGGGAAATGCAGACTGAATCCTGTGCTTCAGATATCTGGAAAACCTGAACTGGTAGTGGGTCCTGAGAACCAGGGTTGGGGACCAAAGTTCTAAAGGATTGAAAGTCTGTACCAGAGGTTATTTGCAAAGTATTTTACCAGGAAGGATACATTGAGATTTCTTAGCTGACCTACTGTGTTAGTACTGTATACAAGCTTCAGCAAAAAACAGACAAGAATGACAGCACTCATCAGAAAAGAGCAGATCAACAACCAGATACAATAATGTATAAGGTTTTGCCACGTCCATATACAGTATACGTTACCGAAGAAATACCAGCGCAGCATGAGAGCCTGCAAAGTGTCTGTTATTTGGAGCTCACATGGTGAGAGGACACGAGCTCTCACTTTCAGCTCAAATACACCTTTTTTCAGCTTGAGAAACTCTCTATTTGAGCCAAAATGTCACCTACGCAGGGCCGGATCTCAGGAGCCTGTAGGCACAGACATCTGGATCACCCCTTCAAAAAAAGTTGCAAAACTACTTTTGTAATATTTTTTGGGGGAAACTGAAAAACAGTTCCTGTGCTAATATCAAAAGGAGAGTTAAAGGAGAAATGGAGCAGAATGTTAAGGCTCAGGTTAAACAAGCACAGTAACCTAACCCTAACCCTAATTTCTAAGTTTAACTATGGAAAATGATACTCCATTTCAGCCTGGAGCAACCAAAATTCTGGGCTCCTGACATCAGAGCTTGTGTTTTAGAAGAATTAATGTGGATTAACTCGTTCCACCATCACCTCCACATTTGCTCCCGACGTAGGAAATGTGACTACAGTGACTATTTGGCGAGCAGTGAATTAACCAAAATGTCAGCGAAATGGAAATGCCGAAGTGCACCGACCAGTGCCGAAGTGAAAAGCATGAAATTTCCCTGAAATTTTGGTGCTTAGTGAATAGACCCTTATAATTGTAAAAGAACACTCTACTCAATCCTGACCACTTTATCTTTTAGACGTGGTTAGGATATGAGGCGTGCCTCCCCTCCCATTTTTAATTTCCCAGCTGCCAGTCACCAGATCGACCACTAGTGACATCAGCATGCAGAAAGCATTTATCAATACACATTATTTTATATGTTTTATATACACTATTTTTTAAAATCATTTTTGTCCCTATCACATGAGGTCAGGTATAGAATCTTCCACCTTTAGGCTAGGGTCAGAGTGGGGCAGTCGGAACGCGCGTGCAGACGCACTAAATCACGGCGGCAGTAGCAGCACATAACGGCCAATGACGGCCAATATACGCAGTACGTGCGTACGAAAGTGCGCCGACACCACGCAACCGGCAAATGAACGCATTTTTCTCAGAACGTGAAACCGCTGCTACTGACGTACAGAGTGCGCTGCGGCCGCATGGCAGCGTGTGTGCGTGATTAGGAGACGTCAGACGCTGCTAGTGTGCGGCCTACATAACGTTCAAACAGCCGGATTTCCCTAGACTTCTTTTTACCCCACCGTCATGAAATACGTCCAGAATTGCGCATCGTCTGACCACTTAAGCGTATTCCGTGAAAAAATGCGTGCGCACGCATCGACGTACATTTTGACGGTGGCCGCAGAAAATGCGCTCATCTGTCCCTAGCCTTAGTCTCATGTCTGCACTCAAAAAAAGTCTGCATTTCGGAATGTTTTGGATTTCGGAATTCTGGATAAAAGCTTCTCATCCTGTATTGAGACAACATGATTTAAGCCTAAAATGTTATCATACTGCTTGACTTTTCTGTAGACCTTTCGAGTGGCTGCTATTAATACTAATCCTTCTCATAACCTAAAGTGTTTACCCATCTTTTTTAGCTAAATTCGACAAGGAATATGAGCTTCTGTGCCCTGACGATACCAGGAAACCTCTAAGAGACTACAAATCCTGCTTCTTGGCAAAGGTTCCAGCCCATGCTGTGATGGCAAGGGACAATGACCAGAAGACGGAAGACATTATTGAGTATCTCAAACAAGCGCAGGTTAAAATCATGATATAACCTATTTCCATATCTTAACATCGAGATCAACATGATTCATAAAACACGTGTAACCCATCTGATCTTCCAGTCCCTTATACTATGGGCTCTATTCCAACCCAGTCATTAAGTTAACGACTGGGACTGTTATATTTAAATATATACGGGCCATTATAAACCATTATCTGGAAACCTATTCATTAACAGGACTATACACAGGACACGAGGTCATCCATTTAGACTGGACGAAAGGAAATTCAGCCTAAAGCATAGGAAGGGTTATTTTCCGGTGAGAACAATAAAGCTATGGAATTCTCTGCCTGTTGAGGTGGTTGGGTCAGAGTCTGTACAGACTTTTAAAAAACGACTGGATGACTTCCTGCAGACACAAAATATTAAGGGTTATAATATTTAATATGTGAGTAAAAGCTTCTTGATCCAAGGAGAAATCTGATGCCATTCTGGGGTCAAGAAGGAATTTTTCCCCAGTGTGTTGCGTATTGGCCAGCGCTTCAGACCGGGTTTTTTGCCTTCTTTTGGATCAACAGCAGTAGGTGATGTGTGAGAAGCTGAACCCCATGGACGCATGTCTATGTAACTATGTAAAGACTTCAATTATTATCTTAATATCTCAAGCTGCTATTCTGACTTTGCTGGTACTGTAAGTTCCCAGCTCCTATACTTTGTATAATTTGTATAGGAGCTCTTAAGAACTGGTCTGCAGGAGGGTAATGAGATAATCCCTGGTAGCTGATTACCGGGCAGGACCCAGTGAATTTATGGAGAACCCCTTTCCTTTACCTTAGGTGTAAAAATGTATGTAATGTCCATGCATTACATTTTACAAAAAAGCATAATACAGGTAGCTCTTTTGACTGTCAGAGGGCTCTCCCTGCTGGCCACATTCAGCTAATGCAGCTTGTGTCCATGACGGACACAGAGAGCAGTTTTGTGAGATGAAGCACATGGGCCGGGATGCTGCAATTTTCGGACTATGTTCTGGAGACCATATGCAAGTGAATTTGGTTTGTAATAAACTAAACGCCTTTGCAATGGTCCAGAAAAAGTCTAAATTGTGCTTACTTGATATTGGGTTCTTGCAGGAACTTTTGTAGGTCAGGTATACTTGATTCCAGCAGTGTAGGGGTTAAATGATTTTGTTTTTGCAAGATCACTTTACACTATAATAAGTGCAACTTAAAAAAAAATCACTTACCTCTGGTCCCACAGTGCAGAGGGCGGATTGAATCCTCTGTCCTTTTGCAGAAGAACACTGGGAACAAACAGTTCCCAGTGTCCTTTCGCAGATCCTGTGCTACTTAAGTGAGCTCATGCAAGGTCCCATTTCTGCCCGTGTGGTCTTGGGAACTGCTGCTGTCTGTATCTGTTTTTCGACTACCTACCGTTATGATTCACACAGCTAATACAGCCACTAGACCATAACAGAGCCGCTAACAGGGAGCTGCTAAGGGTTAGTAGCCCGCATTGATATTTCCACTTCAGTTCCCTGTGTTACCGTGTAGTTTACAATAGGGGCCCATGTATCTTTACTCTGTATTTTTGCATTTACAGTGTGTCTTGCTAAGGACTGCAATGTGCATACGCACAATTTTCTTCCTGTGTCTTTCCTCAATACTATATACTGTATATATAAAAAAAGCCATCTAGTATCACATGGCATTGATTGAAGGGTTCGTGTGTAAGCAGACCCAGGATGCAAAAAAGGGACACAGACGTAATTTGCATGTCTTACCCAGAGTTCTGTGCTGCATATGGGGAATGTAGCACAGGAGCTCTGTGGTGCAGTTTTTTCAATTGCTGTGATGTGCAAATTTCTTCTGCAATAATAAACTTTATTAATTACAGTGTGGAGGCTTTTTATCTAATTTTTTTGTCCTCCACCCCAACTCAAATAAGCTATATATATATATATAACAGTGCATTAAAGCACCATTGCTGAAAAAAGAAACGTTAGACAAAGGAAAAGATTAAAACCATATTTCTGCTTTTCATTATATTTTTTAGGAAAAGAAATGCCAGCTGTTCAGCTCTCAGTATGGGAAGGATCTCCTGTTCAAAGACTCAGCTGTGAATCTGATCCCACTTCCACCTGCAATGGACGCTTTGCTGTATCTTGGCATCAACTTTTATGACACTATCCAAGCACTCAAGCATGGTAAGTATCACCCAGGAATTGAACATTGTGCATAGAAATAGTTCGGTATGGTTAATTAAAGTTTGATAATATTAATTAGGTGCATTCATTTTTGGATGAATCTAAATTTTTCACAATTTTGGCCAATTCACTTGAAATAGGAGCCAATAGGAGGACACCTCAATGAAAGAACTGAATCACACATAAACAATCTTCATTTGTATGATTTGCATTTGTTTGTGTCAGTGCACTTGTGAGCGCTAGGGTCAGACGAACGCATTTTTCACATCTGTCAAAAAGTGCGTTGATGCGTCCAAACGCATCTTTTCACGGAATACGTGATAGCGGTCATACGATGCGCAATTTCGGCCGTGATTTTTACGGATCCAAACCAGGAGACTTTGGGTGTCTGGACGTTATGTTGGCCGGACATGAGCAGCATCTGATATCTCCTAATCACTCACACACGCCGCTATGCTGACGCAGCGCACTCTGTACGTCAGTACTAGCAGTTCGACGTTCTTGCAAAAATGCATTTGTTTGCCGCTTGAGTTACGCAGCCAAACCTTCGTGCCGCCGTACTTCGTGTGTGGGCCTGTATTGGACGTCATTTGCTGCTACGACGGCCGTAATAAAGTGCGGCTAAACACACGTTCGCACTGCGTTCGTCTGACCCCAGCCTTAGCATGAAATTGGCATCGGAGTGGCTAGCCTGCTTCGCATGCCAATTGCTCCCTACCTCTCATAATCCTCCATTCAAAGATGGGAGAGGCATTTAATCATAGAGGCTCTCTGTCTCTGATGATTTAACCCCTCAACTGCTAACCATAGGTTGAAATTTTAGTGGGCAATACCCTGTATTTGCAACTCATAAAGTTTGTTAGCGAAAGGGCTTCACCAACTCTACCATTTAACACCTCACCCACTACCAACAGGTGAGGGTTTAATCCGTTAATTAATATGTTTGTGGTAACGAGCCCATGTGCATGCGCACAGTCTCAACTACCAACAGCACATCAATTCAAGAAAGAGAATTTGTCCAAATTTGGGGCAAAACTGAAACAACAGGCAACAAACTGAAATTTCAATGAACGTATTGTGATTTTCTCACCAATTGATGATTTTAACAGACTTTTTTTTGCCTGTGCACAGGTGTATCATGTAGCATTCCTCTGTCAGTCTAAATCACAGATACAGAGTAAATGTTGGTATTTGTAAATTAAGGGGCTACATGTTTCTTGAGGTTTTTATTCTACAGATTCCCGTGGGATTCCATCAATTGTATGTTATTGGCCGTAGAAACCTACAACTGATGTTGAATCAGAAACAGAAATGATGTAACAGTGTACTACAAGCGCCAACTCACACGTTGGATTGGATTCTTCAAACTGAGCAATCTATACTTAAAGCGCACCGGTCGCACCCAAAACAACTTTAGCTCATTTGAATGATCTCCCAAATCTGCCAATACTTTGTGTACCAAACCACCGACAGATGGATATACAAGCAATCTCCCAGAGCTCCATGTTTCTTCTCAGAGCTGCGGCATGCCACATGTCAGGTTTTCCTGGGGTGTGATTTATGGCTCTCACAGCAGGAGACTACTCCCTCCAGAGATGATGGTTGTCTGAACTAAACATCCATAGAGGATTTGTAAATGAGGCACAGATCTTCTAAACAGATAGGAAAGCTCTATTGCTGATATGTTTCAACTGTTAACCCCCTCCCTACAGTGCTGTGATTTTTCCCTGCGCGTGTCAAAGTGGCAACTAAAGAAATATGGTTTATTGGGGATGGGGTATACAAATATACTTGTTTATGTATATGTGTTTGCACTGCAGCTCAGCAGTGAGTTGGGGGAGAAAAAACTTTTCAGACTTTCAGAGTTAATATTAGAAGCCCCCTCACTATCTGATCACCCCCTACTCCCACTTACCCCTGAGCCATCCTGGGCTAAACTGTCAATCACAAAGTTTAGATGTTTAATCCCTCCCATGAAACAGAGGAAGCAAAAAACATATCTAATGCTGCGCTGCGTTGCACTTGCCACATTTGATTTGCACTTGATTTGATTGTTTATTTAACAATGGCTGCCTCTATGAGAAGAGCAGGCAGACTAGGAGCTATAAAAACCCACAAAACTCAACTGTAAATTGTAAAATGAAAAGGTTTACTGGATTAATTAAATTACAACAAAACACATATATAAAATCTCTATATCAGATGGTGGGTGGACTTTAACCCCTTCCCGACCGCTGACGTACTATGTACGTCTGATCGGGACGTCTCCCTTAGACCCACGGACGTACAGAGGCCTGATCATGGCCTTTTCAATGATACCAAACATGATCAGGTTTGTTGTAAAAATAAATTTAAATAAATAAGTAGAATAATAAAATATATATATATATATTTTTTTTTTAATTTGTCTGAGGGGGGTTTACTAAAATAGGACCTAGGTTGGCATTTAAAAATGATGAGCATAAATGGTCAAAATGAGCTCAGTGCACAGAGGTGAAATGGCTCAGCAGAGAAGGGGTTAAAAAGCAAAAACATGTAAAAATTGGGTATTTCTATTCTTGGGACAAAATTTCGAAACTATTTTTTCTTTTTTATCGGTTGTAGATTTTGGGGATTAAATTTCAAAAAGCGTGTTTTTTCCATTTTTTTCATCATATTTCATATTTTTTTATAGTAAATTATATGATATGGTGGAAATAATGGTATTTTTAGAAAGTCCCTCTAATGGCGGGAAAAACTGTTTATAATATGTCTGGGTTGAATAAACGAGTAAAAGGAAAATTTGACCTAAACACAAACAGCGCAGAAACGTAAAAGCAGCAGCGGGCATTAAAGGACTTTTTTTCGTAAAACCGCTCGGTCACTAAGGGGTTAAATAACAGTCTTTCCAGTGGAACATATGTGGTAATCACTCTTCTGCAAGCAATGATGAAAGTATCGCTTGTCGCAGTATTCAAGCCTTGTTATAGAACTCAACGTTTAACTCCTCTTTTCTGACAGGATTATTCAATAAACAAAGTTGTTTGCCGAAGTTGCAGTCACTGGTGAAAATCGACATTCTCACAACTCAGACAAATGCTACCGTTTCACAAAAGAGAAATCCAAAGAGCGGCAAGAGAAGCTTCACAGTGCTCAACTTTGGCAAACACCAGTGGTTATTGAGTGTTTAAAGGCAGATCCCCCAACTCTCCGATCATCAAGTGATACTGACTGGCGAACTGAGATAAGACCAAACAAAATAGTTCAGCGCTTATTTTTATGAGATGATTCAACCAAATCGGTGTCTCTTTTTCCAAACAGAGAAACCAAAAGTAAAGTCCTCAACAATACGTTTCTGCACACAAAGTAAGTCTGAGAAGGAAAAGTGTGATATATGGTCTACAGTAAGTGGAGGAGCTATCGAGTGCACAGTGGGAACGTCTGCCGAAAATTGCATCCACCAGGTTCTGGTAAGGGAGGCACCTATTCTTTGCTCTAATAGAACGGACGCAAAGTTGATGTTGTAATGTTGAAATAAACACAACCGTTTCCTCATTCTACAATCGCCATAATATTACGGGTTGTAACGCAATCAATTACATGTGGATACATCCACCCAAAGTGCAGTTGTGAAGAACTGACAGTGACGAGACAGCTGCAGATTGCTGGCTGAGTATTGGATGGAAAGTGTTCTTGATGTGGTAGGTTTGGATCGAAATTTTAGACTCCATTAGAATTCCTCAGATTTCTCAATCAGTATCAAAACAATGCCTCGACCCATCTGATTTTAGAAAAAGTACCTAATATTTAATGTGTGTTATATTCCATTAAGCATTGACTTAATGCCCATACCTCATCATCTGTCACCAGTAAATGGAGAATAAATTAAAAAGGGTCCCATTTAAGCCACTTAAGATAACCCGTCCTGGCAGCAGCAGAACATATGTAACAGAACAGAGCAACTGTTTTTCAAATCACTCATAAAAAGGTGGTCGAACAATCGCAGGGAATTGCATAGTTTACAGTCGTTAAATATACAGGTTCTCAATTTTGACCATCATTTTCCATTCCTTTGCAATTATCCACCGGTTCCTAAGGCTGGGCGTCCATTTGATCAGTATTCATGCGACAACGAAATCGCACAAAGTCATCCATCTCTTCAGACTTGCGTGCGACTTGCGACTTCCAGCGACTTTTGAAGTCTGCTGCAGACTAGTGATCAGACCAAAAATTTGGGAAATATCGCACAAGCAACTGAGACAGCCAGACGATCAGGGAAGGAGATGGATGCTGAGAAGTTGATTAGGGGAGTTAAAAAAGCTATTATATTCGTTTTTTTTTATATTTAAATGTATATTTTGTGTATGGGAGATGGACGGGACTCGCCCTTTTTGGGTAGGGTATGGGGTGAATGAATTTTAGGTCCCTTTTCAGCTACGCAAAGTAATTGAAATTCACACGCCGAACTAGCGCATCCAGCTCTTCCATATCCATTTTCGCACACAAAGGACTGGAGTGTCTCCAGATACCGAGTGTTTCCAAAAGCAGAATGCAATATGCAATAGTCTCAGGAAAAAAGAAAACAAGAATAATAACTGTCTTTTGGGTCACTGATCGCTAGTCTGATGCAGTGGACAAGCCTTGTCAGACCAAGTCGCGCGACTGATATCGTTCCTAGTCTGACAACCAAGTCGGTTGCATGACTATGGATCCAGTGGACGTCCAGCCATACTTTGTAATATCTCCCTCCATTAGATAGTTGGCTTGTATTAAAATTTCAACAACTGACATTTTTGATTTATGTGACTTTTTGTGTTTGCAGAAAGGTGAAGCTGATACAGTGACACTGGATGGAGGATACTTGTATACAGCAGGGCAATGCGGACTAGTTCCGGTAATGGGAGAATATTATGATAAAGGTATGCACTTTTCTTGGTCAGCTTAAAATCCCCTTCCAAATTGTGTCACAGCTTATTTGCATCTTAGTTTAGTTTTTGGGAAGAGATGAAAAAACAGACAGCTGTTATAATTGTTCATAAAAAAACTGTATCCAATCACAGCTGATTTATGCTCTTTGTGAGCAGAGCTTACCAAACATGGGAGGAGATATATACCACTTCTGTCCTGCATTTAGCCTTCTATAGGTGGAGCTAATTGGGTGTCATCGGGCAGGGATGTGCTATTCATCTTCAGCAGTGATGTTGGCATGCCGATGGTCAATGGTGCGCACTGACTACAAGATTCTATAAGATGTCTTTTCTCACAGCTGTCTCTTGCCGGATCCCGGCAAAATTTTCAGGGGCAGCTCTACCAGTTTTGGCTAAGCACAGGTATTCAGTTCCCAATGACAGGCATAGCAGGCGCCAGATCGCACTCACGCTCTCCTGAACATTGTCGCACAGGGTCTGTTCTCCTGCTGCTTCATGTGACACCTGACAGACTCCCGCACAACAATGTTCTGCAGTCTCCATTCTGATACATGCTCTGCCTGTCACTGCGAATCAAGCACCATCAGCAATAACACATTGCAGGTCTGGACACCCACTCATACACATACATAGCAATATAACATAGAGAAACAAACACATATATGGCTATATACAGTTACACATACCCTTTAGGGAAGTCACTGGAGGCAGCCTCAGACACTAGGCTATTCCCAGACCTCTCAGTTGGCATCACACACACTACTGGGCCATCCTATATAATAAAATGGTTTGCGTCTGTCGCCGTACCTACTTCCGCATTGCGCATGCTTGGAGAAATGAAACTGCCAGCGTGCGCGAGGGGGTGGGAAGCCTATCCGTTGGAGGGAAGGCTTTGTATAGGAGGCAGCTCAGGACGAAAGGGCCGCCTGGGAGACACCAACAGCTCAGACACAGAGAGAGATGCGTTGTGTATGAGCTCTGTACAGCCAGCCAAATCCTCCCTCTGATTCGCCCCTTCCTCCTCCCCACACGTGTCCCTCTCTGTGCGAGTCTCTCCCCTCACTGCACAGTGCACACAGCTCCAAGCCCCTGCAGTGCAACCTCCCATCACCCTCTGCAACCTCCCATCAGCCCCTGCAACCTCCCATCAACCCCATAACCCCCTGCAACCCCCACCACCTCCTGCAACCCCATCACCTCCTGCAACCCCATCACCTCCTGCAACCCCCATCACCTCCTGCAACCCCCATCACCTCCTGCAACCCCCATCACTCCCTGCAACCCCCATCACCCCCTGCAACCCCCACCACCTCCTGCAACCACCAATCACCTCCCGCAAACCCCCCAACCCCCACCACCTCCTGTAACCCCCATCATCCCCTGCAACCCAAAACACCACCCCTGCAAACCATCACCCCTGCAACCCCATCACCCCTGCAACCCATCGCCTCCTGCAACCTTCCCATCACCCCCTGCAACCCACCCATCACTCCCTGCAACCCATCCATCACCTCCTGCAACCCTCCATCACCCCTTGCAACCCCATCACCTCCTGAAACCCCCAACACTCCCTGCAACCCCAAATACAACCCTCCTGCAACCCCCATCATCCACTGCAACCCATCGCCCCCTGCAACCCCCATTACCCCCTGCAACCCCTCACGACCTCCTGCAACCCCATCACCCCTGCAACCCCAAATACCACCCCTGCAACCCTCCTGCAACCCCCATCACCCCTGCAACCCCCATCGCCTCCTGCAACCCACCCATCACCCCCTGCAACCCACCCATCAATTCCTGCAACCCACCCATCACCTCCTGCAACCCCCACATCACCCCAGCAACCCCATCACCCCCTGCAACCCCTTCACCCCCTGCAACCCCAAATACTACCCCTGTAACCATCACCCCCTGCAACCCCAAATACCACATCACCTCCTGCAACCCCATCACCCCTGCAACCCCCACATCAACCCTGCAACCCCATCACCTCTTGCAACCCCTTCACCCCCTGCAACCCCAAATACTACCCTACAACCCCCATCACCCCCTGCAACCCAAAACACCACCCCTGCAAACCATCACCCCCTGCAACCCCCATCACCCACTGCAACCCCCAGTCGCCCTCTGCAACCCCCATCGCCCCCTGCAACCCCAAATATCAACCCCTGCAACCCTCATCACCTCCTGAAACCCCCTATCGCCTCCTGCAACCCATCCATTGCCCCCTGTAACCCCCCATCACCCCCTGCAACCCCAAATACCACCCCTGCAAACCCCCTGCAACCTACTAAACAATTAGCGCCTGTAATATGGTGCTAGATTGTAATATGGCCCATAGACTATACTGGCTCTGGTACGTTTACAACAGCTCTGGTTAGGTTAACACCAATTTTGGAATAGGGCCCACATGTTTTTGTTTTTAATCCCAAATGGGAAGTGTTTGGTGCGTGTATATATAAAACCCACCATATCTCTGCCTCTCCTTAGCTGAAAAGCAGCAGGAGGGGCTTGGAGCTGCTCAGTAGAGCGGCCTTTTGGTACATGTTAGGTATTCACTCTGTAAAGAGGTGCCTTGAAGTGGCGAGTGAGCTTACGTTGCAATGGCCATTGAAACAAACAAAAACCTCATAGTGTTTTGTACATGGAATACATAGAAACGAGCGCAGATTACACTTTTTTTCCTTGTTATGTTTTATACATTAACTGGGCTGTTACTCCTGGCAGTTGCTGCCGCTCCGGTGAGTATGGGCGCAACGCCATTTTTTCTGTATTTAGGGCCCACATACAGGGTTATTCAGAGAGCGTGAAAAGCAGGAGAATGACTGGAGAATGAAAAATTCTAGGTCAAAATAGCCAAACCAGAAAAATTCTCCCTTTAATCTCACTTTCCAAATCGGCTATTTTGACCTAGAATTTTTCATTCTGCAGTCATTCTCCTGCTTTTCACGCTCTCTGAATAACCCTGATAGTGTTGTTGAATCTCTACTATTCCTAGTTTATTGAATGCAAACCATAGTTTTAGCATGGACTTTTTCTGTCTCAATACAGTGTTCAGATCAGTTTACTTTATCCTCAACGTTTCCATAAATTACCACATTACCAAAGGTAATAAAGGTCCCATAATTCATGTTTTTTGTTGTTTCATCTTTTTTTCAGACAATTTGACACCTTGCACTTCCAAATCATCAAAGATAAAAGGTATGGTGCATGTAGTAACATTATATATTTTATTGCTACTTCTTTTTGAAGGAGAGTTATGGGTTTTGTGTTTAATGATGAACTATTGATGCTATGGTATATTAACTGTAAACAACAGAA
This sequence comes from Leptobrachium leishanense, assembly GCA_009667805.1. Classification (NCBI taxonomy): domain Eukaryota; kingdom Metazoa; phylum Chordata; class Amphibia; order Anura; family Megophryidae; genus Leptobrachium; species Leptobrachium leishanense. The sequence goes on along the minus strand of CM019066.1, from coordinate 87,425,316 downwards.
AAGTCATAGAAATTAAATTTTGTGGTTTAACAATGTTTATATTTCATAATAACAAATGCATTCTGAAAACAAAGACACAGGACTCTATTCACTAAAATACTGTGTTTGATTGATTCTGCTACATCAGTGTTTCCCAAACCTGTCCTCGGGACAGGCTGACAGGTCAGGTTTGCCAGATTTCTGAAGCGCAACACAGGTGATATGATTTTCTGCTCAGTGATTGCAGGATTCAGTCTACATTTCCTCAAGGTGATCCTTAAAACCTGGCCTGTTAGAGGCTCCTGAGGACAGGTTTGGGAAACACTGTGCTCGAGGATCTCATGAGACGCTTGCTCCTCATAAAATGCAAAAAGCATGAAAAATTGTTGCAAAACATGGCACTGGCTACGAGTTGCAAGCTGCTGCAAACAAAACTCGTTAGCGAATGAGCTTCACTAAATGGGAATATGCCATTAAACTTCCAGCATGTGTGTGTATTGTTAATGAAAGTTAATGATGACACTATAGTGCAGTGTTTACTGTAAATGGGTGTGTGTTTGTATGTAGGTTAACCCTTTGACACCGCAGGACGTGCTATGCTGTCCAAGCAGCGGGAGGGCTTTGAAGACGCAGGGTGTACAGGAACGCCCAGCTGTCTTCAATGGGCCTTCTCGGCCCCTCCCCGCAGCCGGCGTGCGCATCGCGCCATTGGCTGCAGAGAGACGACCTGAACTCAGGCCGCCCCCTGCAGCCACTGACGTGCGTCACGCTTCGGCTGCGGGGCAGGCTGAAATTAGTGTCTCATGGTGGCACCTGTCAGCAAGGCCTACCTGTACGCCTCGCCGGCGTTAACCCCCACCTGACAGGCATCGCCTTCTCATCCTTAAGGGGTTAAGGGATAATGAAAAGTGGTTTTCCATAAAAACTATTGGGTCCAGACAGTGGTTTTATGGAACACCAGTTGGTGGTGAAGGGTTTACGTCTAATACTTTATTATTGCATCCCATCTGGGTCATTACAAAAGTCAAACACATTCTTCAGGTGCATTATCCATATGATGTGCAAGATCCGTGCAAAAGTCAGCAAGACAAGACAGTGTTTACATGGATATGCTTCTGCATACCGGCTGAAGCAATGCGTGATGTGTTTTGTATAAAAAACAAAAAACGACTATAAGGCTGGGATCAGACGAACGCAGTGTGAACGCGCGTGCAGCCGCACTTTATCACGGCCGTAGTAGCAGCCAATGACGGGCAATATACGAAGTCTGGCCACACTTTCGTGCGGCCTGCAACGCAAGCGGCAGACAAATGCATTTTTTTGAGAACGTGATACTGCTAGTATTGACATACAGAGTGCACTGCGTCCGCTAGCGGCGTGTGTGCGTGATTAGGAGACATCAGACGCTGCTAATGTCCGGCCAACATAACGTCGAGACGCAAAAAGGGTTTTATTGATGATCCATACAAAATCACGGACGTAAATGCGCATCGTATGACCGCTATTGCATCTTCCGTGAAAAAATACATCCATTTGTTCAAACGCACTTTTTCACGGACGACGTGAAAAATGCGTTCGTCTGACCCTAGCCTAAAAGCTTTTTAAAAATCTATACCTAATATAACTGTTGAAGCTAGACTACTGGTTTGTATCTGTTCAATGTTTCCTGCAAGCACATCATTCTGTATAAACTATAAGTCTTCTTCTACAAGGCTCATACTTTGCTGTGGCTGTGGTTAAGAAAACCGACAAAACCACCAAGTGGCCAAATCTTAAAGGCACGAAGAGCTGTCACACTGCAGTGCAACGAACAGCAGGCTGGAACATCCCTGTTGGCCTCCTTGTTAACATAACTAATAACTGTGACATGAGTGAGTAAACCAATAAATCATTCTATTATGTTTTTATTTACAATATATATTTTAAACAAGAAGCTTGAAAACCATGCAATACGATTCACAGATGAAAAAGTAGTGTACGGGCTTGAATAATGAATAACAGATCAAAATCCAATAAATCGCCTACTGATGACCGGGTCGGACGCAGGGAGACAATAAATACTCAAAAATATACAAACACATAACTGTGGAATAATATATATATTTATTATATATAGGCCACAGCTAAAAACTCCACACAATAACCCACCACCATGACATAACCATTCCCATAACAAAATAAAACAATAATCCAGTGCTGAAAGAGGACTCCCCACAACCACTGCACACCTCCAAATCAACCAACCACAAAAACTTCCCAACCATCTGACCAAAATTATCCTAACTAATAAGGAACCCCTAGCCAGCACTGCCTACAAGCCCCCGCCGTGACAAAGGAGCCCAACAAACCAATACTCTACCGAAAAACCAACCCAACCCGGAATTAAATAAAACAGGGTGGGGATTTTCACCGCTCTACCTCAGGAGAAAAAGGCGTGCAGAGCCTCTCCACACGCGCCTTAAGTACCCTCCTGGCGACTCCTCCCACACCACTCACGCTCAATCTCCACATACGCTGCAAACCCTTCTAGAAAAATCCTCCATTCGTCCTGGCATCATAGTTACATAGTTACATAGTTATATAGGCTGAAAAAAGACATGCGTCCATCGGGTTCAGCCTCTCCCACATAACCTACTGCTGTTGATCCAAAAGAAGGCAAAAAACCCAGTCTGAAATATGCAACATACTGGGAAAACATTCCTTCTTGATCCCAGAATGGGGTCAGATTTCTCCTTGGATCAAGAAGCTTTTACCCACATATTAAATATTATAACCCTTAATATTCTGTGTCTGCAGGAAATCATCCAGTCGTTTTTTAAAAGTCTGTACAGACTCTGACCCAACCACCTCAACAGGCAGAGAATTCCACAGCTTTATTGTTCTCACCGTAAAATAACCCTTCCTATGCTTTAAGCTAAATTTTCTTTCTTCCAGTCTAAATGGATGACCCCTTGTCCTATGTATAGTCCTGTTAATGAATAGGTTATCAGACAATGGTTGATAATGGCCCCGTATATATTTATATAAGGTTATCAGATCCCCTCTAAGGCGCCTTTTCTCTAAACTAAACAGGTTTAAGCTTGTTAGTCTTTCCTCATAACTTAACCCTTCCATCCCCCTTATTAATTTAGTTGCCCGTCTCTGCACTTTTTCTAGCGATATAATATCTTTTTTTAAGACAGGTGCCCAAAATTGCACGGCATATTCAAGGTGCGGCCTGACCATTGATTTATACAGAGGCAAAATTATGTTTTCATCCCGTGAGTGAACTCCCCTTTTAATGCATGCCAGTACTTTGCTGGCCTTGGCGGCTGCTGTTTGACATTGCACATTGTTACTTAGTTTGAAGTCTATGATTATTCCCAAATCCTTCTCCTGCTTGGATTTCCCTAACTTCGTACCATTTAGGGTATAAATTGCTTGTGTGTTCTTCACTCCAAAGTGTATAATTTTGCATTTATCTAGATTAAATTTCATCTGCCATTTAAGTGCCCAGTCCCCCAATCTATCTAAATCCCTCTGCAGCGAAGTAACATCCTGCTCACATTGTATTACTTTTCCAAATTTTGTGTCATCTACAAACACTGATACATGACTTTCAATGCCTATCTCAAGGTCATTTATAAATAAATTGAATAGTATTGGTCCTATAACAGACCCCTGAGGGACACCACTTACCACTGGTGTCCATCTTGAAAATGTACCATTTATGACCACTCTCTGTACCCTATCTTTTAGCCAGTTTTCTATCCAAAAACAAGTATTTTCATCTAGACCATTTTTTCTTAATTTAAATAGTAACCTTTTGTGTGGAACTGTGTCGAAAGCTTTGGCAAAATCTAAGTAAATCACATCCACTGAGACCCCCTGATCTATACTTCTACTTACTTCCTCATAGAACGTAATTAGGTTAGTCTGACATGATCTGTGTTTCATGAAACCATGCTGATTTTTGCCAATTACATTATACCTCCCAATAAATTCCTGAATACTATCCCTTAGTAACCCCTCAAATACTTTCCCAGCCACAGATGTTAAGCTCACAGGTCTATAATTCCCAGGCACAAATTTTAAACCTTTCTTAAATATAGGGACCACGTCAGCTTTTCTCCAATCCTCTAGTACTATTCCTGAAAGAAAAGAATCTTGAAAGATTAAGAACAGAGGTTTACATATTTCAACACATAGCTCTCTCAGTACTCGCGGGTGAATTCCATCTGGCCCTGGGGCTTTATTAACATTCACATTGTTTAATTTGTGTAAAACCTTGTCCTGAGTCAACCAGTCACTTTGTATTAATAAGTTTTTATTAATGAATTTCATGTCTCCTGTTATAGGTTTCTCTTTGATAAATACTGAAGAAAAATAATCATTTAAAATTTCTGCCTTATCCTGATCTTCCGTTAACAATAACCCTGACTCAGATTTTAGTGAACCTACATTTTCACTCTTAGGTTTTTTAGAATTTATGTACCTAAAGAATCTTTTAGGGTTGGTCTTGCTCTCTTTGGCTATTACTTTTTCATTTTCTAGTTTAGCCCATCTAATCGCATTTTTACATGCTTTATTGGCTGCCCTATATGCTTTATAGGATGCCTCAGATTTATCAGATTTAAAAGCTTTAAATGCCTTCTTTTTATTTTTCATTTCCTTAGTTACCTTCCTACTAAGCCACATTGGTTTCAGTCTGTTTCTTTTATATTTATTAACCAGTGGAATATATTGTGACGTGTACTTTTCTAGTGTTAGTTTAAAGATCTTCTCCTCAGTGTTTTTCCCGTGAAAGAGTTTCTGCCAGTCAATGACATTGAGAGCTTCCTTTATTTTAATAAAGTTGGCCTTTTTAAAATGATATATTTTATATATCAGAGGCAACTTAAGGGCCCTACGCCTTAGGTGCTTCAGGCCTTCAAAACTGAAAACATGTTAAAAGATTAATAATAACAATAAGTTGGAAGGCGCACATTTCAGAATCATATGTATTTCTAAGCAGTGTGATACTCGCGCATTATACTGCAGCATGATACCCATAGATTGAGTGCTTAGTGAAGTGATCATGAACTATAATGATGACAGGGAATATGGTGCGATGTTTACTGGGGATAAAATTGTGAGATGCTGATGAAATACGTGTAATATTGAAAACATTTACAGGTCTATTCAAAAAAAGGTGAAACTCAGGAGAATGACTGGAGAAGTGAAAATTCTAGGTCAGAATAGCCAAACCAGAAAAATTCTCCCATTTATCTCACTTTCCAAATCGGCTATTTTTTTATTTTTTTTGAGAAAGGATTTTACCAGGAAGGATACATTGAGATTTCTCTCGTTTTCAAGTATGTCCTGGGTGGCAAGTATGTACCGTTGGGTGTCTTGCCCAAGGACACTTACTGGAGAGGTGCTCTGGCCGGGATCAAACCCATGTCTCCACAGGCTCTCTCCATGCAGAGCAGTGATGTTACCTCTACTCCACCCAGCCGGTATTTGGTCTATATTGTGCTCTTCTCCTGCCAATACTCCCGAGTTTCACCTTTCTCTGGATAACCCTGATAAAAAAAATTTATAGGTGAAAATAAAATTGATGGAGAAATTATTTTGAGTGAGATGCATTAATTACATGGTTGAGTATACTCTATGTGCAAAAGCTTCTGCAGGAATCCTACACCGAGTAATCTCTGTCCAGTCATATTCTGAACCAATGCAAAGGTATTTAATTTACTGCAAACTAAAATTCTTTGTTTCAAATGGGCTCCGGAATCTGCCCCACATTTTCAGCACCTTGGACATGTTATCCAAGTTGCTGGAGTTGTTTGGACAACTTGGGGTTCTGTCTTTGCTTCAAGGAAGCATGGAGCTCCATCTGTATTAGTATACGTGTAGTTAGTATACTGTACATGTAGTGTACATATATTAGTATACATGTAGTATACATATATTAGTATACATGTAGTCCTTTATGGCCAGAAAAGGGGAGCCCTCTGCCTGTCAAACAAACTTACTGTCTCCAAAATGTATTTTATGACAGGTACATTCATTTTTACATTGTGCAATGGAAAGTTGTTTTCCATAAACCCACTAGGTCCTGACAGTGGGTTTTATGAAAAACAACTTGGAAGTAAATGGTTTAATTGCAGTTGAACAGCAGCTGAAATAAGATAAAATATTACTTTTGAGATAAAAGAATAGATCAGTGTTTCCCAAAACTGTCTTCAGCTGACAGACCAGGTTTGCAAAATATCTGAAGCCCAGCACAGGTGATATGATTGGCTGTTCAGTGATTGCAGGATTCAGTCTACATTTGCCCAAGGTGATCCTTAAAACCTGACCTTGTTGAGGGTCCTGAGGACAGGGTTGGGAAACATTGGGGTAGACAAACTCATTGGAATAATAAAGGTAAATAAACTAAATATGCGTTATACAGAACGTCCAGATGTTTCGTGGTATCCCACTACAGGTCGGGCACTTCTTATCTGGAATTGTACAATCAAAAGACTCAGAAAACCGGTGTTTTGGAGCCATTCAGATTATAGTGATTCCAGACGAGAGGAGCCCCGTACGTTCGCTGCCACTCGGGAACCCGGCTCCCGAGCACTGCAGCAGGCCGCGACATACAGTGGGAGCCTCTGGGCAGCTCCAGCATGTGACATGCTGCTCAGAGTCACAGTAAAATCCAGAAGAATCCAAACTCTGGAATGTTGGGGATCCCAAGCATTCCTGATAACAGGAGCCCGACCTGTGATTAATAAATCAATATATACGAGTTTGACGTTTTTGGATAGGAAAAAAAGCCAAGGACATTATAAGACCAACGAACAACCCATCTAGAAAAAAATATGACTAATATTTCTCTACATGTTCTAATATCTCCATGTTATAAGAAGGAATGATCTTAATTAGTCAGTAACTTCAATAAATAATATATAATAATAGTTGCATTTCTTGCTTTCTGCTACAGGTAAATATTTCAGTGAAAGCTGCGCTCCTGGAGCAGATCCTGCCTCAAACCTTTGCAAATTGTGTATTGGTGACCCCAAAAAAAATCTGGAGAACACAAAATGCTCTCCCAGCAATAAAGAGAGTTTCTTTGGATATGCTGGAGCAATGAGGTATCGTAAAATCAATTGGCAAAGCTTGTTAATACTACTACAGTCATTCAGAAAGAGAGTGATGAGAGTTAACTCCCTTTCTATGGAGTGTTATTTATGACGAAGAATAAAAACGAAGAGATCATCCACAACCCTAAACCAAACTGTATTAAACATATATAAAAAAAGATTAGAGTGGCCCTGAGTTTCACAAAAACAGCTGTACAATAAATAAAAAACAAAATCCCTCTGTAAATCACTGTATCCCCTAACTTCTCTTCCTTCAAACGCTCCCCCTATTTAGGGAAGCCTACCTCCCAACTCACTGACGCAACCATCAATCGCTCTCACCTTGCAGTCCTCTCCTCCTGTTTCCAACCCCAACCCTCCTAGATTGAGAGTTCCTACGGGAATAGGGTCCTCATCTCCTCCTGTACTGTGCCTATTGTACAGCGCTGCGGAATATGCTGGCGCTTTATAAATAAAGAATAATAATAATGAGATTTATGTGACAGTTTAGACCTGATGATAGAAAGGAATAAAAAAAAAATAAGATCAATGGATAGATACAGTTGTGTTCAAAATTATTCAACCCCCACTGAAATTGAGTGTTTTGGCCAGTTTGACATTGATTTTGATCATTCAGTCATCTTGCTTACAATTAAATCAAAGAGGCACGTGTAGGTCAGACAAATATAACATAACATTTATAATGAAATAACCACAAATGTCTTTTCTGTGCTCACATCATTATCAGTTTTATTCAACCCCCAAGTGACATTCAATCTTAGTACTTAGTACAACATCCTTTTACAGTTATAACAGCTTTTAAACGTGAAGCATAGCTTGACACAAGTATCTTGCAGCGATCTACGGGTATCTTCGCCCATTCGTCATGGGCAAAAGCCTCCAGTTCAGTCACATTCTTAGGCTTGCGCACTGCAACTGCTTTCTTTAAGTCCCACCAGAGGTTCTCAATCGGATTTAAGCCAGGTGACTGCGATGGCCACTCCAAAATGTTCCAGACTTTAATCTGCAACCATGCTCTAGTGGACTTGGAGGTATGCTTGGGATCATTGTCCTGTTGAAAGGTCCAACGTCTCCCAAGCCTCAGGTTTGTGACGGACTGCATCACATTGTCATCCAATATCTCCTGGTACTGAAGAGAATTCATGGTACCTTGCACACGCTGAAGCTTCCCTGTACCTGCAGAAGCAAAACAGCCCCAAAGCATGATTGACCCCCCGCCATGCTTCACAGTAGGCAAGGTGTTCTTTTCTTCATAGGCCTTGTTCTTCCTCCTCCAAACATAGCGTTGATCCATGGGCCCAAACAGTTCTAATTTTGTTTCATCAGTACACAGAACACTTCTGTGGTTTGTCCACATGACTTTTGGCATACTGCAGTCGACTCTTCTTATTCTTTGGAGATAGCAAGGGGTGCGCCTGGGAGTTCTGGCATGGAGGCCTTCATTACGCAGTGTGCGCCGTATTGTCTGAGCTGAAACTTCAGTACCCACATCTGACAAATCTTTTCTCAGTTCCTCAGCAGTCACATGGGGACGTTTCTCCACTATACGCTTCAGGTAGCGCACAGCAGTCGAAGTCAGCATCTTCTTTCTGCCACGACCAGGTAGCGTTTCAACAGTGCCCTTTGCCTTGAATTTGCGAATGATGCTTCCTATGGTCTCTCTTGGTATGTTTAACATCTTTGCAATCTTCTTATAGCCATTGCCGTTCCTGTGAAGAGTAATCACCTCTTCTCTTGTCTTCCTGGACCATTCTCTTGACTTCACCATGTTTGTAACCACACCAGTAAATGTCTAGAAGGAGCTGAGTATCACAGTCATTTTAAAGCTGCCTAATTGGTGCTTATTATGCTTTATTGCTGCTCCGTGACATCCACAGGTGTTTTCAATACCTGATTGAAAACACTTGAATGAACCTCTGTTCTTCAGAGTGGTAGTCTTTAAGGGGTTGAATAATTGTGTCAATGAAGAATTCACAAAAGAAACATTTACTGCTGTATTACAAAACCAATTGATGTCATTTTAGTTGCATATGGTTCTTTAAAATGTCCTTGTAGGATTTCATTCTGAATACAATTACAAATGTACACTAAATTCCCTAAAACCCTTTACAGCATTGGGGGTTGAATAATTTTGAACACAACTGTAAGTATATTGATAGAGAATTGTATAAAGGTGCTGTTAGTCATGCAGAAATAAAGAGGACTGCATCAGCGAGGGCGCTGTGATCCTCTAGATATTAATAATTGCAATATACACAGGTCAAGTTGAGCAGGAATGTGTCGGAACGCAGTTCCTCCTCTTTTTTTCTCAGAAGGAACACAGTTCCCTTTTGGAATGGAACACACACTGAGAAATTTTTATGAAGTTTAAATCATATGTTTGCTTATAAAGTCACAAGAAATGTATACAGGGTTATTCACAAAGAGCCGATCTGGCCCCGAAATGTCACCGAACAGGGAATTTCCCTGTACAGTGACATTTCGGGGCATTCGGCTATTCAGAAAGCAGGCAGTTCACCAAATTTTGGCGAACTGCCTGCAAATACGGTGCCTGTTCGACGGCAGTGAAATCACACATAGAGAAGTAATGGTACATCTATTCAGAGAACACCGAACAGCAGAGAAATGCCTTGATGTTTGGTGGCTTCATTCGCCAGGTTTATTCAGACGAATCCCATGGCTTCAATGTAAAAATATTCCCATTTTTACCCAATATCTAATAAACCGTTTATTCTTTTAATCTGCAGTAAAAATTCTCTTTATTTATTGATATTTTTTTTTAAGATCCTTTAGGCATTTTTCCAAATCTTTTCAGCAATTTTTTTTTCTTTTTTCTGTAAAAGACCTTTTTATTACAATTTATAGGACCTTATATTTTAATTCCAGACGTTTTCGGTCAGTCGTTTTTTGCAAACAGCGTTTCAATTTTGACACTTTCAATCATTTTGTTGTTTTTATTTTTTCCCCTTTCGTCGGCTTTTTCCAGCCACTGGTTGTCGCTGTGTTCGGCGGCTTTTTCCGGACGGGTTTGGCGGGTTTGCAATAATTTATCAGATCAGATCGGATCCGATATTTTCTGCATGGGATTATAAAAAAAATCCGCAAAACCACCGACATTATCAGATCCGATAATTTTGGCGGTTCTGCGGCTTCTTTTTTTCTTTCAGCGGATTTGTGGCAACTTTTCCCTGCACTCCGGAGACCCTGCGGTGAATGCAGAATTAACCGCAGGGTGGGGAAATTTGATTCCTCTAATTGCGGGGAACGACAGAGCACCAACATGACGGTGACTTTTTGGTGCTTTGTGAATAACCCCTATAATTTTATTACAGTTATCATATGGATTTCCTAAAACCCAGCCAACCTTTAGGTTGAAACATTGATATCATATTTGCACGCGGAGTCCTGGGTAAAGTGCAACATGTCAATGATTAATGGAGAGGCAGAAATGTTTGGAGAGCTCCCACGTTTTTTTTTTTTTTTTTAAGGACTTAGACCCCCTGGTACAACTATTAAATTATTGGAGATTACAACCAGAAAAAGTGAAATACAGTGATTTGCATATGAATACACTCATTTCTCTTAGATTTTTCTGCATTATCTAGCATTACCATTAGAAATTAAAATGCATTTTACCAGAACACTAACCATTTGTGTTACTGTTACCCAACAAACCTAACATTTTGAAAGTGTGTAACATGTTTTATTTTGACAAAACTTAATTAAACAAGAATATTGATCCGGCAATTCTCATGACTACCTAAGTATTATTCTCCTGGGCTCATGTGCCTGGAGAACCACTTCTAGCTGCAGATAGATACCAGCTTTGCACATATGAAACCTGCAATGATTCACCATGCGTTCTTGGCAAAACTGGCAAAAATGTTCTGTTGGAGTGACTGTAGGTCCAACGGCTGTTGTGAGAAACAATGAGATCAGCATGTTTCTGTAATCATTCTATAGTGTTACATTTCATAGTGTTAAATTTCTTATGCATTGCTTTCTTCTGTCAGGTGCCTGGCTGGTCCGGGCCAAGTGGCGTTTGTAAAGGACAGCACCGTACTGGACAACACAGATGGTAAGCGCAGATCACTCAAAATACACTGCTTGTTAGGACCTGTAACTCACCCAGCCTCTTGTGGCATCATCCCTTGCCAGCATGCCAATATGCCGCGGTGCCTTCGCAACCCTTTCTGTTGGGACATGGTCTCCAGTATAGTGGTCAGTCCACTGAATGAACTCCATCTTCGAAAATGTATGCATGAGAGTGACGCACTGCAGACCTTTTATTGAGATTCACGATCATGCATGTGCAGAAGATGTCAGTGGTCTTTTCTGGTTGGTGTGGGGGCAGAGTCTCACCACCAACACTATTTAAATTCACTAGTCACACCAAGCAGATGCTCTAGAGTAGGGATGAGCTGTTTGGTTCGATCTGTTCGGTGTTCGATTCGAACATCGCCCGTTCGTCGAACTCCGAACATTTCCACGTGTTCGCCCACAATGCACCACGATGGACCACAGTGCACTTTTGCACTGGCCTGAAGCTTGTAATTGGCTACAGCCTTGCACCTGACCACAGGTCAGGTGCAAGACCGGTGCAAGACTATGCCAGTCACGGCTCAGAGTCCTGAATGAGTCCATGATTAGGCAAAATTTGCCCACAGAGCTAAGTCCCGCAGCACACTATATAAGGCGTCCCTAGCAGCCCCAGCATGTGTTTTTTGAGAGGAGATTGTTCTGTTAGTGTGTCGTCTCAGTGCCAGCAGCAATTGGGGGAGACTCACTTCTAGCAGATATCTGTGAATTGTTGTAATCTGTTTTGTCAGTGCCAGCAGCTATTAGGGGGGTCTCACTTCTAGCAGATATCTGGGAATTGTAATCTGTGTCTTGTCACTGTTGCCAGCTATCAGGGGGTCCTATCAGGGTGTCTCACAGACTTGTAGCAGATATCTGGGAATTTTAATTTGTGTCTTGTCACTGCCACCCATCAGGGGGTTTTACAGACTTGTAGCAGATATCTGGGAATTGTAATCTGTGTGTTGTCACTGCCACCCATCAGGGGGTCTCACTGATTTATAGGAGGTTTCTGGGAATTGTAATCTGTGTCTTGTCACTGTTGCCAGTTGCCAGCTATCAGGGGGTCCTATCAGGGGGTCTCACAGACTTGTATCAGATTTCTGCGAATTTTAATCTATCCGGGTGTCTCACTGAGTTATACCAGAGTTCTGGAAATCTTTAATCTAGATAACACAGTTGAATCAGAGTTCTGCATATCTCCAATTTTTATAACAGAGTTGAATCAGAGTTCTGTATTTCTTTAATCTGTATATCACTCACCATGTCAAAAAGACCAAACAGGACAGGCAGACGCTCCCAAAAACAGATAAGAGGGCAAGCAGCCTTTGTGTTGGGAGGCTGAGCCTCTGGTCATCGTGGACGTGGTGCACCGTATCTCCAGATGGATATAGACATTTTAGAGAGAGTTCAGAGAAGGGCTACTAAAATGGTGTACGGCTTGAAGGAGAAAAGTTACCAGGAAAGGCTTAATGATCTTAACATGTACAGCTTGGAAAAAGACGAGACAGAGGAGATATGATAGAAACATTTAAATACGTAAAGGGAATCCACAAGGTAGAGGAAGGGAGTATATTTAAAAGGAAACAAAGTAGCAAAACAAGAGGACATAGTCTTAGATTAGAGGGGCAAAGGTTTAGAAGTAACATCAGGAAGCATTATTTTACTGAGAGGGTGGTGGATACATGGAACAGCCTTCCAGTTGAAGTGGTAGAGGCCAAAACAGTAATTGGATTTAAGCAGGCATGGGATAGGCATAAGGCTATCCTAAACAAAAGATAAATCCAGGTAAAGTATCCATGTAATTGGGCAGACAAGATGGGCCGAAAGGTTCTTATCTGCCGACATTTTTCTATGTTTCTTCTGCAGGGGCACGCTTGTCCTTTCTAACTTTAAGCCGTCTTAAGCAGCAGCAGCAACATACAGGGGATTTGGTGGATTGGCTAACCAGGCCATCCTCATCCTCCTCATCCTCTGCCAGCCAGGCTTGTAGTGCTTTACAGTCCACCTCAGCTGCCAAAGCATCTAATGCAGCCTCCATGTCCACAGCTACTCCTGCCGTAGCCTCACCAACATACACGGAGGCGTCAGCTGAATTGTTTGACTACAATGACAGTGACATGCTGCTTGAGGATGCGCAGCAACTACAGTGCTCTGATTCAAACTGAGGTTGAGGAAGGGAGTATAATCAACCTAGAGGAAAGGGGTGCCAGTGACACACAAGTAACTGGCACTCATGTTGCCCCAGCAGCTGCAGCATACTGCCAAGTTGGCTCCAGTGACGAGGAGATAGGGGGTGATGACGATGATGAGGTCACTGACTCCACCTGGGTGCCTGATCGAACAGAGGAGTCAAGTGAGGAGGAGCCACAACAAACACGAGGCACAACGTCCTCTATGAGTAACCGTAGCCAGTCCAAGGCATCAGAAGTCTGCTCAGGTGCAGAGCGCTGCTGTCTCAAAGCACATGTACAGGAAGTCTGATGTCTGGGAGTTCTTTAAGAAATGTGCAGCAGACCGCACCGTTGCTATTTGTAATCTATTTCAGAAGAGGATCAAGCGTGGTAAAGACATCTCACACTTGGGTACCACATGTTTGAGGTGACATATGACCACCTGCCACGCATCCTGTTGGCACAAAACTTTGCATAGGTCCTCCTCCTCATCTGTCTCTACCCCCACTATATGTCCTGCCATGTCATTGCCTACAACCTCCACTGACAGGGATGATGCTACAGTAATGGGTGTACCACGACCTTCCTCAGAATGTAACAGCATCCCATCAGATGAAGATTTACGCAGTCCAATTACGTTGCCCCAGCTGCTGCAGCGTAAGAAAAAAATATAGTCCCAACCATCCCCAAGCACAGCGTCTAAATGCCAGTTTAGCAAACTTACTCTCATTACAGCAGCTGCTTTTCCAGCTGGTGGACTCTGCTTCCTTTCGTGAATTTGCCGAATGTGCTGTAACACAGTGGCAGGTTCCAAAACGCCATTTATTTTCACGGAAGGCCATTCCAGCACTATACCAGCACGTGGAAGACAATGTTATGGAGATATTGGGAAAGGCAGTCAGCAGCAAGGTGCACATGACTTTAGACACGTGGTTCAGCAAGCATGGACAGGGCCGTTACATTTCCTTCACGGCACACTGAGTAACTCTGCTTGCAGCTGGGAGGGATCCAGGATGGGGCTGTGCTGGAGCTTGTTCATCCACCATGCCTCCAGAAAGCTGCTTGTATGAGGTCTGTCTGCTCCACCACCACCACCTCTCCCTCTTCCTTCTCCTTCTCTGTCTCTGGCAAAGTGGCAGTTAAACCGACGCGTGACAGGGGCTACGCAATGGCTCAAGCAAAAAGATGCCATACTGTGCTTGAGCTGGTTTGTTTAGGGGACAGGAGACACACCGGGCCAGAAATTCTGTAAGCTCTGCAGGGGCAGGTGCAGAGATGGTTAACACCACGCCAGCTTCAGCTGGGAATGGTCGTCTGTGATAATGGTAGCAACCTTCTCTCTGCTCTACGCCAGGGTAAGTTGATGCATGTACCATGCCTAGCACACATCCTAAATCTGGTGGTACAGCATTTCCTTACCAGATACCCAGGGCTGGCAGAGCTTCTCAGCCAGGCCAGAAAAGTCTGCAGCCACTTCAGACGGTCATTCCCAGCAAGTGTTCGCCTGGCAGAAATTCAAAGAGAATTCCACCTTCCCACAAACCGTCTGGATCTGTGACATGCCCACCAGGTGGAACTCGACATTGCTGCTTGTGCAGGCGCTGCAGCATTGCCAGAGGGCCACCAATGAGTACCTGTGCGAGTATGGCACAAGGACAGGTTCAGGTCAACTTGTTGTTTCCCCCCCAGCAGTGGCTGATGATCAAGGATGCATGCACTGTACTGTCACCATTTGAGGAGGCAACGAGGATGGTGAGCTGGGACAGTGCATGCATCAGTGACACAATTCCTTTAGTGTTCCTGCTGGAGCGCACTCTGCGGGGAATTATAGATGTGGCACTAGAGGCAGAGCAGCAGGAGGAAGAGGAGGCCTTCCCTAGATCTCAAGGCCCCAGTCTTTCCGCAGACAGCATTCCTGCGGGTCCTCAGATCAAACAGGAGGAGGATGAGGAGGAGGAGGAGGAGGAGGAGGAGGAGGAGGAATATTTAAGTTGTGGGGGCATTGAAGGTGGGGATTCCTCAAGGGAGGGTTTTGTGTGCCCAGAAACCCAAGGACTAGTACGTGGCTGGGAGGAGGAAGTGCATGATGGGGTCATCCTCATTGACCAGGAAGACTCGGAAGCTAATGCCACCTCCAACCTACACTGCATGGGCTCCCTTATCCTGCAAAGCCTGCTAAAGGACCCTGGGATTCGTGCTATCAAGGAGAGGGATCATTACTGGTTGGCAACCCTTCTTGATCCACAATGCAAGGGTAAGGTTGCAGAGCTCATCCTGCCCTCACAGAGGGAGGACAGGATGAAACAACTTGAGGACGCTCTAAAGCGACACTTGTGTAACACCTTTCCAGGCACTGGTAGGTTACCAAGTGATGACACAGGTGCTTCTGAGGCTGCAGATGATCAGAGGAAGAGCGTTAAAGGCCAGGGCTGCTTGACTGATGCCTTTTTAAATTTTTTTAGTCCACGACGCCCAGGGACGTCAAATGTAGGCACCCATTGCCAGCGTCTTCACCGTATGGTGCAGGACTACCTAGGGGCAAGGGCAGACCTGGATCTTTACAACAGATGATCCACTGGCTTACTGGGTGTTGAGATTGGATCACTGGCCAGAACTGGCCAATATGCTATGCAACTACTAGGTTGCCCTTCATCCTGCGTGCTTTCTGAAAGGACGTTCAGTGCCGCTGGAGGTTTTGTCACAGACAAAAGAGTGCGTCTGTCCACCGACTCTGTAGACCAGCTGACATTTATATAAATGAATCAGTCCTGGATCAGCAGCTATCAATGCCCTGATGCTGACGTAACTGAATAGATCGAGAATCTCTTCTGCATTACCAAAACCTCCACCCCTGCACTCTTCCACAATACCTCAGAGGGGTTACGTTGTGAAGGCACTTGCTGCCACCAAAGGCCTAATATTTGGGTGCACTGCCACTGACGCCTATACCAGATTCGTATAATTTTAATATTGGACTGCAGGGTCCACCGCTGCACTCTTCCACAATACCACAGAGGGGTTACTGTTGCGGACACTAAAGGCCCAATTTTAAAGCACCTATTGTTACTTTCATCCATAGCCTGCATAAGTTTCACCATAATTTAGATAAAAAAATCACTAAACATGTTCTACGTGCCCTAAAACGTCTCCTCTTTTTCACACAGGCTGCCGCCCCAAGCAGTTGTTTATAAATAGATTAAAGGAAAACCATTTACCGTCATTTGAAATGTCATTTTTTTTGTTTTTAAATGTTTCTTTACATCCTACAAATCCGCCACTTCACAGGCAGGTTATGGGGACCTCCTAGGCATGATATTTGAAGGAATTTTTCATTTTTATTCTTAACCTTTATTTCACTCACTGTTCCTTTAAAAACGTATTTTTTTTTTACTTTTTGTCCTTGTTTCCTGTCCCCCAGGGCACTACCCGGACCCCCATACACCTTTTATGGCAAATATCTTGCACATATGCCCTCTTGGAGGGCAGTCTAAAAATCGAAAGTTCAAGTCCCATTGACTTGCATTGAGTTCGAATCGTGTTCGAACCCGAACTTTTGAAATTGTTCGAGTTCGAATGCTAACAAAACAGGGGGGTGTTCGGCTCATCACTACTCTAGAGTACTGTTCTGTGTTCCTGTATACTAGTGTAGCTATATACTTGGCTGGTCTCCTAGCTTTGACCTTTGGCTGCCATTGTCTGATCACAATCCTGTGCCGCCTGCCCTTGACTCCTATTACACCTCTGGACAATTCCTTTGTCATTGTCCCTGTGTACTGTGATCAGCTCCTGCCTCCTATCTGGGCTCTGCATATTGAGGTCCACATCTCTTGCCACCCGGTGTACATTCCTGATTCATCGATGAAGCTTCTCCTGCCTCTGTTTGCGAACATTTGCCGCCATTGTTTGCAACTTCATCAAACAGAGGTGCTTCTTGCTAACCCCCTTTATCAAATCAAAGGTAATCATAAAAGGTAAAATGTCATTATCTGTTTTCATCTAATGAATACACATTGCTCGCTTTGAGGAGAACAGCAAAGCGAACATTCCCTAGAGCTCCTTGCCAGATGTAGAAATAATCTGTGAGATCTCACAGGGATCTATCAGCCTTAAAAAGTTAAACGCACCATTGACTGGGCTCTTTAACCTCCCTGCCGGTATTCCCAAGTGTGACTCGGGGTTAAATTTCACTACCGCGAACGGTAACCCCGAGCCACACTCGGGCTGGATGCATACTCACCTCCTCCTGCGCTCCCTGGCTGTCCCCCGCAGTGTGATCGCGGCGAGCTGCTTCCTGGTAAGACTCCCTGCGAGTCACACGTTGCAGGGGGGCGGGGCCAGCAGCAAATTTAGAAAAAATAATCATTTTACAGTTTACACTTTGGATTATACAGTGTAATGTTTATGAATGGCCACTAGGTGGCACTACAGGATAAGAAATAGACCATACATCATTTCACCCTTGTTTGCAGATAGATTTCACTGTTTTTTGTTGTATTTTATTGAATATCATTTATTTGCATTATTTTGGATAATTATTTTTGGGATAATAAATTATGTCGTGTTTCAAACTTTATCGGACTCAATGTATTTACTATTTTTCTTAATTATTTATTTATTTATAAAGGATTTTACAGTAAGGACTCTTGATTGCACGTATTTCAGTGCGTGATTCCTAATTATTACAGGCTAACTATGTACAAAAACACGATTCCTTTAAAAAAAAATTGAGACGCTTTTAGACACGAAATTTTGAAAAAATTAGACCGCCAGGTTAAGGGTCACATATTTAAAAATGCAACTCTTAGGGCAGAGGTCAGCAACCTTGGTCCTGCAGAGGTTAAATCACAAATGAGACATTAAAGGTAAGAGCAAATGGAAAACTTGCCCTGAAAACCTGTATTACGACCAAGCCGCTTTCTCAGCAGGTCGAGTCTCAATACTTTCGAACTGCATGTGGATAGCACCAGCGGCTCTGCGAGCCACCACTTTTATCAGTTCTAGATCATAGACTTCTATGAAGACAGACGTGACTGAGGTCTGGCCAAGAAAGCAGATGGATATGTGGAGGAACTATTTGTTCCCAGTGTTCCTCTGCCCGAAGAAGTGGCAAAACACGCCTCTCTCTCCTCCAAAGGATTTGAGGCGAGTATTCGATTTTTTGATGGGGTTAGCTTACTGTGTTAAGTGTGCTGAAGCTCAAATCACTTAACACCAGCCTTTGAAAGACATTATTCATTTCTGAAAACATCAAGCGTAGATGTAGAACCACCTCCTTGGAATAGCTTGTTCTCCATCTGCTAGGGCCACATTAATGGTTCCCATATAAAGTCTAGGAGATGGTAATGCACAGCAATCATCTGAGACATCTGATACGCAAGCAGAGCGACTTAAATGGAATAGGATGTTTTAAAATGAAGAACAGCGCTCGACCCGTTATTCTGTATGCCTCGAGCGCTGTGCTGTGTGCTTTAAGACCCAGTTGTGAACTGGCCCCAGATGTTTTGAAACTGCATCTCCCATTATGGGGAGCTACTCAGTAGATTTGCATAGACTCAGGAGAAATGTAGTCTGAAAAAATCTGGATGGCCAAGGTTGCTGACCCCTGGCTTAGGGAATTCAGCCCCTGGTCATTTTATCTTTTTAAGGCCCCGTTCACACTGTGCGATTTATCGTGCGGATTTTGCTGCGACGTCGCAGCAAAATCCACGCGACGTCGCGCTGTGTAGCTTCTCCAATGCATTTCAATGGAGCTGTTCACATCTTGCCGCGCGTCGCAGAAGCATGTCGCTGGTACATGACCCTTTTTTTGCAATTTGCTATCTGCGATTTTGCGATTTGTATTGGTGGTGCTTTGCAAAAATCGCACAAAACAGCGATGTCGCGCGACATTATCGCACCATGTCGCAAATATGAAAATCGTGCGGAAAGCCGCGCGATTTTCAAATCGCACAGTGTGAACGGGGCTTAAGGCTGATATATTCCCATGCAATCTTAGCGCTCATTGCTAGGTGCAGCAGGGACCGCTAATGAATCAAGGCCAGTGACTAATACTTCTATAGCGACGATTACACGGAAAAGTTTTAAAAGTAATTAATTTGTTTTTAATTTACTATCAGGCTTATTCAAAGAGAGCTGAATTGGCTCAAATTTCACCAAACAGTGAATTTCCCTGTACGGTGCAATTTCGTGGCCATTCAAAAAGCTGACAGTTCGCCAAATATTGAAATATTGGCAAATTGCTAGCGAAATACAGGTGATCTTCAGCGGCAGTGAATTCCCCTATAGAGATGTAATGGTTAATCTATTCAGAGAACACCGAACAGCACCGAAATGTCCGTGAAACACCCTGATTTTCGGTGGTTTCATATAGCAGGTTTTATCAGGCTTTCAATGTAAAAAAAAATATGTAACATGTAAAAAAATATTCCCGTTTTTATTAAATATTTTTTCAAGCATTTATTCTTTTCACTTGTAGCAAAAAGTCTCTTTATTATTTTTTTTTTTTTTGTGATTTATTTGTTTTATCTGACTTTTTTTTTCTATTTCAAAATGATGTTTTTTTCTGTAACAGACCTTTCATAGGGCCTTATTTGTTATTTTCGTTCAGTCTTTAGAAGAGAGACGCGCTCCAGAGCGCAAACCTGTACCTAATGAAAGTGTGGGAGGAGAGGTCTTTTCTCTCTAGGTGGCGTAATGCTCAAAGGTTGACTCTATGTGTACATATATTCACACAAAATTGCATACATTCACACAAAATTGCATGAGCAAAGATGTAAGCATACATATAATATATAAAAACAGCATTGCATATATGGTCTGATTTAAAAGATCCTTTTTAATGCAGTATTGGTGGTATATCGCCACCTAGTGTCCGTATTTCAAAAGGTCTTTTAATTGAAGAAATGTGTAATAAATAAAAGTTCTTTCTGATCAGCGGCACTTCTCTGTCTCTCTTGTACCTCCGAGAGAACATGAGAGTGTGATTAGAATTGTGCCAAGCACTGTATATTAATGGTCTGAATGATGGATCCACACTTACGCAGGTTTATTGATCGTGCTGCAAGCGGCTGGTCTGTGAAACCACTCTTCTTTTGGTGCTTACTCCTCTGTTCCTGTGGTGATCGGTCCCGGGGCCCAGCAGATCCAGGACTTCCCTTCTGGGGGTGCTAGGATTCTTTGTATGATGCCTTGGACGAAAGTAATGCCGGAAGCAGGGATGGCCAATAAAGAAGTGGATTTTATTCACGTAAGTATAAAAAAGCAATAAAATGGGCTTGGTGGAGATATAAAACTAATTAAAATAAATGGTGTCCTTTAAAACACGTTTCACCGCTCAGGTGGCGGCTTCACCAGTCAATCCATGACTGATTAAAACGCATTTCACCGCTCAGGTGGCAGCTTCATCAGTCATGTATTGACTGAAGCCACCACCTGAGCAGTGAAACGCGTTTTAAAGGACACCATTTATTTTAATTTGTTTTAGATCTCCACCATCCCATTTTATTGTTTTTTTATACTTATGTGAATAAAATCCACTTCTATATTGGCCATCCCTGCTTCCGTCATTACTTTCGGCCAAGGCACCATACAAAGAATCCTAGCACCCCCAGAAGGGAAGTCCTGGATCTGCTGGGCCCCGGGACCGATCACCACAGGAACAGAGGAGTAAGCACCAAAAGAAGAGTGGTTTCACAGACCAGCCGCTTGCAGCACGAGGAATAAACCTGCGTAAGTGTGCATCCATCATTCAAACCATTAATATACAGTGCTTGGCACAATTCTAATCACACTCTTCTGTTCTCTCGGAGGTACAAGAGAGACAGAGAAGTGCCGCAGATCAGAAAGAACTTTTATTTACTACACATTTCTTCAATTAAAAGACCTTTTGAAATACGGACACTAGGTGGCGATATATCACCAATACTGCATTAAAAAGGATCTTTTAAATCAGACCATATATGCAATGCTGTTTTTATGATATATGTATGCTTACATCTTTGCTCATGCAATTTTGTGTGAATATATGTACACATAGACTCAACCTTTGAGCATTACGCCACCTAGAGAGAAAAGACCTCTCCTCCCACTCTTTCATTAGGTACAGGTTTGCACTCTGGAGTGCGTCTCTCTCTTCTAAAAATTTTCATTACAGACAGTGTTTTGGGGTTTTGACTCTGTCAACCCACTCATCACAGAGCTGCAGCCAAAAGGTACCCTCACCACCTCACCCAGCTCTCCATATATAGGAATTGTGTACCTTTTCTTGACCATTTTCGTGCAGTCGTTTTTTGCAAACAGCTTTCAAAAGTTGCAATGTTTTTTGTTGATTTTTTTACCCGTTCGCCAGCTTGTCGACTTTTTCCGGCGGCTGGTCGGTGCTCTGTTCGGCGGGTCATTGTCTTTTTTCAGATCAATTCGGTGTTTTTTCCACAGTTTTTCGAATCGATTCTGTGGGTTATCGGATGTGTTCTGCAGCTTGTTCCATCCCCTTGGAGACCTTGTGGTGAATGCTGAATTCACTGCAGGGTTGGAGAATTTGACTCCCCAAAGTGTGGGGAACGAAAGACCACCGAAATTGCGGTGGAATTTCGATGCTCTTTGAAAAACCCTGTATGTCACAGTTAAAGGATGTGTAAGTGGATACATTAGCATTTAAAGAGAAATGTAATACATGGTCTTTTGTGATTTCCTCCTGGCAGGAAAAAACACCGCAGAATGGGCAAAGTCATTAAAAAGTTCAGACTTTGAACTACTGTGCCCTGATGGATCCCGTGCACCTGTAACTGATGCCAAAAACTGCAACCTGGCAGAGGTCCCATGCCATGCTCTTGTCAGCCGACCAGAAAGAAGAAAACAGGTTCTAAAAGTTATGATAAACCAGCAGGTACAAAACAAGCAAAGATAAAGTGTTGACACACAATGTATACAGTATACAATATAGGAGAACTCCAAATACCATGAGCATTGTAGTTTATTTTAGAGGTTGTGATCAAAGGACACTATGGTTGAAGTCACTCTGTTTTTGTCAAACCCTTTCTTATAGTGATGCACTGAAATGAAAATTTAGGGCCGAAACCGAGGCCGATAATGGTGATGGAACTCGGCCGAAAACCGAGACCGAAAACAAGTCATCCGAACCCGGGCCTGGAGGACTCGACTGAGCCTAGAGGCTGGACGAGTCGGGGTCTAAGTTCCGATGGCTGATTTTCAGTTGCTTTTTTTTCTGCCGGTTTTTCCTTGTGGCCGAAAGCACCATTTACGGCTGAAATTTCGGTGCATCCCTACTTATGTACTTTGAATACAAAAAATTGGAAAAATCCCCTGCATTCTCACCCGATCCTTCAGATACTGTTCTTTAATCTAAAAAAAGGAAGTCTCTCATTGTATCTGTTCAAATTCTTTGGGTGGTGTGATCATACAACGTACAGGAGATCCACAAAGCTGGTCACAATTAGAATTATTTTTAAAACCCCAACATATTTAGCAGCGTTGTAAAACAGGTAGGACAAAACAAACAATTTTGACAAACAGAAAAGGATAGAAGAGATGAAGAGATGAACCTGCTCAAACAAGCTTACAGGTTGGTAGACAACCATAACAGGATATTGATTGAAAACCATAAAATCCACTTCACTTTCATTCACATAAATTTATGACTGTGCTTCTATGATTTACACAGCCACCCAAAGAGATTCAATAAATCCTGCAAAGAAATGTATTTTTTAAAAAAAAAATACAACTCATAATCTAACTATACACGTAATATTGCTTTTTCTCTATTGTTAATGAATACTTTGCTTCTGCAGAGTCTCTATGGAAAAAAAGGAGCAGAGAAAGATATTTTCCAGATGTATGGTTCTAAGGCCGGGAGAGATGATCTCTTTAAGGATTCCACCCAATGTCTGATAGAGATAGAGGCGGCCACAATTAAAGAGTTCCTTGGAGAGAGATATTATGCTGCTGTGACGAGCCTCAATCAATGCCCCACAAAATCAGGTAAACAATACGGGCCAGCAACCACCAGTCAAAACGAGACCACAAACTCTTAAAGCATAGCAAACCTTTTTAGAATCTTCGTCTGCTGTATTTGATTTGCGTCTTAATATGTGATAAAAAGTTGGTTTACGCGTAGCTGCTGGAATTATCCAAATATTTTTTAAACGGAATTATCTGAGACTGATCGCATTAGCAGGTTGTGAAGGAAACCGCTCTCTTCCGCCTGTCCTGGCTCTCCAGACACCCCCTCTTTGCAGTCAGCCCGGCTACTGGGAACGCGGTCCTCAGCGCCTCGAGCAGTTTGACCCACTTGCTTCTGCCTGCTGGGAGACCTGGGCTGGATGGCAGGGATCTGTGCCAGTGCTGGGCTGAAGTTACAGCAGCTTCTAGGGATCTGCAGGCTTTCGATCTCCTGACCTGTAGCCTCGATATTAGGTCAGTCTTTCAGATGGCCGCTCAGTGCCATCTGATGGTGAGTGTAGAGGAATAGTGCAGAGGAATAACACACCAGACAAGCTGCATGCATCAACCAAGAACTATATGCTTTACTGAGAAAACCATACCAGTATTTATGCCCAGGTCCAACAGGGATCATTTTGCATAAACCAAACAACGAACATTGACTTACTGGAATTCTAATTACATTAGGTCAGTTATCACACACCTCATTTACATAATACCTTGTCCCAATAAATCAGATTGGGACAGTGTTTGCTAGACAAGGGTAGATTCATGACTCCTCAAACATGCAAACAGATAAAAAGATAGACAAAGAGAAAAGCCTTCTTGCATAATCACACATTACTCAAACATTCCACACAAAAGAGGGCATTGAAAATAACCTCAGGCCTGCAACTTCAAAACACATCTCCAAGTTCACATTTACATACAGTAATAAAAGTACATTTAAACTAAAACCAAGCATTTTACAGTACATTAAACACCACACAATATAAATGAGCATAAAGTCTGTTTCCTTTGGGGATTCCGCCATAGAAATAAACAGTCATGGTGGTTGAAGCGGGGAGCGTTATGTCAGTTTCATGACACAGGTGCTACGGAACTTTTGTACATAAGGTTCACAAGTCCCGTTGCGTTGTGCAATTTGCCTTTCTTACACTAGGCAGGTAGCGCAGAGAGCACAAATGCGTAGAAATGCCTTAGGGACTTCAGGGTTCAGGAGTCCCTGAGCTGAAGGAAAGGAGCTGCGTGCAGACAGGGACAAAAGGTGAGAAAATCACCCAAAAATGAGAAAAATAAGCTGCCCAGTTATTTAAGAGCAATACAAAGGACACTCTACTTTCTAGTAGAGTGTTCCTTTACCCCTTTCACTGCACCACACCCCCACCCCTGCGGTAGGACTGATTGCTGCAGGACAACACAACACGACCAGCTAGCTTCTATAACCAGCCTCTTGCCCCCCTTCTCAGAAGTAATTGCCAGCCGATGGACATCTGAACTAAGGCTGTGACCAATAGTGATGGGCCGAACACCCCCGTGTTCGGTTCGCATTCGAACACGAACATTTGAAAAGGTTCAGATTCGGACGCAAACACGATTCAAACTCAATGCAAGTCAATGGGACTCGAACGTTCGGTTTTTAGAGTGCCCTCCAAGGGGCATATATGCCAGATATTTGCCATAAAAGGTGTATGGGGGTCTGGGTAGTGCCCTGGGGGACAGGAAACAAGGACAAAAGGTAAAAAAAATAACGTTTTTAAAGGAACAGTGATTTTTCCATGACATAAAGGTCAAGAATAAAAACAAAAAATTCCTTCAAATATCATGCCTAGGTCCCCATAACCTGCCCGTGAAGTGGCGGATTTGTATGCATATGCATGCCCACACAGTTGCAGCTCTGTCATCCGGCAGCCGCATGCTCCTCAAGGGATCCTTGGGATCCTATAGTATCAAGATGCTCTTGAAGGTCTGTGTCCTTTCAGGTTGCACACCCCTAATATTTACATTTAGATTTATATGCACAAGTGTATTATGAATAAATGGGTTGCCGCAGGCAATCATTTGCCAACGCCACATCATTGGCTGCTTCGGCAAAGCTGTCAAACTCAAGCACATGTGCTGAAATGACATAGACCTAGAATCAATTATTAGTTGCTTTTCCGGTTTCATTAACTCGGATCCGTAAGGAACACCCCATCATAGGCGTCAAAGTATTCTACTAGATTTCGCATGCGCTACAGCAGAGAGGTTAATAGAATATGTGCAGTGAATTTCTTGATCACGTTATTTAATAGGTGTGCACAGGAGGTGTGCTTATAAAAATGTAACAGGGAAAATAGATAGAGATAAACAGATACATAAAGAAACCATTTGTTATAGTATCCTAGTAACGTACATTGTTCAGTAAAGACTCTTGTCCTTTACGTTCAACCTGTTACATATATACTACTTCACGTGATCCTCTGGTTTTGTATTTAAGAAAACAATTTATTGTGATTCTCTGACTTTATGGATTATTCAAAGAGCACCCAATTGGTGCCGAAATTGCACTGAACAGTGAATTTCCCCGTACGGTGCAATTTCGTGGCCATTCAGCTATTCAAAAAGTTGGCGATTTGCCAAATATTGGTGAATTGCAAGCGAAATACAGTGACCTTTGGCAGCAGTGAACTCCATAGAGAAGTAATGGTTAAGAGAACGCCGAACCGCACCAAAATGTCAGTGAAATGCCCTGATTTTCGTTGGTTTCATTCAACAGGTTTAAGCAGGCGAATCCAATAGGTTTCAATGTAAAATAAAATTACCTGTTTTTCTTAAATATTTATTCGACTGTTTATTTATTTCTCTGAATTTTTTAGGCTAAGGTTTTAGATTCAGATTTTTTTTATTATGGATTTTTTAAATTCTGTAACAGACCTTTTTATTGTTTTTCATAGGACCTTAGGTGTATTCACTTCTGTGAGATACTATATATCACATTTTTAAATATTTTATTAGATCTTTTCATGTGACAGCATTGAAGAAATGGCACTTTGCTACAATGTAAAGTAGTGAGTGTACAGTTGTATAACAGTGTCAATTTGCAGTGACCAGTATGAGAGAGTGAGAGCGATAACACCAAATTTAACACACCTGCTCCACATTCACACCTGAGACATTGTAACACTAACAGGTCACATGAAACCGGTGAGGGAAAATGGCTAATTGGGCCCAATTTGGACATTTTCACTAAGGGGTGTAGTCACTTTTGTTGCCAGCAGTTTAGACATTAATGGCTGTGTGTTGAGGTATTAGTGAGGGGACAGCAAGTTTACACTGTTATACAAGCTGTACACGCGCTGCTTTACATTGTAGCAAAGTGTAATTTCTTTAGTGCTGTCACATGAAAAGATATAATGAAATATTTACAAAAATGTGAGGGGTGTACTCACTTCTGTGAGATACTGTATATTATTTCCATGCATTTTCATGCACTAGTGGTTTTTAAAACGCGTTTCGATTTGGCAGTCTGTTCGGCAGGTAGTCTGCATTTTTCGGTGAGTTTGCTGCTACGTTCCAAGGTTTTTCAAATCGATTCGGTGCAGAGTGCGCACGTGCTTCGTGTGTTGTTCTCTATTGTCTCCTTTGAAAGCTACGACGGACACAAACAGTGCTGTCAGATGGACGCAAAAAGTGCGCTCGTCTGACCCCAGCCTAAGGGTCTATTCAAAGAAAAGTGGAGCTCAGGAGAATGACTGGAGAAGTGAATATTCTAGGTCAAAATAGCCAAACCAGAAAAATTCTCCCATTTATCTCACTTTCCAAATCAGCTATTTGGTCTAGATTGTTCTCTTCTCCTGATATTCACCTTTCTCTGAATAACCCTGCATGTGAATAGACCTATTAATGTCAGGAAAAAAATGCTAACGCATAATTCCTTATTAAATAAGCCCGACCTCCGGTGGGCATAACAGGTTCACTTTAAGAAAACGTTTTAATTTAACGTGATTCTACGGCTTTGTGATTAAAAAAAAACACTTTTGTCTCATGTTTTAATGCAGTGAATTCTATGAAAAGCCATTTTACTAAACCTGTTGTTTTCTGTCTTCCTACAGCGCTGCTGACTGCCTGCACTTTCCATAACTGTTAAAGAGTCGCAGTATTAAGGAATACTTCATCTATCATCACATAAAGTGGCCTTTTCATTTATATCTCTATAAAAAAAAGAACATCTCTTTCTAGTATTACACCATGTTTGTATTCTCTAATAAATAGTTAAACTCTCATTGTGGTTGTTGAATAAATTTGTTAACTGAATGTCACATGTGCTGAGCATTCCTGTGTGGGTATATGATGGCAGAAATGTGGTGAAAGAAGGAGTAGGTAGATTAAGACACATTGGGGCCCTATTCCAAAATTGGTGCCAACATAACCAGAGCTGTTGCAAACTTACCAGAGCCATTATAGGGCTAGATTACATACTGTTCGGATATGTAAGCATTACCGCTAGGATAAGTGACTTTACCGCATGCCCCCCATAAACCCGTTAATAATCTGTGATTATTGGTAATTGCGCTATCTTTCAGAATCTTACTTTACTTTGCGCATCCTATACTTAACATGGAGAGCACAATCCGTAATTACCGTTAGGATACGCAAGGTATTACAAAGTGCTAGCGCTAATTACCACACTGATGTGCAAACCTGAAATTTAGCTACTTTTAAAACCTGGTGCTAAATGATTCCGCTTTTGCAGAATCACTTAGCACTCCCTAAACCCCCCCCCCCCAATAAGTCCCCTACTCACCTCTGTAGATCTGTGTCATAAGCATAGAGGTGTTATTTGAAACAAAAGCTGTTGTTGATTTTACCCTGTGAAGAGGTAAAAATGGAGAAAAGCAGAGGCCACATCACATGACAGTCTTGAGATACCGTAGATGCTCGAGTATAGCGCGACTTATTAAGGAAATGAGAAAAGGCTTGAATATAATGCGGTACGGACCTGCCTCCCGGCATTTCGACAGGGCAGGCCACAACGCATGTTCTTCCTCCCCTGACTTTGCTGTCACATCATCTTTCTTTCTTACTCTGCCTAGCAACAGTTGAGGAGACAATCACTCTGCTATAGAAAGGACATAACACATTTTATCAATCAGGCACAGGTTAAATGACACAAAGCACAACAGAAAACATAGCTATAGTTAAAAAAAATATTGTAAAAACAAATGGTAGAGCGCTGCCCCATCTGACCCTATGGATGAACCACCACTACATACAAAGATGTATACAAACACCCAGAAACACATTCATACACACAAAAATATACATACATAGCTTTTATACACACCAGACACCTACACTTATACAGATACATACACAGGCTTGGAACTACAGTACACATACTACAGAGATATAGATTTTGAGTGTATCCAAAAAAAGCCTTGTCAAGTCAATTCTAGAGGTTAGAAACATAGTAGTTAACCCCTTCACTTCTGAGTCATTTCACCCCGTGTGCCAAGTTAGATTTGATAATTTCTTCTCATAACATTTAAACTCTGTCATGTTTTGCAGTAGGACCCTGATAAATTATTTTTTTCAGCAGACTCTTCAGATTCAAAAGATATGACAATATAGTAATGATATCAAAAAATGGCAAACAAAGAACCCCTAGATCTCCTACAATGGTATTTCAGCTCAGGGGGGCACATGCCCACTATATCCCTCTGTTTGCGCCAATGAAAGGAAGTCATTAGTGACTTTGGTGAAGGCAGTTTCTATTGAGTGTAGGGGACAGAAGCCAGATTGAGCAACAAGTTGGATGACATAAAGAGCGTCAAATTATCTTCTCCAGGGGTTTTGAAGAAAATGCAAGCAGTGATATGCCCCGACATTTAGGCTAGGGTCAAACGAACGCATATTTCGCATCGACCATCAAAAAGTGCGTCCGAACGCATTGAGGTATTTTTTGTACGTGGACGAAAAAGCGATCAAACGATGCGCATTTTCATGCGTGTTTTTTTAAAATCGTCAATAAAACACTTTTTGCGTCTGGACGTTATGTTGGCCGGACATTAGCAGCGTCTGACGTCTCCTAATCACACACACACGCCACTAGCAGACGCAGCGCACTCTGTACGTCAGTACTAGCGGTTTCGCATTCTCGAAAAAATGCGTTCTTTTGCCGCTTGCATTGCGCGGCCACTTTCGTGCGGCCGTACTTCGTACATTGCCCGTCATTTGCTGCTACTACGGCCGTGATTAAGTGCGCCTAAACGCACGTTAAAAATGCGTTATTCTGACCCCAGCCTTAGCAGGAGAGTTCAGATCGAGGGTAACCTTTGAATGTCTTAACCACTTAACGCCGCGGGACGTACAGTTACGTCCTGCATTAGGCGGTCTTTAACGCCGCAGGACGTAACTGTACGTCCCCGGCGTCTGCAGCCCCCCGGCGGCGGATACTCACCTCCTCCGGCGGCTCCCTCACTGCTCTGACTCCCACGGAATCAGACCGGCACTTTTGGTGCCTCCCGGCGCACTGACGTCATTGCGCCGGACGCGATGACGTCAGTTTCAGGCGTCCCCTCCCAGCTGGGGGAGGGGGGGATCTGTTGGATCCCTCTAATGCCAGGCATCCCTGGAAAGGGCACAGCCTGGCCTTTCCAGGGATGTATGGCATTAACCCCTTGATGGCAAGGCTGTGACCCAGCACCAATTGATGCCAGGTCACAGCCTTTTTCCGGTGGGGGCCGCCATCTTGGATGGCAGCCCCACCTCCAGGACTCCCCACGGTCCACTGACGTCATCGGGCGTGGCCCGATGACGTCAGTTAACCAGGGAACCCCCAGCTGCCAAGGGATTTCCTAAGGTATCAAACATGACCATATTACTAGTAGAATTAAAGTGTAATAAAAATAAAGATAATAAAAAAACGAATTAATAAAAAATAAAAACGTGCTTTTTTTTAATTTTTTTAATGCAGCACTACTATTCACATTTCAATTATAATGTGAACAATGATGCTTCACTAATGATTTTTTTTGGGGGGGGGGTTTAGCTAAAATCACGTAATTTCTCCCCAAAAAAAAAATGTTCACATTTTTTTAACCCCTTCACTGCTGAGGCATTTCACTGCTGTGTGCTGAGCTCATTTTTACCGCTTTCGCTCATCATGTTTAAACGCGATTTGAAGCCACATTTTAATAAATGACCCAGACATATTATATATCGTTCTTTCCGGCAGACTCCGCAGATTCATAATATCTCATTTTTATATGCACACGTCATGTCCTGTCTGTATATTATAACAAAAAATACAATAAAAATTGAATTTTTAATCATCTGCAGTGTGTAAAGTGTTTTTTTTAACATTTTATCACATGAGCATTTGCGGTTATGTTTTCTATGGGGTGCGCTTGTACAAAAATTTGAAATGGGGACTTGTTACATTTTGTGGGGGGAATTACGTGATTTTTAGCAAACGCACCCCATAGAAAAAAATCATTAGTGCAGCATCATTGTTCACATTATAATTGAAATGTGAACAATATTGCTGCATTAATAAAAACAACACACAAAAAAAAATATTTTTTTTATTTATTTATTATAATTTTTTTTATTATTTTATTTTCTTTGTACCTAGTCATGTTGGGTATCTTTTGAAGGGCCATGCTCAGGCCTTTCAAATGACACCCTCCATGACACCCTAGCTGCCACGGTTCTGGAGATATTGGGGTTCACAAGAACCCCCTATCTCCACCAGGGGATTTCCTTGGGAAATCCCCTGGCAGCTAGGGGTTCCCCGGCTATCTGACGTCATCACGCTATGCATGATGACATCAGGCAGCGAGGGGAGACCCGGGGGTGGAGCCGCCATCCAAGATGGCGGCCCCCACCGGATCTAGGCTGCACTTCAGCGCCGCAAGGCGCTGAAGTGCAAGCCGGCGCTTAAGGGGTTAAAGCCAGGCACCGCTTAAAAGGGGAGACTCTCCCCTTTAAAGCGGTGCCTGGCTTTTGGCGCTGCTCCTTTCCGATCGGGAGGGAGAGGGATCCAAACGGATCCCCCCCTCCCTTCCAGGCTATCTCCCGGCATTGCCGGGGGGGTCGCCGGGAAATGACGTCATCGCGCTTGGCGCGATGACGTCCTTTATGCCGGGAGGAGCTTGACTTCAGCGTCTGAGGACGCTGAAGTCAGAACACCGCGGGACCCCGGACAGAGAGGTGAGTATCTCCGCCGGGGGTCCCGCACAGCTGATGACGTGTGGGGCACGTCCTCAGCATGTAACGTGCATCAATGAGGACGTGCCCCACACGTCTTCAGCAGTGAAAGGGTTAACAAGTCTACCCCATAGAATATATCCGCAAAGGCTCGGGTAATAAAATGCAAAAAAAAACACTTTACACACTGTGGATGATTGAAATTTTATTGAAAATTCAATTTTTTTTTACAATTTTGTTATAGCATTTTCGCAGGTCATGACGTATACATATAATAATGATATATTATTAATCTGCCAAGTCTGCCGGAAAGCACGATATATAATTTGTCTGGGTGGTACAATAATATGTGACTTAAAACCGCGTTTAAAACCGTCAAAATGAGCTCAGAAAACTTCTACTTTGAAACAGCGCCGAACTTGTAAAATTACTCCCGTCCTTAAGGGGTTAAGGAAATGGGAATGAACTGGTAGCTAGTGATAAATTGAAGATGTAAGTGCAGGAATAAGCATGTAAGACAGTGAGGTTATTCGATGAGAGAATAGGGTCACGAGGGCAGGTGGTGAGGAGTGACGGTAACAGTAAGGACATTGTCACTTTCCCCCAGCCACAGAGGATAGACAGTGGTAGAAGGGGATGATGGAGGTGGAAGATTGCAGGTTTGTGTCGGGATGTTGCTTCTGATAGGGAGTTTTTTGTTTCCTTCTTCTGTGATTCTTCACCAGATAATAAACACTTTGTGTTGTGTTTCACAATCTTTAAGTGCTTCATTTCAAGGGTGACATTCCATTCAGCGGTTTATCTGTACTTCGATTACCGAAATCTCTCCTTCACTCTTTTACAGAATTCAAAATAAAATAAATTCTTTCACACCTTTAGACAAGTAAAAAAATGGAAGCACACAAAACACAAGTTGAACTAAATAAACAATTCTAGCAAAACTATTTTGACACAGGCGGCATACAACCGACCTCATGAAGGATTCTGATTTGTGTAGTGCAAATAACCACAGTACAAGCTATTAAACTTTTTCTGCCGCAGGTGTACCATGTCGACCCTGCGGCAGGTGGGCTTAGAAGATGCAGGGGGTACTATCTCCCACCTTGACTACTGTAACCTCCTTTCTGGGTGCCAAACTGGGCCAAATATCAGGTTTTTTTAGCCCCTTTACCATCTGGAGCATACTAGTATGCCCTGCTAGCCATCTGCTGCGACGAACCCCCCCTTCAGCCTGCCCACACAGCGGATGTGCATCGCTTGTCATTGGCTGCTGGGGAGCGGCCAGAACCAGTCCGTCCCGCAGCAGAGAATGGCGCTCACCCACCAGTGGGTGGGGCCGGAGGAGGCCCTTTGAAGTCAGCGGAGTGTACTATGCCGCCCCACGGCTTCAAAGCCCATCCGCCACAGGGAAGGCATAGTACACCCTGCAGCGTGAAAGAGTTAAGGACGAAGGCAATTAGACATGTTCTGATATAAAAATAAAAAAAGGTAGATTTAACCTATGTCTGTTCAACCATAATTTACCTTTCGCAGTAAGCGTACCCACATTTATTATATATAATTTTTTTCAGGAGAAATAGGGCTTTCATTTCACATTAAAGATTTATATATGAAAGATAATTTAATTCGAAAAATATTTCGTCAACGAAATTAACACTGGGCCCAGGGACAAATCTTCCCCCAGTCGAAAGTCCCTTAAGAGCTCCCTATTAACATACCTCAATACAGAATGCACCTGTAAACATGTAACATAGTGACTATATTTCCTACATATTTATTTTCTGTTAATCAGTATATTTGTTTTTTGTTAATTTCTTGCATTTTACTACTTTGTATTTCTGTAACCATGTTCTTGAACCCAGGACATACTTGAAAACGAGAGAAATCTCAATGTATCCTTCCTGGTAAAATACATTATAAATAAATAAAATAAAATGTCGCAACCAAAGTTACAAGTCATTACCTGAGACACTGTAATTGTGATCGCATTGATAGGGTGTCACAGTTATCACATGACTTCATGGGCCCCAAGCAGGCAATCAGACTTGCTGGGAAGGGAGTGGGGCCAGAAAGCCACGGGGAATACTATGCCACTCTGCAGTATATAAACCCACTTGCCACTAGATGGCATAGGTCACCGTTTGGCAGCAAGGGGTTAAACTGCTAATTTAATTTATACCCAACTAATTTGGTCATGTGATATTTGCAGCTAGCAACCTACACCACTCTAGAACTTCACCTACCAGACTCCCTTCCGTCTTCTGCTCACCTTAGGCTAGGGTCAGACTAGCGCAGTTTTAACGTGCGTTTAGCCGCACAAAATCACGGCCGTACTAGCAGCAAATGACGTCCAATGCCGGGGAACATACGACGAACGGCCGCACGAAAGTTCGTCCGCGCAACGTAAGTGGCCAACGAACGTATTTTTTCGAGAACGTCAAACCGCTACTACTGACGTACAGAGTGCGCTGCGGCCGCATAGCGGCGTGTGTGTGTGATTAGGAGACGTCAGACGCTGCACACGTCCGGCCAACATAACGTCCAGACACAAAAAGTGTTTTATTGACGATCCGTACAAAATCACGGACGAAAAGGCGCATCGTATGACCGCTGTCGCGTATTCCGGGAAAAAATACGTACGTTCGTTCGACCGCACTTTTTCACGGACAACGTGAAAAATGCGTTCGTCTGACCATAGCCTTATCGGTTCCCTGCCTGTCTTCTGGTTTTTTTTTTCCTCTTCTCCCCTTCACCATTTTCTAGAAATGTTTTTCCCTCTCTTGCTGCTTCTTTCTTCTACCACCCTACTCTCTAAATATACCCTCCCTCCCTATACACCCTACAAATTACACCAAGCAGAAAAAGAAACCCAAATACACCATAGCCTACTCAGCTCTTTTAACTTATCAGCTGAGTGCTGGTGGAGAGTATTAAAATGCAGCCCTCTCAATCACAATTATCCAAAAAGAAAACGGTGTCCAAATTCCTATTTATTCTGCTGCTTGCCCTGGCAAATGATGTTGAATCCAACCCTGGTCCAACAGATGACGCCACGTTTAGTCTCCCCACTAAAAAAGGTCTCTCCTTTGTGCACTGTAATATCCGCAGTTTACTCCCTAAACTGGACGAGCTTAAAGCTTGGTGCCTCCATTACAAACCTAAAGTCATTTTGCTGACAGAATCATGGCTAACCCCTAAAGTACCAGACTCTGCCATATCAATACAAGGGTATTCATGTTATAGAAAGGACAGAGCAAAGAGGAGGAGGAGGAAGTGTTATTTATGTTGACGAGTCCACAAAGTTCACCCCATTGCAGAATCCTAGCTCCCCAGGCACTTTTGATTTCCTTTCTGATATTATTGAGATCCCATTCAGTAAACCAATTATTGTTGCTGGATTCTATCGCCCACCGAGCTCCCCAGTGCACTCCCTTTCTGACATAACCCAAATCCTTAGTAATTTGGTAGCTCAAAACCAAAAAAGTGAACTGCTTGTCCTCAGCGATTTTAATGTTGACTGGCTGAATCCTAAAAACAATAAACACTGCTCCCAGTTTAAGGCTTTCCAGTTAACACAATTAATCTCCTCCCCCACTCGCATTAATATGAAAAGCCTTAACCATACCTTGCTGGACTGGATTCTCTCCTCATGTCCTGATAGAACATAGGAGGCAGGCGTTCTCGCTAAAAGCTTCAGTGATCACTGTCTAGTGTACTGTGGGCGCAAAATAAAGGCCACAAGATCTTCCCCAAAGGTAATAATCACCAGGTCATTCAAGAAATTTAATCTTGAATCCTTCCTAAATGATCTCAAACGGCTCACGTGGTACAGGCTAAACCTAATCCCAGACCTGGACTGTGCAATTGAATACTTTCAGTCAGAGCTCCTGCAAGCCTGGAATGCCCATGCTCCGCTGCGTAAAGTGCGAGTCAAAGGGGCACATCTCCCCTGGGTTACAGCTGACCTCACACACATGTACCAGCTTAGAGATTCACTCTGGTCAAATTTCAAGAGTAGTGGATCCATAAACGATCATTGTGAATACCGAAAATGGCAGAATGCATGCACAAAGCAAACAAAAATGGCCAAAGCCCAATACTTCAATGAAAATCTAAATAATAACATATTAAACCCGAGAAATTTTTGGAAAATCATAAATAACATACAATCGCCCCCTGTCCACGCCCAACCAGCTGCTGTCAATGTAAACAACCAAACCCTGCAACACCCCCTAGATGTAGCAAATGCCTTTAATAACGATTTTGTTATCCATAAAAGTGGAGACAATACTTTGGTATCCAACTACCGTCCAATATCATTGCTTCCTGTAATGTCAAAAATCCTGGAAAAATGTGTTTACACTCAATTACTATCAGTATTGGAACTATTTAACCCCAGATCAATCCGGCTTCCGTCCAAATCATTCAACCACAACCGCCCTTTTAAAAGTTTCCAATGATATCCAGGCTGGCATGGAACAAGGAAACCTAACTGGAGCCATCTTCCTTGATTTTGCCAAGGCCTTTGACACAGTACACCATGGCATCTTATTACAAAAACTTAAAAACTCTGGTATTGGTGATCGCACGCTAACCTGGTTTCAATCATAGGTGTCTGATCGGTCGCAATATGTGTCCATTTCTGACAGCACTTCCCTCCCCCTCCCAGTCACGTGCGGTGTACCCCAAGGCTCGATACTCGGACCCCTGCTATTCACAATATTCATAAATGATCTACCCAATGTCTGCAAAGCCTCAACTGTACCCATGTACGCAGACAACACTGTAATCTATACCAGCAAACCAGATCTCCCACAGCTGGAGGCCGTGCTGCAAGACCAATTCACAGAGGTAGAAAAGTGGATCAAAGATAACAAACGTTTTCTAAATGCTGACAAAACTGTTACAATGCTCTTTGGAACAGCACCTAAACTACACAAATTGCAAACACCCCAGCTATGTGTCAGGACAAAATCAAATGGCACGCTGACCACAGTCACTTCTCTCAAATATCTAGGTATGTGGTTAGACCCAAATCTATCCTTTGGCCCCCACATTGAAAAACTTTCATCTAAAATTTACCCCAAACTAGGTGCCCTGTACAGAAACAAATCCTGCCTGAGCCCCGCAGTAAGAAAGCAGATTGTACAACAAATGCTTATGCCGGCTATTGAATACGGAGATGTAGTGTATGCAGCCGCCCCGCAAACGCACCTCCAGAAACGTACTACATTGTATAACTCATTCTGTCGCTTTGTGCTACAATGTAACTACATGACCCACCATTGTGACATGTTAAAAGAACTAAACTGGCCATCGCTGGAATCTAGATGCACCCTTCACCTTTCCAACCTGGTGTTTAAGAGCTTTTCTGGGAAGCTACCACCCTACCTGAATAGGCCGCTTCCCTCAGCAGTTCCCTCATCCTATAACCTCCGATCCAGGGCCAGCACCTTACATGCAAAACCACAATACAAAAAGAAAGTGGCTCGATCCTCATTTTCCTACAGAGCACCGCAATTATGGAATAACCTCCCAGACGCCATCAAATCTTCCCCCAGTGTAAAGTCCCTTAAGAGCTCCATATTAACATACCTCAATAAGGAATGCACCTGTAAACATGTAACATAGTGACTATATTTCCTACATATTTATTTTCTGTTAATCTGTATATTTGTTTTGTGTTAATTTCTTGCATTTTACTACTTTTGAATTTCTGTAACCATGTTCTTGAACCCAGGACATACTTGAAAACAAGAGAAATCTCAATGTATCCTTCCTGGTAAAAAGCCTTTATAAATAAAATATGAAAATTACATTGTGTAGGATCTGGAAAATGTGCTTCGCTCGGCACGTGCACAATTTATGTACACATGTCCCGTAGCGCCTGCGCAGAATGATGGATCAGAGCTGCACACTCATGCATAGATCTGATCCATCGGCTACCTCTCAGGGACTGCTTGCTATTGTGGGCCATCTCAGTGGGTGACGTCGGCATGCTCTCTGCGTGCCGATGTCATTAGTGACCGATCTGGTGACAGGCAGCTGGGAAATTCAAAATCCCGGCTGCTGGTGACACAGGGTGGGGTGGAGGAAACATCTCAACTACACCCAGCGGTTATGAAGCTGAAGTTAGCTCCTTATTCGGCCAGCTTCTTCTTCTCACACTGAAGATAGCTTCTTATTCAGGCAGCTTCTTATTTAGTGACTGAAATTGGTTGCTTATTCGCCAAGATCTTATTCCTCAAAGAATAATGTCAATAAAAAGTATATCGAACAATTGGACAATTCTAACACATTCATATGATGAAATAAATTTATCCAGATAACTGGCACCCCCCCCCCCACTCGTTTCAATGGTAGAAAATGAATAAGTAACTGGTGATTTCCTCTATGAAAATCATCTTGGCTCACCCCAAACTGACTAGTTTTCTATCAATTAGACTGTTCTCTATCAGAAAAAACATAATCTGGCCCGAGCCAAACATTATTGATTAAGCAAACTGGCATCAAACCTAGCCGCCCCCCGCTCCATTAAATGCAATGAGAAAAAATAAGTAACTGATGATTTTCTCTATGAAAATCATCTTGGCTCACCCCAAACGGACTAGTTTTCTATCAATTAGACTGTTCTCTATCAGAAAAAACATAATCTGGCCCGAGCCAAACATTATTGATTAATAATACTTATAATAATACTTATTAAGTATACAAATACTGGTGAATTGCCAGCAAAATATGGTGCAGTTTGCCGCTGAACTCCGCAATTCGGCAGCCTGCGGTGGCAGTGAAATTGTCCCATAGAGAAGTAATGTATCTATTCAGAGACGCTGAACTGTACCAAATTGTCAGTGAAATGCCCTGATTTTCAGTGCTTCAGTTCGACAGGTTTAAAAAGGTGAAATCCTTATGATTCAATGTAAAAATATATTGTTTTTATTATTTATTCAATTGATAATTATTTTCAGTTTCAGCAAAAAAAATGTTATTCATTTGCTTTAAAAATGAAAAAAAATTTTGCCAAAATTTTTGATTCTCATTTTTTTTAAATTCTGTAACACACCGTTCAATTATTTTTTTATAGGACTTTTATTATTTTCATGCATTTTTATTCTTTAACCACTTGGCTGCTATGGACGCGCTCAGCGCGTCCAGCCAAGTGGTTCTCCTGTGCTACGGACGCGCTCAGCGCGTCCGAGCACAGGAGGCAGCAATCCGCCGGATTGCTGCGCCCCCCCGGTGCGGGCTGACATCTTGGATGTCAGCCCGTCAATCCGGGACCCCGGCGGGGACATTAGATGTCATCGCGGCGACGCGATGACATCTAATGCAGGCGCGCCCCCCCCCCCGCATGTGCGGAGGAGGCGCCTGAAAGGGAGGGGGGGGAGGTCCTTCGGACCTCTCTCCCTCTCGATCGCCGGGGAGTAGGGAGTTAATACAGACACCGCTTAGAAGGGCACAGCCTGCCCTTCCAATCGGTGGCTGTCATTAACCCCTGGGGAGCCGGATCACGAATCGGCGTTGAAAAGCGCCGGTTCGTGATCCTTTCCCGGAGCTGGCCGACATCTTGGATGTCGGCCAAGCCTCCGGGAACTCCCCCTGAGGACTGGCGTCATCGTGCATAGCACGATGACGCCAGTCCTGGAGTTAACCCCTAGCTGCCACCAACGGTGGAGATAGGGGGTTCCAATGAACCCCCTATCTCCCGATCCGTGGCAGCTAGGGGTTAATGTTTGGTACTGTTGGATCGGCCAGAGCATGGCCGTTCCAACGATACCAAACACCACTGTGAAAAAAGCTTTTTAAAAAAAATAAAAAATAAAAAATAAAAAAATATTTTAAAAAAAATTCTAAAAAAAAAAAAAAAACAAGTTTTTTTTTTTTTTGGTTTGTTAATGCAGCAATATTGTTCCCATTTCAATTATAATGTGAACAATGATGCTGCCCTAACGATTTT
This sequence comes from Leptobrachium leishanense, assembly GCA_009667805.1. Taxonomy (NCBI): domain Eukaryota; kingdom Metazoa; phylum Chordata; class Amphibia; order Anura; family Megophryidae; genus Leptobrachium; species Leptobrachium leishanense. The sequence goes on along the minus strand of CM019066.1, from coordinate 87,385,867 downwards.
TGTATGCGGTGCGTTTGTTAAAAATCGCGTAATTTTCCCCAAACAAAAATGTAACGAGACCCCATCTCTAATTTTTTTTAACAAGCGCACCCCATAGAAAATATAACCGCAATTGCTCGCATGTTAAAATGTGAAAAAAAAACACTTTACACTTTGTAAATTATTGAAAATTCATATTTTATTGCATTTTTTGTTATAATATACAGACAGGACATGACGTATACATATAATAATGACATATTATGAATCTGCCGAGTCTGACGGAAAGAACGATATATAATATGTCTGGGTCATATACTAAAATAAGCCTTCAAAACACGTTTAAACATGATGAGCAAAACCTGTAAAAATGACCTCAGCACAGAGGCGTGAAACGCCTCGGCAGCAAAAGGGTTAAAATGCCTTTTAACCCCAACACGGGCATTTTACTAGTGCTCACTGCTGTTTTTATGTTTCTGCACTGTTTGTGTTTAGTTTCAATTTCCTCTTACTAATTTATGCAACATACACATATTATATACTGTGTTTCTCACATTAAATGGACTTTATAAAAATTATTTCCATCATATCGTATAATTTACTATAAAAAAAATGTATGAAATATGGTGAAAAAAAATGGGGAAAAACACGCTTTTTAGAAATTTAATCCCCAAAATCTACAACCGACAAAGATGGCCACCACCATGAAGCAAGTAACAATTCCGTACAGCAAGATGGCCGCCGCCACGAACAATTACATAACAATTCCGTACAGCAATGTTAATTTTCAGGTTTTTGTTCACCAAAGCACAAAATATTTATTTATTATTTCCCCCTGCACATAGACATAGATTACAGTTCAATTTAGATTTTGTTTCAGAAGTAAACATAACATTTATTCAATAAAAACTATCATTTGTGCATACAAAACGGAATTGTTCTGACTGCTTTCTTTTATCATATTTTGTCCGAGTGATCGAAAAACAATCGGAATCTTTCGTTAAGAAATCGTCGGCCATTTTGGATTCAAAATTCACATCCAAAGCGTTCAATGACACTGCTGCAGCAAACTGAATTGCTGCGCTGCAGCAATTCTGCAGCTGCTGAGGTATTGAACGGGGCTCTGCTGAGCTCCATGCCGCAGAGCCAGATATCAGGTCCTGAGGTCATTTTTATTGCCTGAGATTGGCACAATCTCCTCAGGGCATTTGTCTGGAACTCTGGCACCCGATTGACTCACCCTGTGGCTGTGGGAACAGAGTGGAGCACCGATTCACACTCCTTTTCTTTCCGACTGGCTGAGGCAATGGCCATCTTGCGGCCTGTGCTTGGGGTTCCTACAGCATGGTTCCTTCCTGTGTGCACCATCCTTACCGGCATGAGAAAGAAATCAAGGAAATCTGGTGAGACAGAGGGATCATATCTCCTAGATATCAGGGTCTCGCTGGGCGTTGGGCGCGAAGGAGGGATGCGGGACCGCTGTTGTGGGACCTCGGCGAACTCCGAATCCTCAGACGACCCCATTGACAGGGTTGAGTGTCGAAGCTGCATAGGCGCAGGGCCGGGCTCCGCCACTCACTGCAGTTGACCTTCAAAAGGTCATGGATGACTTTCGGGGTTTGTGACACAGCGACCTGAACGAGATATGCTCTGCTGTGGAGTCCATGCAGACTCGGGTTGCTGAGGTCCATTCCCATTCTCAGGAGACGGTGGTGGTGGCGCTGGGCACAACGGATGCTAGTCGCAGATCTCCAGATGCAAGTTGTCCGCTTCAGCTCTGCGGTCCTGGCCTTGGAGAATCGGCACCGGCGCTGGAATATCCACTTGTGGGGGATCCTGTAGGATGTCTGTGATAAGGGGCTCCTCGCTTATCTGGGCAACTTGTTGACTCACCTTCTTTCAACACTGCGACCTTCCTGGACTCCCCTATTGTTTCAGCTATGCGTGTTCAGAAGGCTGCCACTGCCAGGCTCCTCCCGCATGATGTTATATTGACCACCAGAGATGTGCTTACCCAGTCTCGGATCCTTGCAGCGGCTGGCCCCACTTTTAAGGTCACCTTTACCTCTTCTTGTATCACCTTTTATTGAGGCTTACCATTTTTGGCGTTGGCTGCATGGCGCGTTTTGGCGATGTCACAGCTCTGCTATGGGGCTGTGCGATTCGACATCACTGGGGCGCCTCAGGTTCTCATGATGTTACCTGGGAGGGAAAGGCCTACTCTGCCGCAACCACAGAGGCAGCGCAGGCCGTTTTGACCATCGTGGGGCTCTTGGCTGCTCCACATGGTCCCCCAAGGGTCTACCTTCAGAGCCCGGATGAATGACTCCCCTCTACATCTGTTTTTCCTTGGGATAGCTGGGACTGTTCGCCCCAATTTTTCTGAGGCCGGGCTGCTCATTTTTGTCTGTGATTTCACACCCTCCACCATTTCCCCTTTTTGTTCTTTTTTTGTTTAAGTAGCTTGACTTATGCTGAAGGCATTTTTTATTTCTCCTCATTTGCTGTGACATTCTGAGGATGTTTTTGATTTCCCACATTTTTCACCCTCCTCACCGCCCAACTATTTATGCGGGGTTCCCTGTGTGACCCTTTTATCCAGGATTGACGTGGGAGTCCGGCTGGGGGTGGTGATCCACCTTTTATTTATTTTTTGGTATGGGACACTGGGTAGACACCTGTGCGCGCCACTAGGGTGGCAGCCTAGGCTCGGGCCTCCCTCCTGGCCCCAGATCTCCCAGCCTTGTGGACTCTACCCAGGCCCCCGGTTTCAGTTAGGTAGCTTGGGTGAGCAGGGTACGCCATGATTTACTGGGCAGTCCCTTGCCTCCCCCCCCCCCTTTTGATTCCCCCCCCTTCATGATGCCCCCACCCTGCCAGACTACACCACTTTTTTTGGTCTGCCCCTCTCGATTTGTTTGGATTTGTTTTACTCCACTTACTCCTTTACCCCCTTCCCCTCCATTTTATTTTTACTATTTCATGACTCTATAGATGACATTTTATGGTCCTGCATGGCCATTGTTCATCGCTTACTTTCTTTTTACTATCTGTATTCAAATTCTAAAATAAATAATTCAAAAGAAAAAAAGAGAGTTTTCATTGAAAAAGTCATTGATTTGATCAGTTTAGTTTAGCATTTAAAAGAATTAATGTCAGGGTTCGAGTTGTCTCAATATTGTTTGGCTCAGGCAAAATTTTGTTGTTTTTTTTTGCAACGGAAGAGAAGCCACTTAATAAAAAAAAATTCATTCATGGGTGAGCCAAAATGATTGTCATTGAACAGTTGTTCCCAAAGTGGGATATGTGAGAAGACAAAGGAGTACACGAACTGCAGATGGGTGAGCCAGTGAGTTGGGAGAGTTGGTGACATGGAAGAGTCAGTGAGAATGCTGGCTTACGTTACCAGCCGAGAGCGGTGCAGCCAGTAGTAAAGTAAACAATGTTCATAGAATGCTGGTGTCTCTGTCCGTATGCTGCCCGCATTTGTGATGAATAAAGCAAGATGCCAAAACTGCAATGCAAGGCAGTTTTATTAGTGATGCTCTACCTCATTCCACCCTTTTCTCCTTCACTACTAATCAGGACTCCATTAGAAAAGTTGGGATCACTTTCTGGACCACTGTCTGGGCAACCTGGCCGCCAATGCGCCCTCCTCATTTTAGCCCCTTTTACGACCTTGGGCTAATCATATCCCAGTCATCAACTGGGATCCACAATTTGAAAAAAGCTGCATGATTTTATTTTCTATTTGTGGCTCACCATTAACGGTGCTATTCTGGCTTGAGCCAGCAAATTTTTCAGCTACTGATCCATAAAAGCAGTGCCGCTCTCACCAGTATCGGCTCCAAGAGTGCAATGGACTCCAAGGAGCTCAGGGCAATCCTGCAAAAGTCCTGCATGTTCACTTCAGTGGGGTTGCGTAGAACCAAAAAATAATGCTGAGGAATATTTGTTCACAATTGTCTGTTGATAATGGCCATAGAAAGCAGCAGGTCACTCCACCCCCTTCACCTATGGATCTTAGGTAAGTGAGCGATTTTTCAAGCTCTGTTGATTGAAGTTTCAAATGTTTGTTGCAAAACAAAAATCACTTAAAATGACACTCTATTGAAAATAGATTTTACCCTTTTCCATAAAATAATTGGGCAAATGCTGCCGACAGCCTCTGCACAATTATTTAATTTTTTTATTTTGGGGTGATTTTACTCTCCTTTTGTCCCTCGATGTGCGCAGCTCCTCCTCTTCGACTGCGGAGCTTCTGAGTCCGAAGTTTCCTGAAACTTTACTATAAGGGTTATTCAAAAAGAGCCGGTCTGGCCCCGAAATGGCACCAAACAATGAATTCCCCCGTACGGTGCATTTTCGTGGTCATTCAGCTATTCAGAAAGCAGACAGTTCACCAAATTTAGGCGAATTGCCAGCAAATATGTTGCCTGTTCGACGGCAGTGAAATCCCCCATAAAGAAGTAATGGTCAATCTATTCACAGACACCAAACAGCAGAGCAATGTCAGTGAAATGCCCTGCTATTCAGTGGTTTCAGTCGGCAGGTTTATTCAGGCGAATCCTATAGGTTTCAATGTTAAAAATATTCCTGTTTTGATTCAATATCTTATAAACTGTTTATTCCTTTAATCTGCAGCAAAAAGTCAAGATGCGGTAGCGAGCTGGCGTCAGGTCCCTTGCTGGAAGCTAGCGAGTCAGCCATAGGAAATACCTAGCAGATAGTTCCTCTTATCAAATACTCGTTGAGGTTTAGTGCAGGTTAAGCAGGTTGGTTTATTTTTGAACAATACAGACACATTTATATGGTACAGTCCCATTGTTCTCTCCCATGCCAGCCCTCAGACATCCCGGCGCCAGTTTTAACACTGCCACCAGCCATAGCCCTTTTGGTATACTTAACATGGGCTGCCCCTGCCCCTAGCTCGAGCTCTGCTCTTGGTGCCACACTGTCTGGCCCGCCCTGGGCTGTTCCCTGCCCGTGAAATTCCACCCTCCTGGAGTGCGGGCTCTGATTCCGAACCCAGGATTTTCTCTGCACCTGGAAGCCCGGCCTGAGTTTAGCAGCTGATTGAGGGGTGATCTCGGTGGCGCTCCCCTTTACAACTCACCGCGCAGTGGCACCATGTTCCCAGAGCCCTTCTGACCAAAAAGCACTCTGGTGGCATGTACAGGGGCTGAGAGGTGCAGGGTGTAAGGCATGTCGGCTGTGCTAGGTCTTGGCTGGTGGCAGCTGTATCAGGGTTGCGCTGGGCAGATAAACCACGGTGGCTGGGCAAGGTAGGGGTGTCAAAGAACTTAATAAACATCAGGGTCATGCAACGAATTATAAACTTGGGGGAACGAAAACTGGGCAATTTAGGTGGTATTAAATTGTGAGGGAATACAGGTGTGTTTGGTGCGGGGAATTGCGAGGGGTAACACAATACACACAGGGATCATACAGACATAAATTGTATAAACGAAATTTAACATTGAACCAACGAACTTTTAGGCTAGGGTCAGACTAACGCATTTTTCGCGTTGTCCGTGAAAAAGTGTGTTCGAACGAATGGACGTATTTTTTCACGGAATACGCGATAGTGGTCATACGATGCGCATTTCCATCCGTGATTTTGTACGGATCATCAATAAAACACTTTTTGCGTCTGGACGTTATGTTGGCCGAACATTAGCAGCATCTGGCATCTCCTATTCACGCACACATGCTGCTAGTGGACGCAGCGCACTCAGTACGTCAGTACTAGCGGTTTGACGTTCTCGAAAAAATGCATTCGTTTGCCAATTCGTTTGCCAAGTCGTATGCTGCCCGGCATTGGATGTAATTTGCTGCTAGCACGGCCGTGATTTAGTGCGGCTAAACGCACGTTAATACTGCATTAGTCTGACCCTAGCCTTAACGTTTTATGTGCCAATAACTTGAAAGTGACGGCTGTTCTGTCACACTAACGTTAGCGCTCACCTGCGTGAGCGTTAACCTTAGCCCAAGTAGTTAACGCAAATTAGAATCCAAACGCTAACAGGTTAAGTAACCGTTTGCGTTTGGTATCTTGTGCTTCTCTGCGCGAGGTTACTGTACTTTGCGCTCCCTATACTTAACATGGGGAGCGCAAAGTGTTAATCAGCGTTAGGATTACAAAGTCCCAGCGCTGATTAACGTCTGGCTGCGATTAACAAAAAGTTAACCAGAGCAAGGACTTGGTGCTAACGGATTCCGCTTCTAAAGAATACGTTAACACCAGCCTAAATTTTTTCTTAAAACTCGTATACTCACCTCCTGGTTCGCGGCGAAGCCTGCGGCTCTGTCCGCCTCCTCCTCAGTACGGTGGGAGCAGGGAAAAACTGGGGGAAAAAGTCCCCCCAGTCTCCCCCTGCGTATCACTACGCTGACCGGCCGGATCTCGCAAGACGAGCTCCAGCAGGTCATGTGACCGCCGGCGTCTGTTTCAATTGAGTCCTATGGAGAGGATGCGTGTGGCTGAGCTTAAAGCCTGAGATACACTGAGCGCGTAGCGACGCACAGCGTAGTGAAGCAAAGATTTTGCAGGCTTGACTTCACGACGCTCCGCCTCGCAGCCAGGCTACACTGCATGATGTTTGCTTCTCTCCGTACTGGACAGGAATCCAATAACTAAATTAAAATGTACACACAAAAATCTTCTATTTTCACAAAAGTGCATGTCATATAGGCAAAAAAGTTTCTATTGAATAAAATACATAAAAATTACTGCCAATTTAATAGGAATAGTATAAAAAAGGTAGCCCTGATCATATAGCAACCCCATGTGATATATATAAAAATATTATAGGGACGCAGGGAGCGCTATGTATAGAGTAGGGATGCATCAAAACCAAATGCATACCACATAATTTTTTTGTATTCAAGATTTTATTTTGGAAAAATAGAAAAGGTCACATGTCAACCTGTAAAGATAGCCTCGCAGGGCCAATATATGAGCATGTAAGAGAAATAAACAAGGGTAAACAATCAAACGTAGTCCTAAGAGAATTAGCGCATAGAAAACAGGAAAGAAAAGAGAGTAATAAAATAGGGAGGGGGAACAAAAAGGAGGGTATAAACAGGATGATAACGTCAACAAGGTCCACACGGAGGGGCCACGAAGGCAGCTCAGGGCAGTGGTGCGTACAAAAATAAATAAATGAACCAAGTGGGGAGAAAAAGTGGAGGATTGCCAATACAAGGACGCGACTTTCCCGGCTCACCCCTGCTTCTTATCAAAAGGACAAGGGGCCATGGAAGAGGCCGCATGGCCGGGCGACCCAGGGCCAAAAGAGCAGGTAGAGCCATGGTGCCCACTCAGTCAGCTCACCTGTTGCCACCCTTATTCCTGCCACAAAAAAAAAAAAAAAAAAAAAAAGGGGGGGGGGTCGGGAAAAAAGGCCCAGAGCCGCCGCTGGAGCCCCATAAGCAGCCAAGTCCTGCACATCAATTACAAACTGGGAGAGGGGGGGAGAGTGAAAGAGTCTCTGTTCATCATGCAGCATTGTACCGTAAGGGAGACAAAACAAGACTGTATAGTCTTCCAAGGGATATAGCATCAGAAATGGGGGAAAGATGTGGAGGGGCAACTACGTCCAAGTAAGAACTGGGGCAGCCGACTATACTGAGGGCCTCGGCCCGGGTCCATCAGCGGGGCCATCGGGGTCAGTGGTGAAGGCTCAACTCCCACTGCTGCGAGCAAGACTCTCGCCTCCTCTAAGGTCGCCGCAGGGTGTGGTTTACCGTCAAGCAGCACTATGAGGGAACCAGAAGCCCCCCATCTATAGCGGACTCCCCGGTCTCGCAATTGGGAGGTGACCTCACGGAAGCGCCTCCGAGCCACCAACGCCAGAAAGGAAAGGTCACGGAAGAAAATAAGACAGCTGGAGGCGTAGGTAACTCGGAACAATGGGCCGGCGGCTGCAAGGATCCGGGAGTGAACATCCACAGAGCGTGTTGTAACAAGGACATCGCGAGGAGCCGTCTCCGGCGCGGCAGCAGCTTTACGAAGTCGCAGGACCGACAGGATCGGAGACTCCACAGGAACACCCCCGGCAGATAGGAGGTGAGAAATCAGGCCCATCACATAGGGCAGCAGGTCCTCGGTCCGTACCTCTTCAGGTATCCCTCGTACCCGGAGGTTCCGCCGGCGGTGACGATCTTCCAGCGACAACACCGTAGAGCTTAAACGGGCCACTTGTAAATGAAGGTCATCTAATCGAGATGTAGCTTCAGCCTGCGTCTTCTCCGTCTCCTGTACCCGCACCTGGATGGCACCGAGCTGGGTCTGCAGAGGCTCCAACGCTGCACGCACCTCGCACAGGTCCTGTCGCCACAAGGATCGAAAATCCTCCATGACTGCATGTAAATCCGCTGCAGTAAGCGGCCGCTCAGGGGGCAGCTCTCCCAAGTCCTCTCCCGGTGCAGGCAGGGACCCTCCACCAGGGGGCCCGGCGGCGTTCCAGATCCCCGGCGCCGCATTTCTACCTCGCGGCTGGCGCCCAGCGATGTGCGGATGTCCGGGGTGAGTGTGCCTGCCGCCCCCGTCCTGCCGGTCTTCTTACCCATCCAGGTAGGTATGCGGAGGCAGCACCCGTGTAAGCGCCGGTTCGCAGGAGCACCAATCTAGGCCACAAAATGGCCGCCGCCTGCAGCACGTTGAGGCAAGAAGGGGCCCAATCTTTACTCCACTCCCTCGTTTCAGCCGCAAATGAATACAGTCGTGTCCCAGGGTCTTCAGTGATCTACCGGAGGAGAGCACGTCGGGTTTAGAGTAAGGTAATGGTTGTATACAATTAAATATCAGAGTCTCAACCCGGAGCTCCACAGGAAGACGTCTGCTCTCCTCGAGGTCTCCTGACCCCTCGCATACCACATAATTAATAGAAAACTAGTCCGTTTGGGGTGAGCCAAGATGATTTTCATAGAGAAAATCATCAGTTACTTATTTTTTCTCATTGCATTTAATGGAGCGGGGGGGGGGTGCTAGGTTTGATGCCAGTTTGCTTAATCAATAATGATTGGCTCGGGCCAGATTATGTTTTTTCTGATAGAGAACAGTCTAATTGCTAGAAAACTAGTCAGTTTGGGGTGAGCCAAGATGATTTTCATTGAGGAAATCACCAATTACTTATTCATTTTCTACCATTGAAACGAGTGAGGGGGGGGGGTGCCAGTTATCTGGATAAATTTATTTCATCATATGAATGTGTTAGAATTGTCCAATTGTTCGATATACTTTTTATTGACATTATTCCTTTGAGGAATAAGATCTTGGCGAATAAGCAGCCAATTTCAGTCACTGAATAGGAAGCTGCCTGAATAAGAAGCTATCTTCAGTGTGAGAATAAGAAGCTGGGAGAATAAGAAGCTAACTTCAGTGTGAGAATAAGAAGCTAACTTCAGTGTGAGAATAAGAAGCTAACTTCAGTGTGAGAATAAGAAGCTAACTTCAGTGTGAGAATAAGAAGCTGGCCGAATAAGAAGCTAACTTCAGTGTGAGAATAAGAAGCTAACTTCAGTGTGAGAATAAGAAGCTGGCCGAATAAGAAGCTAACTTCAGTGTGAGAATAAGAAGCTAACTTCAGTGTGAGAATAAGAAGCTAACTTCAGTGTGAGAATAAGAAGCTGGCCGAATAAGGAGCTAACTTCAGCTTCATCCAGCGGTTTCACTGATTCGGGCTGGATGGAGGGCGGGGGCACTCCTCACATCCTGACCACTTTAAAAAGTGCAAGTGGCCAGGATAAGTAGAGTGTCCCTTTAATTTAATGTACATAACAACCACATGTGAAAATTACAACAAAAATGTGAGAAAAAAACAAAACATTGGGAAGATAATGAAAACCATGACTTTCCTTTAGTACAAACGGTTTCCAAACCAGTCCTCAGTTACCCCTAGCAGAAGGTTTGCAGATATGTGAAGCACAGCACAGGTGATATGATTTAATGCTCAGGGACTACAGGATTCAGTCTGCTTTTCCCCAAGGTGATCTGCAAGATCTCGTCTGTTAGACCCTAACAGTTAGAGGGTCCCGGTGACAGGTTTGGTCAACACTGCTGTGTCTTACGTCTCAAACACTACTACCAGGAGGGGCTCCAAGCGAAAAGAAACGCACGTTTCCGGTGCCGGTTGCGAACTCTGGTGCTTAGACCTCTATGCCTCATTCGCCTCACATCCTGAGTAGTTGCGTCGCTGTCTACCTACAGAGACACGTCGAATTTATCTTGGCACGCATGCGTCCTTCACGTATGGTGACAGGCACGCATGCGCGGAGACAGAACGATGGCTGACATTCAGGAGGCAGAGGGTTTCCAGTGGTTGCCAGCCATGGACTCCCTCAAGCAGGAACTGCAGAAACAGGACCCCACCGTACTGTCTGTCGTCGTGGCGCTCGTTGTTGTTCTGATAAGTCTGTGTGAGTGTCCGCCTCAGCCGCGCCATATTTGTGTAGGGAATGAATGTGAAAGGTAGCTGTGCGTGGTGCAGCATGGGAAGGTTTTCCTCCCAGGTGAGGGTCTGTTGTTCTGAATGGTAAGTGACAGCGAGGGCTTGTTGTACAGTAAGTATTTATTTGACCTCTAAAACGGATATATTGGGAGGACAGGCTTGCCAGGCCTCTCCTCGGATACACACAGGTCATTCATGCTGAGGAGCAGCACATGAAGACTGCTGCCCTGAACTATGTGTGTGTCATCATAGAAAAGGGAATTACTAATCCAGAGAGAATTCAAAGGAACATGACAAAATGATTAGAGCATATTGTCCTTTCTTTACAATCCGTTTTTGATTGGCTGTTTTATTGTCAGATGAGGGTATGTTGACACCCCCCCCCCAAAAAAAAAAAACAAATAACTGTATGGTTGGCTCAAGTGACTACTATATCCTGATATTCGATCAGGGCAGACCAGAAGGTAGATTTCCCAGCTATATAATTTATGATGTGTTATGAACGTCAGCACTGAGCCTAATGCTGGGGTCAGCAACCTTGACACCCCCCCCCCCCCCTAGATGTTTTGGAACTACATATCCCTTGAGTCTCTGCCAATCTCATTCGTGGTTTCATTGGAGATGTAGTTCCAAAATATCTGGGAGGGTTAAGATCGCTGACCCCTAGTATGATGGGATTTGCACCTCTATGACAGCTGGGGATTATTATTTGTGCTATTTTATAAATGAATTCTGTGCGACTCCGTTATATGATGGCTAGTGTACCCTTTTATTCTTCATCATGCATCATAATGACTCTTCAAGGGTGGTTGGTTGTTTTTTTTTTTTTTTTTTCTTGTTTGGGTAATTAGGTCATTAATAGTTTTTTTTAAATGAGTTCTCCTGTCTAATGTGATCTGGTCATTCGATTTACCTCTGATGAAAGAACTTTAAATTATAACATTACTGTACATCAAAGTAGAAAATATTTGTGATTAAAGGTAGGTTTCCATAAAAATTCTAGATGATCCATCACCCGTCAATTTTGTTTTTGGCATGTCAACAACAGATTTTCTTTGCCGACTGGCAGGAGATGCTTTCTACAGGCATACTCCCAATCGGTGAAGGCAGCATGTCTGCTCATGCTCAGTTAGACGTGTCGTTCCTCTGAAGGACCAGTAGGTGGGGACAGGAGGGACCTTAAATTATCTGGAAATTATTGTGACTTTATGTGCAGCATTATGCAGAGCTTTACTGCCTGCCTATCGGCTGTCTCCGACTGGATGACTTACCGTTTCCTAAAGCTTAACCTCTCTAAAACTGAACTTCTCATCTTCCCTCCCTCTAAATCTAACATTCCTGCGCCCATTTTCCTTCAGGTGAATGGTGCCTCTCAGGCCCGGTGCCTCGGTGTCCTCCTAGACTTTGATCTCTCCTACACTCACATTCGGTCGCTAACCAAATCCTGCTACTTCCATCTATATAAAACATTGCATGCATCCCCCCCCCTTTCTTAATCAGGACTCTGTTAAAATGCTCATCCAAGCTCCTATTAACTCCCAACTTGACTACTGTAACCTCCTTCCCTCTGGCCTTTATAAGATCCCAGATTCTCCCTCTGCAGTTTGTTATGAATGCCTGTGCCAGGCTCATACACCACACCTCTCTCCTCTGTCAATCTCTACACTGGCTTCCTGTTTCCCTTAGAATCTATTTCAAAATACTGGTACTCACATACAAAGCTCTCCATAACCGCGCCCTGCCTACATCTCCTCCCTTATTAACAGATACATCCCATCCTGACCACTTCGCTCTGCCAATGATCTGATGTTATCATCTCCTCGTACCCGCACCCCCAACTCTCACCTTCAGGACTTCCCCCGAGCTGTCCCCTTTCTATGGAACTCCCTCCCCCCGCAACATCAGACTCTCCCGTCTCTCCAGTCCTTCAAGAAGTCTCTGAAAACATTACTTCAGAGAAGCCTATCATCTCACTCCATTATCCCCCTCTGTTCATTTCTTGCGCCATCTTCCCACACAGCCCGCATGCACTCCGCTATTTCATATTCTCTATTTACCCTCACCTAGTGTGTCATCCCTATCCTTAGATTGTAAGCTCTTGAGCAGGGTCCTCCTACTGTGCTGTGTGTTGAACCTGTATGTATAGTTGTTATTATGCCTCCCATTGTACAGCGCTACAGAACTAGTTAGCGCTCTATAAAAACTTGTAACTGTAACTTTCCTAATCCTTTAAGCCCACCGTAGCTTTCTCCTAAACCATTGGTTCTCATCCTGTTCCTCAGACCCCCACTAACAGGACAGGTTTTAATGATCACCTTGGAGAAATACAGACTGAATCCTACAATCACTGAGCAGCAAATCATATCAACTGTTTATAAGTTTGCATATGGGTTAATGTGTGACCATAAATCCCTACGGTAATAAACGGGACGCACCTCTCAGGGAGGTAGTGATTAAACACCAATTTCAAGATTAAAAAAAAGGGATTCCTCATGTCTGAGGAAAAGCCTCTCTCACCAATATAAAATGTAACCTTTTATTGAAAGATTAAAACACCTACTGTATATATGACACCTTAAAAACACCAGAGAAGTGACATATAGGTAAGCAATGCTATTGGCTGCCAAGAGTGTGACACACTTCCTGAGCCGGCGTGTACCAAATCCTCTGTATGCAGTGCTTCCTTATCCACCAGGAGCATCACGCTATAAATGACCAATTCCCTGAAATAATTAATTAACAAATATCCCTTGAGTGCTGTAATCCTATCACTGTGCTTCAGATATCTAGCAAACCTGTCCTGTTAGGGGACAGGGTTGGGAACCACTTTCTTTAACAAAGCACAGGATGTGTATGTCATCTCCCTGACCATCTTTCTCATGGACCACTGGCTGACACTTGGGTCCAGGTCATTCCTTAACTTATCTCTTTTCTTCTCTGTAGTACTATGGAAACTTCTGAAGAGAAGCCAGACAAGTCGAAGAGCCGTACTCCTCCTCGGTGTGTCCGATTCAGGAAAAACACTCCTCCTCTGCCGAGTAGGTGAACATCCCCTGCCGTATGTCACCGGTGTCAATCATCTGTACCACACTTGCGGCTTTATACCAGAGCCAATGTAGGGCCCTATTCCATAGTTGACGGTCAGCAGGAAAACCTACGCCTTAATGTTTTCCTTACTGTCTGTTTTAGCGTCCGTATTCCAGAGTATTTGCTGTATTAGCACCTAGCCCTAGAACGAAGTGCAACCCTGCTCATTATCAGCAGAGGCGCAGCACGCCACCTTGAGTATCGGCTTGTGGAGTCCATGGGAGCCTTGCACGTCCCAGCCATGAACTCGTTCTCGCAAGATTGTGCGTTAATCACAGAGGGAGAATAGGAAGTATTTGTTTCCAGTCTCTCTCTCTGCTCACGACGAGAGAAAGTGTCAGATCGCGCCGCACTCTCCATCGCGGGATGACAGGTGAGTATGGGATTTAATGAGGGGTTTTCACAGCATGTTATGTGAGTTTGCAAATGCAAAATCACTTAACAGCAGCTTCAAAGAGACGTTCTTTTACAATGAAATGCGTGGAAGCGCTGGTTACATTGGAATAGCCTACGCTTCCACTCAGAGGTGAAAATTAACATCTCACATAAGAAGTATAGGCGACGTTAATGTGCAGTAACCTCGCGCAGGGAAACACTGCGTACGAGCCACAAGCTCAGCTTGCATAGCAATGGAATAGCAATTCCTGTCAAATCATAGCGTCTCCTGTAGTTATTTTATTAACAGCTATGGAATAGGGCCCATAGTCTTTGAGTTGCTCGGGTTATGTTGACACTAGGGCTTGGAATCCAGCACTAGGCCTCTTTATTGTCACCAAAATTTGAGGACAATCCGAAATGCATCGCCAACCTTCAGGTATGAATGGCAGAGATATTCAACGTAGGGATGCACAGATATCATTTTTTTAAGACAGAGTACAAGTACTGATTCTTTTTTTTTTTTTTTTTCAAGTACTCAACGACACCGAGTACCGATACCTTTATTTAAAGTCATGTGATGCTTTCCATTAAATTAGGATTTTGCTTAAAGCCTGTCCTGTTTGTTAATATTGCAATGTATGGCCAGACACCTCATCTACTATATATACGCACACTCTCTATGATCCTGAGCATACCACCTCATCAGTGAAGCATGGTGGTGGTAGTGTCATGGCGTGGGCATGTATGGCTGCCAATGGAACTGGTTCTCTTTTTTTTATTGATGATGTGACTGCTGACAAAAGCAGCAGGATGAATTCTGAAGTGTTTCGGGCAATATTATCTGCTCACATTCAGCCAAATGCTGCAGAACTCATTGGACGGCGCTTCACAGTGCAGATGGACAATGACTCAAAGCATACTGCAAAAGCAACCAAAGAGTTTTGAAGGGACAGAAGTGGAATGTTATGCAATGGCCAAGTCAATCACCTGACCTGAATCCCATTGAGCATGTATTTCACTTGCTGAAGACAAAACTGAAGGGAAAATGCCCCAAGAACAAGCAGGAACTGAAGACAGTTGCAGTAGAGGCCTGGCAGAGCATCACCAGGGATGAAACCCAGCGTCTGGTGATGTCTATGCGTTCCAGACTTCAGGCTGTGATTGACTGCAAAGGATTTGCAACCAAGTATTAAGAAGGGAAAGTTTGATTTATGATTATTATTCTGTCCCATTACCTTTGGTCCCTTAACAAGTGGGAGGCACATCTGCAAACTGCTGTAAGTCCTACACCGTTCACCTGAGTTGGATGTACATACCCTCAAATTAAAGCTGACATTCTGCAGTTCAAGCACATTGTGTTTGTTTCATTCCAACTCCATTGTGGTGGTGTATAGAGCCAAAGATGTTAGAATTGTGTTGATGTCCCAATATTTCTGGACCTGTGTGTGTGTGTGTATGTATGTATGTATGTATGTATATATATATATACCTCCACAGGGATCACATACATGTACACCAGACAGGGGGGGGGGGTGTACACACACTTCAGACCAGACATGGGGCGGCTATCTGAATGCTCTAACTGCATTCGGACAGACCCCTGCAGCTCACCGTATGCCTTCCAAATCCAACGAGCGCCGCCGGCAAAGTCTTCGAGCAGCCGCTCGTTGGGAAGCGGGCATTAACTTCCTCCTGCTGGGCATAAGCCGCCTGGCGGCAGAGGGTTAATGGTAGGGATTTGTTATGTGATAACATTTTCCTTACTTAAAATGTATTACATACTGGGTTTGGCCTTCTGCCGTCCATACAATATCTACATGCATGTAACCCTAAATAACGATGCCAATCCATTCACCCGTCAATGCCCACAGACAATATCAGGCTTTTTGTGATGGGCAGGATTCTTTCTGGTGTGTGCCTGTTTAACCTTCCAGATATCCATACATTATGCTGCAAGTGCGCGTGTACATGGTCATGATAAACTGAGCTAAAGTCTGATTTCAGGGTTATGTATTTTTTATTTCAGCTTTTAACAGGGAGGTACACGATGACACAGACGTCTATCAACGCACAGACTGCTGCTTACAGAGCAAAGAATGACAAGGTAAATGCTTCAAATTATTACAATGTTAATTTTCCTGATGCCGTGTGTATACGATGCTAATCGTGTGTTTGTTCTTGGAAGACTAATACGCTCTCCCCCCCCCCCCCCACCACCACCTTATTCAATTTTTAAGAGTACTCTGCCGAGACCAGGGAAAGGCTCAGCGTGACAGGATCCCCCTATTCTGGTCTAGAGAGATAGAGTTTAAAGCTTCATTACTTTTCAATGTGTGCTATTACAGGGAGCACGGAAAGAAACCCCAGGAAGGTCTTCCCTGCACGATATGTAAAAGATCCTAATTTTTATTTTTAATGTTGAATGAAGCAAACAATTTTTTTTTAATTTCACTATCTTTGAGGTGCAGCTGATACCCTCCATGCGTAATTAAAAGGGTCCAATTCAATAGTAAATGTTTTACCATCAATGCAGGGCTTGGCAGCCTTTATACAGATGATTCGATGTGTAGAATAATCCCAAAAACTCATAACGGGTCTATTCACTAAAAGGTGAAACTCAGAGTTGGCAGGAGAAGATAACCTGGATTTTTCTCTTCTCCAGTCATTCTCCTGAGTTTCACCTTTCTTTGACCACAGACCTGTATAACAGTGGTAATGTTCTAGTTGTCCTTGCCTACCTCACCCAAGCTTTTGTCAGGATTCAGGATTAGGAAGAAAATTAGAGTATGCAAACAAGCGGAAATAAATAGAAATGGCGCACTAATTACAGACAAATAATAGTGTGCTCTGCGTGGAGAGAGTCTGTGGAGACATGGGATCGGTCCCCAGGAGCACCTCTCCAGTACTAACGGTACATACTCGCCACCCAGGACATACTTGAAAACGAGAGAAATCTCAATGTATCCTTCCTGGTAAAATTCCTTTCTCAAAAAAAAAAAATAGACACCATAAGAGCTTGTTTCGAAATTTGTTTCTGCTGTGGTCTGTCTCCAGGATTTTATCATGAAGGAACGTCAAGAACCAGAAGAGGTGTTACTGCGGATCATGTAAACTGTATGTGGTGTACAAGTAGGCAATCTTACAGATTAGTGGTTCCCAGCCGGGGTCCTTAAGTTCCCCTAACAGATCAGGTTTGCCAGATATATGTGAAGCACAGCACAGGTGATATGATTTGCTGCTCAGTGATTGCAGGATTCCGTCCGCATTTCCCCAATGTGATCCTTAAAATCTGGCCTGGTAGTGGGACTTGAGGACCACGGTTGGGAACCATTGTTGTAGATGATTGGAAGCAGTCTGTCTTGACCATTTGCTTGTTTCTTTAACATCTTCCCTACAAAGACCTTGTGGTGCCCAGTCATCAAGTATTAATCTATAATAAGAACAGCTGACAACTATTTTCATTAATTGGTTGATTGTTCGGACTGTTACAGCGCACACTGTTTAGAGTCAGACTGAGATAAATGTTAATAACCTCAGACGCTACATCGGAGATGATGGAAGATGTGTCGGCAGCATTACTCTGTAGGATTTAGTTCTAGGGTTATGTCAGACATAACCACTTTGTTTTGTATTTTAGTTTACGACAGTAGTAGAACCATAGCACAGACCCCGAGGCACTGCTACTGGGTGGAGGAGCTGTGCCTTCTTGTGCTTTGTCTTTACTTGGAGCTCGAGTCCTGTGTCACCACCTCACCCTCTCTCCGATCAGGTGCTGCCGTCTATCCCTTTGTTCCAGTTCCTTCCTCCAAACTCCCTCCCGCACTCGGGCCAGTCCCTTTCCCAGACTCACTTCTTCCCCCACTCTGTTTGTTCATGAAGTCATTTTAAAGGGACATTCTTCATACCCTGACCACCTTACACAGCCTGCCCACTTTATTGGGCTAGAGCCCCCCCCCACGTATGCAATCCAGCGTTGTAAGCAATCCAGGCGTCGCGTGCCTTGTCTGTGAAAAGCACAGAAGTTACGTGAGATATGCAATATGTACATATGAAGGTTACATACACTATGCAAATTACGCAAGAAGAAAGGGAGGAGGGGTTGATTTATACATAGTCTTCTTTTACGTAAACAAAAAATTCTAATTCTTTGATCATCCGATGAATCCGATTTTAATCAACCAACTAATCTATTTCTGAAAATAATCGTTTGTTGCAGTCCTAATCAATATAGTGTTCCACAGGATGCAATTTCAATTATTGCCAGTTACATTTGGGCTCCAGAACATGCTGCCAATCGTTTTCCTGGTGTGGGCACGATGCCTGAGATGCTAACACTTCTTAAAACCAGCTGGGAATGTGTCTAAATGACATCTCCCCAGCTGGTCCTGCAGATTCTGCCATCTATCTATGGTTAAGAGACACTATTCTTTTCTAAACGATTCAGAAAGCTTGTGCGATCGGAAATGAATAAATCCAGGCAAATGCAGTCCTGCATTCACACAAATCATTCCCTGCTGCTGGCCATTTGTGAATGGAAACAATTGCTGATGCGCGCAGACACGACAGAAGCAAACCTATTGTTCGGTTGGCTGATAGATTAAAGGCTCTAAACAGTATTGCTTTTATTTTTAGCCTGTGGCATAGACCTGTCATGGCTGACATGATGCTGTCTGATATTCTAGAGGTCAGTAGTGTGTGTTGTAGGTGATCCTAGTTATTTCATGTGAAATCTTTCCAGCGATTGTACAAAGGACAGAAATGCAACTGGTTCTATGGAGAAATCTGACTTTGTTTGCATTGTATTTTATGTAGCCGTATAAAAAGCAAAGATCTGATTGACAGCCGAACCCATAAACACAGACCAGTATCCTTCTTTCTGTACCTATACACGTGGCTTGAGGCACATAGAAGTAGGGCTTGTCCTGTTTATATCCTATTTTATGGCTACACATAACCTGCCGGTCAGTATTCTCAAGTTTTTGCTTCTTTTCCAGGGACCCAGTCTGACATTGGTTGACATTCCCGGGCATGAAAGTTTGAGACTTTATTTTCTGGAACAACACAAGGCGGCAGCCAGGTAACGGGTATAAAACAGACCTCTGGCACGTAAATTTTCTTGTTCTTTATGGCAGGACTTGATAAATCCAGGAGCCAGGTAGCCATTGGCTCCTAGAATTTTACATTCGACTCCTAAATTACTGGAATCTTTCATGAAAGTTTGTATTCAGAACCTTTCTTGACTCCCATGTTTACTTACTACTGGCTTCTACATTCATTATAGATTTTGTCAAACCCTGTTTTATGGTGCAGAAAACCAAAAGGCCGTTCATCAGAGCTTCTTAAAGGGCCACTACCACCAAAAAAAGTTCCTTTATTGTGTTTATTATATGTTGCCTGTTTAGTTAAGAAAATATTTTACACTGTGTCACCGGGTGCATCAAATTTGTAATCTTTTGTGTTGTACACCCCCCCCCCCCGTATCTTTCCATCATTCTATCGTCCCTGTGTGGCACTGGGCAGAGAATGGAGTGAATCGGTCTGTAGCCTAGGAAACTGTTTTCACAGCATTGCATTGTTTGGGATGTATTCAAAGGACATCCAGGGACTGTTTAAGTTCAGGCAGTCCCAATGCAATGATGGCGATCGGCTGCCAGCAAGGGAGCTGGGCTGTAGATCCGCAGGGCAAGCTCGGTTGGCATTCAGGCCCATCCACCACCTGGGCAGCCCTGGTGCACCCTGATGGTAAAACCATAAGGGATGTATGTTTCATAATGAAAGTGTGAATTACTCTTCGTTATCTGTGTTTCCTGTTGCTGACATGTCACAGGGGCCTGCTGTTTGTGGTGGACAGCTCTTCTTTCCAACGAGAGGTAAAGGAAGTCGCAGAACATCTATTCCAGCTTCTGACTGACAGCACCGTGCTGAAGAATAATCCACCGATACTCGTTGCTTGCAACAAACAAGGTGTGTTCTCAATCAGTTCAATGGTGATCATCTAAATCCGAGATGGCCAAAAGTTCCATTGCCTGCTTTTCAGAACTACAACCCCCATGGTGCTGGTAATGGTTTTAGTGTCTCCTGATCTGTCTTTTAAATCGCACATTGTGTATCCAATACTCTGGTGTGTGGTACTCTCATATAACCTTATGCTATGCACATTTAGAGAAGTACATTGAGGTTTGCGCTTATAGTTTTACATATTCAGAGAGACTATGCGAACTTGAGATAAAATAATGCTACAGCTTCTGATCCAGATACACATACAGGGTTATTCAGAGACAGCCAAACGGACCACGAAATTGCACCGACTAGTGCATTTTCGTGGCCAATCGGCTATTCAAAAAGCTGTCCGTTTGCCAAATATTGGTGAATTCCCAGCGAAATACGGGTGATCTTCAGCTGCAGTGAAATCCCCATAGAGAAGCAATGGTTATTCTATTCAGAGAACACCGAACATCAGAGAAATGTCCTGATCGGTGTTTTCATTCGACAGGTTTAAACAAGTGAATCCTATAGGTCTCAAAGCAACAAAAAAAAAAAAACCTTTTTTATTATTATTCAAGTGTTTTCTTTTCATTGGCTGAAAAAAGTCTTTTTATTTTTAGGATTTTGGTCAGCAAAATAGATTTTTTTTTTTTCCGCTGGCGGTTTTCTCTTTTTTTTCTGTGACAGACCTCTTTATTATTCATAGGACCTTGCATATTATTTCCAGGCATTTTCATGCAGTCGTTTTTTTTTCTCTTTTTGCAAACTTTTTGTGTGTGTGTGTGTCGGCAAATCGAACTCACTGAAGTGTGGGGAACGGAAGAGCACCAACATATCAAAGTCATTCCGGTGCTCTCTGAATAATCCTATTTGTGTACACTTTATAACTTCTGTTTTTGTTCCCACAGATATCTCCATGGCCAAGTCGGCTAAACTAATACAGCAGCAGTTGGAGAAGGAGCTGTAAGTATTTCTGTGACATCCATCGATTTAGTTCTTGGCGAGTCTTCTGACATGTATATGGTTCGGCAGGATTTTTTTTTTTTTAAATTTATCAAAGGCCCAGTTTATTAACATCACATTTTCCTTGGAAACGTCCTAAATTTAGACATGGGTAAGATTATTATCCTAAAGAGAAGAAAACCCTAAATCAACGAGTGTGTGGTAAGATTATTACTCAATAATGGATGAAAGAAAAAAGGAACATTTAACAGCTTTGCATGAATGCAAAGGGATGAGTTTATAGTAGTGATGCCCCGAAATTAAAATTTCGGGATCAGCTCAGCCGAAAACCAGTACCGAAAATCAGTCATCCGAACCTGATGGCCAGGCCCAGGTTCGGTTGACTGATTTGGGGGGGGGGGGGTGTGAGATTGCGTTGCCCACTCTCACCTACATCCACATAGTTACATAGTTATATAGGCTGAAAAAAGACATGCGTCCATCGGGTTCAGCCTCTTCCACATAACCTACTGCTGTTGATCCAAAAGAAGGCAAAAAACCCAGTCTGAAATGCTTGCCAATATGCAACATACTGGGAAAAAATTCCTTCTCACATACTTCAGCCCTGAACTCCAGTGGTGGCAGGCCCATGGAGGCAGTTCCCCAGCATCCAGTTCCCGCTCTCCGTCAGACGCCGGTCACAGGGATGATATCATAGAGGCGGAAGACTTTGACCCGGCTGTCTGCAGGGTCAAAGGCTTCCACCTCCGTGACGTCATCACTGCGACCGGCGTTTGACGGAGAACGGGAACTGGATGACAGGGTAACTGCCAACGCAGGAGGAGCTCAGGGCCGAAGTATATGTAACGCTATCTCACCACCCCCCCCCCCCCCAAATCAGTCATCTAATTTTGGTGGCCAAAATATCAGTGCATCCCTTTTTTATGTGTGGTTGCATGGGCAAACTATTGTGTTTTTTTTTTCCTCTCTGACATGTTTGGCAGGTTTCTCCGTTCTTGCCTTTTTTTCATGTTCTCTGCTTGTGTTCCTTCTTTACCTATCTACATTTCACTCCTCTCCTTTGCTTTTTGTTTCACTTCTAGGCTCCCTTTTCCATTTATGTTCTATTTATACTCCCCTATTTTGTCAAAAACATAAATAAATTAGGTCATGATTTAATTTATAAAGGATTTTACTAGGAAGGATACATTGAGATTTCTCTCGTTTTCAAGTATGTCCTGGGTTCAAGAACCTAAAAATGCGTCCTATCCCTAAATTTGAGGAACTCTGGAGCATACACAGCAGATTGTAATTCTAGAATACTCCCTACTCAAATGTTTGTTCAGTAAACATTGTTGTTTTACTTTGATAGCAACACGCTTCGTGTTACTCGTTCAGCGGCTCCCAGCACTTTAGAAGGCGCCAACACCCCAACCATCCATCAACTTGGTAAGAAAGGCAAAGATTTTGACTTCTCCCAGTTGCCTATGAAGGTGGAATTTGTGGAGTGCAGCGCCTGGGACAGCAAGAAGGAAGAAGGAGATGCCAACTTCAGTGGTGTGGAAGACTGGCTGGCAAGGCTTGCATGAGGGATATTTGAGACTGGCACTTGATGGCTTTCATGTTTGAGCAGCACGTTCCAAAATGCAGGCAAAGAATCAGCAATTCATCTAGACATGTTTCTGAGGTTCAGTAAAAGGGACATCTAGTGACTCGCTGCCCTCTTTTTACACGTGGGAAAGATGTCAGACTGCTGTGCTGATCACATATGCTTTTGACTTACAGGACAGTGTTACATTACAGCTTCTGGATAACTCCTATATCCTCCAGAAAGTCTTTCATTGTGATACTATATTTAATTATTCTCATGTATTTTTATGCGCAGAGTAAAGTTATGTTTTTGAAGTCTCACGCTTTGTTCTGAGTTTTTTTTTTTTTTTTTTTAATGGTATTCAGTTTTTCTAAATCATACATCGACAAGCCCGGGCAACATCAGCGACGAAGAAATGGGCCCTGACTCGTCATGAATAGCCTTTGGACCAGAAATGGTGCCACCGAGATCAGTGTGTCTCTGCGTTGCTTAATAGTTAGACTCTGTAGTTACAATCTGGACAGATTGTGGGTAATGTGAGGGCACAGAAATAATGAAACATGGGGTCATGGCCACAGATGGAATAGAGGTCAAGTGGTGGCACAGGGACATATTGAGGTGAATTGGGAGTAGAAACTATAAAGTTATATGGAAGCCCTGGGGAGTGAATTGGAGGTGATGGAAAGGCACAGAGAGACAGATATAAGAGAAACTGAGCAGTTGAAAAGTAAGTTGCAGGAGTAATTCTTTAGGACAGTGGTTCCCAGCTGTGGTCCAAGTACCCCCCAACAGATTGGGGTTTTCAGTTCTCTGATGCACAGCAGGTGATTTTGCTGCTCAGTGATCGCAGGATTCAACCTGCGTTTCCACAAGGTAATCCTTAAAACCTGCCCTGTTACGGGTACTTGAGGACCACGGTTTGGAACCACTGCCTTAGGAGTTGCACTGAGGATATGGGTAGGAAAACCATTATTAGAATAAGCAAATGATTGGAAGAGCGGAGATGGGATGGTAGACATTAGGGTTTGGAAGAGGCTCAAGTGGGACATTTAACCGGTATATAGGACTGGGGAGGCAACCAGGAAAATTAAAAAAATGTGTTTTGAGTAGCGTGTGCATGTCTATAACAAAGTATGCATCAATGAACAAATGTTTTATGTGTGATTATTTGTGTAGTTTTCGTTTGTGTGATAGTTTGCTACTGTTATGTGCGGCTTAATTCTTGGCGTTAAATAAGGCATAAGGCGGAAGTCCCGAGGGCGGGACAAAACGTGTCAGCACCACGTCACCCAATCACCGCAGATCCACCCCTTCTAGTTACCGCCACGGATGCAGACCTGGAGCTCCTGGCAGCTTTTAAGGATACGTGAGACGCGGTCGTTTCATATGCTTTGCTTGGCAGTGGGTGAGATCATTTCAACAGCCCACTTGCAATTTTGTACGTATGTATATGCTTTTAGCAGGTAACCCGTAAAATAAAGGGTATAACACTTTCAGAATCTCTTTCTTGCATGTCATTTGAGATGTATATTCCAATTGGTGAGAATCTCTGAGCAGTGGTTTTTCGTCTGGAAAGATCGTGATACACAAATTACTTTCAGCAAGCACTGAGACTAGTCAGAAAAGGGGAAAAAAAGATTTTGGAGGAAAAATAAGTATTGTCTTTATATGATTGACTCATTTGGAGATACTTTGCAAAGACTTGGCAAACACCTTATATTTTTATCTAGCGCAACGCCACTACTCCTTTTATTTTGATCTTCTGAATTTTGTGGATATCAGGGTGGTGTGTGCAGCTCATTTAGACATAGGTGTTTTTTCCAGTACCAATCACTTTTTATGCTAAATAAGGCCTGTTTGAATAAAACAGAGTGTGTGTCACTGATGCAAACTTTGCCTGACTCCTAAATTTAAGGCCGGGGCCAAACTAGCGTTTTTTTTGAGAGCGGAAGGAACGTACATGAGAATGGATGTTCCTTCCACTCGACGCCCGTCTGGCCACCTCGCTGAGCGCAGTTGGTGCACTCATTGCTGCAAGACTCAATCCTCCTATGGA
Source organism: Leptobrachium leishanense (assembly GCA_009667805.1). Classification (NCBI taxonomy): domain Eukaryota; kingdom Metazoa; phylum Chordata; class Amphibia; order Anura; family Megophryidae; genus Leptobrachium; species Leptobrachium leishanense. Next base: position 87,361,395 of record CM019066.1, on the reverse strand, counting down.
GGATCGCACTTTGCAGCCCCGTCATAGCACTTTGACAGGGAGGTTTTCAGAGCGTCCGCAGCACGCCCGCTGTAGTGTGCACAATTCGTGCGCGTGCTACAGTGTGTGGCCAGCCCCGTCGAAGTGTCACGTCGGTACGGGTGCATATAGTACATTCGTCTGACCCCGGCCTTAAAGCAATTCTTTTGAGTCCTGTTTTTTTAATATCGTTACTTGATATTATTGATTTCGCTTCCAACTTTTAATTGATTAGTGTTTTTCTGTGAAACTTAACCCTTCACAAGAATGTCCTATTGAAAAATCACGGGCCAAATATCGGTCTGTTTCCTCAGCAACTATTCTATAACAAAGAACACGTGTATGCGCCCATTCACTCTTCTGAGTCGATCATCTGAAGGACAGACAGTGTTTAAGAAAGGATTTGCTTCTCCTGGCTTACTGAAATAAAGAGCTCACACATTCTTACTGTGTACAATAACTTTCTATGCACACGTAGCCTTGTAGAATCCGTAACTCATACCTGCTGGTAACTGTTTTCAGTTCAACCAAATCCACATAGACTGTAACTGCTGCTTAGTCCTTTATTGAAAGTTAACACTGATTTGAGGGTTAACCCTTTCAGACACAGTGGATGCAATGTAAATGTCCAGATTACGTTCGCATGCTGTACACACTGTCGTTAGATATAGATTTATATAAAAATGCCTTTTTTTTTTTTTATTATTTTAAAATTTCACACTGAGCCTGACGGGGTTAACCTTTTCAGTGGACACAAAGGAGGGAGGGTTGATGGCCATACTACCACTTAAAAAAGATAATGACAGACCCCAAACCACACCGTTCACCTGTAAGATCAGCCTTATTGTTTTTTTGCTGATAATTTAGAAAAAAAAGAACCTCCAGAAGTCAAACAAAACAGTATCACCTTTTTAAAGTTTTTTTTATTGTGATTTTTATTAAAATAAAATAAAACGAAACAAAAATACTGATTTTGATAGGCACATGATGTTTTTAAAAAATTGGTTACAAGTAATTTGCCTATAAAGCAAATTTTTCTGTACTTGGCCAAATTAACATTACAGTCCATACCATAGCCTATAATTATCTTTAGTTTTTCATTAAACATAATGTTCTAGAACATTAATGCAACCTATAAAGTATATTTTATGAAAGCAGGGATGGACATACAATGGAGCGTTAACTGCAGCGAGCCACAACTCCCACCATATACCTGATCAGGGGACTCGGAGTCTTGACGTCAACTGGAAAAGCCATCGGTCTTGTGGCCTTTCACTGGAGCACCTTGAATGCTTGTACATAAATATTCCCAGTCTTTAAATATGCATCCTGAAAACGCCACAGTGCCATACACAAACTGTCATGTCGCTTAGTAGTATTTTTGACAACTTTAATAAAGTACATTTTATATATTACAACAAAACCAGTGAGGGGGAAAAAAAAGTGTTGATAACCGAAAAATGCATACTGTTCTCTTAATTTCTGGAGTGACAGATGAGAGGTCTGGTGCAGTGTAGCTGTTCTTTAATTGTGGAAGTGACACGTGAAGGACAATCAATGAAGATGGTTTTAAAACAGAGCTACCTCACGTCTTATTTTACATTTATCTTATGAGCATATCAGCTTAAATGTATAACAACCAATCGGTGAACAGTGTATCAACGGGAGATGGTGACACAGAAGTGATCTCATGATGCAATGTGATTTTATGTTTCAAAGATGATTAATTCGAATGAGTGGGTACTATGCAGAAAGCGGAGTATATGTGAGCGCAGAGGTAGAAATAAAGGGCACGGAGTGGATCGCAGTGTTCAGCACAGTGGTATGGGGTTATGCGCGAAGATTCAAGTTGGAGACTTGAGCCAAATCAAAAAAGAATGAAGGAAATAAATGAGGGGTCGTTGTCGGTGCAGTGGAGCCTACTGACAATCTCTAGATGTGGTGTCTGAATGTTTGTTTTTCCAGGCTAACCAATAGGAAGCATCTTGGCTGAGCGTTTGGTCTAGGACCGGTGTCCCGTCTTCCATTGCCGATTAGCAGGAACAACCAGCGTCAGCCACTTGAGGTTCTTGGGGTTTGTCAAGCTTTATGTCGATCACTGAGGCAAAGGTTAAGGGCATTTAAAATGGATCCATTGTATGAAATTATTTCTTAGAGGAATATATAAAAAGACGAAGAACAGAACGATGTCCATTTGATCAACAAAGCCAGGGGTGCTCAACCTCTTCGAAGCTGAGGACCACTTTGAAAGTTTTGGTATACGTTGCAGGCCACACAATAGAAAACTCTTATATACAGTAGAGCGGCAATAAAAGGAATTAAAGAAGCCGTCACTATTCTCACCTGAATATATTTTATTAAGTCAATGTTCGGGTCTATTTTTGTGGTAGCTATTCGGAAGCAGTGCCCCACGTGTCAGTACTCGTGTAGATACTAGAGTATAGCGCTAGATTTTGGTGACAAAAAATTTCCTTAAAATTGGAGGGGTCGCAGTATATTCGAGACATCTGCATGACGTGTAAAAAAAAAAAACTTGCTCTGGGATCCCAAGTCTCCCGGAAGTGAATGCAGGCTCCCTGACGCCCGCAAACACTTCAGGAACTCCCTGATTGCGAAGAGGTGGGATCCATCATGGCCAGAGAGCAATTTCGATTTAAGCCAATCATTCAAGATTGGCTTAAAACTAGAGATGTGCATTCGTTTCGGAAAAATTCAGAATTTGGAACTAAATTTGATCATTCGTATTCGAAAGTACTTCTGAATAACGAATTCGAAACGAAACGGTATATAACTAATTTATTTCGTTTTACACTGTGTCATCATCATAAATGAAAAATTTGAATAACTGATATTAACTATGGAATTTGAAATGAACTATCAAATACATATCAACTATCGATTTGATCTTAACTTGCAATGCAAGTAATAGTCAGCAAAGGACTTTATGGAACAAATTAATTTAGTTTCACTGTTTAATTTGACTCCAATACTAAATCTGTGACACAGCTTAAAATGTAACCCTAGCTTTTCTTTTATCTAGTGATCCAAAATTCGAATTGATATCATCTATCGAAATGATATATGAAATTCAAATTGATCCGAAACAAAACAAAATGAAATTAGTTACGAAATTCTGAAAACTAAATGATTTAAAAACGTAACGAAACTAAACAAAAAAAAAATATTCAGCCATGCACATCCCTACTTAAAACCGAGCATATGCACGCTGGGAGGTGTAGTTTTCTGACCTCTGGCTCCAGCAGGCAGGCTCATCCACCGTGTTGTCTGCCAATCGCCAGCCCCACCCCATTGTTGCCCCGTCCTGACGTCACTGCAGACGAGCTGCGTGATTCTCATTCTGAATGTGAGGAGAGTCGTGCGGCACCTCTGCAGTGACTTCAGGAGCTCATTCGGGGGGGCTAGCTATCGGCCTGCCTGCCGGGGATCAGAAAACTACACCTCCAGGCGTGCTGGCTATCAGTGAATGATTCACTGCGTTGGTCACCTCGCTCCGCCGGCCATCTTATCGCAAGTAGAGAAGACGGGGGGCAGGCGGCTTCGTACTTAGTAACCACTACAATCATTCTAAAGCAGAGCACCCTGGCCTGAGAGGAGCCTGACTGTGTTAAGAGAACCTCGAAGGATTTTAATTGTTTACTGGTACAGTATACTTTTATAATTTTGCTCCTCTCATTATATTCGAGTCTTCTTGAGTATTCTCTCATTTTCGTAATAAATCTCTATCCATTGCGTTATATTCGGGTCGTGCTATACTTGAGTATCTACGGTAATTGTCCTCCGTTTCGACTTGGCATGCTTCTTTCAGGGAAACATCAGTTCACATAAGCATGTGCATCATTGTGCTTCCGTGTTTCATTTACGCCCCAATTTCACATTGACCCAAGGACAGAGGGTTTAGACCACAGACCAGACCCTTACCTACTCTTTGATAGCTTCATTCTCCCCACTACTTGCAGTAATCCTCTTTTCCACCAGAGCTTTGTCAAGCTTCATCTTATGACAGATGCTCCTGAGCTCAGACACCTTAATCACTCCACCTTTCTGCTATCTCCGTTATAGGGCCACATTTCCCTTCCTATCGAAAATTTTGAGCCCTAGCTATTTATTTGAGTTTCTTCAAAGGCCACATTGAAGCGTCCAGCAGGCCACAAGTGACCCGTGGATATTGATTACGCACCCCTGATCAAAGACATAAGGAAGGGGCAGTCTAGAGCACCCTGTACCAAAAATATCATGATTATTTGCCATATGTGCTTTTTTCCATAACATTAACAGTAGCGTGGAAATACTAGGTTCTTTTTCCAAGAGGTGGACAATGGTTCTCAGGAAGCAGCTTAACCATGGACTGAGCTGATTTGCTCACCGAAATATGGGGCAGAATGATAAGTGACAAATGGCTCATACAACTCATCAGCTGAATGACCTTTTCTGTAACCCTGAAGAAGTGCAGATGGTTTGAGTTTTCTTAGAGCTTTGAATGTAATGTTTGGTGTTCAGGTTTTGGAATATTCATTTCAAAGCACACGATGGTTTACTACATATTGTGGGCAAGAATGATTTCCCGACTGAGGTTAGAAAGAGATGAAATGTTCTGATAAAAGTCAGGCACCTGTCTTGAGACTACTTTGTCCATGTGAAAAACTGTATACTGTATCTTATGGAAAAAGAAGAGGTCTTCTTCCAAACCTTTAGAAGAACTAATGGCCACATGATGAAGACTGTTTTAAAAGATCTTTTATGTAAATGCTCAACAGGATGCTAGCATGAGGATAAAAAGAAAGATCTCACAAATCCTAGGTTTTACATAAGTTATCTACATAAATATTACAGTTTTTGGATGATGAACCAAGAGTCTGAGAGTCTACCTGGACTTTACCAGAGGAGCGAACAATAGTCTGAAAATATTTCCTGATTATGATGTGGGGGGGTTTCTTGGAGTATAACCAAGAGTTCTTTAATAAGCAACCGTTTCATCTGAGGATGTCCCCATAAAAAGCCAGATTGCCGAGTGGTCCTTTTCGGATGCTGTCCTCAGAGGAAATTAGTCCAAATGCTACCTTTGGATAAACATTCAGTCTCCTAAAGCTGTTTTTTCAGGGTCAAGAAAGCCAGGATTACGTTACTGTGGCCTTGTTTCTGCAGATCATACTGAACATCCTCGATTGATGTTCTGAATCGTTACACATCCCTTTAGAAACAAGTAGCCACCTGACAAATGTATGGATTTCCAACAGGAAAACTGATTGAATTCACTGAACATGCACCAGTCTGCATAGGATCCTGTACAATTTGCATTCCTGCTCATTCCTCTAAGGCTCGGGTCAGACGTGCGTATTTTGTATGGACTGTGCGTCCGTGCAGTACGGACGTACTTTCTGACTGACAACAAGGTAGTGGCCAGACAGTCTGTTTTTTTCACTGACGTTATTTTTGACGGATGTAGGAGGGAAAATAAATTAAAATGAAAAAAACATTTTGTCCGTCAAAAATCCTGGACATATAAATGCAGTCCGTCTGACCACGTTCCATCACTCACACACAAAGCTATGCGGACGTCCGCACGTCCGTCCTAGCAGTTCGACGTTCTTGCAAACCTGTGTCCGCTGGCCGCGTCCGTAGTACGTCCGCACTTGGTGTGTGGGCCTTCATTGGTCATGATTATCTGCTACCACGGACGTACTAAAGTGCGGCTACATGGACGTTAACACTGCATTCGTCTGACCCCAGCCTTATATGTTCCTCAGAAATAAAAAGTAAACATAGGGGATCCCCTATCTGCAGCCCTGTGCATAATGATGATGACTGCTGTTAGCAAGCCCCATTTTTTTTTTACAAATTTGGTATCATTTCAGATCTGTTAAATTTCATGCCACAGGTGTGTTTATAGGTGATAGATGACACAAATAAACCTGTAAAAAACCCTATAACCCTCCCAGATGAAGAGTGGTCCATCCTGCATTACACTTCCATGTGACATAGACTGTCTCCAAAAAAGTAATCGTTCCATGTACACAAACACTGAGTAGCAGAGGTGTAGAGCAATTTTATATTACCACTGTATGAGGTAAAAAAACTATAATTTCCTAATACTAACAGGGTTATTCCGAGTAAGGTGAAAACCAGGAGAACTGGCAGGAGAAGAGAACAATCTAGACCAACTAGCTGGTTTGGAAAGTGAGGTAAATTGGAGAATTTTTCTGGTTTGGCTATTTTGACCTAGAATTTTCACTTCTCCAGTCATTCTCCTGAATTTCACCTTTCTTTGAATAGACCTGTGAGTTTTTTCTTTCAGAAAGATAATGGATTAGTAACTGTGCCTTCAAAAAGCTCTTGCCCTTGATGCCCACGTTTCACTTAATCTGTAGTCCTTTTTCCTTAAGGCTGGGGTCAGACGAACGCAGTGCGAACGTGCGTTTACCCGCACTTTATGACTCCTGTGGTAGTAGCAAATGACGTCCAACGCAGGCCCACACACGAAGTACGGCCGCACGAAAGTTCGGCCGTGCAACGCAAGTGGCAAATGAACGCATTTTCGCAAGAACGTCGAACCGCTAGTACTGACGTACAGAGTGCGCTGCGTCAGCATAGCGGCGTGTGTGCGTGATTAGGAGACGTCAGCTGCTGCTCATGGCCGGCCAACATAACGTCCAGACACCCAAAGTTTCCTGGTTTGGATCCGTATGAAATCACGGCCGAAATTGCGCATCGTATGACCACTATAGCATATTCCATGAAAAAGTACGTCCATGCGTTTGTCTGACCCTACCCTTACAATCACCAGACCTCTTACTTTGTATGCCCACCTCCCAGTTCCTCTCTTCTCGGCTCTTATGCCCAGAATCTATGTTGTCTTCCTCCCCTTCTACCATAAATAATGACTAGTCTACCTCTATATCTCTCTCAAGCTCTACTTCCAGTGAATTTCAGATTCTGATGCTGGTATCCAACTTTGGTTGGTTCTGCCTACACAAAACTAATGGAAACCACTGCTCTGGTGTAGTCCATAAGAGGCCCTTCTATCTTATTACAAGCTTTGTGTCAGTGAATTATTTCCTCACCCAGAGGTAGTATTGAAAAGGATACTTCCATCCTTGCTTTTCTCTTCAGCGCACTCCATGCCAGGCAGAGCGGACGCCACCCTACGAAAAAGCTTTACAAGAAAAACAGTGTTACGACAAAATCCTTTGGATCTATATAGGTTCTAAACAACTACAGTGTTTCCCCGAAAAATGTCAAATGTTTTTGGCCCCCAAAAAACACAATAGGTCTTATTTTTGGGGTAGGTCTTTTTTTTCCTTCTTTTTATGTTGGTGGTGTTTTTTGGCGGTGTACATCTGTTATCACTCCACCTGTGACAGGAGCCGGCGCTAGAGGAAGCATCGGGTAAGGCTGTGGTCGCACGAGCGTTCTTTGAGCAGAAGGAACGCACTGAGTGTGTCCGTGTGAACCCACTTCCCTGCGCCCATCGCAGCTTTGTGAAGGCTGGATGGGGATGGCCACATGGTGTAGTGTGCGCACGAATTGCGTGCGCTAGCACCGGACATGATTTCAGCCTCCCTGTCAAAAAAGCTACGACGGATGCAGACGGGGCTACAAAGTGCGATCCTCCATGGGAGGATCGCACTTTGTAGCGCTGTGCACACTAACTGCACTCAGCGAGGTGGCCAGACGGGCATCAAAGTGGAAGGCACGTCCACTCTAACGGACGTTCCTTCTGCTCAAAGAATGCTCGCATGCAGTGGCGTCACTAGGATTGGTGTCACCCGGTGCGGTAACTTATGGTGTCACCCCCCCCCCCGAGTTTTACGGATTTTTTTTAACTACTCTTACTCCTAAATTAGTACTCCCATATAACACTGAATGTTCATACACAGCGCACATTACTGTGAGGTTTATTGCTGTGGAGCTCTCTCCTATGCTCACACAAATTTTTGCCAACTGCCAGCAAGTACGGTGCCTGTTCGAAGGCAGTGAAAGCACACATGGATATATATTGCCCCCAGCAGCTCTGGATATATTGCCCCCAGCAGCTCACCCATGGATATATATTGCCCTCAGCTCACATATGGATATATTGCCCCAGTTCTCAATTATATATTGCCCCCAGCAGCTCACCCATGGATATATATTGCCCCAGCTCACATATGGATATATTGCGCCTCAGCTCACATATGGATATATTGCCCCAGACCAGCTCACACATGGATATATTGCCCCAGACCAGCTCACACATGGATATTGCCCCAGCTCTCATGGATATGCCCCCAGCACACATGGATACTGCCCCCAGCACACATGGATACTGCCCCCAGCTAATATGATATTGCCCCCAGCTCATGGATATGCCCCAGCAGCTCTCATGTATATTGCCCCCCAGCTCATGGATATTGCCCCAGCTCCTCTCATGGATATTGCCCCAGCTCCTCTCATGGATTTTGCCCCAGCTCCTCTCATGGATATTGCCCCAGCTCCTCTCATGGATTTTGCCCCAGCTCCTCTCATGGATATTGCCCCAGCTCCTCTCATGGATTTTGCCCCAGCTCCTCTCATGGATACTTCCCTAGCTCCTCTCATGGATATGCCCTAGCTCCTCTCATGGATATTGCCCCAGCTCCTCTCATGGATATGCCCCAGCTCCTCTCATGGATATTGCCCCAGCTCCTCTCATGGATTTTGCCCCAGCTCCTCTCATGGATATTGCCCCAGCTCCTCTCATGGATTTTGCCCCAGCTCCTCTCATGGATATTGCCCCAGCTTTTCTCATGGATTTTGCCCCAGCTCCTCTCATGGATACTGCCCTAGCTCCTCTCATGGATATGCCCCAGCTCCTCTCATGGATATTGCCCCAGCTCCTCTCATGGATATGCCCCAGCTCCTCTCATGGATTTGCCCAAGCTCCTCACATGGATATACTGCCCCAGCTCCTCTCATGGATATACTGCCCCAGCTCCTCTCATGGATTTTGCCCCAGCTCCTCTCATGGATATACTGCCCCAGCTCCTCTCATGGATTTTGCCCCAGCTCCTCTCATGGATATACTGCCCCAGCTGCTCTCATGGCTATGCCCCAGCTCCTCTCATTGATATTGCCCCAGCTCATGGATATGCCGCAGCACATGGATACTGCCCCAGCTCATGGATACTGCCCCAGCTCATGGATAATGCCCCAGCTCATGGATATGCCCCAGCACATGGATACTGCCCCAGCACATGGATATACTGCCCCAGCACATGGATATACTGCCCCAGCTCATGGATATACTGCCCCAGCTCATGGATATACTGCCCCAGCTCATGGATATTCTGCCCCAGCACATGGATATACTGCCCCAGTACATGGATATACTGCCCCAGCTCATGGATAATGCCCCAGCTCATGGATACTGCCCCAGCTCATGGATATACTGCCCCAGCTCATGGATATGCCCCAGCTCATGGATATGCCCCAGCACATGGATACTGCCCCAGCTCATGGATATGCCCCAGCTCATGGATAATGCCCCAGCTCATGGATACTGCCCCCAGCTCATGGATAATGCCCCAGCTCATGGATATGCCCCAGCTCATGGATATACTGCCCCAGCACATGGATATACTGCCCCAGCTCATGGATAATGCCCCATCTCATGGATATACTGCCCCAGCTCATGGATAATGCCCCAGCTCAAGGATACTGCCCCAGCTCATGGATATACTGCCCCAGCTCATGGATAATGCCCCAGCTCAAGGATACTGCCCCAGCTCATGGATATACTGCCCCAGCTCATGGATATGCCCCAACTCATGGATATACTGCCCCAGCTCATGGATTATCATATACTGCCCTAGCTCATGGATACTGCCCCAGCTCATGGATATTGCCCCAGCTCATGGATATACTGCCCCAGCTCATGGATATACTGCCCCAGGTCAAGGATTATCATATACTGCCCCAGCTCATGGATACTGCCCCAGCTCATGGATACTGCCCCAGCTCATGGATATTGCCCCAGCTCATGCCCCAAGCTCATGGATACTGCCCCAGCTCATGGATATAGTGCCCCAGCTCATGGATATGCCCCAGCTCATGGATAATGCCCCAGCTCATGGATACTGCCCCAGCTCATGGATAATGCCCCCAGCTCATGGATAATCCCCCCAGCTCACCTCCTGCGCCGCATGTTCTGCTCCCTCTGAGCATCCGGCGGCATGGAGCCTGGGCGCTCGCCTGGGGGAGCCACGTGACCAGCCGCGATCTCGCGAGAACTTGGCTGGTGACGTGTTTCCCCCAGGCGAGCGCCGAAGCTCCATAGCTTTGGACGCTCGCAGGGAGCGAACACGCGGTGCGGGGTGAGACAACCACCCTTAGGGTGACGGTGTCACCCTAAGGGCGGGTGTCACCTGGTGCGGGCCGCACCCCCCGCCCCCACGTTACGACGCCCCTGCTCGCGTGACCGCAGCTTTATGTGGCTCTGCTCCCTCTGCTGGCGCCAGCATCACTGATTCTCTCCAATGGCTCTTCAAGTTACCCTACAACTAAGTCTTATTTTCAGGGTAGGTCTTCTATTTTACCAGTTATTAAATAAACACACTAGGTCTTATTTTCGGGGAACAAGGAAAATGAAAAACTTGCAATAAAGAACGAGATAGATTTGGTTTCCAGTTTTTCCACTAGAAATTTCCATTTACCAAAATTTAGGACATGTAATGTAATATCCTTTATGGGAACTTTGGAAGCTCTAAAACCATATAAACAAATAAGGCCCGATTCCAACCATGTCGTTAGACACACTTTGCTTGCTGCTCGGATGTGGCAGTTCTGCACTGTGTATTAACAGTTCCTATATTTCATATTGGAGCCGTTGATTTGCAGCTACCATGAGAAGAACAAGATATTTCCAACATAGGGCTTGATTTAATACGTCCTGATGGCTGAAATCGGGACCTTTTCATGCCATTTTTTGGTTCGGGAGATTCAAATGTAGATTTCCTCCCATTCTATTTTACTCCCCAACAAATAATTTGGATCAGATATCAGCTTTTCAATGCAAATATCGCTCTAGTTCAGCCAATCTGAAGCCTCTTATTTCAAGAGTCATTGGCCAGTGCGAATCTAAACCAATGGAAGGCTGATCAGCTCTGAGGGAATGGGGCGGAGGAAGAGACAGAGCTCACACAATAACCTTTTTTTAAATACATTGAATGGCCATGGTGGTTAAAATGTCACTTTAATTTAAAAAAATGTTCCCTTTATCAATTCTCCACAGCTTTAGGAATTATAGGTATGGTATAGAATATTATCCCATATTATTGCAGAGGATTAGATATTTTAATGCTGGTGTCTGCAACCTTGGTCCTCCATGTGTTTTGGAACTACATTTCCCGTGTGTCTCCGCCAATCGAATAAGTAGCTGAGCATCATGGGCGATGTAGTTCCAAAATATCTGGAGGCCCGGCCAAGGTTGGTGATCGCTGCTTCTATGAAAGTGTGCTTGTTTTATGCTGCTCAGTTAAATAATCTTGCCTGCATTTCCCATATCGCCCCCTAGGTGGCACTCTTACATCTAAAATAAAAACAGAAATTCAGATTTATTTTTGAATATGATTATAAAATAAAATGTAAAAGCCCATCATTCTGGGTGACAGAAATATTTTCGGTAGTTTCTACATAGCAAATCTCATATAAATAGTATCCTTTTACAATAAACAGTGAAAATCTGTCCTTTTATAAAGACTATTAAGCCCTGCCACTTTCTCTACCTCTGCTCCCGGAGTGGATTTAATGCCAGTGCAGCTTCTCACCTGTTTAACATTGTAGCCGGTTTTGGCACTGGTTTCTATAAACATGACACTCAGCTCCTTTGCTCTTTGCTCTCCCTCTTCGATGGTAATCTGCCTAAAGAAAAGAAACAACAACATTTGAAATGAAAAATTAAGAATACATAATTAGGAATATATATTCTTAAATCCCCAGGAGTCACAGGAGCAGCAACAGCGGCATAATGTACTGCACATGAAAAGCAGCTAGCCATGGTGAGTGTGACCTCCGGGGACCAGGCATGGAACAAGTGTGTTTCTGTGTCTGTATGGGTGTCTGAATGTGTCTTTGTGTATGTTTTCACATTACACACTGACACTATATACTAGGGATAGGCTGATATAATTTCTCCAGTACCGATACCGATTATCGGTCACCTTTTAGGCCAATAACCGATATCAGGTCTGTAAAATGAAATTTTTGAAAAATCGCAATTTCTACACAAATCTGGTGTCAAAATTTTAAACATTACAACAATTGAGAAAAATAAAGTGCTTGTAAAATAGCTGAAAACACTTGTAAAATCAGCTGCCAATCAGCTGCCGAGCATTGTCGAACTGGGTATAAAAAAAAAACGGTACTCTGCTATTTTAAAAAAGGTGTTTAAACCAATAAAAATGCATGGAAATAATAAAATGATATGTTACAGAATAAAAAAATCACCATTAAAAAAAAGGGAATCAAAAATTTCGCCTAAAATAATCCCGAAGAATACCTAAAAAAAAAATGAATAAAAAGGCTTTTTGCTGCAAATGAAAAGAATAAACCAGTGTTTCCCAAACCTGTCCTCGGGACCCTCAACCAGGCCAGATTTTGCAGATCACCTTGGGGAACTCATATCCCCTGTGCTGTGCTTCACATATCTGGCAAACCTGGCGAGGCGGGGGGTCCTGAGGACAGGTTTGGGAAACACTGGAATAAACGGTTGAATAAGAAAATAATAAAAACTTTTTCTACATGGAATCCGATGGAATTCATCTTTTTAGGCTGGGGTCAAAGGAGCGCACTATGTGCGCCAGTACTGACGTGCATTCTGGTGTCCGTTGCAGCGTTGTGACGCTGTGACGGGGTCGGCTACACGCTGTTGCGTGCGCACAAATTGCACGCGCGACAGCAGCCGTGCAGCAAGCAGGGCCAGATTTGCACCTCGGAGCCTGTAGGCACAGAAATGCGGAGCGGCCCTACCCCCCCAAAACGGAAACTGTTTTTCTCTGCGCTCAAATCAAAAGAAGAGGCAGAATCTTAGTTGAATTAGTTACAGTTAAAGTATTTATAAAGCGTCAACAAATTCCTTAGCGCTGTACAATGGGAGAAACAGAATAACAAATATACATATATGTTACACGCACGGAACAGAAGGAGGAAGGACCCTGCTCGAGAGCTTACAAACTAAGAGGAGAGGGGTGACACATTAGGTGAGGATGAATAGGGTATTTGAAGTAACGGGTTGCATGAGGACTGTATGGGAAGATGGAGCAGGAAATTACAGTGGGGGCTCATGGAGTGAGCTGATAGGCTCAGGGCTGCCGTAAGGGGCCCGGGTCGCCGGGGGGGGGGTCCCGGGCCCCCTTCGGCAGCGGCGTCGCCCTTTTACAGCTCCGGTATCGGACTCGATGAGTCCGAATCCGGAGCTGTGTCTCTGCTGCAGGAGCCGGAGGAGACACTGTGTCTCCTCCAGCTCCTGGCAGCTTCACTGGCTGGCTGGGCGGGGCCAAGCAGCGTGTGTGGGCCTCCCAAGCACGTTGCTTTGGCTCCGCCCCTCCACTCAGTGAAGCTGCGCACCTGAGCTGGAGGGCCCAGGCTGAAGAGCAGAAGAAAAGAAGATTGAAGAAGAGAAGAAGAGAAGAGCAGAAGATAGAAGAAAAGAAGACAGCGGAGTGGTGAGCAGGGCCCAGCCTAGACCCAAGGCCCAGACCCCGGGCCCAGACCCCAAGGCCCAGGGCCCAGACCCCAAGGCCCAGACCCAGACTCACGGCCCAGACGCCCAGACCCAGGGCCCAGACCTCAAGGCACAGACCCTGGGCCCAGACCCCAAGGCCCAGACCCCAAGGCCCAGACCCCAGGGCCCAAGGCCCAGACCCCAGGGCCCAGACCCCAAGACCCAGGGCCCAGACCCAGGGCCCAGACTCAGGGCCCAGGGTCCAGACCCCAAGGCCCAGACCCCGACCCCAAGGCCCAGACCCCAAGGCCCAGACCCAGGACCCAGACTCAGGGCCCAGACCCCAAGGCCCAGACCCGAAGGCCCAGACCCTGGGCCCAGACCCTGGGCCCAGACCCCAAGGCCCAGACCCTGGGCCCAGACCCCAAGGAGCAGACCCAGGGCCAAAACCCCAAGGCCCAGGGCCCAGACCCCAAGGCCCAGACCCAGGGCCCAGAACCCAAGGTCCAGACCCCAAGACACAGGGCCCAGACCCAAAGGCCCAGACCCCAAGGCCCAGACCCCAGGGCCCAGGCCCAGACCCCAAGGCCCAGGCAAGACCCAGGGCCCAGACCCCAAGACCCAGGACCAGAGCCCAGACCCAGGGAGCAGACCCAGAGCCCAGACCCAGGGACCAGGCCCCAGACCCCAAGGCCCAGACCCAGGGCCCAGGGACCAGGCCCAGCCTAGACCCAGGGCCCAGACCCCAGGGACCAGGCCCCAAGACCCAGAGCCCAGACCCTGGACCCAGACCCCAAGGCCCAGAGCCCAGACCCCAGGGCCAAGGCCTAGACCCCAGGGCCCAGACCCCAAGGCCCAGACTCCAAGGCCCAGACTCCCAGGCCAGACCCAGGGCCCAGACCCAGAGACCAGACCCAGGGCCCAGACCCCAGACCCCAAGGCCCAGACCCCAGGCCAGACCCAGGGTCCAGACCCCAGGGACCAGGCCCAGCCTAGACCCAGGGCCCAGACCACAGGGACCAGGCCCCAAGGCCCAGCCCCAGGGACCAGATCCCAAGGCCCAGACCCAGGGACCAGAGCCCAGACCCAGGGACCAGGGCCCAGACCCCAAGGCCCAGGGACCTGACCCCAGGCCAGACTCAGACCCCAGGGACCAGACCCCAAGGCCTAGTCCCAGGGACCAGAGCCCAGACCCAGGGCCCAGCCCAGACCCCAAGGCCCAGGGACCAGGCCCAGCCCAGACCCCAAGGCCCAGAGCACAGACCCCAGGGCCCAGACCCCAAGGCCCAGCCCAGACCCAGGGACCAGGCCCAGACCCAAAGGCCATCATATACAGCCTGTTACTGTGAGATTTATTGCTGTGGATTCTGTGATACATTCATACACACCACACATTACTGTGAGTTTTATTGCTGTGGATTCTGTGATACGCTCATACACACTGCACATTACTGGGAGTTTTATTGCTGTGGTGCTATGTTATGTCCTTTTTTTATTTTTTTGAAGGGGAGAAAAGCTGTTAGAGGTTGAGGGAGTGCCGGGGGGGGGCCCATCGTGAGGTTTAGTAAGGGGCCCCATCATTTCTGATGGCTGCCCTGGATAGGCTTCTTTATAGTAATGCATTTTCAGAGACTTCTTGAAGGACTGGAGAGACGGGTGAGGCTGATGTTGCGGGGGAGGGAGTTCCATAGAAAGGGTGCAGCTCGGGAGAAGTCTTGAAGCCGAGTCTGGCATAGGCGTTCATTACAGACTGCAGAGGCAGAATCTGGGATCTCTTAATGCCAGAGAGAAGTAGGTTACAGTAGTCAAGGTGGGTGATAATAAGAGCTTGGATGAGCATTTTAGTAGAGTCTGGATTAAGAAAGGAACGGCTGTGTGCAATGTTTTTTAGGTGGAACTGGAAGTAGCAAGATTTGGTTAAAGACTGAATGTGAAGAGTAAAGGATAGATTGGAGTCCAAGAGGACCCTGAGGCAATGGAGCTTGAGAGGTAGAAGTAATGGTGGCACCATTCACCTGAAGAGAAATTGGCGCAGGAATGGAGGTTTTAGAGGGAGAGAAGATGAGAAGTTCAGTTTTAGAGAGGTTGAGATTTAGGAAATGGGAAGTCATCCAGTCGGAGACAGCCCATAGGCCAGCAGTAACACGGTCCAACACCGGAGAAGAGAGATCAAGAGAGGAAAGGTAGATTGTCCACATGGGCAGGTTAGCATATATATCACATTCCTGGAGAAGCAAGTCATAACTTCCCTAATTTTGATTTTCTCGCCATTTCTTTCTATTTCTGTGGTTGTATGTTTCTTGCCTTTGGTATTTCTACAATACAGGCAATTACCACACTGATGAAAACCTGCTCTTATTCCAAAGTGGTTCATTGGTCCTTTCTTTCCTGGCTTATGTCTACATAGTTACATAGTTACATAGTTATATAGGCTGAAAAAAGACATGCGTCCATCGGGTTCAGCCTCTCCCACATAACCTACTGCTGTTGAT
Organism: Leptobrachium leishanense; assembly: GCA_009667805.1. Taxonomy (NCBI): domain Eukaryota; kingdom Metazoa; phylum Chordata; class Amphibia; order Anura; family Megophryidae; genus Leptobrachium; species Leptobrachium leishanense. The sequence continues at coordinate 87,345,189 of CM019066.1, read as the reverse complement.
CCAAAAGAAGGCAAAAAACCCAGTCTGAAATATGCAACATACCGGAAAAAATTCCTTCTTGACCCAGAATGGCAGTCAGATTTCTCCTTGGATCAAGAAGCTTTTACCCACATATTAAATATTATAACCCTTAATATTCTGTGTCTGCAGGAAGTCATCCAGTCATTTTTTAAAAGTCTGTACAGACTCTGACCCAACCACCTCAACAGGCAGAGAATTCCACAGCTTTATTTTTCTCACCGTAAAATAACCCTTCCTATGCTTTAAGCTAAATTTTCTTTCTTCCAGTCTAAATGGATGACCCCTTGTCCTATGTAAATACCTGTTAATGAATAGGTTATCAGACAATGGTTGATAATGGCCCCGTATATATTTATATAAGGTTATCAGATCCCTCTAAGGCGCCGTTTCTCTAAACTAAACAGGTTTAAGCTTGTTAGTCTTTCCTCATAACTTAACCCTTCCATTCCCCTTATTAATTTAGTTGCCCGTCTCTGCACTTTTTCTAACGCTATAATATCATTTTTTAAAACAGGTGCCCAAAATTGCACGGCATATTCAAGGTGCGGCCTGACCATTGATTTATACAGAGGCAAAATTATGTTTTCATCCCGTGAGTGAGCTCCCCTTTTAATGCATGCCAATACTTTGCTGGCCTTGGCGGCTGCTGTTTGACATTGCACATTGTTACTTAGTTTGAAGTCTATGATTATTCCCAAATCCTTCTCCTGCTTGGATTTCCCTAACTCCGTACCATTTAGGGTATAAATTACTTGTGTGTTCTTCACTCCAAAGTGCATAATTTTGCATTTATCTAGATTAAATTTCATCTGCCATTTAAGTGCCCAGTCCCCCAATTTATCTAAATCCCTCTGCAGCGAAGTAACATCCTGCTCACATTGTATTACTTTTCCTAGTTTTGTGTCATCTGCAAACACTGATACATGACTTTCAATGCCTATCTCAAGATCATTTATAAATAAATTGAAGGTAACATGATCGAGACTAAGTCACATTTTAAAGATGTAGACTGAATGTAGTCTAAGTTTCATTTTCAAGTTCTTGGCCCCTCTGCAGATAATCCGTGGTACCATGGGCAGAATTTCCCTCAACATAGGGTGCTTACATAAAATTGGCTGATGTTTTTTGATACTTTTCCTAATTTCTTTATTAAAGGGATTAAACGAGAAGATGAAAGGAACATCCTCCATAAATCCTCCTTTTACTGTAGCCTTCTTCTTCTATATATCCGATCTTTTCGTAGTTCTAACATCCATTCTGGTATCTTACAAGATCTCCTTCTTATAGCCCTTATCCATGAACTCCGAACAGAGTTTAAGGGATTAAGTGTTGTATTCAGATAAATCTGTACAATTCCTTTTCATTCACATAAATTGTCTCTACGGGACAGTATCCAACCATTGGGATAGATGGCAACTTGTACGTTTGATGAAGCTATTGCAGTCTACATCTTTAAAATGTGACTTAGTCTTGATCATGTTACCTTCAACACAGAACTTCTTTATCGTTGGAAGTGGTTGTTCGACTGATTCCCCTGTTGTTATCACCCAGGATATCAAGAAACTCTTTAAGAGTCTCTTCTCCACCTCTCCAAATAAAAAATATATCATCGATATATCTGCGATAAGTCACTAAATGTGCCATCCAAGTAGGTAAGAACGAGTACTCCCAGTAGGCCATAAATAGATTGGCAAAGCTAGGGGCGAATGACGTCCCCATAGGTTTACATGATACTTGCAAATAGAACTCTTCTTGGAACCAGAAGTAATTATGTTCTAAGATCATCTGTATACCACTAAAATATGAGTCAAAGCATGGACAGTAACTGGTAGGACAGGCCGAATAAGGTCTAAGGGGATGGAATCAAGTGGACAGGTGGTCGGGTAGGAGGACATAAGAAGTACTGTTACATCCTCCTCCGAGACTGTAGAAAATGAAGACAAAAAATATTTTGCATTTACATTTTTCATTTTTTTTTATTTTTACACATTACATGGTCATGTTTGGTATCGTAGTAAAGACTAGACTCTGACCTTTCCAATGACACCTCATTTAATCTTGTGTGCTGTACAATTCAGGGATGCAAGTACCAAAGTCCCTCTGTCCCTCCTCACTGCAGCGCCACGGTCTAAGTTTTGACTTGCGTTGCTTCACCAGATACACACTTTCTGGCAGTATGGTAAATGAGGTGAGTTAGTGCAGCATCACTGTTCACTTTATAATTGTAAAATGAATAATAATGCCGTGTTGAGCATTGAGAAAAATATTATTTTAATAGATATTTTATTTTTATATAAATCTAGCTTGGTTATATTTGATATCACTGGAAAGGCTATAAACGGACCTTTCCAATGATACCTCATATGTCCCTCTAGCCCTTAGGGATCCAGAGATACAAATTATTGCAAATTGAAAAAAAAAAAAAAAAGTTTTTTTTTACACAGAGCAAGCCGCCCCCTTGAGGCAGGCGCCTGTAGGCACATGCCTAATGGGAAATCCGGCCCTGGCAGCAAGCCTCCCTGTTGAAGAGCTAGGACGCGCGTGGACGGGGCTGCAAAGCGCGTTCCTCCATAGGAGGATTGAGCCTTGCAGCACTTAGCGCACTAACTGCGCTCAGCGCCGTGGCCAGACGGGCGTCGAGTGGAAGGAACGTCCATTCTCACAGACGTTCCTTCCGCTCTTACTACCGCTCGTCTGACCCCGGCCTTAATCCTGACGAACTGAATCACTGAAAGTCTGGGCTTTTCGCCAACACTTCGTTGCAGTTCGGCATTCTCTGAATAGATGAACCATTACTTCTCTATGGGACAATTTCACTGATGCCGAAGATCACCGAATTGCGGCAATCGGTGGTTAACTGCACCATATTTCGCTGGCAATTCACAATATTTGGCGAATTGCAGCTTTCTGAATGGCTGAACTGCCACGAAATTGCACCGTGCGGGGAAATTCACTATTTGGTGCAATTCGATGCCAAGTTCGGCTCTTATTGAATACCAAATGTAACACACCTGCTCCCTATTCACACCTGAGACCTTGTAACACTAACGAGTCACATGACACCGGGGAGGGAAAAAGGCTAATTGGGTCCAATTTGGACATTTTCACTTAGGGGTGTACTTACTTCTGTGAGATACTATATATATACAGTATATATATAAAAATCTATTTGAGTGGAGATGGTGCCATTTATTTTTGGATTTGACCCCTGAAGAATAATTATTATTATAATAAATTATACTCGCTAAACATCTAGATCAGTCATTTTTATAGAACCGTTGGCTAAACATTTTATGGCAATATTTTGAAATAGACATATTAGTAATATTCTTAAGAGTTTAAAAGTGACGAGACAGGACACTGTTCATGCTACACTAACTCAGGAGTGTAAAACCGTCCTTTCACTGTTTTCTTTTCCATTATGGGCTGCAGTGCACACATGAGCAGGTTAAATAGCGTTGGCACCCTGCCAGGGCCTGAATATCACCATTATTAAACCGTGCCAGCAGCCCTGAACCCAGCGGGGAATACATATAAAGCACAGTTTTAGGGAAAGGATCTAAATATGAATCTGTCATCATGGAAACCACGGAGCTCCCTGATGATTCCTTTATGTTTACGACCGTGCTTCAGACCTACTTTACCCGCACAATCCCCATTGCTCTGATTCCTTCCATCTTACGCCCAGTATTGTGTTCAGTTTGTGTCGTCACTTTATTCCATGCATAATTCAGAGCAGCCCACCTTCACAAAATCTTTCAAACTATGGCCCCTATTACATTCTTCGCGCAAATTCGTCCGCGCGGCGCAATTTTTTTGGCGCGCAGCGTTATGCGTTATTGCAAGAAAGTTAACGGTGGTATTACAATCCTTGCGCATTTTGTCATCCGTCCAAAAATAACGTTAGTAAAAATGACGCGCAAAACGAAGAGTAATAAGCGCGCAGTAAAGTAGCGCACGCAAATCCGTGTGCGGACTGTTTTTTCGCGGGATTCAGCCAATCAGAATTAAGAACCTTAATTGACATCAATTTACCTTAATTGACTCACTTACGTTTTTGCGCCTGTCAAAGTCAATCTGAGTATATATGCTGCAGCAATAAAAAAAACACGCACAAATTCACAATTTTATTGTCTGGGTATGTGTAGAATGTGTAACTATACTGTGCTGCATTTTTTTTTTTCGTGCTGGTGTTTTTCGTTTCAGCCAGAACATTCCGATTTACAGTTACCACCAGCTTTTCAAAGACGTTAAAATTATGCGCGCAAACGTCGTTCGTAAAAAGATGCGCATCGATTGTAATACCAGCCACGTACCAGCGCACAAACGCATTTGCGTTCACAATGTTAAGTATGGGATGCGTGCACGAACTTTCGCTCGCGCAGGATAACTCGCGTTAGAGTTAACACGCATCGTATGTGCGAACGTCATAATTTGACGGTCAGCGCGAAGGGTTTTTCCCCTCGCGTTAATGTGTTTTTGCACACGCGCACATTTTTGCGCGAAGAATGTAATAGAGTCCTATGTTTTTAAAGAGGTCAGGATGTGAAGAGTGCCCCCCTCCTCTTCCCCTGCTGCTTCGATCTGGCGAAATCACTGGGTGAAGTGGAGGAGTTTCCTCCACCCCACCCTGAGTTAGCAGCAGCCGGGATTTTTAATTTCCCAGTTGCCGATCACCAGATTGGTCACCAGTGATGTCAGCATACGACAGCAAGCAGTCTCAGAGAGGCAGCCGATGGATCGGATCTGCGCATTCGTGCTCAGCTCCGATCCATTGTTCTGCAGAGGCGCTACGGAACTTGCGTAGGTTATTTGTGGTTCCTTCGCTACGCTAGTTACATAGAAGTGCAAATTGTGTAGTAAAGCTTCAAGATCTTGCGGGTTCGGGAGTCTCTGAGCTGAAAAGTAGGAGCTGCGTGCAGCAAGGGACAAAAAGGTGAGTAAAAGTAACAAAATAATTAGACAGAGGCTCTCAACAGTGTCTAATGTCTAAGACTAATGTCTGCATATATTTCTGGTGTAAATTATACTGCGCGATTCGTTTTTCTTTCTTAATTCCAGGAGGTGATATTCGTGACTATTTCGCAGGACATTATGCTATGAATATTCTGTTCGGTTGAGTTAGGTATTGTATTTGGCATTTTAGTATTGAATAGGAAGTGACGTTGCCATTTATAGAATTGTGATACTCGTTGTGATTATAAGCACCACAATATATAAAAAGTCCTTGGCAAATGCACTTGAAGGACAATACTATACTAATAATTACTCCCCTGTCCTTCCCTTATATAAGAAAAAGACTCCAATGCTTTACAAGTTTATAAATTGATTAAGCATCATATGAGCAGAGTCATCGCTCTGTAACAGCTGTGTATCTAGATCCTGTCCAGCCCGGATTGACACTAAACCGTTATCACACTTTTCTGTTCTACCAACACATATTATGTACTTTGTATTCTTTAGAGCAGAGGTTCGGCGGTCATCAAGTCCCCCTAACAGGACAGGTTTTAAGGATCACCTTGGGGAAAAGCAGACTGAATCCTGCAATCACTGTGCAGCAAATCATATTACCTGTGCTGAGCTTCACATATCTGCAAACCTGACCTGTCGGGGGGACCTGAGGGCCGGAGTTGGGAACCACAGCTTTAGAGCACCCAGAAAGCTACTTATTTTCTGGACAGTGGAAACACCTAGTGCTCATGCTACCTTTATGTTTTGTTGTACTTTTGCCTTTTACGCAACAAATATTTCACTTATTTCAGACTGAACTTATTATGCAGGATCCTTATCACCCGTGGATAACATATACTAAGCAGGTTTTATGTCAATTACGTGTCCTGTTCAAGCATGGTACTGAAATGTACAATATGTAGGCTAGATGTCTTGACTTATACACTGTCAAACCAAAAAGATATTCACACACTCTATTATTTCTTTGGATTGACTTTTGCTTTGATTACGGCACGCATTCCCCGTGGCATTGATTCGATTAACTTATGCAATGTCAAAACATTTATTTCCTTGAGGAAGGCTGCCAGTCCGCCGAAACGTTGCAGGGTTTACTCAATAAGGCTAATATCAGATGAACGCAGTCTGAGCGCACTCTGCGTGCGTGCACAACAGACGGACGTACTGACGGAAGATACTGCAGACACCACATGATCTGTTTTTGTTGACGGACATAAGAAAAAAAAAGGGAATTACGGGAAACAAAATGAATATGAAAAATGATAAAAATTTGAAAAGGATATGAAAAGCCATTGTGTGCGTCAAGGTGCTGGACGTCGCAAATGCGCTGCGTCTGACATCTCCTCATCACTCACACAGAACGCTACGCAAACGTGGCGCACTTTCCGTTCTTGCCTAACTTGCATCCCTTTGTCACGTGCATTGTGCGTGCACAGTTCGGTGCGCACGTACTTTGTGTGAGGGTCTCTATTGATCATGATTCTATGCTACGACGGACGTTAAACTGCGCGGCGACATGGACGTGATCACTGCGTTCGTCTGACATGGGCCTAAAGGGGCCTGTACTCAGTGGGATTGTGCCCAGTCCTTTTATTTTTTCTTTGCACCATTTATTTCCGTCCAGAGTGGCATTAATTTGTGGCCAAGATCTTGTGTTGATGATGGGAGAGTCGGACGCTGCATAAAGTCTTCTCAGCACATTATCCCAAAGATTCTCAATGGGGTTAAGGTCTGGACTGTGTGGTGGCCAATCCATCTGTGAAAATGATGTCTCATGCTCCCTGAACCTCTCTTGCACAATTTGAGCCTGATGAATCCTGGCATTGCCATCTTCGGAATATGCCCGCTGTGCCATCAAGGAAGAAAAACCCATTAATGGAAAAACCTGCTCATTCAGTATATTCAGGGAGTCACATGACCTCATGTTTTGCTGGTTGAAACTTAATAACTCTTTCACACCGCGGGGTGTGCTATGCCGTCCCCGCGTGGATGGGACTGAATGCCGCCGAACGGCATAGCACAATCCAGTGGCATCTATGGGCCGTCCACCAGCTGGCACGTGTCATTCACTGCCACGGAACGTCTTGAACTCAAGCTGTCCCCCTGCAGCCAATGATGTGCGTGTGTCAGCTGTGTAGACAGGTTGGAGGAGGAGCCTGCCGCAGCAGCCAGACATCGGGGAGTACTAGAACATCCTGCCGGTATTAAGACCCACCCGCCGTACTCAACCCGCCTAGCGTTAAGGGGTTAATCACTGCAGTAATTATGCAATGGAAGGCTTGGACCTATTTACTATATGAAATCCAGGTGGTGGCTTCTTTTTCGCCAGGCAGTGTAATTAATAACAATATTCATCCCCACAATATGCAATAACAAATTAGCGCCATATTTGTGCCTGCTGATTTATAGCCCAGAAATCCCTGACCCCGACACAAACTGCTGTCAGTTGGCAGCACAGAGCCAAATTCCAAGATTCTACGTACATCAGACAAAGGAGCAGAAATACATAAATAATCTTAATTAATAATTTATAACACAGTAACCAGTGGAATGACTCATCCCATTCACTCACACCACTGAGTAACGCTAGTTTAAATAAAAGTGCTTAGTGTGTCATCCATTTTTTTTCTATCCTTTACGTTGCTTTACACAGCTGAGCCCCACGGATTAATAGGGGTCCGGAGGGACACATTATAGATTTCATTCCATTAGTTCTGTTACTCGCTCAGCTGAAGCTTCACTATTTAATTATCTAATTTAGAATATCCACTTGCACATATTTCACAGGTGATTTTTGGCCTAATTCAGTTGAAACTCATGCTTGACGCTCTATCACAAACTAACGTTATGGAAAAGGCACAAAATGTGTTAACTCGTCAAATATATATTATACACCTATATTTCTGTATATATTTGGCGAGTTGTCACAATGTCCAGCGTTGACAAAGGGGTGAATCCTCGAAATGTTATATTATTATAATATATTATTATTATTTATTAAGCGCCAACACATTCCGCAGCGCTGTACAAATGTGCAATGGGTAGACAGGACAATTCTACAATACATACAGGAGGCAGATCAGTATTCCTGCCAGCAGATCCAGGAGGACATGAGGGCCCTATTCCAATAAAAGGGTTGCCCTATTATACCAAGCGCTTATGCCAATTTCCTTTGCTGGTAGGGACCACAGGTTAAGGGCACGTTCAGCAGCTAGTAGGGAATTGTTTTGCGTTTGCAATTATTTTTGGACTGGTCAGTCCTATCCACAGCACATTTTCTTATCAGCAGCTTAGCAAACTATGGCAGATGATAAATTCTGTGAACATCTGCTAAATGCGCTCGCTAGTGCTCTATGGATACTATTAAAGGGCCAGTACCACCAAAAAATGAAATGTCCTTTATTGTGTTTATTTTATGTTCCTGATATGTGCTTTTGTTTTTCTCTGGTATGTTTAGTTAATATTTTACACTATATGTGTCACTGGGTGCTTTAATTGTGTGACCTTGTGTTGTAAACTGCCCCCCACAGTATCTTTTACATCTCTTGCTCCTCACTGTGTGGCTTTGGCCATAGAATCGGCTCTATGGGTCAGTCATCAACTCAAATCATTGTATTGTGTTAAATATTATACTGATTCAGTGTATCGACCTCTGCCTTTGTATTTGTTCTGTGATATATCTATTGTCCCTGTTCACTTTATGTATTGTTCATCTTCTCTATTCAGTTTAAAACGGGCCATTCTAAGGACCAGCCTGTCAGATTTGGGGTTTCCTTGCTTAACTGGGTTTGTCTGCGTGCTGGGTGACGCTCTATCTAGGCACAACAAGAGTCCTATTGTGTATTGAATTGTAGAAATTTATTTATACAGCTGTATCCATTTTAACAGTTTAGATACCGGAAAGTGATTTTGCATAAAACCACTGGGTTCTGCCAGTGGTTTTAGAAAATCACTTGGTGGTGATGGGGTTAAAAGGAACAGGATGTATTCAGATTATGCTTTACTAGCTTTTGCCCGCGGCTTTTAGGATTTGTTAAAATAGTTTTTTAAAAGAAACTTGAGTTTTTTTTGGTAGAACCCCCCTTTCCCCCCTCATTTGGGATTTTTGGAAAATTGTAAAACACGTGTTTTTTTATTTTTCAAGAAGAATGTAAGTGCCAAATTTCACACCTGTAACATCATGGTTTTTGAAATATAGGTATACTGATAAAAGTATTCACATCCCTTTCCCCCACCCCCCTTAACTGGATTTTCAGAAAATGGTAAAACATGTTTTTGTTTTGCACGAAGATTGTAAATATCGAATTTCACACCTGTAATATCATTGGTTTTTGAAATATAGGTATAGTGATAAAGGTATTCATCCCCCTTTTGGCCCCCCCACTGGATTTTTGGAAAATGGTAAAATATGTGTTGTTTTATTTTCAAGACAAATCTAAATACCAATTTTCACGTCTTTAACATCTTCTGTTTTTGAGATATAGGTATCCTGTTGAAAAGTATTCACCCCCTTTTTTCACCCACCATGTGGGATTCTTGGAAAATGGTAAAACATGTGTTTTTTTTATTTTTCAAGAAGATTGTAAGTGCCAGATTTCGCACCTGTAACATCTTTGGTTTTTGGAAATATAGGTATACTGATAAAAGTATTCAACCCCCCTTTTTCCCCCTCCCACTGGATTTTTGGAAAATGGTAAAATAGGTGTTTTTTTTTTTCTCAAGACAAATCTAAATACCAATTTTCACATCTGTAACATCTTCTGTTTTTGAGATGTAGGTATCCTGTTTAAAAGTATTCACCCCCTTTTTTTACCCCCCACTTGGATTTTTGGAAAATGGTAAAACATGTGTTTCTTTATTTTCAAAAGATTGTAATTACCAAACTTCACACCTGTAACATCTTGGTTTTTGAACTATAGATATACTGATAAAAGTATTCAGACCCCTTTCCCTCGACCCCCCCCTTATTTGGATTTGTGGAAAATGGCAAAACACATGTTTGTTTTTTTTCACGAAGATTGTAAATACCAAATTTCACACCTGTAACATCTTTGTTTTTTTAAATATAGGTATACTGATAAAAATATTCAAGCCCCCCTTTCTGCCCCCTCCCACTGAATTTTTGGAAAATAGTAAAATAGGTGTTTTCTTGTTTCTCAAGACGAATCTAAATACCAATTTTCACTTATGTAACATCTTCTGTTTTTGAGATATAGGTATCCTGTTTAAAAGTATTCAGCCCCCCTTTTTTTCATCCCCCCTTGGGATTTTTGTAAAATGGCAAAACACCTGTTTTTATTTTTCAAGAAGATTGTAAATACCAAATTTCATGTCTGTAACATCTTTGGTTTTTGAAATATAGGTATAATGATAAAAATATTCAGACCCCTTTCCCCCGACCCCCCCCCAATTGGATTTGTGGAAAATGGCAAAAAACATGTTTGTTTTTTTCACGAAGATTGTAAATACCAAATTTCACACCCGTAACATCTTTGGTTTTTGAAATATAGGTATACTGATAAAGGTATTCAACCCCCATTTTTGCCCCCCAAGGAATTTTCAGAACATGGTAAAATACGTGTTGTTTTATTTTTCAAGACCGATTTTCACATCTGTAGCATCTTCTGTTTTTGAGCTATAGGTATCCTGTTTAAAATATTCAACCCCCTTTTCACCCCCTTATGGGTAGATTTTCCAAAAATCCTTCCTTAGTGGGCACCTAAATCATAAAAACAGTGCACCTTCAAAATTTCACATTCCTAGGTTAACCGGTTTCAGCTGGGCGTTGATGAGTCAGTCAGTCAGTCAGGACTTTCGCATTTATGATAAAAGTATTCAACCCCCCTTTTTGCCCCCCAAGGAATTTTCAGAAAATGGTAAAATACGTGTTTTTTTTATTTGTCAAGATGAATCTAAATACCGATTTTCACGTCTGTACTATCTTCTGCTTTTAAGATATAGGTATCCTGTTTAAAATATTTTAAATATTCAACCCCCTTTTTTTGCCCCCCAGTTAAATTTTTGAAAAACGGTAAATTACGTGTTTTTTTCTTTTTCAAGAAGAATCGAAATACTGATTTTCACATCTGTAACATCTTCTGTTTTTGAGCTATAGGTATCGTGCTTAAAATATTCAACCCCCTTAGGGGCGGAGTTTCCAAAAATCCTTCCTTAGTGGGTGCCTACATCATAAAAACAGTGCACCTTCAAAATTTCACGTTTCTAGGTTAAACGGTTTCAGTTTGGCGTTGATGAGTCAAACAGTCAGGACTTTCGTGTTTATGATAAAAGTATTCAACCCCCCTTTTTGCCCCCCCCAAGGAATTTTCAGAAAATGGTAAAATACGTGTTTTTTTATTTGTCAAGATGAATCTGAATACCGATTTTCACGTCTGTACCATCTTCTGTTTTTAAGATATAGGTATCCTGTTTAAAATATTTAAAATATTCAACCCCCATTTTTTTTCCCCCCCAGTTGAATTTTTGAAAAACGGTAAAATACATTTTTTTTTATTTTTCAAGAAGAAGCTAAATACCGATTTTTCACATCTGTAACATCTTCTGTTTTTGAGCTATAGGTATCCTGTTTAAAATATTCAACCCCCTTTTTCACCCGCTTAGGGGCGGAGTTTCCAAAAATCCTTCCTTAGTGGGTGCCCACATCATAAAAACAGTGCACCTTCAAAATTTCACGTTCCTAGGTTAAACGGTTTCAGCTGGGCGTTGAGGAGTCAGTCAGTCAGGACTTTCGCGTTTATATATATAGATTTACATATATCTTACTGTAAGGTTACAGGTTGCATTCCAAATTATACACACAAATACTCTACACATTAGTACTAGATGTCCCAGGAGCAGGGCAGCCATCAGGGAGTGACAGCAGCCCATGACATGGACAGGGGTCCAGTTGCTCAAGGGGGCCCTGGCCTTTGCCAAACCCTATGTGCACCTTAACTGCCAAAGACGTAAGGGTCCCTCCATGGCCCTCAGGTCTGGTCAATCAAGGTACCCACAATTTTCCCACTGGGCCGTGGCATCTAGGGGCCGGTCAGAGCACTGAGGCTCATCACGGAGGGATCGATTAGTATGGTCTGCACCAAGGAACACGTTTTATCCCCTTGCTGGACCACCAGGAATTTAGCTCATTCCCAGTAAATTAAGGTTAGCAGAAGAAGAGGCAAAATGTTATATTATTAATTTGTTTATTGAAATGAGCAGGTAACGGAAGGGGGCCCCGACCAGTGGTTCAGTAAGGGGCCCCAAGATTTGATGGCAGCCTTGCCCAGGAGTCACATCCTAAAAAATAAGTGTGCTTACTCACCTAGATTTCTGTCCACCCATGATTCCATAAAAACAAAAGATTAGTGCTGCTGTTGCCTCTGCAGTGCTTCTTTAGGTATGAGAATGGCACATACAACTGGTAAATACGGAGAAATTGCCCTTCTATGTACTCTTGCCCTAAAATACCATAACACCCTAACATACTGACATTTTTGTAAAATTATGTCTGGCTGAATAGAAAGATAAGTGCAGTCAGGTATCCGTTTTATCCGCCAAATGAGAAGATACCCTGGATAAAATAGAGATGGAATGAAGCCTAGCGTTCTTGCGCGACTTGACCCCTAGGATGTCCTGCATAACTGTGCTATATAGTGGGCAACTCATATTGTTCAGGCAGTTGGATATTGTCTTTTTGTCTAATTATCATAGTGACATGACATTTGTTTATGCAATGTGTGAGTCTAATGGCGCAGTGAATGCTCGGATCAAAATCCTTGACATAAGAATTTAGTGATTAAAACGTATTACTAATGCTACAGATTACACGGGTTATTCAGAGAGGTCTGAAATGTTGCCAAAATGTAATCGGACGCTGAAATTCAGAGTACAGTGACATTTTGGGGGCCATTCAGGGGCCATTCGGCTGAAAAAATCCCGAAGAATGAGTAAAAGATCCTAAAAAATCTATGAACAAGGAGACTTTTTACTCCAGATTAAAATATTAAACGGTTTATTAGATATTGAATAAAAACGGGATTATTTTTATCATTGAAGCCTATGGGATTCGCCTGAATAAACCTGTCGAATTAAACCACCGAACAGCAGGGCATTTCAGCAACTTTTCACTGCTGTTTGGTGTTCTCCGAATAGATTAACCATTGCTTCTCTGTGGGGGATTTCACTGCCTTCGAAGAAAAGTTGCCGAAATGCCCTGCTGTTCCATGGTTTCATTCGACAGGTTTATTCAGGCGAATCCCATAGTTAATCAATGTTAAAAATATTCCCATTTTTATTCAATATCTAATAAACCGTTTAATATTTTAATCTGGAGTAAAAAGTCTCTTTATTCATAGATTTTTTTTAGGATCTTTTACTCATTCTTCGGGATTTTTTCGCCAGAATTTTTTTTTTTTAAATCATATTTTATTTTTTCTGTAACAGACCTTTTAATCATTCATTGGACCTTATATGTAAATTCCAGGCATTTTCGTTTAGTAGTTTTTTTGCAAACAGCATTTAAATTTTGAAGCTTTCAAGCATACTGGTTAGTTTTTTCACTAGTTCGTCAGCTTGTCAGCTTTTTCCGGTGGATGCGCAGTGATCGGCGGCTCATCGGCTTTTCCGGCGTGTTCAGCGTTGTTTTTCTGACGGGTTTTCAGAGGGCTTTCGGCAGGTTTGCGGTGGGTTTTCCCTGCACTCGGGGACCCTGTGGTGAATGCTGAATTCACCGCAGGGTCGGGAACTTTGATTCCCCGAAGTGCAGGGAACTGCGGGGAGCGAGAGAGCACCGAAATGTCGCGACATTTGGTGCTCTCTGAGTAACCCCTTACATTTTCTGTTTCCGGACAAGTCCAGTTGTGTGAATTTAAATAATAGCACATATTATAAAAGTATTGCAAGCTGTAATCTACTTAGGGTTTCCTTACCTTTTGTCTGCAAGATCTGTCTTATTTCCAACAAGCATTATTATGACATCACTTCCTCTTTCTGTTCTTACATCATCAATCCATTTTGATGTTTGGTGGAAGGAATTCAGATCTGTTGAAGAAATGTGGAAATTGTACAATGATTCATTGTGATACACGACTAGTTTTATGGGCAATTATTATATACGGAAGCGGAATCAGTTAGCACCAGCTTCTAGCTGCGGGTAACTTTTAAGTCAACCGCAGCAGGCGTATTTAGCGTTAGGACTTTGTAATCCTAAGGCTACTTAACACTTTGTGATCCCCATGTTAACTATAGGGAGCGCAAAGTACAGTACAATCTCCGAATCGCTAATGGATTTTTTAACCCGTTAGCGTACGGATTGTAATATGCTGCTCCCGCGCTAGGGCAAACAGAGCTAACGTTAACGCTCACACAGGTGAGCGCTAACGTAACCGTTATAAATGTAATATGGCCCAAAGTCTTTCTTGTAATGGAATCATTTTGAATACACTATAAGTAAAAAGGCTTTTTAAATGGTTGTATCTGAATGTATTTGTGTGGAACATCAGTATACTGGTCGTTAGATATAAAGTCCATCATATGAAGCCCCTGTACATTACCTAATAATAGGACAGCATCTGGTCCTCCGTCCATTTCTAGTATAATTTGATAATGGATATGATAGCGGGTGGCAGACCTGGCAAAGTATTCCCCGGCCAGACAGGCCATAGACCATACAGAAAAAATAAAGGAAAGCCGGTCATACCATCACAATAAAAACAGAGCTGGTTTATTGGAGCGATGCATCATTTCGGTTCAAATTCGGAACCTTTCTCAAGCATGACAGAAAAAGGTTCACCGTTTGAACTGAAATGTTGAATCTCTCCAATAAACCAGCTCCTCTTTCATTGTGACGGCGTAACCAGCTTTCCTTTATCTTTTTCTGCAATTTCCATTTCTAAGTGACATCGTGAACATCCAGGAAAATAGAAAAATTGATTAGCGATTTATTTTCCAGGTTATCAGCAACATTGATTCTGATCATGGGAAGGCTAACTATACATTGTAGCATGCCAAAACTCTCTTTGTATCCAATCAATGCTGTTCTTATAAGCAGAGATGAAGGCACTGCCGACATGTTAATGTTACAACGGGTAATCATCAACAGTTAGGCTAGGGTCAGACGAATGCATTCTGTGTGGACTGTGCGTCCGTGCACAACGGACATACTTTCTGACTGACGACAAGGTAGTGGCCACACGGTCCGTTTTTGTGACTGACGTTTTTTTTGACTGATGTAGATGGGAAATAAAATTAATATGAAAACTATTTTGTCCGTCATAATGCTGGACATCAAAAATGCAGTCCGTCTGACTACGTTCCATCACTCACACACAAAGCTATGCGGACGTTGCGGACGCAGCTCACTCTGTGCGTCCGTTCTAGCGGATTTACGTTCTTGCCTAACCTGCGCCCGTTATGCGTCCGCAGTTCCGTGTGGACGTACTTTGTGTGTGGGGCTCGATTGGTCATAATTATATGCTATAACGTACGTACAAATGTGCGGCAACACGGACGTGATCAGTGCGCTCGTCTGACCCGAGTCTAAAAGAACAATCTTTTTAAACATAGATACATCTTCCATTATCCATTCCACAAGTAAACATGTCACTTTATCTAACATACGTAGGTTTAAAAGCCCTCTCCGGCCACAATCTCATTAGTCAGAGCTTGCAATCCGTGTGTATGCCTTTACCTTCCATTAATATATGAGGGTCTGCCAGCAGGGGATGCAGAGGGTACCATTACATTACAGACACTCGGCTTATGAGAGGAATAATAAGGAGATTTTAAGAGCAATAGAAAAGCCCAAAAAAAAGGTTTTAGACACAAAGGAAGCCCAGACATTTTAGCTCATTAAACCTTCAACAAATACGCCAGTTTACACCAATAAAGACATTTTTTTCTCTCTCTATCCGCCACCTCGCTGAGCTGTGAAATCCACATTATCTCCAGGCATTTCACATACACACACAGGCACCTTAATTTGTGAATCAAGCACACAACTGTGATAAGCAGAGAAAAGTGCTAATGGGATGCTAAAGAGCTGCTAATAGGAGCCATTCATTTTATAACGCTTGATAAAGTGTTCTTAAAGATTTGAGAAATGAAGGTGCGCCCGTGGGGGTGGGGGGGTACAAACTGATAATCAGACTCTGAGGTAATAATAAGCTGCCAGAGACGGCAACACGCTGGCTACTCTCCTAATTAAAGCCAACAAAGACTCCAGCAACCTCTCTGAGCTTCACTCTACACGTACCACAGGCACACTGCTTTCTGTTTCAATCCACAGCTTTAAACGCCTAACACTATTTCATCTTTAAAGTGTAACAGGCTTAGCGGGGGAATCCTTTTTGCTGCTAGGAATAGGCTATCAGATGAAAATGGAAAATAACATTACCTACGTAAATGACATACATAAAGGTCACTGTATTATAAAGCACTGATTGGATCACTTGAAAGCTTATACTTATAAAGCGCTCAGTTAAAGGTCACATACGTAAGCGAAGCCATAAAATATATTTGTAATAGAATTTATAAATTGAAGAGGACCTAAATTAAAGATAAAAATTCATTTGGCCCATCTAATCTCTCTAATCTAATTTCACAGAAGTCGTTTGTCTATCCAAATCATTTTCAGATCATCTGATGTATACCAAGCTATAACTTCTTAAAAAAAGCCAGAGGTGGTTGCAACATTATTTAGGTCTTAGGCCAGGGTCAGACAAGCACACTATCAGGGTTATTTAAAGAGATCCGAATGGTTGCCGAAAGGTAACCGAAGGCTGAAAATCAGCGTTCGGTTACCTTTCTTGGCCATTCGGCTATCCAGAGAGCAGGCAATTCGCCAAATCCTGGCGAATTGCCTGCACATACGTTGCCTGTTCGGGGGCAGTGAAATCCCCCATAGCTTCGGCTATTCAGAGAACAAAAACCAGCAGTGAAAAGTTGCCTGAATCATGCGGCAGGTTTATTCAGGAGAATCCCATAGGCTTCAATGTTAAAAATATTCCCGTTTTAATTCAATATCTAATAAACCATTTATTATAATATTCTGCAGTAAAAAGACTCTTTATTTATAGATTTTTTAGGGATCTTGTAAGCATTTTTTGGGATTTTGTTGGCAAAAAAATTTTGCAGATTTTTTAAAAAAAATGTTTTTAAAACGTTTGTTCTTTATTCTGTAACAGCCCTTTTTATTATCATTCCCTGGACCTCATGTGTAAATTTAAGACATTTTCGCTCAGTAGTTTCTTTGCAAATAGCGTTTCACTTTTCAAACATTCAAGCAAACGTTTTTTTTTTTAACTCCATTCGTCTGCGGTGTCGGGTTTTTCCAGTGGCTGCGCTGCGTGTGATCGGCTCCTGCTCGGGTTTTTCCGGTGTTTTCGGCGGGGTTAATCCAGATGTTTTTGCGGGTTTTGCTGCGCCTTCGGCGGGTTTGCGGCGGCTTTTCCCTGCATTATGGCAGCTCTGTGGTGCTTGCTGAATACACCGCAGGGTCACTGAAATGTGATCACCAAATCGTACTGAATTGAAGAGAACGAAAAGTCACCGAACATGCGGTGACTTTTCGATTCTCTTTGAATTACCCTGTATGTGCGCCCTTATTGACGTGCCTCCCAGCGTCCGTCGCAGCGTTGTGACGCTTCGACGGACCGGCCACACGCTGTAGACAGTGGTGTATTTTGGCCTAGGCCGGCACTTCAAATTCCACTTGCGTTGCACGGCCGGACTTTTGTGCGGCCGTACATCGTATATTGGCCGTCATTGCCCGTCATCTGCTGCTAGTGCGGCCGTAATTATGTGCGCCAGAACGCACGTTAAAAGTGCGCTGGTCTGACCCCAGCCTAAATTGGTTACTCACAGAGCACCGAAATGACGCCAACATTTTGGTGTTCAGTAGTTCCCTGCACTTCGGGGAATAAAATTTCCCCACCCTGCAGTGAATTCACCATTCACCGTAGGGTCCCCAAAGTGCATGAAGTCGGCCGCTGAATGCTGCCACCGCAAACCCGTGGCCTGCTGTTTTCAAAAGAACTACTGAACAAAAATGTCTGGAATTTACATATAAGATCCTATAATTGATAATAAAAAGTTCTGTTACAGAAAAGAGAAAAACTGCTATTAAAAAAAAGGGGGGGAAATTTTGCCCAAAAAAATCTGAAAAATGACTAAAAGGTACTAAAAAAAAATCTATAAATAAAGACTTTTTACTGCAGATTAAAATAATAAATGGTTTATTAGATATTGCATAAAAACGGGAATATTTTTAACATTGAAACCTATGGGGTTCACCTGAATAAACCTGCTGATTGAAACCACTGAACATCAGGGCATTTCACTGCCATTTCTCTGCTGTTTGGTGTTCTCTGAATAGATTAACTATTACTTCTCTATGGGGATTTGCACTGCCTTCAAACAGCACCGTACTTGCTGGCAGTTCGCCAAACTTGCATATGAGCATATCACAGAGCAGTGGAGTACTTAGGGGAGTGGCGGAGGGCTGGCCGCCCCAGGTACCAGTGATTATTGGGGTGCCATTAGGGGGTACTAGGAGGTGCCACTGTCACTGTGTGTCAGCTTTGAGCTGTGTTCTCCAACAACGAGCAGCGGGGCAGGGCGTTTGCATACAGAATAAAATCGAATAGAATAAAAATCCCCCTCTCCTCCCTCCATAGCTCCTCCCCTGACCCGCAGCAGCTCTAGGAGAGGGGAGGGGGATGTGATTTGTGTGCAGAGAGAGAAGATACAAGAAAACGGCAGGTAAGGGGGGGTATCAGCAGAATATGAAGCCCTGTCTGCTTACTGCTGTTTAAAGTGGACCTTTCCTTAACCAGCACAGCAGTGATAGAAATTTGTCATTGAGCTGCCTGGCTCCTGGTGAGGCTGCGTGCGTGCAGGTCACGCGGTCCGGCCAGTCAGGTGGTACTGAGTCTCAGTACCACCTGACTGGCTGAACCACATGACACGCACGCACGCAGCTGCCCGCCCTTTCGTTAACACGGACTCTCACTCTATTCTGGACTGAACACCCACCAGGAAGGGAATCAAAGCCACGGTGCACCCTCTGGCAGTGGCAGTCCACTGCTGACAAGATGGCTCCATGCACAGGCACAGCCGCGATCCTCACGTGGCCTGGAGGGACCTCCTGCTGAGTCCGTACACACTCCCTGCTGACTCTGCACACAGCCCTACCATGGACGGAGGCCGGTAAATATAGAATAAATAATTGCTGTATGCTCATATACACTCGGTTTGCTGGGAGTTTTATGGCAGTGGATTCTGATGCACTCATACACACCGCACATTGCATTGCTGGGAGTTTTATTGCTGTGGATTCTGATACGCTGACACACCACACCACACATTGCATTGCTGTGAGTTTTATTGCTGTGAATTCTGATACGCTGACACACACCACACATTGCATTGCTGGGAGTTTTATTGCTGTGGATTCTGTGATACACACTGCATATTACTGTGAGTTTTATTGCCCTGGAGCTCTGAGATACGCTCATACACACTGCACATTACTGTGAGTTTTATTGCTGTGCAGTTCTGTGATATGCTCATACACAGTGCACATTTCTGTGGGTTTTATTGCTGTGCAGCTCTGATATGCTCATACACAGTGCCCATTTCTGTGGGTTTTATTGCTGTGCAGCTCTGTGATACGCTCATATGCAGTGCACATTTCTGTGGGTTTTATTGTTCAACCAATTAGAGCGGCTGTGATCCAGTATACTTGACATGCGTGGCTGTGCTTTGTAAAAATGCTTGAATTTAAACATTTCATAATTTTATTTATCTCAATAGATACATTTGAAATGGTATAGAAAATATACAAGTAGGCACTTGGTATCCACTTTTAATATAAAGAGAGGAAAAGGCGGAGCTCTAAGAGGAAAAGGTGGAGCTTAAAGAGGAAGGGTGGGGATTAACCAAGAAGAGGTGTGCCCTTGACAGGAAGGGGTGCCTCAAATTTAAATTGGGGGGTGCACGAGTTTAGTCAGGCCTAGGGCAGCACAAAACCTAAATACACCACTGGCTGTAGCGCAAGCATGAATTGCGCGTGCTACAGCAGGTGTGCTGCGGACATTTTGAAAGCCTCCCCGTCAAAGCGCTACAGCGTGCATTAAACAGGGTTGAAAAGCGCGCTCCTCCGTAGGAGGATCAAGCCTTGCAGCGCTGAGCGCAGTTAGTGCGCCAGACGGGTGTCAGAGTGAATGAAACGTCCACTCTCACAGACGTTCCTTCCGCTCTTAAAAACGCTCGTCTGACCCCGGCTTTAGGCAAAGAACATATCACGAGGAAAAAAAAAATGTGAAAAGTAACTAATTTATTCACATTTCCACAGCTCTATTGATTGTACATGTGCGCACGCTGGCAGTTAGATGACATTACAATGTGCCTGGTTAAACAAATGTTCAATCATCTGACTTCTATTAAAAAGAAACACTCGACACCCCCTGACCACTTTATCTCTTTCAAAGTGGTCAGGGCGCAAGCTGTGCCACACTCCTGCCGATGTCGTTTGCAATAAATCAAGGTGTGAAGCGGAGGAGTGCTCTCCACATACGATGCAAAGGCAGCCGGGATTTTATTTTTCATGGCTGCCAGTCACCAATTGTCACTGCTGATATCAGCATGCTCTTCTCGCTGACATCATCCTCTCTCAGAAATCGTGAGCATTCTGAGAGGAGGCAATCCATCTTTCCGCACTGGCGATACAGAGCTTGCGTACAAAAGTATGCATGTGCCGCAGGTTGCACAATTTGCGTATTGTATGTAATGCCAGTTGCGTAGGTAGGCAAATTGCATTAAAAAAGCTGCAGGCTCAAGCCCTGAGCTGAAGGGGAGAAGCAGCACTCGCCGAGGGGGAACGGGTGAGTATTTTCACATAAAACAAAAAATATTGAAAAAAAGAATTGAGCAGATGCTGCCAACATTTACCCAATTATTTAAACCAGTGGTTCTCAACCTGTGGACCCTCAGGACACACAATTGTCCTTGGACATTAAGTTGTGACCCAAAAATAATTGCATTTCTGAAACATTCTTATTTATTCCACAAAACAACGTGGGCGATATTCTACAATGTATGCACTTTTTAAACAATTTTGCTAAATAAACAGGGATTCTTTCCAAAAAAGATAGTGCAGTAATCACAGCACTAGTGAAAATGAAAGCGCTGTTGATGTAAAAACCCAGTAAAATAAACTAATTGCAACATATGAAATTAATTAGAACTTATGGGAAAACTGGACATGTTTCTTGCTCTTGATAAGTGTCTCAAAGTGTGGGGTGATGGTAGACAAAGCAACTCTAATTTAAATCGCTACTGAATGTATAATAAAATATTATAAAAAACTTAACAAACTCACCTGCTCTGCGCTCCCTCGCCATCTGTCTCTGCCGCTGTGCACATTATTTTTTCACAGCAGT
Source organism: Leptobrachium leishanense (assembly GCA_009667805.1). Taxonomy (NCBI): domain Eukaryota; kingdom Metazoa; phylum Chordata; class Amphibia; order Anura; family Megophryidae; genus Leptobrachium; species Leptobrachium leishanense. The sequence goes on along the minus strand of CM019066.1, from coordinate 87,323,761 downwards.
GGCAGCCTGCCCTCCCTGAACCTACGCAATTTGCGTAGCTGAACGCTACGCTAATCACGTAAACTCAAGCTGGCGAAGAGATTGAGAAGTCTGCAGCGCGCGTCTGGTGCTGCCAACTTCCTGGACCTACGGTCTTCAGTGCCTCAGAGAGGCACTGAAGAGCAATGGAATAGTTTGGACCAATGGGAAAGCACCATTGGTCCAAGTCATTCAAAAAACGCCTCCCAAGCACTGATTGATGCAAGACAGTCATGTGACTGTCCTCGTCTCGCACAATCAGTGGTGCGGGCGGTGCTTGGGGTGTGGCCTCAGTGTGACTGTTCACTGTGTCGGCACCTCCTCCCTGCAGGTGGAGGGGGCAGTGCGCGGCTGACACTCGGCTGCCTGAAGTGGATGATGCAGAGCCTGGGGAGCACTCAGAGCAGCCAGTTCCTGGGGAGCACTGAGAGCAGCCAGATCCTGGGGAGCACCGAGAGCAGCCAGATCCTGGGGAGCACCGAACCTATGTAACCTGTGTATATCTGGCTCTGATACTAGCCAGTGCCTCACCAGCCACTGACCTCACCGCACGTCCCTGATATATCTTCAAGTTTATTCTCCGGTCATACACCTCTGCCCTCCACTTGGCCAAACAATTCTTCTTCTCATCTCTTATATCTACGCTGTCCTCCAACCCTAAACGGCTCTGGTCCACCTTCAACACCCTCCTCTACCCACCTGCACCTCCCCCCTCAGCTGCCTTCAGCGCTCAAGACCTGGCCGACTACTTCCTCAGTAAAACTCTAACTATCAGAAGCAACATCCCAACACAAGATAGTTATCTGCCACCTCCACTCCCACAGGTCCCCTCTGCCGCTTCCTCCCAGCCACTGAGGAGGAAGTCAATTCCTTATTGTCCTCCTCACATCTCACCACGTGCCCGCTCGACCCCATTCCCTCACATCTAATTCCTCCCCTCTCCTCCTCCCTCACCCCTGCTCTCACACACATCTTCAACCTATCTCTCTCCACTGGCTCCTTTCCATCCGCCTTCAAACACGCGCTAGTTACCCCTTTACTAAAGAAACCATCCCTAGACCCCAACTCTCCATCCAACTACCGCCCTGTATCCCTGCTTCCCTTCACATCAAAGCTCTTAGAAAAACTAGTCTTCAACCGCCTCTCCCTCTTCTTGTCCTCCAATTCCCTACTTGACCCCCTGCAATCTGGCTTCCGTCCCCTACACTCAACTGAAACTGCCCTCACCAAAGTCACCAACAACCTCCTAACTGCTAAAAACACGGCCACTATTCTATTCTCATCCTGCTTGACCTCTCGGCTGCTTTTGACACTGTTGACCACCCCCTCCTTCTACAGACCCTCAACTCTCTGGTCTCAGTGACACTGCACTTGCTTGGGTTGACTCCTATTTATCCAACAGGTCCTTCTGTGTGTCCTTTGCTGGTAACTCCTCCTCTTCATTGCCTCTATCTGTTGGTGTACCTCAAGGCTCTGTCCTTGGTCCTCTGCTCTTTTCCATGTACACCTCCTCCCTGGGCAAAATCATCAACAGCTTTGGCTTTAATTACCACCTCTACGCTGATGACACTCAGATCTACCTCTCTACCCCTGATCTCTCTCCCCCTGTCCTTTCAAAAGTCAGTGACTGTTTATCTGGCATCTCCTCCTGGATGGCCTCCCACCACCTAAAGATCAACATGTCAAAGACTGAGCTCCTACTTATTCCTCCCTCCAATGCCTCCCCACCTCCTGACTTCTCTATCACGGTGGAGGGTATCACCATCTCCCCATCAAACCAAGTTCGCTGTCTTGGAGTTACACTTGACTCTGCTCTTTCCTTCATCCCCCACATCCAGTCTCTTTCCTCCTCCTGCCGATACCAACTGCGTAATATTTCCAGAATTCGGCCATTTCTTACCGCTGTCACCACAAAACAACTCATACACGCCCTGGTAATCTCCCGACTCGACTATTGCAATAATCTCTTATCTGGCCTCCCTCTGTCCCGCCTCTCCCCCTACAATCCATCCTGAACGCCTCCGCCAGGCTAATTCACCTCACCCGCTGCTCTGTCTCTGCCGCTCCCCTCTGCGAGTCCCTTCACTGGCTCCCCATCCACTGCAGAATTAAGTTCAAAATCCTTATCCTTACCTACAAAACCCTCACTAACTCAGCTCCCCACTACCTGTCCTCACTAATCACCAAATACACCCCAGCCCGCTCCCTAAGGTCAAACAGTGACCTGCGCCTAGCTTCTCCCCGCATCACCTCTTCCCATGATGGACTGCAGGATTTCTCACGCGCAGCCCCCACTCTCTGGAACGCTCCCCCTCGTACTGTCAGACTTTCCCCTAACTTCTCTTCCTTCAAACGCTCCCTGAAAACATTCCTATTTAGTGAAGCCTACCACCCAACTCACTGACACAACCATCAATCACTCTCACCTTACAGTCCTCTCCTCCTGTTTCCAACCCCAACCCTCCCAGATTGTGAGTTCCTACGGGAATAGGGCCCTCATCTCCTCCTGTACTGTTTGTCAAATGTTGTTCAATGTATTGTAACCCTGTCTATACTGTGCTTATTGTACAGCGCTGCGGAATATGCTGGCGCTTTATAAATAAAGAATAATAATAATAATAATATGCAGGGAGGCCGTGATCAGGAAGCAGTGTGTGGTTCTGCTGAGAGTGCTCATTGTACATTCTAGTTTTCTGCAGGGATTATCACATCGGAAGAAAGGCAGGAAAGGAAGAGGTGTGAGAGATTTATAGAGTAAAAGGGAGAGAGTGATAGAGGGAGAAAGGAGAGGGATGAGGAAAAATGGAGAGGAAGACATAGATACAAGGACAGATGGAAAAATACACAGAAGGACACCGATATAGATGGACACACAGAATAACATTCAAAAAGGATACATAAAATAGGTAAAAGGACAGATTAACAAAAGGATAGACAAACAGAAAAACACAATCAAATACACATAGGGAGCCCCTCCCTTACCCGTGTTGGGAGTACAGAGCTGCTGCCAGTCACTGAGTCCCACCCCCACACCTTCCCATTACAGATTCTCTCCAACCCCCCCCCCCCACCTTGCCATTACAGAGTATCTTACCTGATGCAGTGGGCCCCAGATGGCGCCTGGGAACACTCAGAGGTAGCCGTGCTGCCTGGGACCCACTGCATCAGTGGGTCCCAGGTATTAGAGAGGCCTGGGGGCACTTGCCCCGTGACCCAGTCCTCCCCTGGTCGTGACCCACTTTTGGAACCCTCCATGGCTTCCTAGAACCTCAGCCTATATCATTCCCTGGATTCCCACACCCGGGAAACTTTAGACTCTCACTTTCTGTACTCCTGCATACAAGTACTCCTGATTTCAGCCCTGTTACAGTCCCATCCATCTGTCTGTAGTTCAGCCCTTTTCCTGTCCTGTCTATCTGGTGTATTCTTTATTTACCCCTTATTTTCCTGTCTCTCTGTGCGTCCCCCCAGTATCTGTAATCAACTCTATTCCTGTCTTGTTCCTCTGTTTCTGTCCTGAGTCTTGTGTGTACCTTAGTCAGCCCCTTTGCTGCCCTGTTTGTTCCTCTGTATCCTTAGTTAGCCCTATTCTAGCCTTGCCCTTTATCTCTACTCTGTGTTTAATATATATCCAGTGTCTACCCTATTTCCTGTCTTGCCCAGCCACTTATTATACTTACTTTATCCCGTATTGCTTTTGTTTCATTCTTCCTATGTCTTACCAAATACTTGCCTACTCCACATTGGGCTCGACCCTGCAACCCTGCACGCTGAATCGTGACAGTACAAGAGGGGCAAATACAGAGACGTAGTCCAATGAACAAAAGCCAGGTTCGGTACACAGTGACGAGAAAACAGTGCAAAAAGTAAAAACACAGAGTATAGTAATTAAGCAACTCGCAGGGAAATCCACATCAGTACATACTGTAGGTAAATCAGTGCAACAAGGATAAAATAGAAAATAAAACACACAAGAGCAAGGAAGGGAAAACGACAAAAAAAAATAAAAAAATAACAAATGGCAAGGACAAGGCAAACTAGGGAACAGACAGGCAAGGGGAACAAGGAACCAAAAATAAGCAAAACAATAACACCAAGGGAAAAATATAACAAAGGCAAACAACAAGCAGAACAACAGGCAGCAGGAGGACTCTTATAACAGAGCACTTCAGGATGGGTGATATGCTTTTAAATAGGCAAGTGCTCTCTGTCAGGTGGTCAGACCTGACAAGCTGCAGGGAGATCCTCGAGCGGAAGGTGCTCCAGACAAGGGTAAGAGCCGGCCCAGATAGGTTTATCTATGGGGCTGGGAACATGATAGAAATGTGGGGTAAACTCCTTCCACTATGACCACTTAATATGACCAGCTTCAATGGTCAAATTGGCTTTAGTGTCTCTTTAACATCCCTGGCGGTCTGATTTTTTTCAAAATTTTGTGCCTAAAAGCGTTTCAATTTTTTTGGAAAGGAAATGTGTTGTTTTATATAGTAAGCCTGTAATCCTTAGGAATAACTCAATAAAATCCGTGCAAACAAGAATCTAGTAAACACACTGAGGCAGATAAAGTTTGAAACACGAAATAATAATTTATTATCCAAAAAATAATTATCCAAAATAATGGGAATAAATAATATTCAATAATATAATCAGACCAAAAACACTGAAATATTTCAGAAAACAAGGGTGCAATATTAGTCACTGCATATTGCCTGAGTAAACATCCTTGTTATGATATATTATTTATTATTTATTTATATATCTTGAAACATTGGACTGCACAAAGCCCATTTTACAGTATTTTTTACACTTTTTTTCCTACAGTTCAAATTTGCCGACAGGACCCGCGCCCCCCCCCCCGCATCACGTGGCTCGCAGGGAGCGGAACCAGGAAGCAGGTCGCACGCTTCCGCGATCACACTGTAGTGAGTGCGGGGGACAGCGAGGGAGCGCAAGATGCGGTGAGTTTATACAGCCCGAGTGTGGCTCGGGGTTACCATTCGCGGTAGCAACATTTAACCCCGAGTCACACTCGGGAATACCGCCAGGGAGGTTAATGGGATCTTTCCCATAGAAGAGTGTATAAATTAATTTCCTTTGGAAGCTGATAGTTGAAGTTACCTACTTGTTATATCATAAACCACTACAGCCACAGTGGAGTCCCGGATATAGCTTGGGATGAGGCTGCGGAACCTCTCCTGACCGGCAGTGTCCCACAGCTGCAGCCTGACCTGGGACAAGACAAAACAGAGGGAGGGAGATATGAGTATATAGTAGACAAGAGGGATTCGGACGAGAAAAGAAGTAATACATGTACAGGTTTACATTTAAATGATTGTGACACTGGATAGCAATTGTTCAAAATCCCAACAACCAGCAATCAATACAAATAGGGCTCTATTCCATAGATGGTGCTAACAGGGACAGCCCATCCATGGAGCTGGGTGGTGCAGCCGCTCCGGGCGGCCGTTTGCCAGTAGCGGCATTTTGCCACCCTGTCAAAGGCCATGGCATGGAGTGCCCGGCCTGTGCCACGACAGGGCACGGCCATCCAGCAGGTCTGTGTCCTGTCACATGGGGGACCGCTCAAAACAGGCGACCGGCGCACTTCCTGTAACATTGTATGCATGTGCATTCGGTGAGGTTCTTTGAGCACCTGTTTTGAGCAGTCCCCTCAGGTGTCAGAACACTGGCGCTTGCCTGTCCAGCAAGCCGGCATCCATCCCTCCAGCAGGCCGGCGACTGGCCCTCCACCACCATCCTGCATCCACTGAGCCCGGACTGTGCAGCGACCCCGAGGTGGACCTCGACCAGGCCTGGACCAGGGCAGTGTGGGTAAGATTATGTGTGTGTGTGACTGTGGGTGTGAATGTATGTAGATGTGTGTGTGACACTATGTGGATGTGGATGTGTGTGTGACAGTATGTGCGTGTGTGGGTTTGATTGTATATGGATGTATGTGTATGTGTGCATGGATGTGTGTGACAGTGGGCCGGGATATGTGGCGCTCTGTGATACGCTCATACACACCACACATTACAGTGCGTTTTGTTGCTGTGGAGCTCTGTGAAACGCTCATACACACCGCCCATTGTTGTGAGTTTTATTTCTGTGGAGCTCTGTGATACGCTCAAACACACCACACATTACTGTGTGTTTTATTGCTGGGGCGCTCTGTGATACGCTCATGCACACTGAACATTACAGTGAGTTTTATTGCTGTGGCGCTCTGTGATATGCTCATACACGCTGCATGTTTTTTGGGGGGTATGGCAGCATTTCATCCATGGCTCCAGGCAGCACAAAGGCTTTGGGCTGGCCCTGGGTGCTAATGTTAGTATGTGTTTAGTATGTTAGTATGTGTTTAACGCATGTCCCCCATATTACATTCCTGACGCTACCCCCATTAGCACATTGGTTTTTGTGCTAGCTTCCGTGAGCTTACTGTACATGGCACATTCTATACTTAACATGGGGAGCGCAAACGTACACTAGCGTTTCGATAAGTAAGGTATTACAAAGTGCTGGTGCTAATTACTGCAGGGATGCGGACAGCCAAAAGTTAGCACCATCTAAAATGGTTCTGCAGTTGCAGAGTGAGACTGGGAACAAATAGTTCCTGGTCTCCCTCTGCGAACACACAACATTACTGCGCTCTCACATATTGTATTGTTAAGGATAAATATAGCATTCACATCAGCACATAATGAAGATTCAGAAAAAAAGGTCAACAACATTAAGCATGCAAGTTTATGTTTTCTTATGGACAGCAACATTTGAGGAGCTTAACCCCTTCACTGCCACCAATTTTCGTTGATAGAAATGCTATCATAACATTTAGTTAAAACACGGGATAAGAAGATAACAAGAAAAGATAGGATAAAATAGAAGTTTCGCACAGAGGTTGCTATTCTGAGATACAGTATGTAAAAAATTGAAATAATGTTGATTTCCTCATTTTTAATTTTTCATGTGTTCGTTTACCCTTTACAGAAATATTGTTCAAGTGTAAGATTCTGAACTTTAGATGGTGTCCTTTATCTTACACAGTTTCAAACAGAGTCTGCATTATTATCATACCGACAGAAAAGACCTTTGTGTTAGATACAGTAACTGTTGTGATAATTAATAAAAACCGTCAGATCTCCTGCTTATGGGGGTTTGTAGTGATCATAATGAGATTATTAGCAATGCAGCTTCCACATAATACCAATAGAATATAAAAATAACATCTGTGTATCATAATGTCTGTGTATGGAAATTACAGTAACACCTTGTATCTGTATTGTAGAGGGATTTTCAGTCATTATTGTAACCCCCTGAATCTTATGGCTGTACAGTAGCGAGTGACCCCAGGACTCTCCCTGTATTCTGCCCTCTCCCTGGCAGTAATCTATTTGAACCTTTTGTTACAGTGAGGTTCAGGGCTGCTATTTGCAACTGGTTTTATGTCTCTGAAGGGTGCTTGGGGCGATATAAAACAAAGGATTTTGCTTCTCAATAGGGGACACTCTAATTCTGCTATAAAACAGGTGTGAAAGTGGTCTTTTGATATACTAATGAGTGCTTTTCAATGCATTAACATCCCAAATTGAGATAATTCTTTGGATCAACAGCAGTAGGTGATGCGGGAAAGGTTAAAATTGATGGTGAATGTCTTTTTTTAGCCTGTGTAACTTGATTTTGGGTGTGAAAAGGTTAAACTGACAAAATGATGACACTTGATACTGAGCATTGGAATACCTACCTCATATTTCCTGTTGGAATTTAAAGGTAAATCCAGAACTAAATTGTGCAGGTTTTATCTATTGTCTTGGATACGCTGGGAAATGTACCTTTTGCATATTAATAAAGTTAATTTTTACTACCATCACCATAAAATGGTTGTGATATCACAAACAGTCTGTGCACCATCTTATCAGTATCAGGGGAAGGAAGTACACACCACAATTGCGTATAGAGAGTGTTAACCTGCTGGGTGCTCTTAGACATACAAAGAGTGGCTGAAATCATTACAGACACGTAACTTGATAGGAAAACAGAGGATCCAGGCACTCCCATTAGAAGTTAAAAGGGGAATTTTTATTTCGGAACCTGCATCATTTCCGATGAGAGCAGCCTTTTTCCACCCAAATGTCGCATGTTCCTAAATAATAAAGTCCCTTTTTGTAGCTGTTTATTAGATGCCTGGATCTTCTCTTCTGTTGTTTCTGTTATATATACTGTATATATATATATATATAACACAAACAAAATGTTTTAAACTAAACGTAGACACAGAGGACGCAGTCATATGTTTTTCCTATACAGTGAAATGCTGTGACTCTCCATAGAACATGATTGGCTGCTGATACCACATGTTCAATGCGGTCTTGTTTTTATCTGTAACTATTACTTGGTGGTCTGATAATTGTGGCACAATTCCAAGATGGCCGTCTCCACAACAGAATCCTGACAGAGGGTACTATTACTGCTAAACGTACCATGTCATAGGGAGAGCATAACGTTGAATAGATTTGTTTTGTTGCTTTGAAATGATTTATGGAAAGAACTTTACATGGCATTCAGACAACTTTAGTCAGAGTTTGGCGTGAGCTCCTGTGCATGTGTTAATATTTAAAATCATATTATTATTATTATCCTTTATTTGTATAGCGCCATAAATTCCACAGAGCTTTACAAGATCAGTGTACAAGGGGTTGATACATTAGAACACCACCCATGGATGATATGACCTGATTCAGGGGGAACCTGTTCCCAAGGGAATTTACAATTTATGAGATGTGCAAGTATTTTGTGAGGTCGGCGCATCCTTATCGTTAGGTGTCTTGCCCAAGACACTCACTGGTGGCGTCTTCTGAGTGGGATCGAGTCGTCTTTCCATGATTGTAGAGCAGCGACCTGGTGGTTAGGATGAACCCGCTTTCCATAAAGTCAAGACTTCTTTCACAGTTGTATTGGAGGGATGTGCTGCACAGGATTTAAGTCTACAGGGTAATCCAGACGTGGACCCCTTGCTTGATGTGGCACTAGAGGGTGTCAGCTATACCCTACTGACGAGGCCTAACAAGACCAAAACAACCATCGGGGGCAGGGATGACTTCCTTGGCATTTCGGTACTGGCCACCTTTTCTGGGTGATTGCAGTCTGATTTTCATATGGAGAAGTTGTCCCTATAATGGCACAATTGAGCTAAAACCTTGTGAGACCTGAGTGGGCCCCACCGTAAAGTGCCGTTCCTCGTTCTCAGGACCCTCACAAACATCCCTGCTTCTCGGATTTGACTTGCTTCTTGATGGTCGAAGGGTAGAGATGTTACCACTGGATTCCACAGCCAATTCCACTGGGCTCCACAGCCGATATTGTATGGTAGGCAAGTATGTACCGTTAGGTGTCTTGCCCAAGGACACTTCCTGGAGAGGTGCTTTGACTGGGATTCGAACCTGTGTCTACACAGTTATAGAGCAGTGATGTTACCTCTACTCCATTCAGCCGATACATAGAGTGCTAAATTAAAGTGTAAGGTATATTCTACATTATAAAAAGGTGTTGCTCCTTCACTGCTATTAATTTGATCAAAACGCAAACTGAAACAGGAGGGATAAAAAATGGATTAATAATAAAAACAATCTCAAATACGTGCCTCGGCTCTACATCCGGGTAAAGCAGATCCTGGTCAGAACACCTCACCAGCAAGTGTCCTTGGGCAAGACACCTAAAGCTATTTACGCCAGCACCTATCCCAATGAGATTGTAAATTCCCTTGGGAACATGGGCCCCCAATGTACTGTAATATGCAATGGAGAAAATGAACTCACAACCAGGGTAGCCTCTTCCAAATATCTTAGACAGGTGCTCAGGAAAGTTGGAGTTGCCCAAAACAACTCTGCAAGTATTTAATCATATAGAGCAGGGATCTCAAACTCTGGCCCCAGATGTTGATTGCCTACAATTCCCAGAATTATTTAACCACTTCGATGCTGAGGACGCGCTCAGCGCGTCCTCAGCATTCCCGCTGGTATGCGGAGGACGCGCTGAGCGCGTCCTCCCATTGGGGTCAGCGTTCGGCCGGGTTCCGGCCGATCGCTGGCCCCCCCGGTGCGGGCTGACATCCTGGATGTCAGCCGCGCATCCGGGACCACAGCCGCCGGAATTAGGTGTCATCGCAGCAGCGCGATGACACCTAATTCAGGCGCCCCCCCCCGCATGTGCGGAGGAGGCGCCTGAAAGGGAGGGGGGGAGGTCCTTCGGACCTCTCTCCCTCCGGATCGGCTGCGTTGCGGGGGTTAACCCAGGCACCATTTGGAAGGGCACAGCCTGCCCTTCCAAATGGTGCCTGGCATTAACCCCTGGGGAGCTGGATCGCGAATCGGCGCTGAAAAGCGCCGGTTCGTGATCCTTTCCCGGAGCTGGCCGACATCTTGGATGTCGGCCAAGCCTCCGGGAACTCCCCCTGAGGACTGGCGTCATCGTGCATAGCACGATGACGCCAGTCCTAGAGTTAACCCCTAACTGCCACCAACGGTGGAGATAGGGAGTTCCAATGAACTCCCTATCTCCCGATCCGTGGCAGCTAGGGGTTAAAGTTTGGTATGGTTGGATCGGCCAGAGCATGGCCGTTCCAACGATACCAAACATGAAAGTGAAAAATGTTGTAAAAAAAAAAAATGAAAAATAAAAATAAAAAATAATTAAAAAAAAAATTATAAAAAAAAAATAAACACTTTTTTTTATTTTTTTTGGTTTGTTAATGCAGCAATATTGTTCCCATTTCAATTATAATGTGAACAATGATGCTGCACTAACGATTTTTGTATGCGGTGCGTTTGTTAAAAATAGTGTAATTTTCCCCAAAAAAAAATGTAACGAGACCCCATCTCTAATTTTTTTAACAAGCGCACCCCATACAAAATATAACCACAATTGCTCGCATGTTAAAATGTGAAAAAAAACACTTTACACATTGTAAATTATTGAAAATACATATTTTATTGCATTTTTTGTTATAATATACAGACATGACATAACGTATACATATAATAATGACATATTATGAGTCTACCGAGTCTGACGGAAAGAACGATATATAATATGTCTGGGTCATATACTAAAATAAGCCTTCAAAACGCATTTAAACATGATGAGCAAAACCGGTAAAAATGACCTCAGCACAGGGGCGGGAAAAGCCTCAGCAGCGAAAGGGTTAAATATAGATAGATGAACAGAGCATCATAGGAGTTGTAGTTCAGAAGCCTCTGGTGGGGGCGGAACAGAGTTTGAGATCCCTGATATAGAGGTTTTGGCTAAGAAACCAGCCTTTTCAAGCTATTGCTTTTGCTAATACTTTAAAGGTGGTTCTTCACCACACTGGAGTGCCAGATGCCCCAATGCACTGCATCATCCTTTTAAGCTACGTCTGCTATTCTTTTGTATCATTCCCTTGTTCACATATCTTGTACAGTGCTGCAGAATCTGACGGTGATACATAAATATAAAGTATTATTACGTTGACATTATGTTATCTATTAAAAATATGTATATTCCTTAATATGACCGTTACGCTCTACTAATTATTTATCAGCAGTAAAATACTCACTGAATTTGTTTCATACTTATCTCAGGTTTAACATGCGTCTTGTTACTGAAGATGCCATGAAGCCCCTGTGTAAGTGATCAGTAGTGAAGGGATTTTAAATATACATGTGCATGCCATTACTGGAGTAAGGAGACAGAGGGATTAAAAAGCTTTGGAGACAGTATTGAGATTATAAATACCTTTCTGTGTTTTTTTAGCAGCAGAAAAGTGAATCATCATGTCAATATACCTGTGCTGGGAGGGTTTGGCAAGCAACCGCTAATCTCCATTAATCATTTTAACCCTTTCACTACCAAAATCGAGTTAACTCAATTCTGCATCGTAATATGTTGAAAAGCATACATTAGCATATCATAATCCCATTTTCACATTTTAAAGCAGGATTAGTATGCTCCCTGAGGAGAAATAAAATCCACTGTTTTATCTCCCTCCAGACACCCTGGAGCTATGTGAAGAGGCCGCCCTACAATCGTCACAAACAAAAAAATCCACTTTAGTTAGTGCTACGTTTGTACTGTTTTGTGCCATTAAAATGTATATTTGTGCTGTTTTTATTTTTGAGATAATAGCAATTGCAGCTGTAATAAGCGTCCCCAATCGACACTGTAACAAAACATTCTAACACTTTACTGTTGCAGTACAGCATCTTGGGAGGGGGCAGAATACAGGGAGAGCTGTGGGGTCATTCACTGCTGTACAGGGATAAGATTCAGGGGGTTTATAATTGATGAGAATACCGGTACAGTGCAGATACAATCAGGATTATTCAGAGAAAGGTGAAACTCAGGAGAAGAGAACAATCTAGACCAAATAGTCGATTTGGAAAGTGAGATAAATGGGAGAATTTTTCTGGTTTGGCTATTTTATTATTATTATTATTATCCTTTATTTATATAGCGCCACAAATTCTGCAGGGCTTTACAAGATCAGTGTACAAGGAGTTGATACATTAGAATACCACACATGGATGACATGGCCTGATTCAGGGAACCCTGTTCCCAAGGGAATTTACAATCTATGAAGTGTACAAGTATTGTGTGAGGTTTTGACCTAGAATTTTCACTTCTCCAGTCATTCTCCTTTCTTTGAATAGACCTGACTCTGTTACTGTAATTTCCATATACAGGCATTATGTCACATCCAGATATTATTTTTATATCGTGGTGGTATTTTGTGGAAACGGCATTGCTAATAATCTCATTATGATCACTACAAATCCCCATAAGCAGGAGATCTGACCATTTTTATTATTTATCTTTATCACTTTTACAGTATTTAACACAAAAGCCGTTTTTGCCTGTATGCTGATAATGCAGACCCCGTGTGAAAATGTGTAAGATAAAGGACACATCTAGATTTCAGAATCGTTCATTCTAACAGTACTGTTGTAATGAATAAACGAATACATGAAAAGTTAAAAATGAGCAAATTTACATGATTTTTTTTTTTTTCCCTATCTCAGAACAACAATATCTGTGCAAATTTTCTATTTTACCCTAGATTTAATTGTTATCTTTGCATCATAGGGTGCTAATAAATGTTCTGATCATTTTTTCACCAAAACTCGCTTGGTAGTGAAGGGGTTAAATGCTTAGATTATTCCCTCATTACAAAAGAGGTATACAGGCTCCATAGGGTGATAATAATCAATGGGTAAACATAATGTGAAACCATGTATTTACTCAAAAACCTCATAACATTTCATGAGATCCATTCATAGTTTACCCTAATGTAATGTCCATCGGAGATGTCCTTTTAATAATTTACGCCCTCACTTCCTGCTTACTATGAGCTATTGATATCCCTACTCTTCCCATGGAGGCTTTATAGGATGCATGAGGAATAGAGAAATGATTGATGGGCCTAATAGAAGACAGCAGTGAATCCTCTGAGGCATTACAGGTCAAGAAGGAAGGAGGAGGTCTTGTATCTACAACATTAATAAACTCTGTTGTGATGGTTGAAGGTCCTTCACAAGTGCCTTTGTATGAGGTGGTAGAATGTATACATATTCATACCAGATCTAAAAAGACATTTTTCTTGACAGGATTTAGAATGAAAGAGCATTAAATGATCACATCTCAAGTCTTCTCGGAATAGAGGCCTTTGGCTAATGCATAGTGGGCAAGTAGGTCAGGTCAGTCAGGACACAATAACATTCACAGACTGGTGTGATGTTTCATAGAAAGCGTCTCTTTCCTGCCCGACCTGCGTACCCACTACATGTTCTTTGCGTGTCAAATTACAAATTCTCCTACAAAAATGGAAACTTACCGTCCGATCCTCTAGATACATAGTCTTTGACAGAAAGTCTATTCCGATTGTAGCCTAGACAAGGGAAAGAAATGACAATCTGTAAATTGCATTCCTGATATAGTTTGATTCATTTAGCTTCTTTTCATTATCACATCAACCAACTCATGGATTATTATTACATAGTTATACATAGTTATATAGGCTGAAAAAAGACATGCGTCCATCGGGTTCAGCCTCTCCCACATAACCTACTGCTGTTGATCCAAAAGAAGGCAAAAAACCCAGTCTGAAATGCTTGCCAATATTCAACATACTGGGAAGAAATTCCTTCTTGACCCCAGAATGGCAGTCAGATTTCTCCTTGGATCAAGAAGCTTTTACCCACATATTAAATATTATAACCCTTAATATTCTGTGTCTGCAGGAAGTCATCCAGTCGTTTTTTAAAAGTCTGTACAGACTCTGACCCAGCCACCTCAACAGGCAGAGAATTCCACAGCTTTATTGTTCTCACCGTAAAATAACCCTTCCTATGCTTTAAACTAAATTTTCTTTCTTCCAGTCTAAATGGATGACCCCTTGTCCTATGTATAGTCCTGTTAATGAATAGGTTATCAGACAATGGTTGATAATGGCCCCGTATATATTTATATAAGGTTATCAGATCCCCTCTAAGGCGCCGTTTCTCTAAACTAAACAGGTTTAAGCTTGTTAGTCTTTCCTCATAACTTAACCCTTCCATTCCCCTTATTAATTTAGTCGCCCGTCTCTGCACTTTTTCTAATGCTATAATATCTTTTTTTAAGACAGGTGCCCAAAATTGCACGGCATATTCAAATTGCGGCCTGACCATTGATTTATACAGAGGCAAAATTATGTTTTCATCCCGTGAGTGAACTCCCCTTTTAATGCATGCCAATACTTTGCTGGCCTTGGCGGCTGCTGTTTGACATTGCACATTGCTACTTAGTTTGAAGTCTATGATTATTCCTAAATTATTATTATTATTATTATTATTTTATAAAGCGCCAGCATATTCCGCAGCGCTGTACAATAAGCACAGTACAGACAGGGTTACAATACATTGAACAACATTTGACAAACAGTACAGGAGGAGATGAGGGCCCTATTCCCGTAGGAACTCACAATCTAGGAGGGTTGGGGTTGGAAACAGGAGGAGAGGACTGTAAGGTGAGAGTGATTGATGGTTGCGTCAGTGAGTTGGGTGGTAGGCTTCCCTAAATAGGAATGTTTTCAGGGAGCATTTGAAGGAAGAGAAGTTAGGGGAAAGTCTGACAGCACGAGGGAGAGCGTTCCAGAGAGTGGGGGCTGCGCGTGAGAAATCCTGCAGTCTATCATGGGAAGAGGTGATGCGGGGAGAAGCTAGGCGCAGGTCACTGTTTGACCTTAGGGAGCGGGCTGGGGTGTATTGGTGATTAGTGAGGACAGGTAGTGGGGCGCTGAGTTAGTGAGGGTTTTGTAGGTAAGGATAAGGATTTTGAACTTAATTCTGCAGTGGATGGGGAGCCAGTGAAGGGACTCGCAGAGGGGAGCGGCAGAGACAGAGCAGCGGGTGAGGTGAATTAGCCTGGCGGAGGCGTTCAGGATGGATTGTAGGGGGGAGAGGCGGGACAGAGGGAGGCCAGATAAGAGATTATTGCAAAAGTCGAGTCGGGAGATTACCAGGGCGTGTATGAGTTGTTTTGTGGTGACAGCGGTAAGAAATGGCCGAATTCTGGAAATATTACGCAGTTGGTATCGGCAGGAGGAGGAAAGAGACTTGATGTGGGGGATGAAGGAAAGAGCAGAGTCCAGTGTAACTCCAAGACAGCGAACTTGGTTTGATGGGGAGATGGTGATACCCTCCACCGTGATAGAGAAGTCAGGAGGTGGGGAGGCATTAGAGGGAGGAATAAGTAGGAGCTCAGTCTTTGACATGTTGATCTTTAGGTGGTGGGAGGCCATCCAGGAGGAGATGCCAGATAAACAGTCACTGACTTTTGAAAGGACAGGGGGAGAGAGATCAGGGGTAGAGAGGTAGATCTGAGTGTCATCAGCGTAGAGGTGGTAATTAAAGCCAAAGCTGTTGATGATTTTGCCCAGGGAGGAGGTGTAGATGGAAAAGAGCAGAGGACCAAGGACAGAGCCTTGAGGTACACCAACAGATAGAGGCAATGAAGAGGAGGAGTTACCAGCAAAGGACACACAGAAGGACCTGTTGGATAAATAGGAGTCAACCCAAGCAAGTGCAGTGTCACCGAGACCCAGAGAGTTGAGGGTCTGTAGAAGGAGGGGGTGGTCAACAGTGTCAAAAGCAGCCGAGAGGTCAAGCAGGATGAGAATAGAATAGTGGCCGTGTTTTTTAGCAGTTAGGAGGTCGTTGGTGACTTTGGTGAGGGCAGTTTCAGTTGAGTGTAGCGGACGGAAGCCAGATTGCAGGGGGTCAAGTAGGGAATTGGAGGACAGGAAGAGGGAGAGGCGGTTGAAGACTAGTTTTTCTAAGAGCTTTGATGTGAAGGGAAGCAGGGATACAGGGCGGTAGTTGGATGGAGAGTTGGTGTCTAGGGATGGTTTCTTTAGTAAAGGGGTAACTAGCGCGTGTTTGAAGGCGGATGGAAAGGAGCCAGTGGAGAGAGATAGGTTGAAGATGTGTGTGAGAGCAGGGGTGAGGGAGGAGGAGAGGGGAGGAATTAGATGTGAGGGAATGGGGTCGAGCGGGCACGTGGTGAGATGTGAGGAGGACAATAAGGAATTGACTTCCTCCTCAGTGGTGGGAGGAAGCGGCAGAGGGTGGCAGAGGGGACCTGTGGGAGTGGAGGTGGCAGATAACTATCTTGTGTTGGGATGTTGCTTCTGATAGTTAGAGTTTTACTGAGGAAGTAGTCTGCCAGGTCTTGAGCGCTGAAGGCAGCTGAGGGGGGAGGTGCAGGTGGGTGGAGGAGGGTGTTGAAGGTGGACCAGAGCCGTTTAGGGTTGGAGGACAGCGTAGATATAAGAGATGAGAAGAAGGATTGCTTGGCCAAGTGGAGGGCAGAGGTGTATGACTGGAGAATAAACTTGAAGTGAACAAAATCAGCTTCAGAGCGGGATTTCCTCCAGGCACGCTCTGCAGTGCGGGAGCATCTTTGCAGGTAGCGAGTTTGGAGGGTGTGCCAGGGCTGAAGCTGGCGGCGTGGGGCCTTGCAGAGTCGAAGAGGAGCAAGAGTGTCTAGAGCAGAGATAAGCGTAGTGTTGTAGTGATTAGTGGCAGCATCAGGGCAGGTGAAGGATGAGGTATGAGGGAGGTGGTGAAGTAGGTTGGAGAATTGATGGGGGTCCACAGCATGTAGATTTCTGCGAGTGTGTGTGCGGGGTGGGGGAGCAGGGTGTTTAGGAAGTCCAGATAGGTTGAAAGAGAGAAGGTGGTGGTCAGAGATGGGGAAAGGGCGACAATTGAACTCAGAAATGGAGCAGAGGTTGGAAAAGACCAGGTCAATAACGTGACCATCGCGGTGGGTAGGGAGGAGGGAGGATTGTGTGAGTCCAAGGGAGGACGTGAGTGAAAGAAGTTTGGAGGCAGCAGGAGCGGAAGGATCGTCAATGGGAATGTTGAAGTCCCCGAGAATTAGACATGGAAGATTAGAAGACAGGAAGTGAGAAAGCCAGGTAGCAAAGTGGTCAAAGAACTGGGAGGTTGGTCCCGGTGGGCGGTAGATGACTGCCACCCTGAGAGCCAGAGGAGAGAACAGGCGGATGCAGTGTGTCTCGAAGGAGGAGAAGGAGAGGGATGGGGGTGGGTGCAGGTGGGAGAGAGCAGGAGCCCGACCCCACCACCATTTCTCTCACCCGGTCTGGGGGTATAGCTCAAGTGTAGACCGCCATGTGAGAGAGCAGCAACGGAGGCCGTGTCAGAGGGAGTTAGCCAGGTTTCAGTTAAAGCTAGGAGGTTGAAGGAGTTTGAAAGGAAGAGGTCATGGACGGCTGTGAGTTTGTTGCACACAGAGCGAGCGTTCCAGAGGGCGCAGGAGAAAGAGGACAGGCGCTGAGGGATGATGGGAATGAGGTTGCTGGGCTTGCAGAGAGGTGATTTATGTGCGGTGGAGATAGGATGAGAGGGAAGTATTGGATGTGTTGTGGGGCCAGGGTTAGGGGATATGTCACCTGAATAGAGTAACAGCAGGAGGGTGAGAAAGAGAAGGTGGGAATGGGATTTGTGGGAGTGATTGGCAGCACGAGAGATAGAGGGAGACCATGTTCTGAGGAAACAAAGGAGCTCATGCGAGGCCATCATGTGGGACGAGAGGAGGGAGGGAGAGATGCAGATAGTGTAGGGGTCGGTGGTAGAGGGGCAGGAGTTCCATTTAAGGAGAAAGGTAGAAGTAAAGAGGAGAAGCGTGAGAGAAAGCATGATATAGACTTGCGTTTACCCAGAGTAAAATAGGGCCTTGCAGTTCCTTCCTCCAGTCCCGTAACTCCAGGAATCAACTCTAAGCGTCCACTTAAGACTGTCACTTGTGAATGTCACAAGAGCCTGGCTCAAATGGAGCCAGTCTGAGTGGTTATATAGGGCAGTCTGATTGCAATCAGGCAGTTAAAAAGTCAACAGCTGAAGCTGGATGGGCTGTGTCAATAGGGCAGGAGATTCACATGCTAATTAGCAAAGCAAATGGTGGAGAAAAACAAAAATACACTATATCCTTCTCCTGCTTGGATTTCCCTAACTCCGTACCATTTAGGGTATAGATTACTTGTGTGTTCTTCACTCCAAAGTGCATAACTTTGCATTTATCTACAGTTGTGTTCAAAATTATTCAACCCCCAATGCTGTAAAGGGTTTTAGGGAATTTAGTGTACATTTGTAATTGTATTCAGAATGAAATCCTACAAGGACTTTTTAAAGAACCATATGCAACTAAAATGACATCAATTGGTTTTGTAATACAGTAGTAAATGTTTCTTTTGTGAATTCTTCATTGACACAATTATTCAACCCCTTAAAGACTACCACTCTGAAGAACAGAGGTTCATTCAAGTGTTTTCAATCAGGTATTGAAAACACCTGTGGATGTCACGGAGCAGCAATAAAGCATAATAAGCACCAATTAGGCAGCTTTAAAATGACTGTGATACTCAGCTCCTTCTAGACATTTACTCGTGTGGTTACAAACATGGTGAAGTCAAGAGAATGGTCCAGGAAGACAAGAGAATAGGTGATTACTCTTCACAGGAAGGGCAATGGCTATAAGAAGATTGCAAAGATGTTAAACATACCAAAAGAGACCATAGGAAGCATCATTCGCAAATTCAAGGCAAAGGGCACTGTTGAAACGCTACCTGGTCGTGGCAGAAAGAAGATGCTGACTTCGACTGCTGCGCGCTACCTGAAGCGTAGAGTGGAGAAAAGTCCCCGTGTGACTGCTGAGGAACTGAGAAAAGATTTGTCAGATGTGGGTACTGAAGTTTCAGCTCAGACAATACGGCGCACACTGCGTAATGAAGGCCTCCATGCCAGAACTCCCAGGTGCACCCCCTTGCTGTCTCCAAAGAATAAGAAGAGTCGACTGCAGTATGCCAAAAGTCATGTGGACAAACCACAGAAGTTTTGGGATAGTGTTCTGTGTACTAATGAAACAAAATTAGAACTGTTTGGGCCCATGGATCAACGCTATGTTTGGAGGAGGAAGAACAAGGCCTATGAAGAAAAGAACACCTTGCCTACTGTGAAGCATGGCGGGGGTCAATCATGCTTTGGGGCTGTTTTGCTTCTGCAGGTACAGGGAAGCTTCAGCGTGTGCAAGGTACCATGAATTCTCTTCAGTACCAGGAGATATTGGATGACAATGTGATGCAGTCCGTCACAAACCTGAGGCTTGGGAGACGTTGGACCTTTCAACAGGACAATGATCCCAAGCATACCTCCAAGTCCACTAGAGCATGGTTGCAGATTAAAGGCTGGAATATTTTGGAGTGGCCATCGCAGTCACCTGACTTAAATCTGAATGAGAACCTCTGGTGGGACTTAAAGAAAGCAGTTGCAGTGCGCAAGCTTAAGAATGTGACTGAACTGGAGGCTTTTGCCCATGACGAATGGGCGAAGATACCCGTAGATCGCTGCAAGACACTTGTGTCAAGCTATGTTTCATGTTGAAGGCTAGGGTCAGAGTGGGGCAGTCGGAACGCGCGTGCAGGCGCACTAAATCACGGCGGCAGTAGCAGCACATAACGGCCAATGACGGCCAATATACGCAGTACGTGCGTACAAAAGTGCGCCGACACCACGCAACCGGCAAATGAACGCATTTTTCTCAGAACGTGAAACCGCTGCTACAGACGTACAGAGTGCGCTGCGGCCGCATAGCAGCGTGTGTGCGTGATTAGGAGACGTCAGACGCTGCTAGTGTGCGGCCTACATAACGTTCAAACAGCCGGATTTCCCTAGAATTGCGTTGGTGAGTACCTGCGACTGTGCGACTGTGGTCGTCTGACCACTTAAGCGTATTCCGTGAAAAAATGCGTGCGCACGCATCGACGTACATTTTGACGGTGGCCGCAGAAAATGCGCTCATCTGTCCCTAGCCTAAAAGCTGTTATAACTGTAAAAGGATGTTGTACTAAGTACTAAGATTGAATGTCACTTGGGGGTTGAATAAAACTGATAATGATGTGAGCACAGAAAAGACATTTGTGGTTATTTCATTATAAATGTTATGTTATATTTGTCTGACCTACATGTGCCTCTTTGATTTAATTGTAAGCAAGATGACTGAATGATCAAAATCAATGTCAAACTGGCCAAAACACTCAATTTCATTGGGGGTTGAATAATTTTGAACACAACTGTAGATTAAATTTCATCTGCCATTTAAGTGCCCAGTCCCCCAATCTATCTAAATCCCTCTGCAGCGAAGTAACATCCTGCTCACATTGTATTACTTTCCTAGTTTTGTGTCATCTGCAAACACTGATACATGACTTTCAATGCCTATCTCAAGGTCATTTATAAATAAATTGAATAGTATTGGTCCTATAACAGACCCCTGAGGGACACCGCTTACCACTGGTGTCCATCTTGAAAATGTACCATTTATGACCACTCTCTGTACCCTATCTTTTATCCAGCTTTCTATCCAAGAACAAGTATTTTCATCTAGACCATTTTTTCTTAATTTAAATAGTAACCTTTTGTGTGGAACTGTGTCGAAAGCTTTGGCAAAATCTAAGTAAATCACATCCACTGCGACCCCCTGATCTATACTTCTACTTACTTCCTCATAGAACGTAATTAGGTTAGTCTGACATGATCTGTGTTTCATGAAACCATGCTGATTTTTGCCAATTACATTATACCTCCCAATAAATTCCTGAATATTATCCCTTAGTAACCCCTCAAATACTTTCCCAGCCACAGATGTTAAGCTCACAGGTCTATAATTCCCAGGCACAAATTTTAAACCTTTCTTAAATATAGGGACCACGTCAGCTTTTCTCCAATCCTCTGGTACTATTCCTGAAAGAAAAGAATCTCAAAAGATTAAGAACAGAGGTGTAAGGACCGTACTACGGGTTGTGTAGCAGGTTGAGGTTGTGAGCCCAGGATGCAGTGATGAGGCAGGTTTAAGGATAAACAAAGAGTGTTTATTATAAATAAACACCGTGGCATGGGATCAGACAAGGTAACAGAAATAGAGACGTCAGGGTTCAGCAAGGGGTCTGGTACACGGGGAGTCTTAGATGGGGGGAGGCAGAGGAGGAGCAGGATGGAAGGGTACCGGTGTATGAAGTAATGAATGTCCAGAATAAAGCAGAGGATCCTTGGAGTCTTTGGTAGAGAGTTTCAGGAGGTCTCAGGGAGCTTTGGCAGATTGGTCTAGCAGACAGGAACTTCATTGAATGTGGAAGTGAAGGGTTGAGGGTGGGGACTCCCTTATATGAAGGGCTAATCAAGGAGGATAAAGGGCAGGTTTGGATCCAGGGCCAGGACGTCAAAATGAGGAAGGTGCATTGTTCATACCAGAGCCTTGAAATCTGCAGGGGACATGCAGGATGTGAAACCAAAAGGGGGCGCCAGGGGGTGAGGGCCTCCAGGACCTTACAGAGCCCCCCCTCTAAGGGCCGGACTCCGAACGGCCCAGGGCGAGGTCAGGGTCTTCACTGACGGCAGTCAACGAGCTCGGCAGAAGTGGATCACCCGGCTGCCTGTATACTGATGGCACACGGGCGTCAAAAAACAGGGCCTGTAGTATCAGCTGGTTCTCCTGGACGTCCCGTACATGTTGGGACAGGGTGGCTATCTGGCCAACGAAGCCTGCCAGTGTACCCATCATCCAAGCAATCTCGGACTGGCTGGACTTGGAGGTGACTTCGGAGAGGGTCGGTGGGGCAGAGCCCATGGAGGGGACCGGTGGGGCAGCGCCCATGGAATGGACCGGTGGGGCAGCGTCCGTGGAGGGGACCGGTGGGGCAGCGCCCGCGGAATGGACCGGTGGGGCAGCGCCCGCGGAATGGACCGGTGGGGCAGCGCCCGCGGAATGGACCGGTGGGGCAGCGCCCGCGGAAAGGACCGGTGGGGCAGCGCCCGCGGAAAGGACCGGTGGGGCAGCGCCCGCGGAAAGGACCGGTGGGGCAGCGCCCGCGGAAAGGACCGGTGGGGCAGCGCCCGCGGAAAGGAACGGTGGGGCAGCGCCCGCGGAAAGGAACGGTGGGGCAGCGCCGCGGAAAGGAACGGTGGGGCAGCGCCCGTGGAAAGGAACGGTGGGGCAGCGCCCGTGGAAAGGACCGGTGGGGCAGCGCCCGTGGAAAGGACCGGTGGGGCAGCGCCCGTGGAAAGGACCGGTGGGGCAGCGCCCGTGGAAAGGACCGGTGGGGCAGCGCCCGTGGAAAGGATTGGTGGGGCAGCGCCCGTGGCGATCTCCTTGGCACTGCACGGCTCTGCGGCGGCGTTGAGCGACGTGGCCTTACGGCGGCGACGACGACGACCCCGTGGCGATGACAGCTCAGGAGAGCCTGCAGGATGCAGGGCAGCGACAATAGGAGATCCCGCAGGTTGCAGGGCGGCAGCGGCTGGAGAATCTGCGGTGTGCAGGGCAGCAGCGGCTGGAGAATCTGCGATGTGCAGGGCAGCAGCGGCTGGAGAATCTGCGATGTGCAGGGCAGCAGCGGCTGGAGAATCTGCGATGTGCAGGGCAGCAGCGGCTGGAGAATCTGCGATGTGCAGGGCAGCAGCGGCTGGAGAATCTGCGATGTGCAGGGCAGCAGCGGCTGGAGAATCTGCGATGTGCAGGGCAGCAGCGGCTGGAGAATCTGCGATGTGCAGGGCAGCAGCGGCTGGAGAATCTGCGATGTGCAGGGCAGCAGCGGCTGGAGAATCTGCGATGTGCAGGGCAGCAGCGGCTGGAGAATCTGCGATGTGCAGGGCAGCAGCGGCTGGAGAATCTGCGATGTGCAGGGCAGCAACTTTTGACTTTTGTTCAACCTCCAATTTCAGGAGGCATGGGTGCGTCTCCAGCTCTTGAGGTTCTGGTTTCACAGACAACCAGACAGCTGTGGGTGGCCTGGAGAACAGGGTACCAATGAAGGCAGATCGCTGGTATGGTGCCCTCGAAGTGGTTGTGGTAGCTGGAGTCCTGTAATTGGGAACCGAGCGGCAAGGATAGATGGCTTCCCGGAGTCTCAGGGCCGATTCGAATACCTCCAGGTCTTCTCTGCGAACAACAGTCCCGTTTGAAGCATATGTGCAACAAGGAGATAGAGGGCTGGGTTCTGGCTTCTTGGTAACACCAGCCATGATGTATTGGTTAGGCTCAGTCTCCATGGGCATGGCTGACTCAACATCTATGGAATCTTGCTCCATTGGCACGTCGGGGTCGGAATCCGGTTTGGCGTACTCCATAGGGGTTTCCTGGTCTGACCCCTTAGAAGAAGCGTCTGGGTAACATGGTCTCTGGGTGCAGAGAGTCTGGTAACTCTTGGCCCAGGTTTCCTGGGAGCAGGGACACGCTTTGGTGCAGGAGGTTTAATTACCAGGCTTCTTCTGGGAGTTGGCTGGGACACAGGTTTTTCTTTGGGTGCAGATTTTTTATACCTAACATTTGATGAATTTATTTCCTGCAGGGCAGGTACCGACTTCCCCAATGAAGGCTTTATGGGCTTGTTAGTGGGTGCAGTTATTTTTGGCTGGGTAGGTACCGGTTTCTCCAACAATTTCTTTGCTGGCTCGACAGGTGCAGGCTTGATCTGAACAGGCTTTGCAATAACAGGTTTAGAAAAACTTTTTGTACCTGGCTTAGGTGGGCGTAGCGGGCAGGCCGAGATCTGATGCAAGGGACCCCCACAGTAGAAACAGAGGTCTAGCGCCCTCCTTCTTGCCTTTTCTTTTGGGGTCAGCGGTCCTCTGGCTCCCTCCGTAGCTGGAACGCGCACCTTAGATGAGGTGCCCCTTGGGTCTTTCTGCACATAATCCAGCAGGGAGTCTAGATACTGCTGGATCTTCAGGAAGGCATCTTTTAAGTTTTCCACCATGGTGTATATCACTGCGGGCTCACAGGTTGTTGACTTCCACATTCTGTAAGGACCGTACTACGGGTTGTGTAGCAGGTTGAGGTTGTGAGCCCAGGATGCAGTGATGAGGCAGGTTTAAGGATAAACAAAGAGTGTTTATTATAAATAAACACCGTGGCATGGGATCAGACAAGGTAACAGAAATAGAGACGTCAGGGTTCAGCAAGGGGTCTGGTACACGGGGAGTCTTAGATGGGGGGAGGCAGAGGAGGAGCAGGATGGAAGGGTACCGGTGTATGAAGTAATGAATGTCCAGAATAAAGCAGAGGATCCTTGGAGTCTTTGGTAGAGAGTTTCAGGAGGTCTCAGGGAGCTTTGGCAGATTGGTCTAGCAGACAGGAACTTCATTGAATGTGGAAGTGAAGGGTTGAGGGTGGGGACTCCCTTATATGAAGGGCTAATCAAGGAGGATAAAGGGCAGGTTTGGATCCAGGGCCAGGACGTCAAAATGAGGAAGGTGCATTGTTCATACCAGAGCCTTGAAATCTGCAGGGGACATGCAGGATGTGAAACCAAAAGGGGGCGCCAGGGGGTGAGGGCCTCCAGGACCTTACAAGAGGTTTACATATTTCAACACATAGCTCTCTCAGTACTCGCGGGTGAATTCCATCTGGCCCTGGGGCTTTATTCACATTCACATTGTTTAATTTCTGCAAAACCTTGTCCTGAGTCAACCAGTCACTTTGTATTAGTAAGTTTTTATTAATGAATTTCATGTCTCCTGTTATAGGTTTCTCTTTGATAAATACTGAAGAAAAATAATCATTTAAAATTTCTGCCTTATCCTGATCTTCAGTTAACACTGACTCAGATTTTAGTGAACCTACATTTTCACTCTTGGGTTTTTTAGAATTTATGTACCTAAAGAATCTTTTAGGGTTGGTCTTGCTCTCTTTGGCTATTTCTTTTTCATTTTCTAGTTTAGCCCATCTAATCGCATTTTTACAATCTTTATTGGCTGCCCTATATGCTTTATAGGATGCCTCAGATTTATCAAATTTAAAAGCTTTAAATGTCTTCTTTTTATATTTCATTTCCTTAGTTACCTTCCTACTAAGCCACATTGGTTTCAGTCTGTTTCTTTTATATTTATTAACCAGTGGAATATATTGTGACGTGTACTTTTCTAGTGTTAGTTTAAAGATATTCCACTTATCCTCAGTGTTTTTCCCGTGAAAGAGTTTCTGCCAGTCAATGACATTGAGAGCTTCCTTTATTTTAATAAAGTTGGCCTTTTTAAAATTATATGTTTTAGCATGCCCCTTATGAATGTGTTTTTTTGAGTTTATTTCAAAAGTCACCATATTATGGTCACTGTTTCCCAACTGTTCCTTTACATTAATATTTGAGAAAAGATCCACATTATTGGTTATAACCAGGTCCAGACAGTTAACCTCTCTAGTTGGTGTTTCTACCAGTTGTGACATGAAGGTATCATTTAAAATGTTCAGAAACCGGATTCCCTTTGCTGAATTACTAGTCCCACTATCCCAATTAATGTCCGGGTAATTAAAATCTCCAATAATTAAAGTGCTACCATGATGTGCAGCCTTCCTAATTTGCTCTAACAGTTGTTCTTCCTCTTCATTATCTATATTAGGTGGTTTATAGCATATGCTACATCATTTTTGTACCATAATCATAATTTATATAACATCGACATTTTTTATAGCACTTTCCAATGGAAAGTGAAGTCAACCAGCAGCTGTCAAGCAAACAGAAGACAAACAAGAATACTATCAGGGTTATTCAAAGAGAATCGAAAAGTCACTGCACGTTCGGTGGCTTTTCATTCTCTTCAATTCGGTGCGATTTGGCGATCCCATTTCACCGACCCTGCGGTGTATTCAGCAAGCACCACAGGGCCGCCGTAATGCAGGCAAAAGTCACTGCAAACCTACCGAAAACTCACCGCAAAACGAGGGCGAACACACACCGAAACCAGCAAAAACATCTGGATTAACCCGCCGAAGACGCCAGAGAAACCCGAGCAGGAGCTGATCAGAGCGCAGAGCAGCCGCCGGAAAAAGCCGACAACGCAGACGAAGGAGGTGAATAAAAAAAAAACAGTACGCTTGAATGTTTGAAAAGTTAAACGCTGTTTGCAAACAAACTACTGAGCGAAAATGTCTGAAATTTACATATAAGATCCAATGAATGATAATAAAAAGGTCTGTTACAGAAAAAAGAAAAAACGATTTAAAGAAAAATGGAAAAAAATGTTTGCAAAAAAATCCCTAAAAAATGCCGAAAAGGTCCTATAAAATCTAAAAGTAAAGAGACTTTTACTGCAGAATATTATAATGAACGGTTTATTAGATATTGAATTAAAACGGGAATATTTTTAATATTGAAGCCTATGGGATTCGCCTGAATAAACCATCCAAATTAAACCACCGAATGACAGGGCATTTCGGCAACTTTTCACTGCTGGATTTTGTTCTCTGAATAGCCGAAGCATTGCTTCTCTATGGGGATTCACTTCCCTCGAACAGGCACCGAACAGGCACCGTATGTGCAGGCAATTCGCCAACATTTGGCGAATTGCCTGCTGTCTGAATAGCCGAATGGCCAAGAAAAGTAACCAACGCTGATTTTCAGCATTCGGTTACCTTTCGGAAGCCATTTGGATCTCTTTGAATAACCCTGTATGGAAATCCTATCACAACTTTTAATAGTGGGGAGTGGGAGGTGAATTATTCCAACCTTTCCCGTGGAGCTAACAGCTCAAGCCCTTATCACTGTCAAGTCGAAAGCATGGAGGTTGTGGCAGCTTACTGTAAATGAATGGCTCCTATACTGCGCATAGGAGCAGTTAATTTTTGGCTACCATTGGAGGAACCTGCCATTTTATGGAAACTTGTTCTTTGAAATGAGCCATTATTCAGTTTTGAGAAGTCAGCATGCCGACATCCCCATTGGGGGCCAATCGTGCATCACTCAGTGACAGCTCCACTTTGCTTTGCCCGCAGGGGTGAAACATGGCAGCGCCTGTCACTGGATTGGTGTGAGTATAAATGGTGATGTTTCACCTTGATCTTTAAGACAAATTCATTATCCAACCCCTGATGGGATATTGCAGACACAGTGTACATGGGCAGTACATGTGCACTTTGAAAACAACTCTGTGGGGTTTTTGGCTTCCTGTGCTAAGCATTTTGTTTATTAATGGAAAGTCTGTGAATTTCCTACAAACGCTTGCTCACTGAAGATTTAAATTATGACATTTCTATGAGCATACTATACGCCATACACAGGATGACAGGAGATCATACACTCAACCACTTCTGTGAGCTACCTGATTGAGCTGGGTAGATTTATAGCTTTGGAGATTGATGCAAATCGCTTCATTGGTATGCAACCATGAATATGGAGACAGAGACTGCCTTGCATCATAAATTATGGAAGGATTTCAGGTGGCCAGCAACTCCCTTCAAAAAGGAAGAACATCATATGCACGTTTCTTTAGATTGATGGTTGATTATCCAAAAGTATAACTGGTCTGATCCCGTTTAGACTCTACTATACTAAAATATATCATTCTAATCAACTACAATGGCTTTTCCCCCAGTGTCAAGGAGACTCTCACTGAGGAAGGAAATATCATCATAGTAAACGATTTTTTATTGGGCACTTGATGCTTGTGTGACAAATCTGATGCGAAATGCATTGGACACCCAGTTTGGATTAAATGGACATTCACCTACTGTTGTTATACAGTATAGATACAGATAGGTTGAAAACTGTGTCAGGCTTAATGTAAAACTAAATTTTACCCATACAAACAAAGTGATGCATTAGTACAGATAGAGCTTTCCACAATCCAAACAACAACGTCGGAGAATTGAGCTCATTTACATACTATACATAGTACAGTTTAGATTGTCTTTAATAAGAAACAAAAAACAATTATTTATTATTTTATTTGGTCTCCATTTCATCAGACATTCTTACCTGATACGTGTTGTCAAAACTGTCATACATAAACCTTGTAATGAGGGAAGTCTTCCCAACTGCAAAAGAAAACATCAAGTGTGTAAGCGACATGTAATAACTGGTGCAACCTTTTCCCATGCTTCAATATTGCAGTACATAAAACAATATATGTCCACCCTCATGCTGGGAGTATTGGTCATACATGTCCCCCATTTTGTTCCTACTCACACTTTTTTACACATGTTAAATCATGCTAGTTCTCACGCTGTGTCTTCCAGTTTATTATTATTACCATTATTTATATAGAGCCAACAGTTTCTGAGGCGCTTTTCAGTATCCAATGGGAACAAGACAAAAATAAAAAACATAGGAAGAAAAATTAGGTGTACAGACAGGGCCAGCTCTTCATGGGTGCGAGGGGTGTTGTGCACCCAGCCCAGGGGCAGATCCAGAGCGGGGGCAACGGGGCAATGGCCCCCCCGAGAAAATCGCCACCAGCGTTCTCCTCTTCTCCCTACTGACAAGCGGCCACTGCGCTGACACGCAGCCTGGTCACTCGCCTGGGACGAAAACCACCTTACCAGCCGCGTGATCTCGCGAGAACAGGGCTGCGCGGCTGGTCAGGTGGTTCCCAGCAAGCAGCCAAGGTACATGTCAGCGGCCACTCGCCTGTCGCCTCGTGGGGGGCCGGGGAGAAGAGGAGAACGCCGGCGGAGCCTGGCCTGGACGGTCTGGACCAGCAAAGAGGTGAGAGCTGGGGCAAATATACCCATGAAGCTGGGGGCAAAAATACCCATGAAGCTGGAGGCAAAAATACCCATTAAGCAGGGAGCAAATATACCCATGAAGGAGGGGGCAAATATACCCATGAAGCAGGGGGCAAATTAATATACCCATGAAGCAGGGGGCAAATATACCCATGAAGCTGGGGGCAAAAATACCCATGAACCGGGGGCAAATATACCCATGAAGCAGGGGGCAAATATACCCATGAATCTGGGGGCAAAAATACCCATGAAGCTGGGGGCAAAAATACCCATGAAGCAGGGGGCAAATATACCCATGAAGCAGGGGGCAAATATACCCATGAAGCAGGGGGCAAATTAATATACCCATGAAGCAGGGGGCAAATATACCCATGAAGCTGGGGGCAAAAATACCCATGAACCGGGGGCAAAATATACACATGAAGCAGGGGGCAAATATACCCATGAAGCGGGGGGCAAATATACCCATGAAGCTGGGGGCAAATATACCCATGAAGCGGGGGCAAATTCCCCATGAAGCAGGGGGCAAATATACCCATGGAGTGGGGGCAGTATATACCCATGAAGCGGGGGCAACATATACCCATGTGAGCTAAGGGCAAATATACCCATGTGAGCTGCCTGGGGGCAATATATATATCCATGTGAGCTGCCTGGGGCAATATCTATATCCATGTGAGCTGCCTGGGGGCAATATCTATATCCATGTGAGCTGCCTGGGGGCATATATCTATTTCCATGTGAGCTGCTTTTGGGGGCAATATATAAATCCATGTGAGATGCCTGGGGGCAATATATATATCCATGTGAGTTGGGGCAATATATATCCATGTGAGCTGGGGGCCAATATATCTGCCCGTCACTGCGAACCCAACACCAGCTCTTGGCCAAAACTGGTAGAATGCCCCCCCGAAACCTGTTTCTGGATCCGCCCCTGACCCAGCCCTGCCCTCAAAGTGGCCCTGCAGGGCCCATCACCTAGATTAAAGTAATAGAACATGGCAGAGGGCTAGCCCACAGCCCCCTCCAGATGCCCCAGTGGCGTTAGGTTAAAAATGTTACCATTTTAAAAATATAAAGTGGCCAGGATGTGTAAAGTGTTCCTTTAATGGTAAATCTAGACAGATGGGCGCCAATACGAACCCGAAGAGGCAACCTCCAATCGCATACAAACAAAAAAAAGGGAATGGCCACACCACATATTCTTTTTTTTGGCATCAAAGCATTAAAATCTCAGCAGGTTATAGTCTAAACCAGTGGTTCTCAACCTGTGGACCCTCAGGACACACAATTGTCCTTGGACATTAAGTCGTGACCCAAAAATAATTGAATTTCTGAAACATTCTTATTTATTCCACAAAACAACGTGGGCGATATTCTACAATGTATGCACTTTTTAAACAATTTTGTAAATAAACAGGGATTCTTTACAAAAAGGATAGTGCAGTAATCAAAGCACTAGTGAAAATGAAAGCGCTGTTGACGCAAAAACCCAGTAAAATAAACTAATTGAAACATATGAAATTAATTAGAACTTATGGGAAAACTGGGCATGTTTCTTGCTCTTAATAAGTGTCTCAAAGTGTGGGGTGATGGTAGACAAAGCAACTCTAATTTAAATCACTACTGAATGTATGATGAAATATTATAAAAAACTTAAACTCACCTGCTCCCCCACAGTCCGTCTCTGCTGCAAGGCACATTATTTTTTCACAGCAGTGGCAGCCTGCCCTCCCTGAGCCTACGCAATTTGCGAAGCTGAACGCTACACTATTCTCGTAAGCTCAAACTGGCCAAGAGATTGAGAAGTCTGCAGCGCGTGTCTGGTGCTGCCAACTTCCTGAACCTACGGTCTTCAGTGCCTCAGAGATGCACTGAAGAGCAATGGAATAGTTTGGACCAATGGGAAAGCACCACTGGTCCAAGCCATTCAAAAAATGCCTCCCAAGCATTTTGTCCTTGTCTCGCACAGTTAGTGGGTGCAGGGCTGTGCTCGGGGTGTGGCCTCAGTGTGACTGTTCACTGTGTCAGCACCTCCTCCCTGCAGGTGGAGGGGGCAGTGTATGGCTGACACTCGGCTGCCTGAAGTGAATGACGCAGATCCTGGGTTGCACAGAGAGCAGCCAGTTCCTGGGGAGCACCGAGTGCAACCAGTTCCTGGGGAGCACTGAGAGCAGCCAAATCCTGGGGAGCACCGAGAGCAGCCAGATCCTGGGTAACCTGTGTATATCTGGCTCTGATACTAGCCAGTGCCTCACCAGCCACTGACCTCACCGCACGTCCTTGCTATGCAGGGAGGCTGCGATCAGGAAGCAGTGTGTGATTCTGATGAGAATGCTCGTTGTACATTCTAGTTTTCTGCAGGGATTATCACATCGGAAGGAAGGCAGGGAAGGAAGAGGTGTGAGAGATTTATAGAGTAAAAGGTAGAGAGTGATAGAGGGAGAAAGGAGAGGGATGAGGAAAAATGGAGAGGAAGACATAGATGCAAGGACAGATGGAAAAATACACAGATATAGATGGACAGACAGAATAACATTCAAAAAGGATACATAAAATAGGTAAAATTACAGATTAACCCCTTAACGCCGCAGGACGTACATTTACGTCCTGCATTAGGCGGGCTTTGCCGCCGCAGGACGTAAATGTACGTCCTCGGCGTTTAGAGCCCCCCCGGGAGATACTCACCTTCTCCGGTCGCTTCCCACGCTGTTCTGACTCCCCCGGAGTCAGATCAGTGTGATCCCTCCTCCGGCGTTGTGACGTCATCGCGCCGGTGGCGCGATGACGTCAGTTTCAGGCGTCCCCCCGCCGGAGCAGGGGAAGAGCCTGGAGGGGAGGGGAGGATCCTTCGGATCCTCTATCTCCCGATCGCTCTTGGTCCCCGCGGCTGTGGCCAGCATCGCTGGAAGGGTCACAGCCTGACCTTCCAGCGATGTATGGGGGGTTAACCCCTTAGCTGCTAGGTCGCGACCGCACTAATTTGTGCCCGATCGCGCCTATTTCCGGTGGGGGCCGCCATCTTGGATGGCAGCCCCCACCTCTGGGTCACCCCCCGGAACTGACTCATCGCGCCATGCGCGATGATGTCAGTTAACGGGGAACCCCCTAGCTGCAAAGGGATTTCCCATGGAAATCCCTTGCAGGAGATAGGGGGTTATTGAACCCCTTTATCTCCTGATCGGTGGCAGCTAGGGGGTCATGTATGATATTGCTGGAAAGGCCAGAGCATGGCCTTTCCAATGATATCAAACATGACCATGGTAAAAGTGAAATAAAAGTGTAAAAAAAGTAAAAATAAAAATATAAAAAAATAATAAATTAAATAATAAAAAAATAATAAATATAATAATAAAAATTTTTTTGTTTTTTTTAATGCAGCACTATTGTTCACATTTCAATTATAATGTGAACAATGATGCTTCACTAATGATTTTTTTTTTGGGGGGTTTAGCTAAAATCACGCAATTTCTCCCCAAAAAAAAAATGGGTTCACCGTTCTAATTTTTTTAACAAATCTACCCAATAGAATATGACCACAGAGCCTCGGATAATAAAATTAAAAAAAAAAAAACACTTTACACACTGTGGAAGATTGAAATTTTATTGAAAATTCAAATTTTTTTACATTTTTTGTTATAGCATTTTGGCAGGGCATGACATATACATATAATAATGAATATTATTAATCTGCCGAGTCTGCCGGAAAGAACGATATATAATTTGTCTGGTGGTATAGAATACGTGACTTAAAAATGGTCAAAATGAGCTCAGCAAACTTCTACTTCCGAAAACAGCGCCGAAGTTGTAAAATTACTCCCGTCCTTAAGGGGTTAACAAAAGAACAGACAAACAGAAAAACACAAATATACATAGGGGGCCCCCCCGCCTTACCCAAAAGCCTTTTGCTTCACTGAGATGTGCATTGTGCACAGTGACTCCTGGTGTTGGGAGTACAGGGCTACTGCCAGTCACTGAGTCCCACCCCCACACCTTCCCATTACAGATTCTCGCCCCCCCCCCCCACCTTGCTATTACAGAGTATTTTACCTGATGCAGTGGGCTCCAGATGGCACCTGGGAACACTCAGAGGTAGCCGTGCTGCCTGGGACCCAGTCCTCCCCTGGTCGCGACCCACCACTTGAGAAACACTGGTCTAAACTGTCTAAAAGATTCTTCTAGTCAAGAGAATGTTACCTACCTGGCCACATAGTGCCAAGTGAAAATATTTTAGGATATGTTGTAATGGTCTTTGATTGGTTTTATGAGTAGAATTGTTTTGCTGTCTACTGTTTATTTAGAAAGTCTTCAGGTCCTTAAATTTCTTTCACATTATTTTATGCTGCAGCCTTACACTAAATTTACATTTTCATTTATTTAACCATTTCACTGCCGAGCCATTTCACCTTTGTGTGCTGAGCTCATTTTTACAATTTTGTGCTCATCATGTTTAAAGTCATGTGTTATAGTAAAACCCAGACAAATTATATATATCCTTTTTTCCAGCAGTCTCAGCAGATTCAAAATAATTATTATGTGTATAAGTCATGTTATTAAAAAAAGTGTGGACAAATGTAGACTTTTGGTAAAATTCTAATAAACAGCACTGCATTTTTTAATATAAACTTTATGACCACAACTATTTTGGTTATATGTTGATACAAAAATTATTATTTAAATGTTAAAGGGGGGTTGTTATTTATTAAATTGGGAGGTGGGGGCCTCTAGGCAGTTGTGATTCTTAAAACTGCCATTAGAGACCCCCCCCCCTGTGAGGTGTGTGTTTTTACTTTTTTTGGGAGGGGAGTCTACACCTTCATGAGGGGCATCATTGGAAAGGACAGGCTGTGACCTTTCAAGCGCTACGTCTCGAGTGGTTAGCCCCTCTGGATGAGAAAATAGTTGGTTCCAAAGGACCCCTCATTCTCCTCTTCAGGCATTCACCCGGCTCCACCAGGTGGTGCCTGAAAATTATGTCATTGCACACTGACGTGATGATGAATGTGCGCCGGGAGGGGTCCATCGGAACAGTCTGACTTCAAGTCAGGCCACTGCAGGACTCTGACCTGAGCAGTCGCAGTCTCCCCCTGGCCTGCGGAAGTCCCAGTGACATGTGGGGGATGACATCCGCATGTTGAGGGGAAAACCCATGATGCCCCCACAAGTCTTCTGCAGCCAAGGGGTTAAATTAATTAGATGTGATGTGAGGTACATATATACATTTTCATTTGTAGTGAAAAAAATGCTAAAAAAGCTAAATAATTGCAAAAAATGCCACTTCTTCTTAACATTTTTCTCACTAGTTATAACGACTAATGGCTTTTATACCAAACTGACAAAGCCTGCAAGACACATAAAGCCTGCTTGTAATTTGCTAGAAGGTCTCTAAAGGAGAAACAAGATTCTCTGGTTTTATGAAACGAAGATTGTATTGTTTGGCCTCAATATAGACATTAATGAAACCCAGTTCAGAAAGGTCTGGATCTCAAACTGGGTTCAAAATTAACCTTTCAACAGGATAATGACCCTAAGCACACAGTCAAGACAACGCAATAGCCGCTTAGTGACAGCTCTGTGAATGTCCTTGAATGGCCCAGCCAGAGCTTGGACCTGAACCCAAGCATCTCTAAAGAGACCTGGAAATGATTTTCCAACTGTGCTTCTCATCCAATCCGACATGAGTGCCTGATCGGATCTGCAGAGATGAATGGCGGGTACTACCCATATCCAGTTGTGCAAAGCTTGTCAAACCATACCCAAAAGGCTGTAATTGCTGTCAATGGAGTTTAACAAAGTGCTAGGTTAAGGTTCTTGATACTTATGTCAATGTGATACTACAAAGAAAAAAACTGAACTAAGTGTCAAATGTTTTTTTGCTTTGTCATTATGGAGTGTTGTGTGTAAATGTATTTGAAAACTGATCTAAACAATTTTAGCATAAAGCTGCAACGCTAAAAGCTGTGAAAATAAATGTAAGGTCAGAATAATTTCTAAGTACACAGTATCAATCACTCTCTGATTGAAAAAGCCTTTTAATACCGCATTGCATTAGAGTTATAATACAGATATTATACCATATGTAGAGATTTAGGGCTACAGTAAATTACAATCTTCGCGCAAAGCGTGAATTTTTGTGCCAAGCGTTAAACGTTTGCGCGCGCAAATCACCGCTGGAATAACAATCCTCGCGCGTTTTTTAATCCGTTGAGCTATAACGCACGCAAAACGGATGCGCACAAATGCTCGCGCAGTAACGTTGCGCGCAGAAATCAGTGTGCGGACTGTTTTTTTCATGCGATTCAGCCAATCAGAATTAAGAGCCACAATTATCTCACGTTAAGTTTTCGCACCTGTCAAAGTCAATCTGAACATCTATGCTGCAGCATTAATAAATACACACACGACTTCTCCATTTTATTGGTTTGGTATGAGTAGAATGTGTAACTATACTTTGCTGCGGATTTTTTTTGGGCTTGTGTATTTGGGTTCGGCCAGGTTGATAGAATTTGCCATTAACACCATCTTTTAGGAGTTGCTAAAATTATGCGCGCAAAGACTGTGCGATACAAACTGTGCATAGATTGTAATACCATCCGCGACCAGCACACAAACGCATTTGCGCTTACAATGTTAAGTATAGGACGCGCGCAGTACAGTATGCTCGCAAAGGGTTTGCGCAGATTCACCCGCAGTAGACGATTACTTGTGTTTGTTGCACTGACAATGTAATACGACATTCATCGCAAAGGGTTTTACCCCTCGCGCTAATGTTTTTTTGCACCGGTGCAAACGTTTGTAGTATGGCCCTGATACTTTTATGAGCTCAGGTGTATAGATTTTTTTTATCTATGACGCCTGCTGAGTGGAATTTGAGCAAATGCACTTCAGATACAGTTTTGTCTCTGAAAACATACATCAGTTTCTGCAAATGAAATGAGCTGTGGCAGGTCTACTGAGAAAGGTCTCCATCAATCCACCATTCCTTTCCTCTCTGGGATATGTGAGGCAATGCTTCCCCGCCCCGGCAGACCGCATAGAGAACTCACTTAATGCTTTTATGAAGGGTTTCTGCAGCAGCCTGAGCCGACCAAGGGGTCTTTTAAATGCTCCTCTCAGCTATATAGTATCATAGCAACAAAGACAAAAAGGACTTTTCAGCCTATGTGGAAATTTTCCCTGGAGACTTGTAGGGGAAAAGCCAGTCTTTCATTAATGATCAGTACAGTTAAAATATGTTAAAACATAATGGACTGGGCCCAAAGGCCACTTACTTAATAGAG
Source organism: Leptobrachium leishanense (assembly GCA_009667805.1). NCBI lineage: Eukaryota > Metazoa > Chordata > Amphibia > Anura > Megophryidae > Leptobrachium > Leptobrachium leishanense. The sequence goes on along the minus strand of CM019066.1, from coordinate 87,287,375 downwards.
AGAGAGAAAAAAATTACAATAGGCACATTATCATAGAAAATGTGTGAATATATTAAGGAGGCTTCACGCCTCACCATAACCAGCTCCTAGTACAAAAAAAAAAATACATAGCAATGCCACATTATAACAGAAAAGCATCCTGTCCTAAATTCAGAACCATAGAAACACCATACTGGATGCAACAGTTACAGTTACAAGTTTTTATAGAGCGCTAACAAGTCCCGTAGCGCTGTACAATGGACATTAGTAAATTACACAACCTGGTGAATATCTTTATTACTGTCTTTAATTATCCACTTCCCAGAGGCCTTTTTTCTTCTTTATCCATAAATCTTATTAATCTATATTTGTACAATCCTGATTTATGTTGCCTATTAGCCACGGTAAACCAATTAAATGTTCCATACTTAATCCACAGTTTTCCCCAAATTAACATTGCACTATCTACAGCAGGGGTCGGCAACCTTGGCCCTTGGATGTTTTGGAACTAAATTTCCCATGATGCTCAGATACTCATTAACTTAGGCTAGGGTCAAACGAGCGCAGTATTAACGTGCGTTTAGCAGCACTAAATCACGGCCGCGCTAGCAGCAAATGACGTCCAATGCCGGGCAGCATACGAAGAACGGCCGCACGAAAGTGCGGCTGCGCAACGCAAGTGGCAAACGAACGCATTTTATCGAGAACGTCAAACCGCTAGTACTGACGTACAGAGTGCGCTGCGTCCGCATAGCGGCATGTGTGTGTGATTAGGAGACGTCAGACGCTGCCAATGTCCGGCCAACATAACGTCCAGACGCAAAAAGGGTTTCATTGATGATCCGTACAAAATCACGGACGAAAATGCGCATCGCATGACCGCTATCGCGTATTCCGTGAAAAAATACGTCCATTCGTTCGAACACACTTTTTCACGGACAATGCGAAAAATGCGTTAGTCTGACCCTAGCCTTAGCTGAGCCTCATGGTATAGGTAGTTCTAAAATATCTGGAGGGCCAATACTGTCGACCCTTGCTGTATATAGTATATTTCCACTTTTATATCTAATCAAACTTCTCTCATTATGTTCCTATTATTGCTATCGGTATCTTCTTTCCCCCTCTACAACTTTACATTCTTTTATCCGGAATTTCTCTATCCCTGAAACCCTAAACACACATCCTTACCGAGACACAGTTACCCTCTGACTGTATTCTCTGTTCCATATCCATAACCCGATACATACTGTCCCTGCACTTCTCCTCAGAGAAAATTTACTTCCTGGCTCTACTTCTCATTATATTATTCCATCCCTTGTTTTATGGAAAATCAATTGCATTCTTCACTGGAGCAGCTCATCCATCTAATCCTCTCTGTGACACAGCTCTCTCTCTCAGGGGCCTACTGGCTTCCAGTAATAAAACAAATATGAGTCCACCATATCCACGGCCGGATTAAGCTCACTATGGGCCTGGAGCTGAATATTTTGGTTGCTTTTTTTTTTTTTTTAATTTAGCGAAATGAAAAATATTTTGGGTTATTTAATAGTGCAGATACGGGTATATCTAACCAGGCAGATACTGTGTGAGGAAATTTCCATTCAGATTTGCAGAGTGTAAATTTATTTTTTCGCATTTCATCATCCAAACCTTTGTGATTATATATCCTATAGGGAATTCTTGTTAAAAAAAAATGAAATGGGAACCTGTTAGTGCATTTTTCTGACAAAATATACAATTTTAAACAAAAAATGAAGAAAAAAAGGAAATATTTCCCTTGTGTTTTGGAGGATGGTGTTTTATGAACAATATGACTATCAGGGTTATTCAAAGAGATCCAAATGGCTGCCGAAAGGGAACCGAATACTGAAAATCAGCGTTCGGTTACCTTTCTTGGCCATTCGGCTATTCAGAGAGCAGGCAATTAGACAAATCCTGGCGAATTGCCTGCACATACGGTGCCTGTTCGGTCCCTGTTCGAGGGCAGTGAAATCCCCATAAAAAAGCACTGCTTCGTCTATTCAGAGATCAAAAACAGCAGTGAAAGGTTCCCCTAATGCCCTGCCATTCGGTGGTTTAATTCATCAGGTTTATTCAGGAGAATCCCATAGGCTTCAATGTTAAAAATATTCCCGTTTTAACTCAATATCTAATAAATCATTAATTATAATATTCTGCAGTAAAGAGTCTCTTTATTCATAGATTTTATAGGATATTTTAAGCATTTTTCGGGATTTGTTTTTTTTTAAGAAAAAATCTGATTGTTTTTTTTTCTTTTTTAAGTTTACTTATTTTTTCTGTAACAGCCCTTTCTATTATCATTCCCTGGACCTCATATGTAAATTTCAGACATTTTCGCTCAGTAGTTTCTTTGCAAACAGCGTTTCACTTTTCAAACATTCAAGCAAACTGTTTTTCTAATTTATTCACTGCATTTGTCTGTGGTGCTCTCAGTATGGGAAATGAGATGGTGAGTTAGTGCAGCATCAATTTTCACTTTATAATTGAAAAGTGAAAAATATTGCTGTGTTAGGAAGAAAATAAAGAATTATTTATTTTATTTTTAATGTTTAAAAAAACCTTATCATGTTTGGTATCATTGGAAAGGCCATGTCCTGGCCTTTCCAGTGATATCTCACATGACCCTATAACAGCTATGGAGTCGAAGATAACGGGGTCCAAATGCCCATCAATGCAGACATAGTTAACCTTTCTCAGGGCCTATTGTGGGGCATGGGCCTGGAGCTGCTGCTCCATCAGCCCCTATGTTAATCCAGCCCTGGCCATATCGCCAACTCCTGCTGTGAAAAATACAAAGGTATCCGTTGCTCATTTTCATTAACCAATATCCAGACATCACAAATATCACCTCACAATGAGGCCTTTCATTTTCAAAATTTGAAAGATAAGACTTTTCTTTATCATAGGATCGCCATCATGTAAGCTGGCGGGATGTTCTCCATGGTGGGCAGAAATAATATTCCAGACGTTGATGTTTCTGTGTGTCGTCCTGCTTTTAAGATGATCTATGTTGGCTGAGGCTCCAGTTCGCTCCCCTTAAGCTTGAATTTACGCTGGTGAACAAACAGATAATCTTTTGCCCTGAGCATCAATGGCAATGCAATTAAAGAAAAGCCTTAAATGTTCCATAGTTCCACAGTTATAAAAAAATAAAAATAAAAACTATACACAAGAAAAATTGATCCCGCAAAAATAAGCTCTTGGATTAAATACCTCATTGCAGGCAATGATACCTTTATTTCTAAAATTCAGATTTTTGTTTTCAAACACATCCATTGATTTGTTAGTTTTGAAAATTTAGGAGTATTCAGGCAGCCAGTGGTGTAATAAGCACCGGTGCACATAATTTGGCCATTGGCTGATAGAGTCACGCAGAAATATAGACCACCCAATATACGCTTTTTCTTATGAAAAATACAGGTTTAATATATTCACTAGGGATGTCACAATCAGACGTTTTTGGCCACCATTCCAAGTCCGGCACCAGACAGGATTGGCTGATCCCAAATCCGTATCCGATACTGCACAATCCGGTCGAACCGGCAGCTCGACCACTAAATAATGCCGGGGCCTTGAATTTTACCACAGCTCCTCTATAACGCCACCTACACTCATCACACAGTGGAAAGTGCTTTGTGGGGAGTATGGGCAGCATTAGGGAGATTGACGAAAGGTACAATCAGATTTCAAAAAGCACACAGCTTTAATTAACAAGCGTCACCTCTGTTCTCACCTGCAGCGTGTTCCCTGTGAACAGGCAGGGAAGGCACCACGGTAAATGCCAAGGCTGCTTTCTCGCAGGCTCGGGATACCGTGGGCTCTGGGATCGGATCAGCTTGAATAAGCTGATACCTAATCCCAAAAAACTGACATGATCGGGTCCTGATCCTTATGAATGGATGGACATCCCTTATATTCACCAAAATTAGCTTTACACAAAATTTATTCATTTGACTTTTTCACACAAGTTCTTTTTTTTTTAAGTATTTTATCAGAAAGGATACATTGAGATTTCTCTTGTTTTCAAGTAAGTCCTGGGTAGACAAGTATGTAATGTTAGACGTCTTGCCTAAGGAAAGATACTGGAGAGAGATTCAAACCTGGGTCTCCACGGTTATAGAGCAGTGATGTTACCTCTACTCCAGTAAGATAGCTTGGGGAATAAGATCGTTTCTTTGGCCAAATTTTGAAGTGACGAGTCAACTGATCATGTAACAAATACCATGCCTCCTTATGTGAGTGGTGAGTTTCAATAGCCATATAATTTATCTATTGGCCAATAAAAGAGTGTAACAGAAGCTCTCTCTTTCACTGGCCAATTTTACTTTTTTTGGTGAGTACTGCCAGTGGCATTCCGAGTGTTTCACGCTTCCAGCCCTGGAACTCATAGGAAAGCAATGATATCTTCATGAGCCAAACCAGGCTGGCTCTTAGTCTTGCCTTGCCCTTCCTGCATCCAGTCCACGAGTTTCTTGCAGTCTTCAGCCCCAAATCCACCTGTCTGTCAGAGCACTTGACCAACTCTCTATTTGAGGACATCTCTCCCATGGTGCATCGCTCTGTCATCGAGTCTCCATTCTACATGTTATTCTGCCCGATCCTGCTGCCAGCAAGCTCCTCTGATTTTTTTCTTGAGTATTTGTTCTGTTTATTTGGTTCCATGTTGCCCTCGCTTTCTGTTTACCTTGTCCTTGTCATTTGTTCTGTTTATTTGTTTCCTTGTTGCTTTCACCTTGTATTTATTTGTTTATGCTTTCCCTTCCTTTAACCCTTCCTGCTCCTGTATGTATTCTCTGTCTACAGACCTTGGCTATCCCTATAGACTACTCTGGGCTATATTACAAAGCTGGTGCTAACTTAACCAGAGCTGTTGTAAACTTACCAGAGCCATAATAGTCAGTGGAGTTGTTTAGTTTACAACAGCTCTGGTTAAGTTAGCACCAACTTTGTAACACTGCCCTCTGTGTTTTGAACCTTAACGTGCTTATTATTCCCTGTTTACTGAACCTAACTCTTTGTGACCGATCTTGCCTTTGTAGTAACCCTCATTGTACCATGCACCATTCTGTGTATTAACCCTGCTTATTTGCGTTGTCTTTATATATTTGGCTCCAGTGTTAGGCTCCATCCAGCAGAGTTATTTCCTATCCTTAGAATAGATCCGGCCATTCCAAGGACCAACCTATCAGATTAGGGTTTCTTTCTGTGTGCTGCTGGGTGTTTGTGTGAGTTGTGCTCACCCCTTATCCCTTGCAATTACAAAAGGGCCGTGCAGTGTAATTTCTTCCAGTTATTTGCATAGAGAATCCCTGCCCAGCCGAGTGGTGTCTTCACTTTTTGCCCGTTTCTATTGTTTGTCTGCATATAGGACCCAGGACATACTTGAAAACGAGAGAAATCTCAATGTATCCTTCCTGGTAAAATCCTTTTATAAATAAATAAATAAATATAGCCAGTAGCTATCTCCTGCTTCTGACGGAGCGACTGTACCCTAACTTAGTACCTCCGTCCACGGGCTCTCTTCCCTAACCGCTCCCTCAAAACATTAACTGCAGTTGAAAGAATGAGGCTCAACTTTGGAAGTCAAAAGCAGAATGCTAGTTTATCCATACAGGCACACAGACACAGTAAAGGCCCAACCCCCGTTGCATACAATCAAACAGATAACATCACAGAGCAAGTAACTAAACAGGACCTTCAAACAATGGACAATAGGGACCTCCTGAGAGGAGAAGGGGGAGGGAGAAAGCAGGTAAAACAAAACATCTTCTATTAGAGAGAATTACATTATACAGGGAATAGCACGCAGACATCAGAAATCTTTGGTTTGCTGGCGGATGTTTAAAACTGAAAAGCAAAATATTTTTTTAAAGGTCTACCAATTCCCCTATAGTCTCTAAAACAGCGGAGGGGCTTCCGTCATGACCATCTTCCAGGGACTACATAGTACAAGGAATAGGGGGATGGACCCCCCAAAATGGTTTGTCATCACTGCCTTTTGGACTTTTAACCATATATATGGGTCTCACCATGGCTCATGGTGGGTGCCACCCCGAGAGACTGCTCTGTGGATGCTATAATGTGATAAGCTGGTCAACATACCTGCTGCTGGAGTATATCACCCTGTTTCAGAGCAAGGAACATATTGTTGTGCCATCCATCAAGCTGACAGGATTAACGATTTCTTGTGTGTTCTTTTAAATGTTATGACACATTCATAACTTCTATGGCTTTTCTTTTAATAGCATTGCAGATTTTGCGAAGGGCAGATGAGGTTGACACAGGGCATCGATGGGCAAGGTGTTCATTGGACTGGTGAAAATATTCGAATGAAAAAATGGTTATTTTAGTGGTGGGGATTATATCATAGCGGGGATCCTGGTAGGGAGATTTAAGCTGTGGGGGTTCATTTAGTCTGTAGAAGGTTCAATTGGGGGAATTAACCAATTGGTGAATTTTACCTTTTGAATATGGGAAGGAGTAAGAGGGTTGTGGCTGTTGTGTAACAACAGGTTTAGTAATGAGGGGACAGATGTCCTCTTATGTTTTATCAGAGATTTTCACATGCAGTAATTGTTTTATTTAATGTGATAGTGAGTTTCACACATAGGCATCCCATTTTTTCCACATTTATTTTTCAATCAAGGCCATTTCATGGGCAATAGGGACACCCATTATTTTGTGAGTCTGATTGTTTATTATGTAAAATTTTCTAGGCGAAAAATGGAATCCAAAATTTTTTTCCCAGCCCAAAAAACCTGTTTAGCCATGCAAAAAAGAATGGATATCTGTCGTCGTTTTTCACTAAACCTGTTTTAATGCTCTCTGAATTTAATAAAAAGGAGACCTAAATCTTTGAAATGGTTTGCTAAATAATGACTTATTTTTACTTTAATACAGTTGTATAAAGTAGACTTGTTGCTTGTTCTTTAGCTGCCATCTCTCTTCTATCCTTCTTCTCTCCTACTCTTCTGTGTGTGTAATGTGTATGTACAGTCATGTCCAAAATTGTTGGCACCCCAGACATTTTTCCAGAAAATCAAGTAATTTGCTTATTTTCCTCCCTTTTTTTGTTTTGTTCCAATACACACAAAGGGAATAAACATGTGTATAGCAAAACATGTGTTACTGCAATACTTTTCTGTGAGAAATACTTGATTTTCTGGACAAATTTATTTATTTTATTTATTTATAAAGGATTTTACCAGGAAGGATACATTGAGATTTCTCTCGTTTTCAAGTATGTCCTGGGTTCAAGAACATTGAACATTGAAATGTCTGGGGTGCCAACAATTTCGGCCATGACTGTATATGTGTTATTCTGTCTCTCCCTTTTGTACAGCGCTACAGAACTTGTTGGCACTTTATAAATGCTTGTAAATGTATCTGTAACTCTGTAAACCTGAACGCAACTCTCTCCCCTCTTCTCCTCAACATTCAATAAAAAAAACAGAAATTCCCCCCACTTGCTCTGATGGAGGAAAATAATGATTCCTCTCTGATTCAGGGCTTTTGAAGATGTCTGAAAAGATTAATTGTAGACAGACAATAAGTAAATATTTATCAATCATATAATCATTTGCTATAATGCTGCACATTTCTTTTTCAGGCTGGTCTTCTTAAAGGTATTTTAAGAAGCTCTAGAAACCCCTTGAATTAAAAAAAAAAACCTCATTGCTTAAGAACTGGATGACAGAAGAAAATATAATACATATAATAAAAATATCTTATCATTGGTCACCTCAGTTCACCATTCTATTGGATTTCTGGGGACTTTCTCTTGCAGGGATCAGCAACATAGACCCTCCAGATGTTTTAGATTTATATATCACATGATGCTCAGCCACTCGTTATATTGGCTAAGCCCAAGGAAAAATGTAGTTCTGAAACATCTGGAGGGCTTATGTTGCAGACCCCTGTTCTATAGCATTTGAAACTGTATTCCAGCATCTCGCTGCACCATGTTTTAACCTTGATACTTCCAGTTCTTAGAGAAGAGTGTAAGGCTGGGGTCAGACGAGCGTAGTGTTCACGTCCGTGATTGCGCCTAAAAGTACGTTCGTGATAGCATGAAAGAAAGTCCATTGGAGCCTGACACATGAAGTACGTCCGCACTGAACTGCGGACGCATGACGGCCGCGGCAAACGGACGCAGGTTAGGCAAGAACGTAATACTGCTAGAACGGACGTGCGGAGTGCGCCACGTCCATAACGTCTGCATAGCTTTGTGTGTGAGTGATGGAGCGAGGTCAGACGGACTGCATTTATACGTCCAGCATTTTTGACGGACAGAATGTTTTTTCATTGTAATTTATTTTCCCCTCCTACATCCGTTAAAAAATAACTTCAGTGAAAAAACGGACTGTGTGACCACTACTGCGTCATCCGTACTGACGATGTCCGTACTGCACGGACGTACAGTCCGTAGAAATCACGCTCGTCTGACCCCAGCCTTATCTAATGGCATATTTTATCTGTCTTGAATGTGTTATGTCAGTTTGGCACGTTTCCAAATGACTTCATGCTGTGCATTACTGTGGATGGACAGTGACAAAGTAACTCATGTCTCCTTGAAGCTCTGTGAGAAATCAGCACTGAAACTGTTAATAGCAAGTCTTAAAGGGACACTACCATTTACATAAACTGTAACTAGATTACTTGTGCACTAGAGAGAAAAACACTTTAAAAAACAAATGCTGTCGTTTATTTTTTTCCGAAATAATTGCATGTAAAAAGTAAAAATAAAGTTAGGTTTCCATTTTGTGGATTCTTCCCATGTTGCAACATTTTCTAAGATCTGTGCAAAAGTTGTACTTTACTGTTATGGTTTAGCTTCTACAGTATTTATCAGTCAGTGGAGTGGAGGAGGGAATGTTTAGTTAAGACTATTGTGTTTTGTATCCTACTCGAGATAAGAGATGGCAGATGAATGAGGGAAGACAGGGAATTTAAAAGACTTCTAATCTACCCCCCTGGTGATGTCCTTTGAATACATCCCACACAATACAATGATGTGAGCCTGCTGCCTGAGTCATAAACTCAATTCTATGCTTAATGCCACACAGTGAGGAGAAAGTGATGTAACAATTCTGTGGGGGGGGGGGCAGTTTACAACCCAAAAGATCACAAAATAGATGCACGCAGTGACACATATAAACAGGTGTCCAAAATTGCACGGCATATTCAAGGTGTCAAAATTGAAATGCTGTTTACAAAAAACCTACTTAACGAAAATGCCTGGAATTTACATATAAGGTCCAATGAGTGATGATAATAAGGTCTGTTACAGAAAAAAGAAAAAACACTTTTAAAAAAATGGGAAAAAAAATTGATGAAAAAATCCCAAAAAATACCTAAAAGATCCTAAAAAAATAAATAAATAGACTTTTTATTGCAGATTAAAATAATAAACGGTTTATTTAATTAAAACTGGAATATTTTTAACATTGAAGCCTACAGGATTCTCCTGAATAAACCTGCCGAATGAAAGCACCGAACAGCAGGGCAATTCAACAACTTTTCACTGCTGTTTGGTGTTCTCTAAATAGATTAACCGTTGCTTCTCTGTGGGGGATTTCACTTCCGTTGAACAGGCACTGTACTTGCCGAACTGCCTGCTCTCTGAATAGCCGAATGGCCCCGAAATGTCAACGTAATTTCCCTGTTCGGCGACATTTGAGGACCGGATCGTCTCTCTCTGAATAACCCCTATAGTGTCAAAATGGACTTAATGGAATCCAAAATAAAGATTGTTGTATAAAGTCATCCTTTAACTGTATTATCGGTGGACTGCGAACAAACAAAAGCTCAAAGGAACACAGGCGGGCATGCTGTCCCTGGCCTCTGCTACTCTTTTGGGAGTCTTGGCTTCCCTATAGAAAGCTAAAGTATCTAGCAATTAATTCCAGACAAGTCATTAGGATTCTTCTCAAAGACACCGTGTCCTTCCATGAACCGCTATTTTCCTTCACCATAGAGAAAGGTGATTGCTCTGCAGCTGATATAAAGCAAAACTCTTCACACCTTCCACTCATCGCAAGTGACGCTTTCGCTATCAAAACATAACAACTGTGTGTGGTAACATCCAATTTTAACATAAAGTCTGAGTCACACTTGACGTCACCATGATTCTATGTTAATTGTATTTTACTTACCGGTATTTCTATAATTACATTTAATAAGTGCAACTTTATTAATTTTTTTTTTTTACATTTTACCACCTCCTGCCGTTTATGAATAGGTTTAAGAGTATTTAAGAAAAAGTACTTTCGGATAGTTACACACGGCGGAGCAAGTGATACTGAATATTCTGGCAGATAATGAACTAAAAATGAAATGGAATGAAACAGACAGGAACCCAGAGAGAATAATAAAGAGGCCATTAAGTATATCAATACAATTCCAGCCATAATTCTATATTGATTGGAAGGCAAAGGATATTTGCACACTTTGAGATTAAACCACACAATCTAAGAGCAACTAGAACAAGCTTAACAAATTTGTTTCTCATTTTCATTCCATGGTATAATAAAAGATTTCAGATTCTTCCCAAATAAAAGGTATTTATTTATTTAGTACTGCCTTATAATAATCATAAACATTTATTTGTTGAGTATTAATGGCTCTGCTATGGGTCTGTCCTACCATGTATATAACATATTATTAGATACTCGAGTATAACGCGATGTATAGAGAATTATTGTGGAAATAAGTGAATACTCGAGACTCGAATATAACGCGAGGAGCAAAATTATAGAAGTATACTGTAACGGTAAACAATTACAATCCTTCCAGGTTCTCTTAACACAGTCAGGCTCCCCTCTCAGGCCAGGGTGCTCTGCTCTAGAATAATTGTAGTTGTTACTAAGTATGAAGCCCCGCCAGCCACCTGTCTTCTTTACTAGCGATTAGATGGCCGGCAGAGCAAGATGACCAATGCAGTGAATCATTCACCGATAGACAGTATGCCGGGGAGGTGTCGTTTTCTCACCTCCGGCTCCAGCAGGCAGGCTCAACCACCGCATTGTGGAGTGAGGGTGCATGCTCGGCTTTAAGCCAATCTTGAATGATTTGCTTAATCAGAGAGTGCCCTCTGACCTTGAAGGATCCCACCTCTCCCGAATCTGGGAGTTCCTGAAGTGTTTGTGGGCGTCAGAGAGCCCACATTCAATTCAGGGAGACTAGCATAACTTCCAGGAGACTTGGGATCCCTGAGCAAGTCACATTTTTTTACACGTGATGCACGTGTCTCAATTATAACGCGACCCCTCCAATTTTAAGGTAAATTTTTGTCACCAAAACTTGCGGTATACTCGAGTATCTACAGGTATAGGATTAGGTGAGAATAAGTAGGACCAGAAGGACGACAACCATGCAGCAAGATATGGACAACGATGAGTGATAACCTATGGTAGTGACATACTGTATATGGCATCTTCTATGTGTGATGAATCGGATACTACTCTATTGGTGGTTGAGTTGCACAAAAAAAGTAATTATTTCTAATTTACACATTTTCAAGTATGAATGGACAACAAAAGAAGAAGACAAACAAGTCCAAGAAGTCGTGTGGAGCCCGTTCATAAGCTAAATGCATTGAAGAAACAGGAGTATAATTATATGTATTGTTTAATATAGGAGAGAAAAATGCCCTTGGGACTGGAGTTAATTGAGACAATTACATTCGCTCCTATATAAAGATTTTATTTGGTGTGTAAAAATGAGATGGCAAGCTTGACAGCATTATTTAATGGGTACTATAAGAGGACCTGGTGGCTATGAAAGGAATGCCGAACAGCAGCAGTCAAGACAGGAGCTAACGAGAGCTTTTGGTATCATATATTTTAAAAGGAAACATGCAGATTATACTCCCATAAATAGAATAAAGGATTGTGGATTAAATGGAAATGAGAAGTGAACGTCAAAAACAATGCCAAAGGCAAAGTTGTACAATTGATGGATGCCATCAAAGAAAGATTAGTGTTCAAGGATGGAAGGCGATTCAGTTTGGAGAGATTGAGCCTCAAAAAAAGGGAAGACATGAACAAGATGGAATGTGAGAGATGGTAAGAGGTAAGGTAACATGAGTGATGTTAGATTAACGTTGGGGCAAAAATCAAAATGGAATTCACAATATTTCAGGTGATTGGTGAAAATATGAGGCATACATTTGTGAACAGGATCCATGTGAGATGAGAATGCTGGTATGGACTACAGGAAAATAAACTATATACAGTTGTAGATATACCATGCCATATCTTTACACTTTTGCAAAGAATGCAAGAAAGCAGTCACACCTCCTCCTCACCTCTTTGTCTCCATGTACTATAGTTAGTTCCTGTGACCTGTGTCGTTAGGATTAGATTTTAGTTAGCTATTGTCCAATGGCAGCTTTCAAAATTTAGAGATAGTGGTGCAAGGAATTTGACTCCATGCCTATCTGTGCAAACCCCATCTTTTGCCTTAAACCGGCATACATATATAATGGATGACAAACAATGACGTGCGCAGCCCATTTCATTAGGGTGTGCACCTCTGGAATATTTATTAATTACACATCTATGCTCGGAGAATATTTTATAAAACAGTTATTTTTAGTTAGGCATAACCAATGTTTATGCAGCGATACAGTCAATATTCATGTAATTTATTATGAGACAGATATGGAACACCAAAAATATCTATGTAGGGGGTCAAAGATAAACCTTTCTTCCAACATTAGGGTGTGCCTTGGCACGCCAGGCACATCCTGTGCACAGCGGTGTAGCGTGGGTTGTCAGCACCCGGGGCAAGGCAAGAATTGTGCACCCCGCAACCTGTGGACACGGTAACACACCCTGATTCCTTTCCATCAGTAGAGTACCTTACCCCAGAAGCACATGTATTGTATATTAACAAAATATTGATATAATAAAAAAATGAAACACACATGTCCCCCCGTGCTACACCAATGCTACCAGTCACCCTGTCCCAGTATACCCTAGCATAGTTCCACTCTCACACTATACCCAGTCACTCCTCCAGTACCCCCAGTCACTCTCTCTCCAAGTACCCCTGTCAATCTCTCCCAATACCCCCACTTTCTCCCAGTACCCCCAGTCACTCTCTCCCAGTACCCCGTCACTGTCTCCCCCAGTACCCCTGTCATTCTCTCTCTCCAAGTACCCCCAGTCACTCTAAGTACCCCCAGTCACTCTCTCTCCAAGTACCCCTGTCAATCTCTCCCAATACCCCCACTTTCTCCCAGTACCCCCAGTCACTCTCTCCCAGTACCCCGTCACTGTCTCCCCCAGTACCCCTGTCATTCTCTCTCTCCAAGTACCCCCAGTCACTCTAAGTACCCCCAGTCACTCTCTCCCAATACCCACACTTTCTCCCAGTACCCCCAGTCACTCTCTCCCAGTACCTCCAGTCACTCTCTCTCTCCCCAGTACCCCAGTCATTCTCTCTCCCCAGTACCCCAGTCATTCTCTCTCCCCAGTACCCCAGTCACCCTCTCTCCAAGTACCCCCAGTCACACTTTCTCCCAGTACCCCCAGTCATTCTCTCTCTCTCTCTAAGTACCCCCAGTCAGACTCTCCCCATACCCCCAAACGGTGTGTTGGTCACTCTGCTCTGGTGTCAAACAGTGCCACCTACCTGCGTGGAGTTTTTGGTGGCCCGGGGGGGGGAGCTGTCCAGGGGGCTTAGTGGGGGCTGGATTTTAAATGTGCTGCAGGGCAGCCGCCTCCCTCCCTCCTTCCTGTTCAGCGGCTACAGGGCTGCCAGTGGTGGGGGGCTGGCCCAGGGCTTCAGGGGGGCTGACAAGTGTGGTACTGGTTGTCCCATCGGATAATGCTGTGCTGCTTCACGTGACTCATGTCAGCGTTAAGGAGGAGTCAGGACAGGACCAGAATTTTCTGTCCTGGTCCTCCCTCCCGGCAAGCTGAGTGCTAAGTCACCACCGGTGCCACAAAACTGGCAGCTGCCCATGCAAGGGCCTCTCACTGACACCTTGCTGATCCCTGCTGGAAAATGTTAGTGGTTCAAATTTCTTTTGAAATTTTGCGCCCCCTAAGAAAAGTGCGCCCGGGGCGACCGCCCCCGAGGCCCCCCCACGCTACGCCACTGCCTGTGAACAAGCCTAAACTGACAAAGCAACAGCAGGTTTATAACCCAGAATATAAACTGCATGGATTATCTAAACCAGCATATTACAGTGCTTCATGCACCAAAATATAAGGATTCAAACACTAATGTGCTATTGAATACAATTTAAGTTAACCGTCTTGATGAACTGATGAAGTAATTTTTCCACTACCTAGCATGCACTTTATCCATGGAAGCCTCACATCTGCCGAGATGATCCTAAACTCTTCCAGGCGTTGGCAGCACTCCTCACCTGTCCCAATGCAATGTGAATATGTGATATCACATATCCCTTCTGAGAGCAAACTGAGCGTGCCTAAAATGGCCTCAGATGGGACAGTTTTTAAATAGGTCCCTGGATTTTGACATATTTATTTGCTTTTGCTATAGGGGAAGGGGATACAATCCAGAACTGTAATAATTGAAAAAATAGCTACACATAGCTTTCCAGCACAGTTTTCACATAAATTTGTAAGTCTGTTTTTAACGAGAATTCTGCGCAACAAAAAAGTCTTATCCTCTTAACACCGCGGGGCATGCTATGCCTTTCCACTCATGCCATCCTCCAGCAGCCAATGACACGCGTGGCTCGTCGGCTAGTTAGGCGGGCCGGAGGAGTTGCCTGAGAACCACAGGGCGTGCTGTTATGCACCACCAGCTTTCAGACCCAACCAACAGGCACATCCCACCCCACAGTAAGGGGTTAACAACCTCTATTAATGTAAAGGTATTTTTTATCACTTGATTCTTGCTCCATTTGCCCCTGGGCACAAACCTTCATTTTTATTCTCAGACCTAACATTGGAATTATTTTCAATATTTATATATTTAGTGATTTCACAGGAGGTGGTGCCAAAAATATGATAACTTTAGCTAATATCCACCAATGATATTGTCATGCTGTGTAATTATAGATTTATACAGTACTTTATATGTGACTGTATGTGGCTGTATGTCAAGGGTCCTAGTGTGGTGTGTTGTGCTGTGAGTGACAAGCCTTAAACATTAGCATATTAGAGTCTTTACTTTCTAACAGACAAAACTTTTGAAGTCACAGAAATCTCCCAAGCATTAGCAAATCCCAGGATGTAATTCTTAATAGTGGGATGTTTGGTCAGGAGATTTGGATGTATATGCAGGTAAATTCACAAATCAAACTGGTACAAGAAAATGCTTGTCTCTTGAACTATACACTGGAACCAACAAAGTCAAGTTGGATCTGTCTTGCTGACCTGGGTTTTTTCTACGAATTACCACTTTTCTGGGAAACCAGAAGAAAACATCCATCTGCAGACCTACTGCTTCGTGTATCACTTTTGAAACCGACCCTGGGTGATTATTACAAATTGTTTAAAGTTTCTTTCCATCATGGAATATTGGGACTCTACAGTGTGACCACGTGTTATTTCTAAGTAGTGTATTGTCCAAGAAAACATGAATGGATAACTCTGAATTTAAAGAAGCCTTTAATAGGAAGGGCAGAAGCTAGAAATTGAGCCATGTTTTGGCCTATTTGGCCTACGTCTTCTGACCACGTTAAGCTCAAGAAACTAACTGTGGTGTTATTGAAGTTTAAGTTGGGACAAATTCCCAAAAACCTGGTAAAGCTACACATGGTATCACTGTACTCTGAGGATGCAAAATTTAATTTTTTTTTAATTATTGCAATACCATATACGGAGTTTACAATCATAAAAATGAACATTCCATGTTTATATGTGAAATTGTCATATGTACAAATGATAACTTTGGTAGAGAATGGTAAATTCATTTGTTAAATGGTCTCTAGGCATAAGGTCCGAATCGAATCATTGTGTTTCTTTTATTAAATATTCTGCATTTAATTAGGGTTTGTTTTCTACTGTTTGAGCTATTAAACATTCTGTTCAAGAATAACACATTTTGCAGTCTTTAAGCTTCTACTCTTCAGCAAACTACTCCTTGTGGTATTTTACCTGTAACTGCAGAAATTGTGTGTGTGTTTACATCCCTTTTATCATAGGTACAGTATATTCCAGTTTGTAAATGTTGCCATAATAACTGAAAGAAAAGCCTAAACTCTATCCATTATAAAAGGAATGCCTGATAACATACACAAACCTATTAGGCATGTATTTATAGGAAAAACAAAAACGCTTGTGCAGAAGAGAATGTGTATATATTTCCCATTTTTAGGAAGACCATATCTGTGTACAATTTCCATACTGGAGAAAAGAAATTTACAGGGGCAATTGTTTTTAATCCTGAATCAGTGTCAGGTTCCCCACAGCGTGTGATATGGTTAATAATCCCATGAATCCATATAGAGTGAAGAAAATGTTAGTCACACTGCCACAGTCATTAAGACTGTTTTATTAGGTGATAGGATTTACAACACTTTGGGCCACATTACAATCTAGGTGCTAACATTAACGCATTAACATTAGCGGCGGTGGCCACCGCATATTACAATCCAAACGCTAACGGGTTAAGTAACCCGTTTGCGTTTGGAATCTTGCAATTTTCAGCGCGAGGTTACTGTACTTTGCGCTCCCTATACTAAACATGGGGAGCGCAAAGTGTTAATCAGCGTTAGGATTATAATCTACTAGCGCTGATTAACGTCCGGCCGCAGTTAACAGAAAGTTAACCCCAGCCAGGACTTGGTGTTAACGGATTCCGCTTCTGCAGAATCCGTTAACACCATCCAAAAAAATAAAAAAACAAATCAGATACTCACCTCCTGTCCCGCGGCGAGGACCGCGGCTCCAACTGCCTCCTCCATCCGGCAGGAGCAGGGAGAGACTGGGGGAAAAAGTTCCTCAGTCTCCTCCTGCGCATCACTACGCCGACCAGCCGGATCTCGCGAGGTGAGATCCGGCAGGTCATTTGACCGCCAGCGTCTGGCTCGATGGAGTCAGCGATGGCGTGAGCATCCCGGGGCGTAGCGCGCAGTAACAATGCAGGCAGTTTCTTAAGCACCTGCATTGTAATCCCACGTTAAAACAGGGCGGTAGGGAGAAAACTGCGGGCACAGTTTTTTCTCCCTAGCGCCCCCATTTTAACGTCAGGAATATAATGTGGCCCTTTGACTCTAATCCTGAACCTTTATCAAATATGATCAAGTACTCGGTAAAGGCTCAAGATGTGAGCCGAAACGTTGTTAATCTTCGCTGCTGATAAATAAAGCAGTCATAACCATGGCAGTGTGCCTGGCTTTTTCTTCACTCTATATA
Source organism: Leptobrachium leishanense (assembly GCA_009667805.1). NCBI lineage: Eukaryota > Metazoa > Chordata > Amphibia > Anura > Megophryidae > Leptobrachium > Leptobrachium leishanense. The sequence goes on along the minus strand of CM019066.1, from coordinate 87,270,033 downwards.
CCTTCTATATTGTCACATCTCAATCTCGCACAGTACTATGGGTACTATCACCTCGTTAATGGTAGTGTGACACATTGGATGTATGTGCACAGTTGTATAAAGTATGTAATCTTCATGTTTAATGGTGACATTGAAAGATGTGTGCTTAACTCTGCTATGTGGTTTATATGGAGCTTGTAATTAGTTACTATGAAAATGCAGCTAGAAACAGGGGACTCTTATTGTAATGCAGCTCTCTGCTTCAGAAACGGGACTCTTATTGGGTAACACAGGGTCTGATGATCCTGGAGGATTGCAGGAGATTATGGGTGTGGCAAAGATGTGTTGCTGCTTTCACCTCATAACCATGAGGCTGCTGTGGAGAAAGCATCCATTTTGTCTGTCTGCTTTCTTTCCTGGTTTTACAGGTATTTACATCTGTTTGCTGGCCTTCTGAATGGGGTCTGCAACAGGGGTGGATCCAGACACATGTTTCAGGGGGGGCACTCTTAGGGTTGCCACCTTTTCTTCAAGCCAATCCCGAACACTCTAGTGTTGGGCTTGGGCGGCCATTTATTTTGTAGCGTATATATTATGCGTATATTTACATTATGCGTATATATTATGGCACGTGGCATGCATGGCATGTCAGGCTGGTATTATGGCAGACTGGTATAGTGGCAGACTGGTATTGTGGCACAATGGTATTGTGGCAGACTGGTATTGTGGCAGACTGGTATTGTGGCAGACTGGTTTTGTGGCAGACTGGTATTGTGGCAGACTGTATAGTGGCAGAATGGTATTGTGGCACAATGGTATAGTGGCAGACTGGTATATTGGCAGACTGGTATAGTGGCAGACTGGTATTGTGGCACCTTCCTTAATTCTTACTTTGATGGAGCTTGAGGAGTGGATGCAGCTGGGTCATCAGAGGACACTGGCACACGGCGGAGCAGCTAATGCTGCGCTCAAAGTTGTCTCGGACTCGGGATGAGCCGGGGCACGCCACGAGCAGGCATGTGAACTCCCTCACGTGACACCGCATGTCACGCGGTCACGTGAGACGCAGAGCCTCTCTTACAGCAAGTGGCTGATTGGAGGAGGCAACGAGGAAGAGAGACGTGATGTCCCCGACCCACCACACCACTCCCACACTGTCACTGATTATTGGAGTGGGCGGCACATCTCTCTCTCCCGGAGGAGGACCGCAGCAGCATGGGTAAGTATGAGAAGAGGTGGGGACTGCAAGCTGGTTCCTCGGAATCATGTGTCCGGGTGGCAGGGCGTGTCAAACCTGGACACATGACTCCAAAACCAGATGGTCCGGGTCAAAACCGGACGGGTGGCAACCCTAGGCACTCTACCAGTTTTGGCTAAAAGCTGGTGTTGGGTTCGCAGTGATAGGCAGAGATGCGCCTAATCGTAAGCTGTGCTCGTTACACTCACTCTCCCCAGAACATTGCACAGGGTCTGTCCTCATGTGGCTCATGAGCCCTGCAAACCATTTCCATACGAGGGGCCCAGGGTACCCCCTCCCAGCACATACCCCTTGAAGCTATGCAGTGTAGGGTAACCCAGGTGTGGGCTGCCCAATACACCATTTCCATGCTGCCAGGACACATCTGGCACCCCTTCTGCGCAGCCCTGCGAACCCTTTCCATACCAGGGGCCCAGGGTACTCCCAGCTCACATTTATATATTGCCCCAGCTAACATTTTATATATTGCCCCAGCTCACATTTAATATATAGTGCCCCCTGCTCACATCTAATATATTGCCCTCAGTTCACATTTAATATATAGTGCCCCCTGCTCACATGTGATATATTGCACCCAGCTCACATGTAATATATTTCCCCAGCTCACATGGAATATATTGCCCCCCAGCTCACATGGAATATATTGGCCCCAGGCAGCTCATATTATCCCAATGGGTCTTCTCTGCCATCTGCCAGGCCCCTTCGAGTGCTTTTCCTCCTTTGAGCGGCCACTGGCAAAGGATGTAGCTCGGCCGCTCGTCTGGGAACCACGCACAAGCCGCGGTCTCGCAAGATCCCGGAGTTCACGAGATCTCGTGAAATCCGCGATCTCGCGAGATCGTGGCTGATGGATCCCAGGCGTGCGGCCGAGCTTCATGCAGGCAGCCTTTTGTAGAAATTCGGGCACTCGGTGGGTCCGGTAATATTTTCTCATGGGGCACAATTGCCCCCCTGGATCCGCCCCTGGTCTGCAATACTAGCGCTAACGCTCACATAAATGAGTGTTAGTGCTAGGTTAATTGAGGTGATAGCGCTCCGTCTGTATCACCTCCCGATCACTAACGGGTTAAAAAATCCATTAGCGAACCGATATTAGCACTTTTTAGTGCCACCTTAGTGTACTTTGCGCTCCCTATGCTTAACATGGGAGAGCAAAAGTGTAAGCACTCAGTAATTAGCGTTAGGGTCACATTGTCCTAACGCTAATTACAAACAGCTGCCGCTAACTGAAAAGCTTTGCTACAGCTTATAGCTGGTTGCGCTGCTGTAGAATCAGTTAGCTGCAGCTGTAAACTCCCCATAAAAAAGAATACTCACTTCTTATCCCGCTGCAAAAACTGCGACTCGATCCACCGCTTTTGGCTGCCGGGAGCCTGAGACTGGAGAAAAAAGTCCCCAGTCTCTCTCCTCGATCACTCCGCTGATCAACAGGATCTCACGAGAGGCGAGATCTTGCCGGTCATGTGACCCGGCAGTTGAAGCCTTCATGGAGTCCTATGGACTCCATGGAGGGGATGCTCGGGACAGCGCTTTAGCGCGGCCCCAAGCATCCTGGAGAAGCCGCTACTCAGTGCCTGCCCCATAACCTAAAGGTAAACCAGGGATGCTAAGGGGAGATTAGTGACCGCTAATTTTACTCCTTAACATCCCCGTTTTAGCTGTAAGGGCCCTATATCTTTTATGAGTACATTTTGTCCTGTCCAAATATACCCATCCCTGCTCCAACAAACCACACTTTACCAGACCTCATCCTCTTTTAGGATCTGTCTGCTGAACCCCTCTCCCATGACTTTCTGTGCTGACAACCCAATACACTGTGCTGCCAGCAGTAACATGTCCCTTGGAGAAACGCAAGTAATTTCGGTGCAACAGTTTCTACATGCAAAATGACTACATAAATGTATTTAATGAGTTATGTGACTACATGTGCTTACTTGCCAACATTTCTGAAAGTCAGCGCAGCCCCAATTTTGGGTTCCTGTCTCTTCTTGGAAGACAACGGTGGAAATGACGACAATGAGACGTGAGACGCGGTGAGGGGGTGCTTGGGAGTAGGGAGTAATATACAGGTTATATGTGAGGATCACCTCGCATATAACTTGTACATCACCAAACACACACACGCACACACACCCTGCGTCTAATTGTTACCATTTCTACTATTCACTTCCAAGAAGGTGCTGGTTTGAGCTGAGATCTTGTAACTCTAAAAAAAAGGGGTCGAAAGAAATGTAGTTTGGAAGCACCTAAGGATGCAGTTGCATAGTGGACAAGGACGAATATGATTGAAAGGGGTTACTGCGTTTTCCTCTTGAATAACTCCCCACCGTCACTTTTGGAACCACTGTCCATTAGTGATTGTTGATGGATGTGCAACTCATGACTCCAGGGCGCTGCAGGTGATGTGAATAATAAGCCAGTGGAGTGCTGGTTATTTACTATACTGTATGTAATTGCCAAGGTGGTAAAGCAAAGATAACGTGAGTCCTACGACTATTAAGGTGTTGGTTGGTTGAGGCTGCATTGATATTAAAGTAGCAATTACAGGCATTACCCACTACATTCATTCATACGCTTCACATCCAAAATAGAACCCCTCAGGTCCGTTCTCATTTTCCCTTTTTCCTCCAAACTCACACTAAATATGATCAAAACATATTTTCAAATCTAGAAACGTGTCATTTTCACCCATACAGGCTTTATCCTAAATATTGCATGCTCATTGCACGGCCAAAGGTGTTATAAATGGGCATTAAAACGAAAGTCAGTGTTTTTTTCAGGTACACAGGTGACAAGAGATGAAACTCAACTGCACCAGTTTTGTCAAACAACTGTGTCCCCCAAGTTACCAAAATTTGCACTTATTTCACAGATTCTGCTCTTTTACCAACTATTCTTGAACATACTGTTCATACTGTTCATACTGTGAGGTATTAGCAGTAGGAAAAGAGAAGTGCTCATGCCACTGTACAGAGCACTGGTGAGACCTCACTTGGAGTACTGTGTGCAGTACTGAGACCGTATCTCCAGAAGGATATAGACATCTTAGAGAGAGTTCAGAGAAGGGCTACTAAAATGGTGTACTGCTTGAAGGAGAAAAGTTACCAGGAAAGGCTTAATGATCTTAACATGTACAGCTTGGAAAAAAGACGAGACAGAGGAGATATGATAGAAACATTTAAATACGTAAAGGGAATCCACAAGGTAGAGGAAGGGAGTATATTTAAAAGGAAACAAAATAGCAAAACAAGAGGACATAGTCTTAGATTAGAGGGGCAAAGGTTTAAAAGTAACATCAGGAAGCATTATTTTACTGAGAGGGTGGTGGATACATGGAACAGTCTTCCAGTAGAAGTGGTAGAGGCCAAAACAGTAATTGAATTAAGCAAGCATGGGATAGGCATAAGGCTATCCTAAACAAAAGATAAATCCAGGTAAAGTATCCATGTAATTGGGCAGACTAGATGGGCCGAAAGGTTCTTATCTGCCGACATTTTTCTGGACAATTACCTGGATTTATCTTTTGTTTAGGATAGCCTTATGCCTATCCCATGCCTGCTTAAATTCAATTACTGTTTTGGCCTCTACCACTTCTACTGGAAGACTGTTCCATGTATCCACCACCCTCTCAGTAAAATAATGCTTCCTGATGTTACTTTTAAACCTTTGCCCCTCTAATCTAAGACTATGTCCTCTTGTTTTGCTATTTTGTTTCCTTTTAAATATACTCCCTTCCTCTACCTTGTGGATTCCCTTTACGTATTTAAATGTTTCTATCATATCTCCTCTGTCTCGTCTTTTTTCCAAGCTGTACATGTTAAGATCATTAAGCCTTTCCTGGTAACTTTTCTCCTTCAAGTCGTACACCATTTTAGTAGCCCTTCTCTGAACTCTCTCTAAGATGTCTATATCCTTCTGGAGATACGGTCTCCAGTACTGCACACAGTACTCCAAGTGAGGTCTCACCAGTGCTCTGTACAGTGGCATGAGCACTTCCCTCTTCCTACTGCTAATACCTCTCCCTACACAACCAAGCATTCTGCCAGCATTTCCTGCTGCTCTATTACATTGACTACTTACCCTTAGATCCTCTGAAATAATAACCCCTAAATCCCTTTCCTCAGATGTTGAGGTTAGGACTGTATCAAATATTCTATATTCAGCCCTTGGGTTTTTACGCCCCAGGTGCATTATCTTGCACTTATCCACATTTTGGTGCCCTGTCGTTTCCCGCAGTTCAGGGAACCAAATTTCTCCACCCTGCGGTGAATTCAACATTCACCACAGAGTCCCCGAAGTGCAGCGAAGCGGCCACCGAATGCCGCCGCCAACCCGCCAGCTGCCAACCCATCGCAAACCCTTCACCCGCCAACCTGCCGGTTGCAAACCAGTCACCAGCGGGGCAGCCACCAAGCGCAGTCTCCGAGCACAGCACCAACCAGTCACATAAGAAAGCTGACAAGCCACTGGATGGGTAAAAAAAAACTGATGCGATTGAAGGTGTCAAAATTTAAATGCTGTTTGCAAAAATACTAATGAACGAAAATTTCTGGCATTAACATATGAGATACTATGAATGATAATAAAAAGGTCTGTTGCAGGAAAAAAATAATTCCTGAAAAAATACCAAAAATACCTAAAAGATCCTAAAAAAATCTATAAATAAATAGACATTTTACTGCAGATTAAAGGAATAAACGGTTTATTAGATGTTAAATTAAAACGTGAATAACTTTAACATTGAAGCCTTTGGGATTCGCCTGAATAAACCTGCTGAATGAATCCACCAAACAGCATGGCACTTTTGACATCTCACTGCTGTTCGATGCTCTCTGAATAGATTAACCATTGATTAAACATTTTTTAGATACATAAACGAGAAAAGAAAAGTAAAACAAGGATTAGTTAGATTAAAAACAAAGGAAGGAAGGTATGTAGAAGAGGATAAAAGTCTCGCTGACTGCCTCAATGAATATTTTTGTTCAGTCTTTGCAGAAGAAAAGGAAGGAAAGGGACCTCAGTTAGGAGAGAACACTAAAGAGACATTTACATATGAGTTTACAGAGGAGGAGGTTCTAAAGCAGCTGTCTAAAGTAAAGACAAATAAGTCAATGGGGCCTGATGGGATCCATCCTAAATTATTAAAAGAGCTCAGTGATGTAATAGCAAAACCGTTAACAGATATATTTAACCAATCCTTGTTAACAGGAGTCGTCCCAGAAGACTGGAAATTAGCAAATGTTGTGCCCATTTACAAGAAGGGTAGTAGGGAGGAATCGGGGAACTATAGGCCAGTTAGTCTTACGTCAGTAGTGGGGAAATTAATGGAAACCATGTTAAAGGAAAGGATTGTTGAACATCTAAAAACACATAGATTACAGGATCAGAAACAACATGGGTTTACCTCAGGGAGATCATGCCAAACTAATCTTATTGATTTTTTTGATTGGGTAACAAAAATAATAGACACAGGTGGTGCAGTAGACATTGCTTATTTAGATTTCAGTAAGGCTTTTGATACTGTTCCGCATAGAAGGCTTATCAATAAATTGCAATCTTTGAGCTTGGATTCCAATATTGTTGAATGGATTAGGCAGTGGCTGAGTGACAGCAACAGAGGGTTGTGGTAAAAGGAGTTTATTCGGCGCAAGGTCTTGTTACCAGTGGGGTACCTCAGGGGTCAGTACTTGGACCCATTCTCTTTAATATTTTTATTAGTGATATTGCAGAAGGTATTAATGGAAAAGTATGTCTTTTTGCTGATGACACAAAAATTTGCAACAGGGTTGACGTTCCTGGAGGGATCAGCCAAATGACAAATGATTTAGGTAAACTAAAAAAATGGTCAGATTTGTGGCAATTGAGTTTTAATGTGGATAAGTGCAAGATAATGCACCTGGGACGTAAAAACCCAAGGGCTGAATATAGAATATTTGATACAGTCCTAACCTCAACATCTGAGGAAAGGGATTTAGGGGTCATTATTTCAGAGGATCTAAGGGTAAGTAGTCAATGTAATAGAGCAGCAGGAAATGCTAGCAGAATGCTTGGTTATATAGGGAGAGGTATTAGCAGTAGGAAAAGGGAAGTGCTCATGCCACTGTACAGAGCACTGGTGAGACCTCACTTGGAGTACTGTGTGCAGTACTGGAGACCGTATCTCCAGAAGGATATAGACATCTTAGAGAGAGTTCAGAGAAGGGCTACTAAAATGGTGTACGGCTTGAAGGAGAAAAGTTACCAGGAAAGGCTTAATGATCTTAACATGTACAGCTTGGAAAAAAGACGAGACAGAGGAGATATGATAGAAACATTTAAATACGTAAAGGGAATCCACAAGGTAGAGGAAGGGAGTATATTTAAAAGGAAACAAAATAGCAAAACAAGAGGACATAGTCTTAGATTAGAGGGGCAAAGGTTTAAAAGTAACATCAGGAAGCATTATTTTACTGAGAGGGTGGTGGATACATGGAACAGTCTTCCAGTAGAAGTGGTAGAGGCCAAAACAGTAATTGAATTTAAGCAAGCATGGGATAGGCATAAGGCTATCCTAAACAAAAGATAAATCCAGGTCAAGTATCCATGTAATTGGGCAGACTAGATGGGCCGAAAGGTTCTTATCTGCCGACATTTTTCTATGATTCTATGTTTCTATGTTTCTCTATGGGGGATTTCACTACCATCAAACAGGCACCATACTTGCTGGCAATTCGCCAAAATTTGGCGAACTGCCTGCTCTGTGAATACCCAAATGGCCACGGGGCCAGATCTGCTCTTTGTGAATAATCCTGTAAGATTTCTGTCCCCCAATTGGCACATATCTCACACTTAACACAAACTCAAATCCGATATAGTTATGTAAATATGTGGATTTTAGCAAAAGTATGACAAATCCTATATTTATTGTGACTTAACAATGAACTTGAATACAAGCTTTATAGTTTGTGGAACCAATGGGAACTCAGTTCGCTCTGCAAAAATAGTTAAGGAACTGCGTTCCCACAAGCTGTCCCTCGATTGACCCCGGCATCTGCTTAAGAGTGAAGCATAGAAAGTCAAGTGGCTTTCGTGAGATCATACTAATGGATCTGCGGTAATTTACTTCTACCAATCACATGAGTCAGTGTAACCCTTACTGGGTAGGTATCTTCTCCTGTAGGCCACGCTAATACAGTTCAAGGTCAGGCTATCAGCCTTAAAAGATATATAATGCTTTATATGGATAAATAGATTTCATCTCTCATTCTCTTAAGGCTCTTTCAGTCATTATAAGGTGCTCATAGATATTTCTCATTTCTTTTGTCCACTATGTCTCAACATGATAAAGAGTCAAAGGACAAAACGGCACAGCTGGGCAGAAATGGGAATGCAGTCCGGGCCTTGTTCCTCTTGGGATGGATAACCCTCTGCATCATGGACGGGTGGGTCTCAGAGAATGTTACTCGACATTACTGGATTACTCCATTTAATAACCACCGAGTACCATTCCTCAACATCTACGGATGGGGGGACTTGGACAATAAATGGCTGCTTCTAGGTCAAGAGGTCTATCAATATTGGTTCACAGCTGTGGCCTTTAACCCGGTGTGTGAGGCGGAACAAGGACTTGTGCTGCCCTTGATCTTCAAGAATATAATATAGGGAATTTCTGAACTGTACGAGGAAAATTGTAACTGCTCCCTTTCCCTCCCAACATTAAAAAACGATAAGTCAATGTAGGTGGATGGCATTGCAACAATGTGTATACACAGAGACAACGCTTTAAGTGCTCACCATCACTGTAAAAGCAAGAAATAATAAAACACACACTGCAGCTCTGCATCGGAATCAAGATAGTGGTGCAGCGTGTTTTTTTTTCATTATAAAGCAAAGTCTCGTGATCTCTTTACATTTTTTTATATCGTGTGATGTATCGATGATCTGCAAAGAATTCTAATTTGTATTTCTTCGTCAAACGAAAAGAACGTCAGGAATCACATGAATCGTGACAGCTTCACGTCTCATACACTCGATTTCTTTATGACCGAACCTCCTGCACCAAGACGGGTAATCTTCAGGATTTGGACCTTGTTTAAATAAACAAACGCCACCTTCGGCTAACACATCTTTACCCCACATCTATAGATAAGAGACAGGCAGCCTGTCTGTATCCTGCACATATCCCCAGAGTCATCTAGGGTGTGTCTAGCTCAAAGATTCGTATGACTGCATGCATGCAAACTGCTATGTTCTGTTCTATGGCCGCAGGTAGAAAGCAGACGTATGTTTTATTCCTTCGCCCTATTGCTGGCATATTTTATTCACTGCAGAGTTCTGGCTGAAGGTTCTATAGAAAAAACCTGGGCCTGTCTGCCATCAGACCCTTTGATGTAACATTATAAAGGCCTTATGTCTGGTAGCACTTACTCATGACTGATAGTAACATGTTGCAGGTGTTATTTATTTTTTATTTATCTTTTTTCCCACAATAACCCACCCGCAGGATTTGCAGGCAAACGAGTGCGTCCTTTAATCAAATAATGATCTAAAAATAAAATATATAAACCTGGTTTGCAAAACACAAGCGCGAGATAGGTTCAGATTCTGCGCAGAAGGATGATAATTTAAGGGTGACACATCTGGATGGGTAGAATGGGATGCTCATACACAGAGGCTCGCTGTACGCTTACCTCATATACTGTGATGTGGCTTATTTTAAGGGTATTAATGATTTGGCTCATGCAAAGGGTATCAATATGTATATATATATATTTATAAACTCATTCCATTACAGGCCCTCTAAAAACAGCCCCCCCCCTTAATTTAGTACTCACCACTCTGTTCTCCAAGAAACACCAGCTTGAATTTCCTCAGTGGGTTTCCAAAATCTCCCCCTGCAGACATAATGCTTTGGGGAAGGACCAGGAGACAGGACCAGGGAGAAGAGCAGTAAAAGGATGAAGCCCCTTCTGCAGGCTGGGTATCAAGGCACTTAGTCCTGGATGCAGGATGAGGATGGGATGCTGAGGGGCTGGTTGGAGGAAGGGAGGGGTGAGGGCTTACAGGGAGGTGTCTGCAATGAGAGAGGAAAAGGTTAATTGCTTCCTAGGAGAGCTGGGACTAGTGTAGGTGAACAAGGATGCTTCAGGCTGCTCTGCTCAACATCTCTCTCCCCTCCCCACCCAAACACAATACGCCTGCGTGTACTGTCTCTCCATCACCCCCTCCCTCTCCCAGCCTGTGCTGATGTCAGTATATACAAGCTTTCCTCCAGACTGAATGAACAGGAGATACAATCAGGCAGAAGAATGTGGCTCTCAAGACACCTGCACAGCCCACTGAGCCTGCCTTGTGGCAGCATGTTGAGGGATATGGAGGAAGCCCATCAGACCAAGCTGTGCAGGAGAGGACCCTTAGCATGGACACATTGTAACTGGGAGGTTATTAGGCTGCTAATGTACTCAGTGATTTTCTTGATTTATTATATCGCATAAAAAGTAAATGGTGCAATTTTGGGCCAATTCGTCTATTCACTAAGCTGTCAATTCGCTAAATATGGGTGAATTTCCAGCAAAATACGATGCAATTCGCCACAGTTTGGCAACACCCAAATTGCCCCATAGAAAACCATTGTGTGTTCTATTCAGAGAACACTGAACTGCATGGAAATTCTTGCAAAACGCCCTGATTTTCTGTGTTTTATTTCGACATCTTTAAACAAGCAAATCCCAAAACGTAATATCTTGCTAATTTTTTTTTTTAAAGACCGTTTGTTCTTATCATTTTCAGCAAAAAGCCTTTTTATTTTTTAGAACACCTTTTCCTATTTTTTTTTAGACAAAATTTTTTGTTTCTCAATTTTTTTTAAAAGGTGTTTTTTCCATTCTGTAATAGACCTTTTTATTAATTTTTTTAAAATGACCTTTTTTTATTATTTAGACACATTTTAATAAATTTTTATTGGTTTAGACACCTATTAGGAGAATTGACGTTCTCCAACTGTTTTGTGGGGCTTCGGCGACTCCCTCTTCAGTGCACTACAGTAACCACTTGGCGAAATGGAATCGCCGAAGTGCACAAACTGCACCAGAGTGAAATTTCGGTGCTTTGCAAATAAACCTTAATGAGTATGTGCAGCCATGGCAGATATAATTACAAATGGGCCAAAATTAAAAGTCGATAGTGTCGAAAGGTTAAGGAACAGCCATGGTTAAGAGAAAGATACTGAGCAGAATCAAACAAGTAATCAGTTGTTGCCATTATTATTGGACCTTCTTAATTTGGATTCATAGAAGCATAGAAACATAGAAAAATGTCGGCAGATAAGAACCTTTCGGCCCTTCTAGTCTGCCCAATTACATGGATACTTTACCTGGATTTATCTTTTATTTAGGATAGCCTTATGCCTATCCCATGCCTGCTTAAATTACTGTTTTGGCCTCTACCACTTCAACTGGAAGGCTGTTCCATGTATCCACCACCCTCTCAGTAAAATAATGCTTCCTGATGTTACCTTTAAACCTTTGCCCCTCTAATCTAAGACTATGTCCTCTTGTTTTGCTACTTTGTTTCCTTTTAAATATACTCCCTTCCTCTACCTTGTGGATTCCCTTTACGTATTTAAATGTTTCTATCATATCTCCTCTGTCTCGTCTTTTTTCCAAGCTGTACATGTTAAGATCATTAAGCCTTTCCTGGTAACTTTTCTCCTTCAAGCCGTACACCATTTTAGTAGCCCTTCTCTGAACTCTCTCTAAGATGTCTATATCCTTCTGGAGATACGGTCTCCAGTACTGCACACAGTACTCCAAGTGAGGTCTCACCAGTGCTCTGTACAGTGGCATGAGCACTTCCCTTTTCCTACTGCTAATACCTCTCCCTACACAACCAAGCATTCTGCTAGCATTTCCTGCTGCTCTATTACATTGACTACTTACCCTTAGATCCTCTGAAATAATAACCCCTAAATCCCTTTCCTCAGATGTTGAGGTTAGGACTGTATCAAATATTCTATATTCAGCCCTTGGGTTTTTACGTCCCAGGTGCATTATCTTGCACTTATCCACATTAAAACTCAATTGCCACAGCTCCAACCATTTTTTTAGTTTACCTAAATCATTTGTCTGATCCCTCCAGGAACGTTAACCTTGTTGCAAATCTTTGTGTCATCAGCAAAAAGACATACTTTACCATTAATACCTTCTGCAATATCACTAATAAAAATATTAAAGAGAATGGGTCCAAGTACTGACCCCTGAGGTACCCCACAGGTAACAAGACCTTGCGCCGAATAAACTCCATTTACCACAACCCTCTGTTGCCTGTCACTCAGCCACTGCCTAATCCATTCAACAATATTGGAATCCAAGCTCAAAGATTGCAATTTATTGATAAGCCTTCTATGCGGAACAGTATCAAAAGCCTTACTGAAATCTAAATAAGCAATGTCTACTGCACCACCTGTGTCTATTATTTTTGTTACCCAATCAAAAAAATCAATAAGATTAGTTTGGCATGATCTCCATGTTGTTTCTGATCCTGTAATCTATGTGTTTTTAGATGTTCAACAATCCTTTCCTTTAACATGGTTTCCATTAATTTCCCCACTACTGACGTAAGACTAACTGGCCTATAATTCAGTGAGTTGAAACTTCTGTCAGAGATGCAAAACTGTTGTTAAGACTAGGGGATATGTGAAATTTGTTCAGAAGGTCCACATTTATAAGGTTTTATCCATCTTCTTGCTGACTATGGGCAGTTCAGCTGATCAGCTTCCACTATTGCTAATACATTTTAAGAGGATTTTGCCATCTGAGTTTTTCGTGTATCATGCGGGAAGTTTAGAGGTGATATTGGGGCACATTGCACCCGTATTGCCGATTAGTGAATCCCGCCTCTAGATTCGAATAAAACCATAGGCAGACACACAGACACATACAGTTGCGTTCAAAATTATTCAACCCCCACTGAAATTGAGTGTTTTGGCCAGTTTGACATTGATATTGATCATTCAGTCATCTTGCTTACAATTAAATCAAAGAGGCACGTGTAGGTCAGACAAATATAACATAACGTTTATAAAGAAATAACCACAAATGTCTTTTCTGTGCTCACATCATTATCAGTTTTATTCAACCCCCAAGTGACATTCAATCTTAGTACTTAGTACAACATCCTTTTACAGTTATAACAGCTTAAACGTGAAGCATAGCTTGACACAAGTGTCTTGCAGCGATCTACAGGTATCTTCGCCCATTCGTCATGGGCAAAAGCCTCCAGTTCAGTCACATTCTTAGGCTTGCGCACTGCAACTGCTTTCTTTAAGTCCCACCAGAGGTTCTCAATCGGATTTAAGTCAGGTGACTGCGATGGCCACTCCAAAATGTTCCAGCCTTTACTCTGCAACCATGCTCTAGTGTACTTGGAGGTATGCTTGGGATCATTGTCCTGTTGAAAGGTCCAACGTCTCCCAAGCCTCAGGTTTGTGACGGACTGCATCACATTGTCATCCAATATCTCCTGGTACTGAAGAGAATTCATGGTACCTTGCACACGCTGAAGCTTCCCTGTACCTGCAGAAGCAAAACAGCCCCAAAGCATGATTGACCCCCGCCATGCTTCACAGTAGGCAGGGTGTTCTTTTCTTCACAGGCCTTGTTCTTCCTCCTCCAAACATAGCGTTGATCCATGGGCCAAACAGTTCTAATTTTGTTTCATCAGTCCACAGAGCACTATCCCAAACTTCTGTGGTTGTCCACATGACTTTTGGCATACTGCAGTCGACTCTTCTTATTCTTTGGAGACAGCAAGGGGGTGCGCCTGGGAGTTCTGGCATGGAGGCCTTCATTACGCAGTGTGCGCCGTATTGTCTGAGCTGAAACTTCAGTACCCACATCTGACAAATCTTTTCTCAGTTCCTCAGCAGTCACACGGGGACTTTTCTCCACTCTACGCTTCAGGTAGCGCACAGCAGTCGAAGTCAGCATCTTCTTTCTGCCACGACCAGGTAGCGTTTCAACAGTGCCCTTTGCCTTGAATTTGCGAATGATGCTTCCTATGGTCTTTCTTGGTATGTTTAACATCTTTGCAATCTTCTTATAGCCATTGCCCTCCTGTTTAGGAGTAATCACCTCTTCTCTTGTCTTCCTGGACCGTTCTCTTGACTTCACCATGTTTGTAACCACACCAGTAAATGTCTAGAAGGAGCTGAGTATCACAGTCATTTTAAAGCTGCCTAATTGGTGCTTATTATGCTTTATTGCTGCTCCGTGACATCCACAGGTGTTTTCAATACCTGATTGAAAACACTTGAACGAACCTCTGTTCTTCAGAGTGGTAGTCTTTAAGGGGTTGAATAATTGTGTCAATGAAGAATTCACAAAAGAAACATTTACTACTGTATTACAAAACCAATTGATGTCATTTAGTTGCATATGGTTCTTTAAAAGTCCATGTAGTATTTCATTCTGAATACAATTACAAATGTACACTAAATTCCCTAAAACCCTTTACAGCATTGGGGGTTGAATAATTTTGAACACAACTGTACATAAATACTGACAGAGACACGCTGATAATAACAGATCAGTAGCGTCACAATAGTTGGTGTCACTTGGTGTGGTCACATGACTTTCGATGCCTATTTCAAGGTCATTTATAAATAGATTGAATAGAATTGGTCCTATAATGGACCCCTGAGGGACACCACTTACCACTGGTGTCCATCTTGAAAATTTACCATTTATGACCACTCTCTGTAGTCTATCTTTTAGCCAGTGTTCTATCCAAGGTCAAGAATTTTCATCTACATCTTTTTTTTAAAATTTGAATAGTAATCTCTTGTGAAAATCTGTGTCACCTAATCTCTGCCTGTTTGCCATTGTGTCTGTGTTATTGTCAGAATGTCTGTCTTTGTCATTGTCAATGTCTGTTTCTGTCATTATCATTGTGTCTGTACTTCTCTCGTTTACATTGTGTTTGCCTGTGTCTCTGTCATTGTTGGTGTGCATGTCACTCTCTCTGTTAGATTCTCAGTGTCTTAGTTTCTTTCTGTATGTATAAAATGTATTCTAAAATGAGACGATGCCCCCACCCCCAAAAAAATCAGGGATATTAATGGATCACAAACTCACACAGCAAGACAAAAAGATCTGGTCTTCTCACCAGATAAAAAAAATGCTTAAAATCTATTAAAAGCAATGACAGTGCAAAAATAAATAATACATCAGACGATATCTGTATAATAGGAATAAATTACATTATATGTAAATCTTAAAAAAGTCTTAATATTAGATACAAATCTTTTATCTGCAGTTAAGATCTCCAGAATTGTGAGTGAAATCTTGATCAGTGACATACCGGTACCTTGAGGATATAAGCACAAATACTAGACCTCATAGGACAACACTGCTATACAATTTATACTGTAGAGGTGAACAAATTAAAGCCTCTTGCACATGGATATGGTGGGTGTGTACTCATCGTAAACAATTTTAATCAGAATCTCAATGGCAGTTAGTCTATGAAGGGTTAACCAAACCGTCTGGCCGGCATAGAGAATGGAGGGACTCCTCTGAATCTTGCCAATACAGAAAACCCCAGGATACAGCCAACCATCTAGTTCCACTAGTTCCACCTTTCAAAAGAAAATGCCTTAATTTTACAGTTGAAGATGAAATGTGAGTTAAGTAGTGGAGGATTAGGTTGTGTAGGGTTGAAGTAACAGGGGATTACTGTAGGGGTTAAGTACTGGATATGTAAGTAACAGGATTAGTGTAGGGTTAAATAATGGGGATGTAAGTATAGGGGTGATTAGTGTAAAAGGATAAGTAGTTAAAAGGATATTATAGGGTTAAAACAAGAGGTAATAGGAAAGAGAGGGGCTAAACTTTAACGTCTCCTGACCCCTCCATATTCTCACCTCTAGTTTTAAAGCTTTAGGGCCCTACAACATTCTTAACGCTAATGCTAGCACTCAGCTGTGTGGGCGTTAACGTTAGTTTAAGTGGCCCCCAGTGTTTTCAAACCATATTACATTCCAAACACTAACGGGTTAAAAAAACCTGTTAGCGATTCGGAGCTTGCGCTTTTCTGCACGAGTTTACTGTACTTTGCGCTCGCTATGCTTAACATGGGGAGCGCAAAGAGTTAATTGACGTTAAGATTGCAAAGTCCTAACGCTAATTGCATCCTGCTGCGGCTAACTGAAAAGTTAACCACAGCTAGGAGCTGGTGCTAACCGATACTGTTTCTGTGAAATCAGTTATCACCACCAGCTAAAAATCTCACCTTTCATCCCGTTGCTTGAACGTCGGCTCGATCCGTTTCTTCTTGCCACCAGGAGCGGACCTGCTGGCACTCGCGAGAGGCGAGATCCAGTAGGTCACGTGATCGGCAGTGGAAGCCTCAATAGAGTCCTATGGAGGATCCTATTCCATAGTGAACGCTAACGTTAGGATCGGTAAGTGTTACCGCCTGGATAAGTGACTTTAACGCATGCTCCCGATATTAACTCCCTGTTGCTAAACCCATAAGAAATCAGCGCATCGGTGATTGTGCTAGCTTGCGCAAGCTTACTGTACTTTGTGCGTCCTATACTTAACAGGGGGAGCGCAATTTCCTTTTCACGCAGAAACACACAGCAAAAGTTTCATTTTCTCACCGATCAGTCGCACCCCCCACCCAGGACCGGCCTCTAATTTCAGGCATCCTTTCCAGCTGTCTCCACTTCTCTCTAATTACTCTTACTAATCCCAGGCATCTGGTCTCTCCCATGCAAGCTCTGCAGTGGTTTTCTGGCCACCAGCTCCCCCTCCCCCTGCTGGAATTCGAACTGCAAGGTCCACATACTGCTGCACAATGCGCTCCCTGTCTCTTTTACTCTTTTACTCTGCATTCATCCTAAAATGGAACTCCTGCCTCTGTACCACCAACCCCTCCACTATTTTCATCTCTCCCTCTAGCATAAGACATTCCCATACGGGGAAGTCTGCCACCCAACTCATTAATACACATCACTACCCCAACCAGTCCATCACTCTCACATTACAGTCCTCTCCTCTTGTTTCCACCCCAACCCTTCTAGATTGTGAGTTCCCATGGGAATAGGGCCCTCGTTTCCTCATGTATCAGTTTATCAAATGTTGTTCAATGTATTGTAACCCTGTCTGTATCATACCCATTGTTCAGTGCTGCGGAATATGATGGCGCTTTATAAATAAAGTATAATAATAATAATCAGTAATTAGCAAGGTATTAAGTGCTAGCTCTAATTACCACGGTGATGCGCAAGCCAAAATTTTAGCTACACCTAAAAGCTGCTCCCCAATAAAGTTGATACTTTCCTTTTATCACAGTGAGGAACGTGGACCGATCCGCCACTTCCCAAGAGCAGAGTGAGACTGGGAACAAATATTTCCCAGTTTCCCTCTGCGATCACTCCCCAGTGCTTCGCCATCTCGCTAGAGTGAGAACGTGCAGGGCTCGCGGCCTGAAACCGTAAGCCTCCATGGAGTCCTATGGACTCCAGGAGGTGATAATCGCACAGGGGTGTGGAAGCGCTACTATGAGAATCCCAGCAGTTTGCACTGCGTTCTAGGGCAAGGTGCTGAGGCAGGGGCGGATCCAGAGTCACCGGTTTCAGGGGGGGCATTCTACCAGTTTTGGCCAAGAACTGGTGTTGGGTTCGCAGTGACAGGTGGATATATTTGCCCCAGCTCACATGGATATATTTGCCCCAGCTCACATGGATATATATATTTGCCCCCAGCACACATGGATATATATATTGCCCCAGCTCACATGGGTATATATATTGCCCACAGCTCACATGGATATATATATTACCCCCAGATCACAAGGATATATTTGCCCCCAGCTCACATGGATATATATATATATTGCCCCCAGATCACATGGATATATTTGCCCCAGCTCACATGGATATATATATTGCCCCCAGCTCAAATGGATATATTTGCCCCAGCTCACAAGGATATATATATATATATTGCCCCCAGCTCACATGGGTATATTTGCCGCAGCTCACATGAATATCTTTGCCCCCAGCACACATGGATATATTTGCCCCAGCTCACATGGATCTATTTCCGCCCAGGTCTCCCCACCTCTGCTGCCAGACCTCTCCACAGCCTCTCCGAGTACCCGCCGGTCGTTCTACTCCCTACGAGCGGCCACTGGCATGCAGCTTGGCCACTCGCCGGGAACCACCTTACCAGCGCAGCCGTGTTCTCGCGAGATCGTGGAGTTCGCGTGAAATCCGCAATCTCGTGCGCTGGTCAGGTGGTACCCATCCAAGATGAGCGGAAAGCTGCATGTTGGCGGCCACTCGTAGGGAGAAAAGCGGCCGTTGGCTGCGATTTTCTCGGGGGGGGGGGAAATTACCCTGTTGCCCCCCTGGATCTGCCCCTGTGCTGAGATGGTGCCGTGTTAAGATGGGGACGCTACGGGGAAACCTGCAGGCCCTGTTATTATCCTGATTTTAGCGCGAACAACAGATTGGGGCCCGTAGTATGCAGAACTTTATATTTTGAACCAAATACAAATGTGAAATAAATCAAATATGCTCATTAGCCCGATGCCTCAAGCTCGCTGCCTTGGTATCACTTTTGCTTCTGACCTAACTTTTCTCCCCACGGCCAGAAAGTGACCAAATCCTATTACTATCATCTCAAAAACATTGCCCGCATCCACCGCTTTCTGACGCAAGATACCATGAAGGTGCTGGTTCATGCACTTATTATATCACGACTTGATTACTCTCCTTATTGGCCTCAACTCCCGTATTGCCTTTTTGCAATCCATAATGAATGCAGCTGCCAGGCTTATTTTTCTCACCAGACGCACCTTGCGTACCTCCCCCCTCTGCCCGTCCCTCCATATGCTTCCTGTACACTTCCTGACACAGTTTTAAAAAACTGATGCTCACGTTCAGATCGCTCAATAACTTGACCCCTTCTTACATGTCTTCTTTACTCCACAAGAATGACCTGTCTAGAGACAACTCCAGTCAGCGGGCAACCTCCACCTGTCCTCTGTCTACACCCGCACTGCCAACTCTCGCCTCCAAGACTTCTCAAGGGCAGCTCCAGCCCTGTTAAATAACTTGCTTCGCCCTATCAAACTCTCCCCTGAACTTCAGTCCTTAAAGAAATCCCTCAAAACCCATCTCTTCATATTAACGTACCACATCACTGATGCAACTCCTCCTTCTGCTCACCTACTCACACGTCATGATTGAGGCCACGACCATGGCCATGACCCCACCATTCCCAAACCACTGGTACTAAAGATCCTGATAACCAATAAAACTCCTTTTGTATTCCTCCACCCCAATCCATCTAGATCGTAAATTACTATGAGCAGGGCTTCCTACACCTCTTGTCTCCATCTTATCCTTGTTTATTTGTGTCTCGTTCCCTTCGGTTATTGTAAACAGCTGCAGAAACTGTTGACACTATGTAAATGATGATAATACGAATGATAACTATTCCTTCTAGCTGTCAGTAGAGGGAGACAGAGCACTAAGAATAAGCTAACGTATTGTTTTATTCATTTTTTTTATGCAGTCTACTGGGGTTCAAACAACAGCCAAACGAGTTATGGACATGAATTTTATTGACCTGAATAAATTAGGTTCCTTAAATCAGCTGTTTAAGTTAACGCACCCACCAATAAAATTCAATGTAAACACACTAAACTCTTTGTCCTTGAGTTTAATACAAGGAGATTTGATTACTGGTATTTCTAATAATAAGTATCAATCATCCATTGAAAGCTGTGAGCCTAATGACTGATCCTGATCTCTGCGTCATAATAAGCAGTAAACAAAACAGTGTGTGTAAACAAAACAAGAGGCGTTACAGCACATTAAGCAGCGGTGAGTGTGTACTCAGAGGGCAAAGCATAATGAGGAGATAAGGGGGGAAGCATCAATTTAAATAAGCATTGACAATAAAATAAGGGGATACTGCGGGAAGCCGAGTGCGTGTGCACTTTGTGATTAGTGCAATCAGTGCTTGTAACAGTGTTTGTCATAGCTAGTTGCACAGGTGTTGACATTTAGATTTTTAGCCCTGTACATGTATTGTAATATATAGTGTACATACACACATACACACAAGTATTTAAGAATAACATTTCGTTTTTTTTTTTCTGTTTTTCCATTTGTGGAGGGGTTTCTTGACTGATCGTGAAGTGGACGGTGCCATTCCAAAATCTGGCAATACTGAGCCGATGCCATATAGGCTCTAGAGGATGTGAGTGTCCACTCATATATATATTTTTTAGAAAGTATTTTACCAGGAAGGATACATTGAGATTTCTCTCATTTTCAAATATGTGGTGGCAAATATGTACCGTTAAGTGTTTTGCCCAAGGAGCACTGAGGAGGTGCTCTTGCCGGGATTTGAACCTGTGTCTCCGCAGTCTCTCTCCACAGTTATAGAGCAGTGATGTTACCTCTACTCCACCGAGCCGGTACTGATATATTATTATTTTATATATATATTTTTTTAGAAGGTATTTTACCAGGAAGGCTACATATGTCATGGGTGTGATAGGCAAGTATTGGTAGGTGTCTTGCCCAAGTACACTTACTGATATACACTATATTGCCAAGGTATTCGCTCACCCATCCAAATAATTAGAATCAGGTGTTCCAATCACTTCCATGGCCGCAGGTGTATAAAATCATGCACCTAGGCATGTTTTTATAAACATTTGTGAAAGAATGGGTCGCTCTCAGCTCAGTGAATTCCAGCGTGGAACTGTGATAGGATGCCACCTGTGCAACAAATCCAGTCGTGAAATCTCTTCACTCTTAAATATTCCACAGTCAACTGTCAGCTGTATTATAAGAACGTGGAAGTGTTTGGGAGCGACAGCAACTCAGCCACGAAGTGGTAGGCCACGTAAACTGACAGAGCGGGGTTAGCGGATGCTGAGGTGCATAGTGCGAAGAGGTCGCCAACTTTCTGCAGAGTCAATCACTACAGATCTCCAAACTTCATGTGGCCTTCAGATTAGCTCAAGAACAATGCGTAGAGAGCTTCATGGAATGGGTTTCCATGGCCGAGCGGCTGCATCCAAGCCATACTTCACCAAGTGCAATGCAAAGCGTTGGATGCAGTAGTGTAAAGCACGCCGCCACTGGACTCTAGAGCAGTGGAGATGCATTCTCTGGAGTGACGAATCGCGCTTCTCCATCTGGCAATCTGATGGACGAGTCTGGGTTTGGCAGTTGCCAGGAGAACGGTACTTGTCTGACTGCATTGTGCCAAGTGTAAAGTTTGGTGGAGGGGGATTATGGTGTGGGGTTGTTTTTCAGGAGCTGGGCTTGGCCCCTTAGTTCCAGTGAAAGGAACTCTGAATGCTTTAGCATACCAAGACATTTTGGACAATTCCATGATCCCAACTTTGTGGGAACAGTTTGGAGCTGGCCCCTTTCTCTTCCAATATGACTGTGCACCAGTGCACAAAGCAAGGTCCATAAAGACATGGATGACAGAGTCTGGTGTGGATGAACTTGACTGGCCTGCACAGAGTCCTGACCTCAACCTGATAGAACACCTTTGGGATGAATTAGAGCAGAGACTGAAAGCCAGGCCTTCTCGTCCAACATCAGTGTGTGACCTCACAAATGCGCTTCTGGAAGAATGGTCAAAAATTCCCATAAACACACTCCTAAACCTTGTGGACAGCCTTGCCAGAAGAGTTGAAGCTGCTATAGCTGCAAAGGGTGGACCAACATCATATTGAACCCCATGGATCAGGAATGGGAGGTCACTTAAGTTCATATGCGAGTCAAGGCAGGTGAGCGAATACGTTTGGCAATATAGTGTATATATATATATATATATATATATATATCATTACTTGTCAAATATTGACTGTATTGCACTATTATTGTTTTTTTCTGTCTCCCTTTTTTTCTCTGGAGAGTTTCTGTATACAAGACTAACCAGGAATATAAGTATTCATTTATTTGTGTTAGGACATGTTTGATTTTCTCATCATAATGATTATTTTTTATTGCGTTTGAGGGAATTGTTATTTTTAAGAATAACATTGTCCGCTGTAAGAATCAGTGATACAAATTATCACCGATTGGCTGTACTAGTCTAGGGCAGGAATATTTAGGAGCTGCTCGCAGATACTGGCAGTGGCGTCACCGGTAGGGATGAGCCGAACACCCCCCGAGTTCTGTTCAGACACGAACCCCGAACTTTCCAAATGTTCGTATCCGAACCCGAACTCAATACAAGTCAATGGGGCTGAAAATTCGGTTTTTAGAGTGCCCTCCAAGAGGGCATATATGCTAGATAGTTGCCATAAAAGGTGTATGGGGGTCCGGGTAGTGCCCTGGGGGACAGGAAACAAGGACAAAAAGTTAAAAAAAAAACATTTTTAAAGGGACAGTGAGTTTTCCATGAAATAAGGGTTAAAAATAAAAACGAAAAATTCCTTCAAATGTCATGCCTAGGAGGTCCCCATAACCTGCCCGTGAAGTGGCGGATTTCTAGGATGTATAGAAATATGTAAAAACCAAAAAATTACATTTCAAATGACGGTAAATGCTTTTCCTTTAATCTATCCATAAACAACTGCTTGGGGCAGCAGTCTGTATGAAAAGAGGAGACATTTTCGGACACGCAGAAAAAGTTTACTGATTTTTTGGCGGTGAAAAGCAGGAGAATGACTGGAGAATGGAAAATTCTAGACCAAATAGCCGATTTGGAAAGTGAGATAAATGGGAGAATTTTTCTGGTTTGGCTATTTTGACCTAGAATTTTCTCTTCAGTCATTCTCCTGAGTTTCACTTTTCTCTGAATAACCCTGTCAGGGTTATTCAGAGAGCGGTGAAGAGCAGGAGAATGACTGGAGAATGGAAAATTCTAGGTCAAAATAGCCAAACCAGAAAAATTCTCCCATTTAGGCTAGGGTCAGACTAGCGAATTTTTAACGTGCGTTTAGGCGCACTTAATCACGGCCGCACTAGCAGCAAATGACGGGCAATGACGGCCAATATACGAAGTACGGTCACACGAAAGTCCGGCTGCACAACGCAAGTGGAAAATTAACGCATTTTTTCGAGAACGCAGAACCGCTAGTACGGACGTACAAAGTGCGCTGCGTCCACTAGCGGCGTGTGTGCGTGATTTGGAGACGTCAGACCCTGCTCATGTCCGGCCAACATAACGTCCAGACACCCAAAGTTTCCTGGTTTGGATCCGTAAAAAATCCCGCACAAAAATGCGCATCGTATGACCGTTTTCGCGCATTCCGTGAAAAAATATGGCAATGCGTTCGGACGCACTTTTTGACGGTCGCTGCGAAAAATGCATTAGTCTGACCCTAGCCTTATCTCACTTTCCAAATTGGCTATTTGGTCCAGATTGTTCTCTTTTCCTGCCATTCTCCTGGTTTTCACCTTTCTCTGAACAACCCTGAGAGAAAGGTGAAAGCCAGGAGAACTGGCAGGAGAAGAGAACAATCTAAACCAAATAGCCGATTTGGAAAGTGAGTTAAATGGGAGAATTTTTCTGGTTTGGCTATTTTGACCTAGAATTTTCACTTCTCCAGTTACATAGTTACATAGGCTGAAAAAAGACATGCGTCCATCGGGTTCAGCCTCTCCCACATAACCTACTGCTGTTGATCCAAAAGAAGGCAAAAAACCCAGTCTGTTATTCTCCTGCTTTTCAGCGCTCTCTGAATAACCCTGTGAATGTTTAATCCCGAGGTGAAAAATAACATTGCTTTAGATGTTAAAAGCGGGCAATGAGGAAATTTTGTATTTTTTTCAAACACCAGTTAAAAGCAGCATATTAGGAAGTTTTAGGAGGGAAATTAATTCTCAAATCTCAGTCAGAAGCAGACATTCCCCCACCCCCTCAGTACCTCAGTATAGTGTACAATGTATCAAATTGATTAGACCAGACTAAAAACACCTGGTGTTATGCCCGTTTGTGAACAGAGGTCATTTAGAGTTGAGAATCTTTCCTCGTACACATTAGTTTTTAATTCAATATCTAATAAACCATTGCTTATAATATTCTGCAGTAAAGAGTCTCTTTATTTCTAGATTTTTTAGTATTTTTTTAAGCATTTTCTATACTTTTTTCAAAATTTCTTTTTTTTCCGAACTCGATCCGAACACACCCAAAAAGTTCGAAATTCGCGAACTTTCGAACAACCAAAGTTCGGGCCGAACTCCGAACCGTCCGAACTGAACAGCTCATCCCTAGTAACCGGCTGCCAATTGTATCAGATCCTGAAGTCCACGTGGCCATGGAGTGAAGTGTGCCTCTCCTCTTAGATTTTGTGTATTTAACTTGTATTTATATTTGTTCTTCTGTCTCACCCATTGTACAGCGCTAAGGAACTTGTTAGTGCTTTATTTTTTTCAATATAAAGGTTTTTATTAGGTACCAGTGGGTAGCATAACATAATAACATATAAATGGCAATACGGGTCACGCAGAACCAGCCAGCAAAGAAGAACATAGAAATGAAGGTGAATACCAATCACTTGTTACCACTTTATAATTTCTTGTAACTGTAACTGTGTGACGCTGCACAAGTTCATGTATGTGGGGTCACGCATGGACTGGAGAAGGACACTGGGAACCATTTCTGCTCTAAAATTTAAGTGATTTTGCAAAAGTAAAATCACTGAACACCAGGACCTAAAAGCATGTATTGTTTGCAATATACCATCTCAAGCTGGGAACTGCGAGCTACCATGAAATACCTCACTGTTCTCATGTTCATCTGTTATTAATGGCTAATATACAAAGTACAGGAGCTGCGAATGTACAGAATGTAGCGGTAAATCCTAAGACGCAAATAAAACTTAGGGCAATATCAAAATAGCTATGAAACCAAATTGGGGTATCTATAATATAACATCGAGAGCGTGCAGGCCCACGGAGTGATCGTGGAGGGAGACTGGGAACTATTTGTCCCCAGTCTCACTCTGCTCCCGGTGGCCAGAAGCAGTGGATCGGGCGACTGTTCGCACTACGGGATGAGAGGTGAGGATCTGAGTTTTGGTGGGTTTCAGCTGGTGCTTTGTACACCCAAGTAAATATTATGCTTGAGATAATAACTGAATCACCGAAAATAGTGAAAAAGTATATTGATTAAAGAGAATCGAAAGTCACTGCACGTTCGGTGACTTTTCCTTCTCTTCAATTCGGTTCGATTTGGCGATCCCATTTTGGCGACCCTGCGGTGTATTCAGCAAGCACCACAGGGCCGTCGAAATTGCAGGGAAAAGCCGCCGCAAACCTGGTGAAAACTGACAGAAAAACCCGGCGAATGCCGCCGAAAGTCGCAAAAACATCTGGATTAACTCGCCGAAAATGCACGAAAAACCCGAGCAGCAGCCGATCACACGCAGCGAAGTCACTGGAAAAAGCTGATACCGCAGACGAATGCAGTGAATAAATTAGAAAAACTGTACGCTTGAATGTTTGAAAAGTGAAACGCTGTTTGCAAAAAAACTAATGAGCGAAAATGTCTGAAATTTAAAAATAAGATCCAATGAATGATAATAAAAAGGACTGTTACAGAAAAAATAAGTAAAGTTAAAAAAATAATCTGAATTTTTTTTAAAACAAATTAATTCCAGAAAAATGCTTAAAATATCCTAAAAAAAATCGAAAAATAATGAGACTTTTTACTGCAAAATATTATAATCTACGGTTTATTAGATATTGAATTAAAACGGGAATATTTTTAACATTGAAGCCTATGGGATTCGCCTGAATAAACCTGCCGAATTAAACCATCGAATGGCAGGGCATTTCGGCAACTTTTCACTGCTGGGTTTTGTTCTCTGAATAGCCGAAGCATTGCTTCTATATTGGGATTTCTCTGCCCTCGAACAGGCACCGAACAGGTACTGGCGAATTGAAGATTTGGCGAATTGCCTGCTCTCTGGATAGCCGAATGGCCAGGAAAGGTAACCGTACGCTGAATTTTGACGTTCTGTTACCTTTCTCCAGCAATTTGGATCTCTTTGAATAACCCTGTACGTGTCAAAATCCACTAGAATGTATTGCTGGTCTTGAGGGTTTTGCAATAATTTCAACACGGCAGACATTTCAGTGATTTTTGAGTGGCCTCTTTCAGTGCCGTGCTTTGTGTTTGTACTTGGATACAGACCACAGGAATGTATGCTTAGTGCAATAGCTAACTGCTAATAAATAAAAGGAAAATGTTGGAAAATTCGTAACATTTCACAAGCATGTATCCAGGAGTAAAGTCCAAAAAAAAAATAATATGGGAACTCGCAGTGATTTCTGTCCCCAAATTAGCAATGATCATCTGGCACTTAACACACTCAAATCTGAGATATATATATATCTGTATATATGTGAATTTTAGTGAAAATTTTAATCATACATTTATTTTGACTTAACAGGAAACATATAAGAGGTTATATAGAAAGCACTGAAATTTCACCCAAATTTCGGTGCTTTCTCGTTCGGTGCATTTCAGCAAATCCATTTTGCCGACCTTGCAGTGAATTCAATATTCACCGCTGGGTCACCAAAGTGTGCTGAATGTAGAGCCACCGAACACCGCCAAACTGACTGCCGTACAACTGCCGAACTGCAACAAAAAAAAACAACGGAACTTTGCTATTCTTCTAATAGGTGTTGAAACAAATATAAATGCCTTAACCCTTTCACTGCTGAGGACGTGTGGGGAACGCCCTCATTGACTCCAAAGGAAAGGTATGGGTGGAGATAAGGGTTCCTTTGAACCCCAATATCTCCAGACTTTTTTCAGCTAGCAGGGTCATATTTGGTATCCAATAGGAAGAAGGTAGAGGGTAATCCTACAACGAATTAAAATCACTTAGAGGTGCATGTTAAATGAACAAATAGTATTTGAATCAATTCACGCACATCAAAAAACAAGATCGTTATCACCGTTCCATGGATGCCTAGGACCTGGGGTATGATTTCCTCCACAGCCGGTGCACTTCAGGAACAATCAGCCAAGACCAAAGTTTCTCCAGTCAAAGGATTTTATTAAAAAAATAAAGATAAGACTGCTCACGCTCGACGCGTTTCGTCAAAAGACTTCATCAGGAGCAATATGTGCAGTCATAAGTACATGGTTAAAAAATAAAAGTGTATATCACTGATGCACCTCTAAGTGATTTTAATTCGTTGTAGGATTACCCTCTACCTTCTTCTTATTGTATACTACTTACGGGTTACCGGGAGCCCGCAGAGGGAAGATCCTATCTTCATTAATAAGTTAAGTGATTCAGTGTGTGTTTTTTTCTTTTCATATTTGGTATCATTAGAAAGGCCAGAGCATGGCCTTTCCAATGATACCAAACATGACCATGTTTAAAGTAAAGAAAAAATTGAGAATCAAAAATTTTGTCAAAAATAAAAACCAACCCAAAAAAGTGTTCCAAAAAACGGTGGAATAAAAAAACAAAAAAACATAATATTTTTTTACATTGAATCCTATGGGATTCGCCTGCTTAAACCTGTTGAACTGAACCACCGAAAATCAGGGCATTTCACTGACATATCGGTGCAGATCTGCTTTCGCTGAATAAATTAACCATTACTTCTCTATGGGACAATTTCGCTGCCGCCGATTATCGCCAATCGGCAGCGAACTGCACCATATTTCACTGTTAGTTCGCCAGTATTTGGTGTATTGACAGTTTAGTGAATAGACAAACTGCCAAGAAATTGCACTGTATGGCTATATTCACCGTTTGGTGCCATTCGGTGGCAAGTTCGGTGCTGTCTGATTAACCCCTCTAGTTGAAAAGCTGAATACAAGCTTTATAGTATAGGGAACCAATAGGGAACCCGTTCCCTCTGCAAAAATAGTGCAGGAACTGTGTTCCCACACATTTTCCCTCAAATTGACCCCTATATGTAACCCCAAATAAAAGTTAATTTTATCTCTCCTTTCTTGCGTGGCTTCCTGTATCTTTGCAAATAATGGATAATTTTACCGTTTCCCAATTTGAAATTTTGACATTTTTAAAATAACCTCTGCTCCCAGCATTTATCACAATGTGCGCAGTGATATTAAATGTGCTTCCTTCATTTTATTTCTCATTTTATCCGATATCATATTTTGTCATAAAATAAAGCATTTGTCTGTTTCCAAATACAATTCCCCGGAGAGGTCATTTTTAGTAACATGTTTTTACGTTAATTCCTTTAGTACCCCACCCCCGGGGGGGAGTTTCAAAATGAATAAATAATAAATACACTCAAATAAAATACAGGTATGAATGTTTCTATTTAATTTACATCACAAATATAATAAACATAATATACTACTGTAAAAACAATGAAAAATATCGCTTTATATAAAGCTAAATGCCCTCGGTGCTGTCTAAGAAGGTCCATGAGTGACAGACAGACGGAATGGCTTCATATATACATTATGAACATCACACGATATACAAAAAGCTTTTTGGCCAGGGAGGTATAAATGCAGCAATTGTGTCTTTTCGGTGCAGGAGACCTATGGTGCGTGTCTAAACATAATAATAATTTCTACAATTTTAACACATATTTGAAAGAAAAATAACCTCTATGAACAGATATTGTTTATTCGGTAATAAGTTGGTGCTTCACCATGCTAGATGACATGTTCATGACAGAATGTTAAAAATAATACATTATTAATAATTATTTAACGAAAGGTCTGTATTTAAGGTATATACGCCTAGTCTGTATATATAGGCTGAGGTTCCATGGTGCAGAGGACGGCATGAAACACAGCTTGCTCTGGGCAGGAGCAAACAAATAGTTCTCAGTCTTCTTCCATGGATCCTGTGTGTCCCTGCTCAAGTGAGCTAGCGCAGAGACATGTTGGGCTCCAGGGAGTCCTATGGACTCCAAGACCTGATAGCCACAGTGGTGTCAATGAACAGCTAAAAAAGATTCTGGCACAGCTGCTCGGCCACAATAGGGCTGATAATGGCAAGCTGCAAATGGGAAATGGCTCACGCAGCTTTGTCTTGTTTGTGGGTCACCATTGCCAGTTAGTTGTGTACAGACCCTATAATGGCTTTGGTAAGGTTACAACAGATCCGGTTAGGGTTACACCAGGACTGGAATACAACAATTGTAATACATAATGCACTTTTTAACAAGTGTGTTACCAGTCCAAAGCTGTAGGGATCATCACCATGGTGTTTCTGAGGCCAACATCATACAAGTGGAATTAGATCAGAGATGCAGCAGCATTTCAGGTGAAATAGAAGCTAAGGGAGTAATAAAACCCAAGTGCAAGTGACTTTTACAGGAAACACAGCTAGCACGAGCAAAATTACTGTGGTGATTGCATGATAAAATGCAGAGATTTATCTCACCAGCAATATCCCACCTCCTGGTCAACTCTCCTGCCTCGCTAGCCTCATTAGATAGGTTGGCTTTAAACCCATTGAGGCAATGGCCACATGATTGCTGTTTCTGTGGTTTAACTCAAGTGATGGATGGGAAAGGTCCTCTGCTCCAGAGCTGGAAGTCTGAACATCATTTAGTGAAAACCTTCGGGTAGACCTTTATAGGAAAGGTAAAAAAACAACAATTTGCCCAAACTGAGACCATGTTGAATTCAATCTCTACCAGCTTTATTTTTTCATAGGGCGTGCCATTCATCTGACTTTCAATCTCAATTAACCTCAAACATATTCATTGGGTTTATCTCAATATAGGTAATGGGGAGACCATTGCTAACCTTTACCCGGCTGCTGTAATGCCTTGATAACATGGCGCCCGGCCAGAAATTTCATCAAGTAATACAACAACACAACATAATGTGATTCACAGTCATTTTACAATTCGTTGTTTGGAGTACAATGAGATGTAATTACTCGGCCGCACAACCGTCCTGCCTCAGGTACATCATTAGTGTTGCCAGGGCAGCCAATAAAGCATGTAAAATATAGATTTGTTTCCTTGGTTCCCAAAACGAGCTCATCGTATCGCTTTCACACACATATCATAAACATAGCACGGCCTTATGGCACTAGATTCACAGATGGGAATCTGAGGACCTTTCTCAACACCTTTCCCTGTAACCTGAAGAATCCTTAATTATTCCTTGTCTCACGGCCTCATTTGAGACTTTCATTAAAGTCTGTATTCCCTGCTACGCTATTTGTTTCCTTCATTCGTCTCATCATTACCTTACTCTCGCTTCCCGTGCCTCAACTTCCCCTGTCTCGCCCTTTCCCCTATTCCATACCCCTTTCCACCCAGCTGGACTTCACATTTGCTCTAGTAACCCCATTTTTTACCTTTTCTTCATTTCTCCTTCCTATGTCCCTCCCCTAACCGTCACTTCTTTCCTTCCCCTCGCTCCTCCTTACTGATTCCCCATATAACAACTCCTGTAGCTATTATGAAGACCTGCCCACTATCTGCTTTTACCACATGGTTTTATTCTAAGCTTTAACATGTATCCTGATTGTAATTGTGATTTTCTGTACTTATTGTAGATTGTAGAAGCCTTTCAGGCCCATGAAATGAAAAATAAAAAACATTTTTTTCAATTTAAATCTATAAAGACATAAAACACAGTAATGTAATTTGGAAAACCGGTGGTTTCGAGTTGAAAATGTGGTTACCACTGGCCTGAAAGGGATAAGAGTGTCTGAAAGCTTGAAGTAAAATAAATGTGATATTCACAGCCTTCAGGTAGGTGTAGAGTTTGTACAGACAGGTAATTGAAACACACATGCTGCTAAATACCCTGTGCTCATTTCAAAATGGCCGCCCTGTCATTCCCCTGATCCTAATGTCATGTTCTTTTCCGAAGTGTTATTTTTTTATTTTTCTCACAAAAAGTCATTATTGTCATTATTGAGGTAAAATGAAGAATGGGTCAGGAGACATGAACTGCTTAACAATGTTGGACTTTCTAGACATGAGTGTTCATAGATTTAATTTCCGCGTGCTCATGTTTGTGATTGAATATAACGGATGCATGTTGAGAGCATGTGACTTGTTTTGTCGTATAGTGTTATACTTTATCTGTGTGGTTGCTTGTAAAGCGCACCAAGTAGTTGGTTTAGGTTTTTGGTATTGTCATAAAAAATGGTTAGTCAGTGCTGGTCTTTTTAGGCACCTTAATAATTAATCACCTGATTGATTAATGTACCCAGGCATCAGTATCATTGACCATGTCTCCAGTCAATGATGTCAATATTTCTGCTAATAAATAACTTATGCTAAATAACTTTTTAATTAATTAAATTTCCTACCCAATTTTTTTTTTCAAGACAGGGTCATTTTTTTGGATCTTGGTTGTGGCCGAAACCGTTTGAATGAATCGACCAATATTTCCAAAGAAACTCACCAATAGGTGTTGTTTTTTTTTTCTTTCAACAAAGCTGCTACTATATTTATATCGAGCCAAAAGATAAAAATAAGCGCTACGGTATTTGTTGGCGCTGTGTGAATGCTTGTAATTATAAAATATTCACTACTTGAAAATACAGCAAAAAAGTCATAAAAAAGGAAGGTGTTTTACTTTATTTTATTGACTGATAAAGTTGTTGTTATTATTGTACATCCCATCTTCCTGGCGTTGAATGATGTTCTGAATACTCCATGTTACAGGGTTTAGTACCCTTCCTAGGGAAAACACAATAACCTTTCCATAGCTTTTTCCTTTTTTCATACTCTCAATTAAATGACAATACCGTTAACCTAAACCAAATACTTATTAGCGTTTCAGGCAGCCATGCCGGTACGATACAACTCGAAACAACTAAATATGTCACTCTTTCAAAATGTATTAAAGTTATTCCACCTGCAGAGGGCAGTAGTGAGTTAATAAAGTCTAGCTGCTGAACTGGATTGGTCTGATTAACCCTTTAATGATCATAGGGTACAACAAACTCCTTTATATTTTAAAACGTATGACATGGTTTGGTTCATTTTGGGATTAAACGGAGCAAATCTCATGGTTATTTTTATTCTTTTCCCTTTTCCTCTACATATCTTTGTATTGCGCTGCATCTCCAGAAACCCCCCCCCCTCTCCCTCCACTCTTCTTCTCACTATGGAAAATTTCCTTATTGTTTGCTTGAACTGCAAAAGAAAATAATTTTAAAAAAATTGTGCTTAAAATAAATTTTTCATGCACACATACAAAATTCACCATCTCCAGATAATATTCAAAATCGTCATTTTGTTCTCTTTAAATGATGGTGTTGTCTCAATGGCATATATAGAGATCGTAATTAAAAAAATTCTCCCAAAGGATGTCACCAGCAGCCTATTGGAAATACGTATTCCCGACCCAAAAGCTGTCTGTAGCCGTGAGCACTGAGCAATGTGAAGTGTGAGAAGGTGTTAGGTTGGAGTCACAGCACTCATATATTGTAGCAGAAAAAAGCTACAGCAAGAAAATCTAAGAGATATAATAGCATGAAGACCACCAAACCGATTGCTTTGTGTCAGTTTATACATAACCAATATTTTGTGAGTATATGTTAGCATAACGTTGGCCTAATACAAAACCAGCCATGAACCCCAACATGCCATCTTTACTTTTCAACCTATATCCAAAATAAAAAAACACATGTTACATACTCCAATCTTAGAAAATGATGCTCTAGACACACTTAACCCCTTCACTCGCATCGTCAAGTACAGTATATTCAATGTTCAAAGACTCCTGCGGGAGTCCAACATTGAGTAAACTCAATCTGGTCTTTTTCTGGAGCAATGCAAGCAAATTTTGATTAAATGAATTCTTTGGCAGATTCGTTCCAGAATGCGCCCCAAAGTTTTCAGCACCACGGACATGCCATCCAAGGTGCTGAAGCTGTTTGAATAGTTGGAAATCGGTTTTTATTTTACAGAAATACATAGCCTAGATCAGGGGTGGGCAATTACAGCCCCCCAAATGTTTTGAAACTACATTTCCCTTGAGGCTCTACAAACCTAATGAGCAGCCGAGCATCACAGGAAATGTAGTTTCAAAACATCTGGAGGGCCGTAATTGCCCACCCCTGGCCTAGATGTATTATTATACATGTAGTAGCACTTTTTGGCCAGCAGGGGGAGCCCTCTACCTGTCAAATAAACTTACTGTCTATAAATGTGAACTGTAAAACCCTTACTGCAAGAACCACTGGAAAGGTTCCTTAATGATTGGAATTCCACAATATGTGCTGCCTTCAGCCCACGCCATTATTAGTTTTAAGGGGGGCGCGAAATGAACGAGAATAGCAGATCAGGGCGCATAATCACTGAAGGAGCCCTGGATCATTGATCACAACGTGTGGTTTTATGTCCATGACTCAGTTTATCTGCTACGTTACAAAGATGCCACAGAACGGTGATGGTGAACCTTGGCACCTCAGATGTTTCTGACCGACATGCCCCATGATGCTCAGCCACCCTTATGTGTGAAGCATCATGGGACATGAAGTACTGAAAAATCGGGGATGCTAAGACTTGCCATCACTGGCATAGAATGTAGTAAAAGACTAGCTATGTATAAGGATCCCAGTTACCATACAGAATACTTCACGCAGAATTTTGAAACAAAATAGAGAAACCACCTTGTTTTGTTCAACAGGGCGGCATCATAACGGTAATGAAAACTTTCCAATGGAACCTATTGCCAGCTCCAACATAAAAGAACGCAAGCATACTTTTCTCCTTCACAGGTTCTATCATTAGGATTTCTAGACTTTGACACATTCGCATGACTATTGCTCAGACACTTGTTGACCGTAACGAAAGATCTGTTGACTTCTCTCGGTAGAATTTATAAATTATTGCACAACGTATATCTCTCGGGCAGCGACGGCACAAAATACTCTGCCCCGGGATTACACTTTAGATGGACACATCGAATTTCACTTTCCAAGAAGCCAAGGACAAAGACGAAGCAGGTCAGTTGTTAGATAGGCTATTGTGTCTTTGAGGTGCAAATACATAAATATGATTTATATTAAGCAGCAAAACTCGTATTTGGCGAAAGGCACGCGGCTTTTTGGCACTTGCGACAAGTTCAAAATAAATTGCAAACGTTTGTAAAGTGTCGGAGCTGGTTACAGCTTGTCCTGGAGTCAAGAGATAATTACATCCATCCGTCAAGTCTTATAAAATGCTCAGAAAAATTAGGGGCCAGTGAAAACAATTCCATTGCCATGTCTTCTGGGTATTTCAAGACGTGCATCATTGCATCTCTTGGCCACATGGTGCTTTTTCACCTCTGCCCCTCAAAGTTCATCGTCTCTATCAGACTCCTGCCGTGTGTGTCTGTCGTTTTAACCATCATCCATAAAATGGAACATAATATAAATGGTAAATAATTTAAATCGGTATTGAATATTAGTGAGGTGCATAATACAAAAGGGATTTTTTGGTACAAAATTAAAAAAAAAGGTCACTGAAAATTCACAGGTAGTTTTCATAGGTGTTTGCATTTTTCTCTCACTTAGCCAGAAAGTTTTTTCAGACATGTTTTTGGTCTTGTCCCATTGACCTTGTCACAGCCTCTGACCTGTAGTTTGCATTGTTTGGAGGGGAATTGGGGTGGCTTGACTTGTCAGGCTCCCCGAGGAACCCAGAGTTTCATGGAGGGACAAAAGTGCATCCGTTTCTCAGCAGTACATAGGTGAACAGTTTCAGGTTTACGCTAGACCGGATTCCTTCTCTTGGACATTGTATTCTTTGCTTTGCTTCACCTTCCAGCCAACGAGACTCAGTAAGCAGATTCCAAGGATTTTGAAGCCCATCTGAAGACCCAAATATCTGAAAAGGAGAGATGGTTATATAGTTATAAAAGCTGAAAAAAAATCGAGTTCAGCCTTTCACACAATCACCTACTGCTGTTGATCCAAAAGAAGACAAAAAACCCAGTCTGAAGCGCTCGCCAATATGCAACATACTAGGAAAAAATTCCTTCTTGACCCCAGAATGGCGTCAGATTTCTCCCTGGATCAAGATGCTTTTACACATATTAAATATTATGACCCTTAATATTCTGTGTCTGCAGGAAGTCATCCAGTCATTTAAAAGTTTGTACAGACTCTGACTTTTGATCCATGAATATGGCACTTTGCCCCAAATAAAATCACCAACCAGCATTTTTAGACCTTTGATTTATATTTTAGGGACAAACACTTAGAATATATACAGTATATATGTAAGTGAGTTTATCCCATGAAGGGCAGTCATTAGATTTGCAGAGTAGGACCTGCCAGAGGGTGGATTACATTGACGTTGTTGACAGGCTTAAAGCAATTCACGGCCGTTCATTGCGAACCAAATTTCCACCATTTTATTCAGCAAAGCTTAGATTTAAGAATTTTTCAACATGTGGTGAAATCTGGTAAAATGTTCCCATGCATGGAGCTGCTGTTGCTGGTTTTTGAATGTGTTGACTGGAGTGCTCTCTCCCTGGTTTTTGTTTTATATATATATATAATCTTGATAAAAGTCCTATTCAGACTGAAATGTCACCCTATTAAAATAAAGATTATATTACGATATAACTCTTTATGGCAGTTCTTCATGTGTGTGTCGCCATCTGGAATAGATTATTATCATTATTATTATTATATATTAGGTAACATTTGTTTCAGGATGTCCCCTGTTTCATTATAAGCATGACTGGCAAACTCAAACTTTTTATTGTATATTTACGGATGCTCTCGTCACCAGTTGTAATGTCCAGCGTGTATGGGCAGCTGCCTCTTGTAGGCATTCTGGCTGGCTGAGGCGCTTGTACAACCATGTCCGATTAAGGGGTACATCGGAGGTTGCCGACGGGTTTCAGCTCTCTGCGGAGAAGCCTGGGCTTCCCTCACGCAATTCCGCTCACAGTGTACGTGCAGCTCCCCCACCAGTCACAGCCATCGCAGGCATTTATATCCCAGCGGCTGAAAGAGTACAGTGCCCCGTCGTGGTTTCACTGTGGACCCCTCAGCACGTTCCATTTATATTATTGATCCCGGGATATCAACCCTTAGCTAAGTATTCCCAACCTTTTCTCTGCCTCTGACCCTATTAACCCTTGCATTATTGTGTTATTACCGTGTTCTGACCTCTGGCTTTTCCTAACTTTGCTTACATATTAACCCCTGCATTACTATGTGGCATTACCGTGTCCTGACCTCTGGCTATTCCCTACTCCAGCTGTGTATTAACCCTGATTTCCATTTGGTTTTACCATGTACCGACCTCTGGCTATCTTATCTTGCTCGTGTCTTTAACTCTACATTTCCATGTATCTATCTTTGGCTGTGTCTTTTCCCCTCTGTGTTATTTGTCTGGTTTTTGTCTTACAATCCACATTTGTCCAATCTAGTGACCGGCCTATCAGACTAGGGACCTTTCGTGTTTGGCCGAGTGTCTGCTTGCTGGACCTCCTTTATTTCTTGACACCAGTTACATTACAGATACCTGTTGCGCAGGAGATCATTGTTGTAGTATCGGCATGCTCCTCGTTTCCCAATACACGGAATGTCCCACTTGATACAGGCCGAATCAATTGCAAGTCCAAATAGAGCCGGTGCAGGTAGCCAAGCTGTAAAGGAGTCAATCCACATATATGACAACAGATCATATCATTTATCATTTGACAGTGTGTTAAAGCATATCAAAGTAACAATCGCGAAAAAATCTGTATCGGGGACAACCACCCCTTACTAACTAAGGCTAAGGTCAGACTAACACAGTATTAATGTGCGTTTAGCAACACGAAATCACGGCCGTGCTAGCAGCAAATGACGTCCAATGCCGGGGAACATACGACGAACGGCCGCACGAAAGTACGTCCGTGCAACGCAAGTGGCAAACGAACGCATTTTTTCGAGAAAGTCAAACCGCTACTACT
The DNA here is from genome assembly GCA_009667805.1 of Leptobrachium leishanense. Taxonomy (NCBI): domain Eukaryota; kingdom Metazoa; phylum Chordata; class Amphibia; order Anura; family Megophryidae; genus Leptobrachium; species Leptobrachium leishanense. The sequence continues at coordinate 87,232,926 of CM019066.1, read as the reverse complement.
GACGTACAGAGTGCGCTGCGTCCGCATAGCGGCGTGTTTGTGTGATTGGGAGACGTCAGACGCTGCACACGTCCGGCCAACATAACGTCCAGACGCAAAAGGGTTTTATTGATGATCCGTACAAAATCACGGACGAAAATGCGCATCGTATGACCGCTATCGCGTATTCTGTGAAAAAATACGTCCATTCGTTCGAACGCACTTTTTCACGGACAACGTGAAAAATGCGTTCGTCTGACCCTAGCCTTATAGTCGCACAACGACAAGCAACGTGACATCCAGAATGAGGAAGGAGGAGTGTTACAGGTCAGCTATCTCCCTGTAATCAACATTCAATATGATTTTCAGATATTTTATTACAAGGCAATACCAGGTTAACAAAAACTATCCTCCAACACTGAGGAAACACTAACAATTAAAATATAACCTTTATTAGAACGTCATAAAAACACTCATTTACCATCATTTAAAATCTCAAGGAGGTGACTATTAGTACATAGCACTGTAGTATGGTTTGAAGTGTAGTATTCTTAGGGCTAAATGCCTTCAATTCACATATATTGGCCGCTTAATATAGATACCACACTCCTAATACTAGGAGGCATGTAGTGTAATATAAACCATACAATGCCACCTTTATAGAAACCAATTGTTACCAAATAGTCACCATTGTATATGAATTGATCGATCAACTGCAATTCAGTCAATGTAGATTGTAAGGTACAAACTTTGCTGCAGCAATAATTACTGTTCAATGCAACATAGTAATTGTCTCATTATTCATTGTTAGTTTTAATAACCTACAATAACTGCAACAAACTACATCTGCCAGCACCATTAACTGAACCTCAATCACACAAAACAAGCACCACTGTTTGGCATGCCTTGCTACAACCTAGTCAGAAGTGTAGTACAATGGGAACTATAAGAGCGATGTCCCTTGGAGTCTCCTTAGGATGGGACTCCTAAGCTTGCCCTGTGTATAGTCACACCATACTTATTAGTTGCCAGGAAACACATATCATACATTGTAACACTATGCTTCCCATCTACCAGCAGCACATTGCCTCACGTAGTCACAATCCAACAGATAGCAGTTGATCAATTCAAATAATATTAATTACAGCTTTTTGTTGCGGCAATAATTTTTAGTCTATTGACCATAATAATTTGCCCAACGCGCGTTTCATGGCCTTCCACACGTCAGTTTCATCAGGAGACTCCAAGGGACATAGCTCTTATAGTTCCCATTGTACTACACTTCTGACTAGGTTGTAGCAAGGCACGCCAAACAGTGGTGTTTGTTTTGTGTGATTGAGGTTCAGTTAATGGTGCTGGCAGATGTAGTTTGTTGCCGTTATTGTAGGTTATTAAAACTAACAATGAATAATGAGACAATTACTATGTTGCATTGAACAGTAATTATTGCTGCAGCAAAGTTTGTACCTTACAATCTACATTGACTGAATTGCAGTTGATTGATCAATTCATATACAATGGTGACTATTTGGTAACAATTGGTTTCTATAAAGGTGGCATTGTATGCTTTATATTACACTACATGCCTCCTAGTATTAGGAGTGTGGTATCTATATTAAGCGTGCCAATATATGTGAATTGAAGGCATTTAGCCCTAAGAATACTACACTTCAAACCATACTACAGTGCTATGTACTAATAGTCACCTCCTTGAGATTTTAAATGATGGTAAATGAGTGTTTTTATGACGTTCTAATAAAGTTTATATTTTAATTTAGTGTTCCCTCAGTGTTTGAGGATAGTTCGTGTCAATCAAGTTTGGTGTTTAATCACTAGTCCTTACGGTAGCACGTCTATTTATCACTTGTGGGAGGATTACATCTTTCCTACACGTGGTTCAATGTACAATACCAGGATATATTTATTTTTTGTATTAATATTTTTTTTAACTAGAGAACTGGAAAATTGGAATGAGTCAGGAGCTAAAGCATCATTGGAAGTGATACTGTCCATGTGCGCTACTTAGCTGGAACAATATTGTCATGGTTGAATAACAAAGGCTCTTATCTTTTGGAATAACAGGGAGCTGCATCCCAGAAAAATAATAAAGATAGCAAGAAGAAAACAGTTTTTAGGTTGAGCTCAGATACAAGGTAGGGAAACGCTGCTTCCAGTTGGAAAGAAGAGCAACAAACAATGACAGTCTGGGATAGTGTGATAAGTGTGTTTACACAAGTGATACGTGCATTCTGGAGACGGATTCAGTGCAACCGAATAGTTCTGTGGGTTCTCACTGTCCTGCCAGAGATGCTGAACTCCACCACATGGAGAATTCCCAGGTAGAGAGACTGGATTCCAGTGACTGGGGGTTAATGTCTATTTTTGAGTAATTTCTTACACAACATGGACATTTATGGCAGAAGGGAGGGAGGATCTGGTAAAAAAAAAACAGGGAGCTATCAGTTTGGAGATAACAAGGTGTACATGGTGTACAAATGTCCCACCAGGGGTGAAGTCAAGCCATGCATGGGCCATGGCATCTCAAACAGCAATAGTTTAGGGCCTGTCGCTGAGTGGTGTTTTGAAGGAAAAAGTTGCTCACTGCTAGGGAAGTTGTATTATCTTTCTTTTCCAAATCTATATATAGAAACGTTATGGTGGATCCTGCGACTATGTATGACTCCCGTTTACTCTTGAGGCTAGGATGGATGGTACATGTAACAAAAATAAAAATAGCTGAGAAAATCCATAAGTGAGCATGTGTGCGGAAGAGCGTGGTTTGCCGAGAAGCACATTGACAGGTTTGGTCACCAGTCCACGTGTCAATAATTATTTCAGGAAGTCTTAAGGTTAAGGGGATTAATCTCTGATACAGCAGGGTCTTCTGTTTAGGAGAGCTGGCTGGTTTCAAAAGATGGACTCCAGCATTACCAGTTAAAGTCCCTATCCAGTCATCCAAGGGAGTTCCGCAGACCTTGTCTGTTCTGTTTGGTAGTATGGTTTGTAATTGTTAGACCTACTCCTGGACTTCCATTAGTAGCCAGTGGCAAGGTTTGCCAGCCTTGTAACAGTGTTCTGGTTATATAGCATACATCTGATCTCAGAATTCATCGGTGTTTTCTCCCTGAGATGTAATTCTACATTTTGGCTACCTGTTTGGATTTTGTGCTCTGAACAATTACCTAATTTCTGAAGTAAAACCACTGTCACAGTTTACTCTTACCAAATAGTCAACAATATTTTTCTGTAGCCCTGCGTGACCTCTCTCACATGAGCTCACACAGTACTTATTCAAAGTAGACAAAATATCAACAGGACAGTTTATTGAGAGCACAGCCGACAACATTGAGACTATTTTTCAAGTCAAGTAGGCTGAGTCGATACATTGTCTGACGTGCTCTCAATAAACCTGACCTGGTGATACTTTGTGAATTGAACAGGTTTACATTTGTATAAGCATTGCTGGAGATAGACAGCCCCGGGTATGTGTTGACACCCTTATTCCTTTAAAAGTTTTTTTCTTTGGGTGCTTTGCAGCTTATAATTTGTGCAAACTTCACTAGCACGCACAGTGTCACGCTTGTCTACGTGGAGGACAATGGCCTCCTGGCAATGACACCAGTGGCGGCTCCCTAACATTTACGACTCAAGCTGCTCACAGACTGACTTGGTTGTTTTAGAACTGGAAACAGTGAGCCTTTAAGTCATCACTTAGCAGTTTCCTGTTACCGACTACGTCAGAATATGGGCCCATTTGTACAACTAAACAACTTCGAGTATGGATAGCTTTTAGCCTCTTTGACTCACCTAGCAGCCTCATTAAAAGAAACTGGACTCCAATTGCAAATGATTTCTCATCTTGTGGCACCACCCTACAAATATAAAGAAATCATATGTTAGATGGTACATACCTGCGAATCAAACATAAGGGAATAAAGACACAGGCTAAATCCAGTTTACCTTAACACCATCATATAAAGCGGGTTGTGGGAAAGACAGGCAACAAGTCCAGCAAACGAGATAAGGAACATGACTGGCAGCAGGTAATGGGCACAGCTTATGAGACAGGACCCTGATATTGCTGTCCCTGCATTGGATGTAGGTGTGATACATAGACAATCCGTGAAGGTCTAAGGGAAAAAAATAAATATACAGTCTGTAATATTCTTGCCATCCTATTGTATTTTGCAATCAATAGCTTTATTAGAATACTGTGCTCTGACATGGACAAACAAAATCCAAACTAATTTAATCCTCTCGATGACCCCAGGATAATGAGTTATTCTTTATGCAAGCTATACTTGTCTTCCAGCTAATAGAGCTTTTAAACTATTGTCGATATCCAAGTAGTTAAATATGTAATCTCCATTGGTTACTGTAACTGTTACTACTCTGCTCCTTCCCCCGTCATGACTCTGAGGAGGGCTGCAGCTGGGTTTTTACAGTAAAAGTAGAAGAAGCTGTAATGCTAATCTAATTCCCTATTATCTTATCTGCTGTCTACAACTCCTTGTGCCAGTGTAAGCTCTATAAGAGACACAAATTGCCTGCTTCTTTTTTGTGGCACAGCAATGCTCATCTGTCCCAATGCAAAGTGAATGGATGACATCACAGGTCCCTTCTTTGAGCAGACAGAGCATGCCTGAAATGGCCTCAGGGGGCAGTTTTCATAAAAGTCCCAAAATCATGATATGCTCAGGTGTTTTCAAAATCCTCTTCTTTAAATCCAGGGCTGCAATTATTAAATGAACTGCTATACCATGGTTTTAACACCAATAACAATCTGTTTTTTTGTAAACAAAATTACACACATGAATATCTAAAATCTGCAGCTTCACTGGTATGATGCAGCCCCACATGTTCCAGGCTCTACTGCTACTTTTTACTGTTAAATGTCAGTGTTTTCCTACTTTTAACATAACTAGAATGTTGGTTTTTTAATACATTTTTAGTTTATAAGGTGTATTTTAAAAACCTTCGATAAAATGATTGAATGAGGGAATTGAAAATTATATTTAAGGACTGATTTTTCACCTTGCAATTTTGCAAATGTTATAAATCACCTTTGAAGTAGAGTTGTAAGCACTGCACCCCGCGTGACATGGAGACAGATACTCCACCTCATTAGACCCACAGACCGGTTGAAAGATGGAGTCTAGACAACCGCACTGCCTGATACATTCCCGAGAACTGGAAAGAAACAGATTTTTAATCAGTGGACGAGGCAAACATAGCTAGTTACTTATAGTTAGCGAACTACAATGATATCAGTTTTAGTTTGAAAAATATGTTGTTGTTGCTTTTTCTGCTGAACAGAACCCTTTTGTAAACATATATACAGTATGTTGAGGTATATTTCCATACTGTGTTAAAATGAACACTAGTTAGTCTCAATCAAAAAAAGTGCATTAAAATGCTGCGTGTGCCATTGTAGCAACATCGTAACAGCACTGCTTTCAATATATACATATAATGGAAAATTGTGTTCAGTTCATATCATAAATTGAAATAAAATGCTATGGACAATATTCCAAAGCTGTTGCTAACTTAGGCTAGGGTCAGACGAACGCAGTATTAACGTGCGTTTAGCCGCACTTAATCACGGCCGTGCTAGCAGCAAGTGACGTCCAATGCCGGGCAGCATATGAACAACGGCCGCACGAAAGTCCGGCTGCGCAACGCAAGTGGCAAACGAACGCATTTTTTTCGAGAACGTCAAACCGCTAGTACTGACGTACAGAGTGCGCTGCGTCCACATAGCGGCGTGTGTGCGTGATTAGGAGACGTCAGACGCTGCTCATGTCCGGCCAACATAACGTCCAGACACCCAAAGTTTTCTGGTTTGGATCCGTAAAAAAAATCACGCACGAAAATGCGCATCGTATGACCGCTATCGCGTATTGCGTGAAAAAATACGTCCATTTGTTCGGACGCACTTTTTCACGGTCGACGCGAAAAATGCGTTCGTCTGACCCTAGCCTTAACCAGAGCTGTTGTAAACAACCCCATGCAGGGTTATTCAGACACAGGTGAAACTCTGGAGAACTTTTGGAGAAGTGAAAATTCTAGGTCAAAATAACCAGAAAAATTCTCCCATTTATCTCACTTTCCAAATCAGCTACTTTGACCTAGAATTTTCACCTCTCCTAAGGTTCTCCAGAGTTTCACCTTTCCCTGAAAAACCCTGATAGACTAGGGGCCCTATTACAATCTTCATGCAAAAACACACGCACAACGCGTAAATTTTTGCGCAAAGCGTTAAACGTTAACGCGCATAAAACAACGCTGGAATTACAATCCTCGTGCATTTTTCATCTGTCAAAAAATAACGCGCGGAATACGGACGCGCAAAAACGCGTGCGCATTAACGTTGCGCGCAGAAATAAGTATGCGCACAGTTTTTTTCACGCAATTCAGCCAATCAGAATTAAGAACAACAATTGTCTCACGTTAAGTTTTTGCGCCTGTCAAAATCAATCTGAGTATATATGCTTTATCAATAATAAATGCACACACAACTTCTCCATTTTATTGGTTTGGTATGTGTAGAATGTGTAACTATACTTTGCTGCGGATTTTTTTTTGGGCTGGTGTATTTGGGTTCGGCCAGGTTGATAGAATTTGCCATTAACACCAGCTTTTAGGAGTTGCTAAAATTATGCGCACAAAGGCTGTGCGTTACAAACTGCGCATAGATTGTAATACCATCTGCGTACCAGCACACAAGCACATTTGCGCTCACAATGTTAAGTATAGGACGCGCGCTGTAAAGTACGCTCCCGCAGCATTCGCGCAGGTTCACCCGCGGTAGACGTATACGCGTGTTTGTTGCGCTGACATTGTAATACGACGATCTGCGCAAAGGGTTTTGCCCCTCGCATTAATGCGTTTTTGCTCCGTGCAAACGTTTGCGCGAAGAATGTAATAGGGCCCTATAATGGCTCCGGTAACTTTACAACAGCTCTGGTTAAGTTAGCACCAAGTTTGGAATATTGCCCTATGTACTATTGTCTTTATTCTTTTTTACAAAATAAAACTAAGAGACTTGTATCAGAATAATACAAAGAATTGTGGTAGACTCGTAGTGAATACTTATGACCGTGCTAAAGAACGCAAAAAATAACCAATAAAAAGTGTGCTATGTGCCAACAAAACTAATAGTCTAAATAGAGAGAAATGCATGATGGGTAATCTTTAAAACAGATAGAAATATTTGATGTACCGAGATATACTTTGGTCATTGATGCCTCCCAGCTCCTGTGTGGGACATCCCATGAAGAAAAGCGGAACACATAATAGAACTGAGAGAACCAGGACAGCCAGTGCAAAGCGAGGAATTATTTTCACAGTGAAGCCATATTTTTTCATGATGATGCCCCCTATCAGCATCCCCAGAGCAGCGGTGGGGAGATTCACAGCCCCTGCAGAAAAAAAAGCAGTGCGTATAGTGAATATTTCACACTTCACGCGACACAATGTTGCCATGAGATTTTGAAAAGTGGCAATGTTGCGTCATGACAGCTCAGGTCATATTGCGGAGAATGATTACAGAGTAGGTATATGTTGTACTTGATGTAATGATATGGGGAACAGCAAAATATTTCACACTATGTGCTCATGGGAACTTCAGCTTGGGTTGGGGGTTAAGGTTAGCATGAAACTGGGATGCTTTACATCAAGATGTTGGTCATAAATTATTGGAAAGGCACATGTCTTCTGCAAGAGACTTCAAGCACGTTCCACACAGCAAGATCAGCCACACATACCTCAGGAATCCGACACATGAAGGAAAAAAGCTTGATACACTCCCCAAATCATCTATGGCTGGTTTATTAGGACAAGCAAAAACAAGGTTTCGGCTCCGCTTAAAGATATTGTGAACTCTAGCCATTGTGAACATGTCCCATCTAACCATAAGCCACCCTAAACCCCAAAACCTTAACCCTGCTTATCAAGATCCATCTTCCTACATGTTTTTCTGCTTCTCTGTTCCCTCCATCTACACTTGATTATATACAGTGGCAAGAAAAAGTATGTGAACCCTGTGGGATTACGTGGAGTTTTGCATGAATTGGTCATAAAATATGCTCTGATCTTCATCTAAGTCACAACAATTTGAAAAACACAGTCTGCTTAAAATAATACAACACAAACATTATATGTTTTCATGTTTTTATTGAACAGAACATGGGGTACAGTACAGGGTGGAAAAAGTATGTGAACCTTTGGACTTAATAACTGGTTGACCCTCCTTTGGCAGCAATAACCTCAACCAAACGTTTCCTGTAGTTGCAGATCAGACCTGCACAACAATCTGGAGTCATTTTGGACCACTCCTCTTCACAAAACTGTTTCAGTGTAGCAATATTCTTGGCATGTTTGGTGTGAATCGCTCTCTTAAGGTCATGCCACAGCATTTCAATCGGGTTGAGGTCAGGACTCTGACTGGGCCACTCCAGAAGACGTATTTTTTTGTTTTGTTGAAGCCATTCTTTTGTTGAACTACTTGTATGCTTTGGGTCATTGTCCTGTTGCAGCACCCATCCTCTGCGGAGCTTCAGTTGGCGGACAGATGGTCTCACGTTTTCCTGCAAAATGTCTTGATAAACTCTGGAATTAATTTTTCCATCAATGACAACAATCCGTCCAGGCCCTGAGGCAGCAAAGCAGCCCCAAACCATGATGCTCCCTCCGTCATGTTTTACAGTGGGGATGAGGTTTTGATGTTGGTGTGCTGTGCCTTTTTTTCTCCACACATAGTGTTGTGTGTTTTTTCCAAACAACTCAATTTTTGTTTCATCTGTCCACAGAATATTTTGCCAGTAGTGCTGTGGAACATCCAGGTGCTCTTTTGCAAACTTCAAACGTGCTGCAATATTCTTTTTGGACAGCAATGACTTCCTCCGTGGTGTCCTCCCATGTACTCCATTCTTGTTTAACCCCTTAAGGACCGAGGACGTACCATGTACGTCATTGCAGCGGGTCTCTCTTAGACCCGCTGACGTACATGGTACGTCCTGCCGTTTTTGAGCTGCTGGAAGCGATCGGATCGCTTCCAGCAGCTCAAACGCCATTGCAGGATGCCTGGGAGTCCAGGCATCCGTGCAATGGCCGTTAGAAGTGCCGGGGCACCATGTGATCGCTCCCCGGGAGCGATCTACATCCGGTTGCACCGGAGAGGTGCCCGACACTTCTACAGAGCGCTGGAAGCGATCGGATCGCTTCCAGCTGCTCTGAGCATATTACAAGGATGCCTCGACATCGAGGCATCCTTGTAATATACTTACCTGCCGCCGGTCCGTCCGTGATCGCTCCCCCGAGCGATCACTTCCGGTAGCGGCAGGAAGTACTGAGTGCCACGAGGTATCGTGGCACTCAGTACAAAATCGATCACTTCAGTGATCAGGTGCTCTGCTGGGTGCCTCGAGGGATCAAGGCACCCAGCAGAGTAAAAAAAAGTGAAAAAAAGTAAAAAAAAGTGTAAAAAAAAAGTAAAAAAAAGTGTGTAAAAAAGTGTAAAAAAAGAAAAATAAATAAAATAAACTGACAGTTAGGGTTAGGGTTAGGGTTAGGGTTAGGGGTAGGGTTAGGGGTAGGGGTAGGGTTAGGGGTAGGGGTAGGGTTAGGGGTAGGGTTAGGGGTAGGGTTAGGGGTAGGGGTAGGGGTAGGGTTAGGGGTAGGGGTAGGGGTAGGGGTAGGGGTAGGGGTAGGGTTAGGGGTAGGGTTAGGGGTAGGGGTAGGGTTAGGGGTAGGGTTAGGGGTAGGGGTAGGGTTAGGGGTAGGGGTAGGGGTAGGGGTAGGGTTAGGGGTAGGGTTAGGGGTAGGGTTAGGGGTAGGGGTAGGGTTAGGGGTAGGGTTAGGGTTAGGGGTAGGGTTAGGGGTAGGGTTAGGGGTAGGGTTAGGGGTAGGGATAGGGTTAGGGGTAGGGGTAGGGGTAGGGGTAGGGTTAGGGGTAGGGTTAGGGGTAGGGTTAGGGTTAGGGTTCTAAGGGCAGGGTCAGGGGTAGGGTTAGGGTTCTAAGGGCAGGGTCATCTTGGGGCTGAGTGGGATGTTCCTAGCCTGCCTCATCAGAGAGGCAGGCTAGCAACATCCAATCAGAAGTTAGAAAAAATCAAAATAAAATTTCTAATTTGTCAGGTCAGGCCAATATTTTGTAAATATTGGCTCTGACCTCTGTGATTCTCCCTCCCTCTCCTCACTTGTGTTTTGGTGAGCGAGAGAGAGAGATCAGATTTGACAGGTTAGAGATTTTAGTGAGATTTAGTGAGATTAGAAAAATTGAGGCAGATTTAGAGAGATTTTAGGGAGATTTAGAAGAATTGAGGCAGGTTTAGAGGGATTTAGAGAGATTTAGGTGTTTATTTGTATTTTCTTGTGAAACCCAACGGTTCTTCTAAGAACCAACAATCCGCTTATATATATATAATAATTATAAAATTTTATAATCTATTATATATAATGTCTGAGAGGGTGTACAGCGCCGAGGAGGCATATGCCATCCTGGCGTCAGAATCTGAGGCATCTGCGTCAGACTCAGACCCTCATTTCGACCCCGCTAACTGCTCAGAGGCGTCGCTAGATACATTATCTATGCTGGCTGATGTATCTAGTGATGTTTCTGATGCAGATCCTGGGTCACCACCTGCCAGCAGGAGACGCACAGCTCCAGCTGAGGAGTGGGTAGTGCCTCATCGCCAGAGGCCAGATATCCCTCCTTTCACGGCAAATCCTGGCATCAATATTGATGTTGCAGGATTTACCGCCACACAGTTTTTGCAGGTGTTTATGGGGGATGATTTGTTGGGCCACATCGTGGCCCAATCAAATCTGTATGCCCATCAGCATTGTGCTGCGAAGCCAGACTCCTACTTGGCAAGGCAGCAATGGACCCCGCTAGATGTGCCAGAATTTCTGAAATTCTGGCACTTACTATGCTGAGGGCATCATAAAGAAGCCCTCAATTCGCTCCTGCTGGAGCAGTAGCCCCATCTGCTCTACCCCCATTTACCTCCAATCAATGTCACGTAGAAGGTATGAAAACATTTTGCGTTTCATGCACTTCAGTGACAACAGCCTGTGCTCCCCTAGAGAGCATCCCCAGTTTGACAGGCACCAGACTTTTACATTTTATTCGTACATTTTTATGTTCTACAATTGGTGCTGTATTTTGCCAAAATCTTTGCACACCTATGCATGGGGGGCATGGGTGTACTCAGGAGATCTTGCAGAAAACAACCTGGAGAGTTTTCATGCAGTAACAAACAACAGTGTCTGCTAAGGCTAGGGTCAGACGAGCGTGATTTCTACGGACTGTACGTCCGTGCAGTACGGACATCGTCAGTACGGAAGACGCAGTAGTGGTCACACAGTCCGTTTTTTCACTGACATTTATTTTTTGACAGATGTAGGAGGGACAATAAATTCAATTGCAAAACCATTTTGTCCGTGAAAAATGCAGGACGTATAAATGCAGTCCGTCTGACCACGTTCCATCACTCACACACAAAGCTATGCAGACGTTGCGGACGCAGCGCACTTTGTGCGGCCGTTCTAGCGGTTCTACGTTCTTGCCTGCCTTGCGTCCGTGGGCCGCGGCCGTTGTGCGTCCGCAGTTCAGTGCGGACGTACTTCGTGTGTCGGGCTCCATTGGACTTTATGTCATGCTATCACGGACGTACTTTTAGGCGCGATCACGGACGTGAACACTACGCTCGTCTGACCCTAGCCTAAATCACAGTCCAAAACTACTGTGGGCGTAAAAATCTGAAATTTGAAAAATTACCGCCACACACCTTGTTGCCAAATGTTTTGGGCTAAAACCGTTGCATCCATGGCATCAAAGCACTCCATATGCAATACCTTGGGGTGTCAACATAACAAATATAAACAATTTTCTGGCAATAATTCAAACTGGGGTATGCGGTAGACCCAAAACCAAAGATAGGCCTAGCTGAAGAAATAATCTCAATTTCAACTCTAATGACAAAGTCATAAAAATTGTATTTGAACCTTCCCAAAATCCTGGCAAACCTAGGCATGGGGGGCATGGGTGTACTCAGGAGATCTTGCAGAAAACAACCTGGAGAGTTTTCATGCAGTAACAAACAACAGTGTCTGCTAAATCACAGTCCAAAACTACTGTGGGCGTAAAAATCTGAAAATTGAAAAATTACCGCCACACACCTTCTCAAATGTTTTGGGCTAAAACCGTTGCATCCATGGCATCAAAGCACTCCATATGCAATACCTTGGGGTGTCAACATAACAAATATAAACAATTTTCTGGCAATAATTCAAACTGGGGTATGCGGTAGACCCAAAACCAAAGCTAGGCCTAGCTGAAGAAATAATCTCAATTTCAACTCCAATGACAAAGTCATAAAAATTGTATTTGAACCTTCCCAAAATCCTGGCAAACCTATGCATGGGGGGCATGGTGTACTCAGGAGACCTTGCAGAAAACAACCTGGAGAGTTTTCATGCAGTAAAAAACAACAGTGTCTCCTAAATCACAGTCCAAAACTGATGTGGGTGTGAAAATGAAAAATGACCACCAAACAGTATCTAATTTGTTTGGAGCAAACGGATGCATCCATAGCATAAAAACACTCCATTTACAATACTTTGGGGTGTTAGCTTACCAAATATATGCACGTTCATAAAACTGGGGTATGTAAAAAGGCCCCTAAAAAGAAGATAAGCAAAGAAGATACTGTATGTCAAATTAGAAAATTGACAAGCACATGTCAAAGATTGGCGTAGCACCCCAAAAACAACAGAACAAATCTATATATGGGTGGTATCAATTTACTCAGAAGATGTTGCTGAACATATTTTGGGGTGTTTTTTGGCAGTAACCCATAACTGGATTTGACAATTCATGCCTAAAGTACAATGTGTGTGAAAAAATAACACAAAAAGTGACTACCTGAAAGATTGACAAAGAGCTAGTGCATGGAAAGTGTTAAAATACAACTCTTTGAAGCACCCTAGGGTGTGCCCTTTCTAAAAATATATGGTTTGATGGGGGTAAATTACTTTGGCCGGCTTCAAAAATGTCTCAAATAGGACATGGGTGCATGATGACGAAATGTGAAAATTCCAAGTTGGAAAACTGAAATGCGCACCCCCCAAATAAGGCCTTTTAGCCCCCAAATGACCCGACATACCTATACATGGGTGGTATCAATTTACTCAGAAGATGTTGCTGAACATATTTTGGGGTGTTTTTTGGCAGTAACCCATAACTGGATTTGACAATTCATGCCTAAAGTACAATGTGTGTGAAAAAATAACACAAAAAGTGACTACCTGAAAGATTGACAAAGAGCTAGTGCATGGAAAGTGTTAAAATACAACTCTTTGAAGCACCCTAGGGTGTGCCCTTTCTAAAAATATATGGTTTGATGGGGGTAAATTACTTTGGCCGGCTTCAAAAATGTCCCAAATAGGCCATGGGTGCATGATGACGAAATGTGAAAATTCCAAGTTGGAAAACTGAAATGCGCACCCCCCAAATAAGGCCTTTTAGCCCCCAAATGACCCGACATACCTATACATGGGTGGTATCAATTTACTCAGAAGATGTTGCTGAACATATTTTGGGGTGTTTTTTGGCAGTAACCCATAACTGGATTTGACAATTCATGCCTAAAGTACAATGTGTGTGAAAAAATAACACAAAAAGTGACTACCTGAAAGATTGACAAAGAGCTAGTGCATGGAAAGTGTTAAAATACAACTCTTTGAAGCACCCTAGGGTGTGCCCTTTCTAAAAATATATGGTTTGATGGGGGTAAATTACTTTGGCCGGCTTCAAAAATGTCCCAAATAGGACATGGGTGCATGATGACGAAATGTGAAAATTCCAAGTTGGAAAACTGAAATGCGCACCCCCCAAATAAGGCCTTTTAGCCCCCAAATGACCCGACATACCTATACATGGGTGGTATCAATTTACTCAGAAGATGTTGCTGAACATATTTTGGGGTGTTTTTTGGCAGTAACCCATAACTGGATTTGACAATTCATGCCTAAAGTACAATGTGTGTGAAAAAATAACACAAAAAGTGACTACCTGAAAGTTTGACAAAGAGCTAGTGCATGGAAAGTGTTAAAATACAACTCTTTGAAGCACCCTAGGGTGTGCCCTTTCTAAAAATATATGGTTTGATGGGGGTAAATTACTTTGGCCGGCTTCAAAAATGTCCCAAATAGGACATGGGTGCATGATGACGAAATGTGAAAATTCCAAGTTGGAAAACTGAAATGCGCACCCCCCAAATAAGGCCTTTTAGCCCCCAAATGACCCGACATACCTATACATGGGTGGTATCAATTTACTCAGAAGATGTTGCTGAACATATTTTGGGGTGTTTTTTGGCAGTAACCCATAACTGGATTTGACAATTCATGCCTAAAGTACAATGTGTGTGAAAAAATAACACAAAAAGTGACTACCTGAAAGATTGACAAAGAGCTAGTGCATGGAAAGTGTTAAAATACAACTCTTTGAAGCACCCTAGGGTGTGCCCTTTCTAAAAATATATGGTTGATGGGGGTAAATTACTTTGGCCGGCTTCAAAAATGTCCCAAATAGGACATGGGTGCATGATGACGAAATGTGAAAATTCCAAGTTGGAAAACTGAAATGCGCACCCCCCAAATAAGGCCTTTTAGCCCCCAAATGACCCGACATACCTATACATGGGTGGTATCAATTTACTCAGAAGATGTTGCTGAACATATTTTGGGGTGTTTTTTGGCAGTAACCCATAACTGGATTTGACAATTCATGCCTAAAGTACAATGTGTGTGAAAAAATAACACAAAAAGTGACTACCTGAAAGATTGACAAAGAGCTAGTGCATGGAAAGTGTTAAAATACAACTCTTTGAAGCACCCTAGGGTGTGCCCTTTCTAAAAATATATGGTTTGATGGGGGTAAATTACTTTGGCCGGCTTCAAAAATGTCCCAAATAGGACATGGGTGCATGATGACGAAATGTGAAAATTCCAAGTTGGAAAACTGAAATGTGCACCCCCCAAATAAGGCCTTTTAGCCCCCAAATGACCCGACATACCTATACTTGGGTGGTATCAATTTACTCAGAAGATGTTGCTGAACATATTTTGGGGTGCTTTTTGGCAGTAAACCTTAAAGTTCACAGTACATGTATTCTTAAATTACGTTCAAAAAAAAAAAATCACCAAAATTTTTTTTTTTTTTCAAACTTTGGCATAGATTTGTGGTAAAATGGTTTGCATGGAAAGAGTCAAAATACCCCAAGTTTAATACCTTGATTTGTGTACTTTAAAAAAATATGTATATGTGGAGGGTTATTCAGGAATTAGTGACAGATATCAGTGTTACAATGTCACCATCACTAGTTTTGAAAATAAACTCTTTGGAAATGGCAAAGTGCTACTTGCACTTATTGTTGCATAAAATAAGGAAAAAAGCGAGGAATATGTAAACATTGGGTATTGCTAAACTCAGTACTAAATTTAGAAACTACTAAGGAATAAAAAATTTTTGACGGTTGTTGATACATAAGAAATTTTGGGGGTCAAAGTTCGAAAAAGTGGTGTTTTTTCAATTTTTGTGTCATATTTCACAATATTTTTTATAGTAAATTACAGTTGTGTTCAAAATTATTCAACCCCCACTGAAATTGAGTGTTTTGGCCAGTTTGACATTGATTTTGATCATTCATTCATCTTGCTTACAATTAAATCAAAGAGGCACGTGTAGGTCAGACAAATATAACATAACATTTATAATGAAATAACCACAAATGTCTTTTCTGTGCTCACATCATTATCAGTTTTATTCAACCCCCAAGTGACATTCAATCTTAGTACTTATAACTGTAAAAGGATGTTGTCCTAACAGCTTTTAAACGTGAAGCATAGCTTGACACAAGTGTCTTGCAGCGATCTACGGGTATCTTCGCCCATTCGTCATGGGCAAAAGCCTCCGGTTCAGTCACATTCTTAGGCTTGCGCACTGCAACTGCTTTCTTTAAGTTCCACCAGAGGTTCTCAATCGGATTTAAGTCAGGTGACTGCGATGGCCACTCCAAAATGTTCCAGCCTTTAATCTGCAACTATGCTCTAGTGGACTTGGAGGTATGCTTGGGATCATTGTCCTGTTGAAAGGTCCAACGTCTCCCAAGCCTCAGGTTTGTGACGGACTGCATCACATTGTCATCCAATATCTCCTGGTACTGAAGAGAATTCATGGTACCTTGCACACACTGAAGCTTCCCTGTACCTGCAGAAGCAAAACAGCCCCAAAGCATGATTGACCCCCCGCCATGCTTCACAGTAGGCAAGGTGTTCTTTTCTTCATAGGCCTTGTTCTTCCTCCTCCAAACATAGCGTTGATCCATGGGCCCAAACAGTTCTAATTTTGTTTCATCAGTCCACAGAACACTATCCCAACACTTCTGTGGTTTGTCCACATGACTTTTGGCATACTGCAGTCGACTCTTCTTATTCTTTGGAGACAGCAAGGGGGTGCGCCTGGGAGTTCTGGCATGGAGGCCTTCATTACGCAGTGTGCGCCGTATTGTCTGAGCTGAAACTTCAGTACCCACATCTGACAAATCTTTTCTCAGTTCCTCAGCAGTCACACAGGGACTTTTCTCCACTCTACGCTTCAGGTAGCGCACAGCAGTCGAAGTCAGCATCTTCTTTCTGCCACGACCAGGTAGCGTTTCAACAGTGCCCTTTGCCTTGAATTTGCGAATGATGCTTCCTATGGTCTCTCTTGGTATGTTTAACATCTTTGCAATCTTCTTATAGCCATTGCCCTTCCTGTGAAGAGTAATCACCTCTTCTCTTGTCTTCCTGGACCTTTCTCTTGACTTCACCATGTTTGTAACCACACCAGTAAATGTCTAGAAGGAGCTGAGTATCACAGTCATTTTAAAGCTGCCTAATTGGTGCTTATTATGCTTTATTGCTGCTCCGTGACATCCACAGGTGTTTTCAATACCTGATTGAAAACACTTGAATGAACCTCTGTTCTTCAAAGTGGTAGTCTTTAAGGGGTTGAATAATTGTGTCAATGAAGAATTCACAAAAGAAACATTTACTACTGTATTACAAAACCAATTGATGTCATTTTAGTTGCATATGGTTCTTTAAAAAGTCCTTGTAGGATTTCATTCTGAATACAATTACAAATGTACACTACATTCCCTAAAACCCTTTACAGCATTGGGGGTTGAATAATTTTGAACACAACTGTATATGAAATGATGAAAAAAATGGTATCTTTATAAAGTCCATTTAGTGACGAGAAAAACAGTGTAAAATATGTGTGGGTTACATAAACGAGTAAGAGGAAAATTTGACGTAAACACTAAGAGCGCAGAAACGTAAAAACAGCTGCGGTCACGAACGGACGGATTTGTGTAAAACCGCCCGGTCACTAAGGGGTTAATGTTTTCCTTATTGTAGATGTGTCAACAAAAATGTTAGCATGTGCCAGAGATTTCTGTAAGTCTTTAGCTGACACTCTAGGATTCTTCTTTACCTCATTAAGCATTCTGAGCTGTGCTCTTGCAGTCATCTTTACAGGACGACCACGCCTAGGGAGAGTAGCAACAATGCTGAACTTTCTCCATTTGTAGACAGTCTGTCTTACCGTGGACACATGAACATCAAGGCTTTTGGAGATACTTTTGTAACCCTTTCCAGCTTCATGCAAGTCAACAATTCTTGATTGTAGGTCTTCTGAGAGCTCTTTTCTGCGAGGCATGGTTCACATCAGGCAGTGCTTCTTGATACCAGTAAACCCAAAACTGGTGTGTGTTTTTAAAGGGCAGGACAGCTTTCAGCAACACATCCCATAATATCACACTGATTGGACTCAAGGTTGGCTCACTCCTGGCTCCAATTAGCTCTTGGAGAAGTCATTAGGCTAGGGGTTCACATACTTTTTCCACCCTGCACTGTGAATGTTTACATGTTCTGTTCAATAAACACATGAAAACATATAATGTTTGTGTTGTATTATTTTAAGCAGACTGTATTTTTCAAATTGTCGTGACTTAGATGAAGATCAGAGCACATTTTATGACCAATTCATGCAAAACTCCACGTAATCCCAAAGGGTTCACATACTTTTTCTTGCCACTGTATGAATTTACACATAATACCCCGAAAGCCGTACCCACCAATCAGTAAGTTGGCATATGACGTGCTGGCACCATACTGCTTTTCCAGATATTTGTTGAGGAAGGTGGAGAGGGCAGCGATTACAGATGAAAAGCTGCATTGGACCAAGACCAGAATCAAGAAGAGTGGGTTCAAAAGCAACCTCACAAAGTAACGTGGGAACCCTACAGAGAAAGATGAGTGATACAAAATACATTAAGTCATCAATCAAATACATTTTTCAATAAACAAAAAAGGCTGATGGGTCACACAGACTAACCCACTATGTGAGGGACACTAATGACCAACAAGCATGGAGTAAAGGGAGAAGTGAACCGATGAACCAAGTCAACAGCAAGATTGCGGGGTATATACAGTATGTAATGTATCTATTAATTACTTGGTTTCAGCATCGTTTAGGTAATCAGCTGTGGCGTAAATGACAGAGTCTGGCAAAGTATCATAGGAGATGTAGTTCCACAGCATCCGGCCATCACACTCTACTGTCCTTCCAGGAAAAAAATGTCTATTTGGCTTCACTTCGATTTAACACCAGTAATTAATTAATGCCATCTCGCAACATTCACCGAACTGGGGATTATGAAGAATTGAAAAAGGTAATACAAAATTTGGAGGCATTACCCAACAGCCAATCAGATTTGGATATTCTCATCTGGCTATTTTGTACAGAAACTTGCTTTTTCCTTGTCAATTCCTCAAGACTTCCAGTTGGTTAAGTGACCCCACTGACACCTATTTTCAATGTGAAGGAAGCTGATTTAATAAGATTATGTATCAGCTTGTAAATATAGATGTAGCAGTGACATCATGAACGGAGGGGACACATGGAGTTATTTCTGCAAAGTCTATACCTGGACTTTCTCTACCATCGGAAGCACTTCAGGAATAAAATGTACCAGGTATTATGAAGTTTTGTTACTGTGGGCATGGGGCCAGTAAACAAGCATGTGTCCAGCCCTTCCTGTGATATTACTGAGAGGAAGCCCCCTGCAGTGAAGTCTCCTTACTCTTAATGAAGCTGGTCACAGAGTCCTCCTCACTTGTGACATCCGGAACCTTTCTTAGAACATTCTCCTCTGTGGCACATTTCTAAGAAAGCGAGGAACATGAATTAGAGGCTGTTGTGAACTTACATCTATTTAAAAAAAATGTATCTCCTTGTTACGTGGTTAAAGCATATGTGGAAATTTTTATATTTTGATCTTTCCGCTCAGTGAGTGGACTATATTACTAGTAAATCCCGCGCATGCACGATAAGTAATATTAAATGTTTGCTTTCTCTAGCTGAGGATAGTATTCCTTTTAGGAGACAAAGGATAGAAAACATATCATTATACCATACACAGGAATATACCATCTGAACACAGTGTCTGAAAAATTGCCGATCTCCGTACGGAGCCGAGATCACAAAGGGCCGTATTCCATAGTTGTTGTTATAGTAACGTCGCAATATGTAACCGTCAGCGTTGCATTAATAAGGTTAACACCTGCCATCGATATTCCAAAGGTGACGCTACACTGGCATGAAGTCAGTTTGCACTTCGCAGCTTGCTCGAGCTTCCTGTACTTTACATCTCCTATCCTTAACATGGGGAGTGCAATCATTTTTTAACGTCTCGAGATGGGAGGTATTCCAAGGTGCTGGCGCAAGATAATGTCGGGACGCGAATTGACACATTTTAACAACTCCTGAAAGCTGGTGTTAAATGATTCTACAAACGCAAAATCATTTACTACGCTCTAACCTCCCCCTTAAATATCCAATACTTACTTCTCATCCTGCGGTGAAAAGGACGGCGTGATCCACTGCTCAGACTGAGAACAAATAGATCACTTCACAGTTCTGCGTGATCTCGTGAGAGCGAGCATGCGCAAAGCTCGCAGGCGGGACACACAAAGCTCCATGGAGTCCTACGTACTCCAGGAGATGCTACTCGCTGGTATTAGCAAACTTTGCGCTTTGTTTCAGGGCGAGGTGCTAAGATAGCACCTACCCCCGTAATATGGCGTTAAAGTGGAGACGGTAAGGGAAAATCTGCAGGCGCACCTTTTCCTGTTTACCGTATTCATTTTAGCATCAGGTATGGAATAGGGCCCTTAGTATTTTGTTCCAAAGGAATGCATTTACTTTACAAAGTTAATCCAAAATGTGATTTCCAAACTAAGGCTAAGGTCAGACCAGCGCAGTATTAACGTGCGTTTAGCCGCACTTAATCACGGCCGTGCTAGCAGCAAATGACGTCCAATGCCGGGCAGCATACGAAGAACGGCCGCACAAAAGTGCAGCCGTGCATCGCAAGTGGCAAACGAACACATTTTTTCGAGAACGTCAAAACGCTATTACTGACGTACAGAGTGCGCTGCGTCCGCTAGCGGTGTGTGTGCATGATTAGGAGACGTCAGACGCTGCCAATGTCCGGCCAACATAACGTCCAGACGCAAAAAGGGTTTTATTGATGATCCGTACAAAATCACGGACGGAAATGCGCATCGTATGACCGCTATCGCGTATTCCGTGAAAAAATGCGTCCATTCGTTCGAACGCACTTTTTCACGGACAACGAGAAAAAGCCGTTAGTCTGACCCTAGCCTTAGTGTTGCACTGTGCTAACCAGCTCAATGCTTCTCATAAACCACTATACACATTGTGAGACCTATTCGTTGTGTCGGCATTGATGTGTGCAGCATGTTTAATTATAGTACACACTCACAAAATATTTACTAACTGTTAACAATAGCGTCATTTTTATTTAGCAAAATTTAGAGAGATTGGCACTCCGACTTATATTCAGGGCAAATTTATTGGGCTTCCATCAAACAGGACATTAATGCCCTTAAAATGTGTACTTTGGTCTGTTTATGACATTTTCTAAAAATAAATGTTACTGCTTTGTGAACCTTTAGTTAAAAGTGGAACATAATAGCCATCCACCAGAAAAAAGATAATGGGATTAGCAGTTCACCAGTAACAAGGGAAGTGGAGGTTGGTCGGTTGTGACTGACGTTATGAAAGGTCTGAGTAATACATGCTATACAATTTCATTTAATATCATCAACACATCAATGATTTTGTTCCTGTCTTTGATCAGTCCATTCTTTAAGTAGTGATTGTTACTTTTTATATTTGTTTGTACTATATGAAAAGCATTGTATTGTGTTTGTGCATCATTGTAGGCCAGTGGTTCCCAACCGCGATCCTCAAGCACCCCCAACAGGTCAGGTTTTCCAGATATCTGTAGCTCAGCACAGGTGATATGATTTGCTGCTCAGTGATTGCAGGATTCAGTCTGCATTTCCCCAAGGTGATCCTTAAAACTTGGCCTGTTAGGGGGACTTGAGGACCACGGTTGGGAGCCACTGTTGTGGGCTAAGGCAGGAGTCAGAAACCTTGGCCCTCCAGATGTTTCGGAACTTTATATACCAAGATGCTAAGACACTCATTTGGATGGCTCAGTCTCATGGGAAATGTAGTTCCAAAATACCTGTGGGGGGGGGGCAAGGTTGCTAATTCCTGCGCTATGACTTATTTTATACAATCAGTGCAATACACAAAAAGGGCAGAACAACAAGTCTTATTCAGCATACAAGATATATCGAATAGCAGTTTTTACCTGGGATTTTGTCATTTGCCGTGGAAAGAAAAAATATGGGATGGAAGTAACCACCATACATCCTGAGGCTATAAGAAGTCCAACCCACCAGGCGCCTATCCAACGAGGGTCTCTGGGGGTGATGCTCACTTCCTCTGGAAGAAAACGCCAACACTGTATAAGGTCCATTCCGTCAACGCGTTTGAGAGTTCTGTTTATTTAACGCTGTATTGCTCATTCTTTCTCTCTCGAAATACATGTTAAAATATGTATGTCTGTTACACAACACTTCCTTTAGCTATTGAATCGTAGAATCTGCTTTAGGAAATAGGTGTGTAAATGGGAAGCGCCTGAACCTGGGCCAACACAAATTATATTTTTCCCTAGGCAAACTGTGAATTTCGGTTCTCCTCCCTACTAACTCCTTTATTACTCACATTGGCTCAAAGTAGTCCTTGCAACTGTGGCTGCTGTGATCGATACTAGTTACATTATTAATAGGAAAATTAATTTGCATCTACTGCCTACATGGTGCATGATGTCATTTACCACTGGGTTTTAAAAAAAAAAATCCTCTACTTCTCAAAAAATGTTTAGGTCAAAATATCGTCTGAATAGTTCTTCTTGCTCGTCCTGGTGCAAGTAATGCAGAGTTGGACAATTCTTGAGTTGTATCTACATTTCCATGGACCCATGGTCTTGTCATGCCACCTGGTGTTACAGTGCTTGCTCGTGCAGCAGATACAGGTCTATTCACTAACGGGGTTATTTAGAGAGAGCCGGTCTGTCCTCGAAATTGCACCGAACAGGGAATTTCCCCGTACAGAACAATTTCATGACCATTCGGCTATTTAGAAAGCAGGCAGTTTGCCAAGTTTTGGCGAATTGCCAGCGAAATACAGTGCTGTTTGGCAGCAGTGAAATCCCCCATAGAGAAGCAATGATTAATCTATTCATTGAATAGTGAAATGCCCTGTTGGGTGGTTTCATTCGGAAGGTTTACTCAGACGAATCCCATAGGTTCCAATGTTAAAAACATTCCTGTTTTTATTCAATGTCTAATAAACCATTTATTATTTTAATCTGCAGCAAAAAGTCTCTTAATTAATTTTTTAGGCATTTTTCAGCAAAAAGATTTTTTCCGTGTGTACTGTCCATCCTCTTATTAGCTTAGATACTAGCAATTTTAAGGACTGACCTCTCAGTTCAGGGCATGTCCTTGCCATATTGGGGTTTGTCTGCATGTTGACCCACCTGCTGTCCTTACAATTCTAAGCTAAGCAAATACAGATACATTTCCATTTTGCTTTCCGAATCATACAATCTTTGAACATTTTTGTAATGTCTACTCACCGAGGTTTACTCTTCCAATGTCAACAAACATTGTTAAGATTAGAGAACCCAGGAGATACCCGAAGGCTGGACCAAAGACAGCCACGGCGAACAGAATTGCTGCAAAGTGAACATGATGTTACAGTTAGACTGCGTCTGCGGCAATTCAATGTGTTGTCACTAAATACACACTTGACCATTTCTTACCAATGTATAACGGAGAATTGTTTGGCCCGGCAAAGTCATCGACATAAGAAATGCCAAAAGGTTGGATGGGTACAGTGCCAATACCAGCCAACAGTTGTCCAACAACCATCACTACCCACATGCTGGTGGCCACCGGGTTGCTTGTTCCTGAAATTTGCTGGCCCTGTGCATTTGAGCAGGTTGTTGTCCTGTTTTCTTTTGTGCAGAACTCTCCATAATAAGACTGATTTCCTGCCCAAATAAATAGAGGTTGTTAGCCATATGAAGTCTCAAGGTCAAGGAAGCCATTTTTTGCCATATTATATTCTTCCATCCGTTATATTTGTAGTGACTTTCCCATTCAACCGACCCCATCCTCTTCAAATAACAAAAACACATGAGCCAGATCTTCACACTGTATCCCCGAGGTTGATTAATGACTAGATGCTTTATGAGCCAATATGAATATAGAGGTTTTTTTTTTGAGGAGCCAAGGAACAGGCACGCTCATAAAATTCTATCAGGGTTATTCAGAGAGAGGTGAAAACCAGGAGAATGACTGGAGAACTGAAAATTCTAGGTCAAAATAGCCGATTTGGAAAGTGAGATAAATGAGAGAATTTTTATGGTTTGGCTATTTTGACCTAGAATTTTCACTTCTCCAGTCATTCTCCTGGTTTTCACCACTCTCTGAATAACTCTGCTAGTGACCTTAAGTTAAGAGACAGTTATTGCCAGAATGCATAACTAAAAATATTTCTGAAAACATTAAAAAAGTTAGTGTGATTTTTTTGGGGGGGGGGTGCCAAGTATAGGATACGCCCCGGGTGCCAAATGTTTTAATTACGCCCCTGCATTTATGATATTACTCATAAACACCACTGCAGCTCCTTCACCCATGGCCCAGATTCACTAATTATTGTGATTGCTGTAAAGTGCCCAGATGGTGCAGTGATGGAGTCAGGGATATTCACTTTAGGGGTTATTTACAAGGCGCCGGTGTTTGCCGACATTGTTCAAACCTTCAGAAATTATAGTGCTGACAAACACTTGCATTTCATAAAACTAGAATCCAAACAGCAACAGGAGAATCTTCACAGTGAGGCACCTCCTGTTGATCTTTGGAAGATATTTTTGAGAAATGCCAAAAAATGTCACCGGTATTTGCAACGCTGACAAACAACGGGGCTTAGTGAATAAACCCTCATGTATCTTCTCATTGTGCCATCCGAGGACATCCCAAAGGGCGGTAACTCCATAACGTGCCAGGAACGGCTTACAAGTCTATACCAAGTTTAAGTCGCACATCGACTCCTGCTTTAATGATTCTGCAATAGCTGGACATTTTAAGTGTTTGTAAAATGCTGCTGGTGCAAATTGTTTTAAAACTCGCTGCCATAGGCAATCACAAAGGAGGCTGATTTCCGAAGCAATTACATTTATGGCACAAGACTTTACCAGACTTGCATAGTATTTTACCTCAGACTTTGTGGGAGGTGTGTGTGTGTGTTGGGAGGGAGGAACATTATTAACATCAGATGATATTCACAAACCAACGCAAAAAGTTTGCAAGTTACCTTGACCCAACCAAAAACCTTGGCATTTCTGAATTTGAGATGTTATTTCTGAATATTGTGCTATTCTCCTGAAATTTTAATAATAAGAGTTATTCAAAGACAGACGATCTGGCCCCGAAATGTAACCGAACACTTAATTCAGCAAAATTCAGCATTCGGTTACCTTTACTGGCCATTCGGCTATCCAGAGAGCAGGCAATTCGCCAAATCTTGGTGAATTGCCTGCACGTACGGTGCCTGTTCGTTGCCTGTTCGAGGGCAGTGAAATCCTCATAGAGAAGCAATGCTTTGTCTATTCAGAGAACATCGAACAGCAGGGGAAAGTTGCCGAATTGCCCTGCTGTTTGGTGGTTTCATTCGGCAGATTTATTCAGACGAATCCCCATAGGCTTCAATGTTAAAAATATTCCAGTTTTAATTCAATATCTAATAAACCGTTTAATATTATATTCTGCAGTAAAAAGTCTCTTTATTTATAGTTTTTTTTAGGATCTTTTAGGCATTTTTTGTCAAAACATTTTTCCTGTTTTTTTTTTTTAAATGTTTTTTTTTTTACTGTAACAGCCCTTTTATTATCATTCATAGGATCTTATATGTAAATTTCAGACATTTTCGTTCAGTAGGTTTTTGCAAACAGCGTTTAAATTTTCAAACTTTCAAGCGTACTGTTTTTTGTTTTTTTTCACCTCGTTCATCTGCTTGTCGGCTTTTTCCGGCTCTGTGCTGTGATCGGCAGCTAATTGGGTTTCTCCGGTGTGTTCGGCGTGGTTAATCCAGCTGTTTCTGCGGGTTTCGGTGAGTGTTTGGCAGGTTTCGGTGAGTGTTCGGTGAGTGTTTGGCGGGTTTCGGTGAGTGTTCGGCGGGTTTGTGGTGCGTTTTCCATGCACTACAGGGGCACTGCGGTACTTGCTGAATACACTGCAGGGTCGGCGAACTAGGAATCCCCGAAACGCCCCAAAGTGCGGGGAACGAAAAATCACCGAACATGCAGTGACTTTTCGAATCTCTTTGAATAACCCTGAATGTCTCTTTTTCCCATGTGAAAATTGGTTTTGGTTTGGCAGAACTTTGCATTTTCCGCTTCCAGTTTTAACCTGCGGCCGCTACCTGGTGCAAACTCTCATACGAAGAATGACATGATAAATGCAGCTATCAATTTGAGTGAGAAATCAATGAATAGGGAATCTAGTTCCACAAGTAAACTGAAGGTACCACATAACTAACAGGGTAATTCAAAGAGATTCGAAAAGTCACCGCACATTCGGTGACTTTTCGTTCTCTTCAATTCGGTTCCTTTTGCCGATCCCATTTCGGTGACCCTGCGGTGTATTCAGCAAGCACCACACAGGGTCCCCGAATTGCAGGGAAAAGCTACCGCAAACCTGACGAAAACTAACCGCAAAACCCGCCGAATGCACGCTGAAAACCCGCAAAAACATCTGGAGTAACTCGTCGAAAAACCCAAGCAGGAGCCGATCACACGCAGCGAAGCCGCCAAGACCACAGAGAAGGCAGTGAATAAATTAGCAAAACATTTTGTGTGAATGTTTGAAAATAAAATGCTGTTTGCAAAGAAACTACTGAGCGAAAATGTCTGAAATTTACATATGAGGTCCAGGGAATGATAATAAAAAGGGCTGTTACAGAAAAAAGAAGAAAACTTTAAAAATAAAAAATAAAAATCGGACTTTTAAAAAAAAAAAAAAAAATGCTTAAAATATCCTGAAAAATCTATAAATAAAGAGACTCTTTACTGCAGAATTTTATAATGAACGGTTTATTAGATATTGAATTAAAACGGGAATATTTTTAACATTAAAGCCTATGGGATTCTCCTGAATAAATTTGCTGCATGAAACCACCGAATGGCAGGGCATTAGGGGAACCTTTCACTGCTGGTTTGTGTTCTCTCAATAGCCGAAGCAGTGCTTTTCCTGGGGATTTCACTGCCCTCGAACAGGCACCGAACAGGCACCGTATGTTCAGGCAATTCGCTAGGATTTAGCGAATTGCCTGCTCTCTGGATAGCCGAATGGCCAAGAAAGGTAACCGAACACTGATTTTCAGCGTTCGGTTACCTTTCTCAAGCAATTCAGAGCTCTTTGAATAACCCTGAATATGTAGGTATACGCAGTTACATATGATGATTTTAATTATAATGCCAAGTTATATTCTGGAGCTTAGAGTTCTACTTCTTACTCTATTGTGTTAATACAATACGCATTAGACATTTCCACCTGCCGAAGAGAATGTGAGCTAATCTGCTGCCTTTCGAGATTCCTTTTCGACATATTTACCATTTTCCAGTGATGTGTAGTGATACTTCTCAGACAGAAAGTGTGGCACCGCAAGGAGGAACGTTCCGAGAGCTAGAAGAAGACCACCGATGCCAATGACCCGCGGCCGGTGGACCCTGCTGCCAAAGTAGCTTACAAAGATGATGAGCACAGCATTGCTGATCTGAAGGGAAAAAGAGAAAAATCTTTTTTGACCAAAGAGTGACACATAATGGCAAGTTGGCTTTTAGATAGAAGAGGGAAACACAGTCCTGGTCTTACAAGTAGATATAGAGAACAGGACAAACCAGGATAAAGATACGGGAGTTGCGAAAAACACGCTATGGTTATGACCAGGGATGGGTTTAGAGCTAAGTCCTTCAGGAAGTTCTAGCGACCCAGTGACAGGTCAATATTTAAACGACATTTAAAACCATATCTCGTTAAAAATAGTAAGACCGAAGTTTGACTCACTATGCCACAGTGATAATATTACAAACTGATTGTGATATCAGAGATTGTGCGACCTGATCTATAGCAGGGTAAGCTGGTATTAGCTGTAGGTCAAATGTACAACAACAAAACCAACCACAAGATGCGATAAACAAGATTACTGCTGTTCACAGTACAAAGGTACATTGATTTGCTATAGGACAGCAGCAAAGGGTGTAAACCTAAAAAAAACATATACAGTGAAAAACATTATTGGCTGAAAAGAAATAAACGACCCATAAAAGGTGTTAGTATAATCAATTAACTCTATACTGTGCAGTTTTGGGGGGAGAAAAAACAATATAATATAAATATATATGTATACTGAAAGAAAGAAATAAAAGAAGAGTCAGTGGGGGCTTTAAAACGCTTATAAATTTTGAAGAAAAAGAAAAGGGAAGCTGATAAGGTCCGGTCTAGCACAAAAACTCCTGTACTAACCTCATGGATGCTGGAGAGAAGTCCAGAAGATGAGCTTGAAAGGCCAAATCGTTTCTCTATGGTGGTGAGGCTACTCTTAAAGTAGGCACTGTACAGAAGCTGTGAGAGCTGCAGGAGGGCATGGCAAAGCACAAAGACCTGTAGGGCAAAAAGACAGGCTGTGCATTATCATTAAAAACAACCACCTTCTATATATCCAGTTTACCATGATCATTACCGCAAGGGATTACTCTTGGCAAATAACCGATATTCTACATCTATACAGAATAACAATGAGCGCAGCTAGCATTATGATACAAGTGCTACATTATAATAAACAGAAAAGGATATTTCACATTTGTCCCTTTTTTTAGAACGTTGTGATTAATGCTGATAAAGAACCAAGTGTATCAGGTAATATACCATATTACCACTTGAGGCGCTGCACCATATTCTTCTTCTATTTTTATATATTTATTTATTTGCAAAGTATTTTACCAGGAAGGATACATTGAGATTTCTCTCGTTTTCAAGTATGTCCTGGGTTCAAGAACATTGAAATTTTACAGTCGTTATAGAAATACAAAGTAATAAAATGCATGATATTAGAAACAAAACACAAATATACAAATTAACACAGAAAATAAATATGTAAGTAATATAGTCACTATGTTACATGTTTACAGGTGCATTCTGTATTGAGGTATGTTAATAGGGATCTCGAGTGACTTAAGACTGGGGGAAGATTTGATGGCATCTGGGAGGTTATTCCATAATTGCGGTGCTCTGTAGGAAAATGAGGATCGAGACACTTTCTTTTTGTATTGTGGTATTGCAAGTAAGGTGTTTGTCTTACTTGGTTTATTCACCAAGATTATTGTGAGAAGGGAAACAGTGGAAAAGGGAAATTTTTGGCATAATGTAGCAAATAATATCTTCAGTTATTGAATTATAAAGGCAATGGGCTCTATTATTTAACGCTGACGTTCGCACCTCGATATGTAAGTGTCTGTGCAAGGATAAGTGTGTTTAATGCATGTCATGCATATTACATTCCTGGCGCTACCCCCGTTACCGCATTATTTTTTGTGTGATCTTCCACGAGCTTAATGTGCTTTGCGCATCCCATACTTAACATGGGGAGTGCAGACGTCCATTAGACGTCCATATTGATAAGTAAGGTATTACAAAGTGCAGGCGCCAATTACTACATGGATGCGGAGAGCCAAACGTTAGCCTCTTCTAAAAGCTGGCGCTGCATGAGTCTGCATTTCTAAAAATCTGAAGTGAACTGTCTAATAATATAAAACTTGGCTTTTAATTGTACAGGGCGTCCATTAAGTCTCTTTACAATTTAAAATTTATTACAAAGGCTATTGATGAG
Organism: Leptobrachium leishanense; assembly: GCA_009667805.1. NCBI lineage: Eukaryota > Metazoa > Chordata > Amphibia > Anura > Megophryidae > Leptobrachium > Leptobrachium leishanense. The sequence goes on along the minus strand of CM019066.1, from coordinate 87,203,501 downwards.
ATATCTTCATCAGATTTGTTCTAGGTACTCCGTGGTTATCAAGGTTTTTATCACATTGCATTCGTGTATTTCAGATACCTTGTTGATGAATGAGGTACTGTTAAATGAACCCCATACAAAATCTCAACATATAGAAAGACATGGATAAAAAATGAAACTAAAAAAGATGGAGATTAGGAGACAAAACCACATCCCTTTGAACCCAAAGGGCAACATGATCTTTCCTGCCCTGGAAGAAGCCAACCATCTGTTCCATCAAACGAACACCCTCAATCTTATCCACCCACTCCAAGAACGTCAGGGAGCTGTTAGAGCGCCAATAATGGAAAATGAGATTGAGCGGCAAATTAATTATGAGGAACTGAGAGTGGAGTGAGGTGATGGAGGAGGATTGCCTGGGGATAGGTCGATAAGGCCTCATTGCATGACATGGTATTTAGAGCAGGTTCTCACACAATCATTATCACAGTGCTTCTTATTCCGTGTCAGGGTGTCATGTCGAGAGATCGCCGCTCTGCTTCTTCAGGTTTACACCACTTCTTTGCGCATCCTATACTTTGTGCAGGACATGCAAACTTGCACCAGTGCTGGAATAACGAGCGTTTCTATATCACTTGTGAATGCTGTATTTCCATCTCCATAAACCAAAAACACTTTATAATCAGTTTAAAATACTCCTTCAGCATCTATACTCACCTTCCAGGCTCCCTCAAAGTTCAAGCTGCAATTTGCTATTTCCCCACAATGTAATCAGAAGGACACCTAGGAAAAATAGTTCCTCATGTCCTTAAACTGGAACGTGCGTCTCAATTATAATCTCAATTATGAAACCTCGTACAGCTCCGTTTGTTGAGTATAACTGAGTCCTATGGATGCTGGAGAGTATGCCATGAGTGGCGACTATCACCACTGGATGTGGTAACACTTGGCATATAATGCCTTGTGCTCCTACTTGGATATTGGCGGTAATGGACTCGTGAGTTTCAAGAAGTGGTAATTTAGTAAGATTGTGCTCGCTCCTAATGGAATAGGGCCCGTCATGTACAGATCATACAATTGCATTAGAAAATATTCTCCGGCTGTTGTGTGTCAACTGTAAGTGTAGAATGGCCTCCCTGAAAGTCCAACACCCACCCATTAGAAACATAGGGGGAAATTGTGATTGATTTGACTTTGTGTTCTCACCAACTCCTCAACAATTTATAAGCCGACTCCTGAGTTCTGGTAGAGGAGGTTATTTTTAATTCTATCAGGGTTATCCAAAGAGATTCGAAAAGTCACCGCACATTCGGTGACTTTTCGTTCTCTTCAATTCGGTTCCTTTTGCCGATTGCATTTCGGTGACCCTGCGGTGTATTCAGCAAGCACCACAGGGTCCCCGAATTGCAGGGAAAAGCTGCCGCAAACCTGACGAAAACTAACCGAATGCACACTGAAAACAAGCAAAAACATCTGGATTAACCTTCGAAAAAGCCGAACAGGAGCCGAATCACACAGAGCCGAAGCAGCTGTGACGTAGAGGAGGCAGTGAATAAATTAGCAAAACCATTTGTATGAATCTGGGAAAATGAAACGCTGTTTGCAAAGAAACTACTGAGCGAAAATGTCTGAAATTTTCACAGGAGGTCCAGGGAATGATAATAAAGAGGGCTGTTACAAAAAAAATAAGTAAACTGAAAAAAAAATCAAAAACAAATCGGACTTTAAAAAAAAAAAAAATCAGAAAAATGCTTAAAGTATCCTAAAAAATCTATAAATAAAGAGACTTTTTGCTGCAGAATTTTATAATGAACGGTTTATTAGATATTGAATTAAAACGGGAATATTTTTAACATTGAAGCCTATGGGATTCTCCTGAATTAACTTGTCGAATTAAACCACCGAATGGCAGGGCATTAGGAGAACCTTTCACTGCTGTTTTTTGTTCTCTGAATAGCCGAAGCAGTGCTTCTCTATGGGGATTTCACTGCCCTCGAACAGGGACCGAACAGGCACCGTATGTGCAGGCAATTCACCAGGATTTGGCGAATTGCCTGCTCTCTGGATAGCCGAATGGCCAGGAAAGGTAACCGAACGCTGATTTTCAGCGTTCGGTTACCTTTCACAAGCAATTCGGATCTCTTTGAATAACCCTGTATGTTTCCTACAAATTTAAATATGAAAACAAGAATGCAATCTCAGTGATGTGCACAAATGTTTTGCAATACTTATGTAATAATGGTAATTAAAAATGATTAAAAGCTGGATAATTGACTTTATGTGGGATGTCTGTGCCATAAATCATTAGCGCTAGGCATAGTAATTAGTATAATCAGCTCTGCACTGGTTGCATTAAAGGAACATTCTGGTCCAAAAATCATATCCAATCATATTCCATATTCCAACAGTTCATGAAATCTTGGCTTACTCGCCCTGAGGACCAAAAATTTGAGCTCTGATCTGCATAGAGCCAATCATAGACGCGTGCAGAAAGGTGTGTCTACTTGGGGAATAGCTGTTGCTTTCAACCTTTCATCCACCTACACTTTTTTGGGTTTTTCTTATTTGGATCATGATTAAGAACATACATATCAGTTTATGATTATTTACACTTTGTAATTAATGTAACACATGCTCACCCTAAAATATGGGTTGCAAAAGCTTGTGGAGCCAATCAAGCTTAAGTCAATCATATTCCTTTGCCAGTTTATCCAAGATAACCCTGAGAGACCTGTTCTCTGGAGAAGACCTGGCTTTTTGGTAACAGATGATTTAAGAGATATAATATACCGCTCCACTAGTCCTCGTCATGAATGATTTAAAAGACACTTCCCATTACTGCTTACATATAATTTATAATTTATTCTTAATGATTTGTATTTGATATAATATTTTAAACAATGCAATCTTTGTTCTGTTCCAGAATCTTTTTATAAAAAGTTTATTTTTGCCCGATAGACACCTGGAAGGAATAATGTCTAAATGACTATCACCGGCAATGCAGATGTTTGTGTTCATTTCTCAACATTCACCCAGCACTGCACTGGCACAATGCCCATCCGTAGCATAAAGGATAGTTAACCATAGCCATGGGAAGGAATGTCAAACGTCCGGCCTCCCAGATGTTACGGATCTACAATTCCCATGATTCTCTTACCATCTATAGCATTCAACGATTTCTGGGAAATGTAGGCCACTGGCATCTGGGTGGTCATAGTTTGAGATCCCTGGTCGAGGATAGACATGTATAAGTGAAATGCGTCAACAAATGTCTTGAAAAGAGCAATGTTGGACAAAACATAGAAAAAACCAAAGCCATTTATGGTTTTAGATTAGAGCTGAAAGGCATTTGTCTTTCTTGAACAAAGGAAATTCTCGTCACTACCTATTAAGACAGTCAACTAGTGCCAATATTTGTGTCTACAAATCAATCTGCTATTCTTACACTTTCACCTCACATGAGATGGTTGACCACGGTTTAGCTCACCCAGTATCACCTTCCAACTCTGACTACCTTCCATGTGTTGGAATTTGAGAAATTCATTTAGATAGACACAAGAAACACACCCTTCTGTTTGGACTCATTGTTCTCCAGCTCTAGTGTAATTAAAGACAACTTTCTTGAGGTTGGAGGCTTTATTCATCATAAAGTGACTCTACATGCACCTGGTCAAGGCTTCCATATATGTTGAAGGTCAAGAGGAGGTGACCTGCTGAATTAATGTATGGCTGCAGATATTTGCACAGGATTTGCTTAAAGATGAATCTCTGCAAATTTCAGTAAAATAAATACCCTTAAAATATCATTTTTCGGTAACATAATATAGATTGCTGGAAGCAATCGTCAATCATTTTGTACAGACTGGGAGGTCGCAGCGACAGATACTTGGTATATATATGGATTTCATAAGCAATTGCATGATCAAGTTAGTGCCGCCATGTACAGACATTCCATTGGTTACTTCTGTTTCTCTGTGACAGCAGGGACTGTTGCCCAGAAAAGAGATGTGTCAGTCCCCAGGCATCAGTTTCTCAAAGAAAGTATTTTTCACACTTTATGGGCCATATTACACACTTGGTGCTAGCTTAACCAGAGCTGTTGTAAACTTCCCAGAGCCATTATAGCCTATGGAGGTTTTCAGTTTACAACAGCTCTGGTTAAGTTAGCACCAAGTATGTAATATGGCCCTATGTTTGTTGGTTTTGCACATTTTCATTTCTTACTCACCCACGAGATTTGCCTTTATGTGGGAGGTGGGCTTACACTTGGAATGGCCACTATAGGTAAAACAAAACTCTCACTTATTGTAGGCATTACACAGAGATGAGAAATTATGACATATATTTTTTTATTATACAGGTTCTGGTGCTGGCTGCTAGAGCTGCGTAGCTCCTCCTGATGGGAAAGGAAGTTGAGCACACAACATTGTTTCTTGTCGTCTTAGTCCTAACTACAAGTTGAGTCTCCCTTAGCCAAAATACTTGGGACCAGAAGTTTTTAGATCTGGGATTTTGGAACATTTGCATGTAATAATGAGATACCTTGTGAATGGAGCCAAAGTCTAAACACAAGATGAATTTATGTTTCATATTCTCACATTCATCAGTCGGGCTAAGGTGGGAACCCAATATACGGTAAATCAGGATACAGGAAGCGAAGTACAGAAGGGAAGATCCGGGAGAATAGCCGATAATGAAGCCAAGCTTCAGGGCAGGCGGCAAGATTCTCAATCGAGGGACAGGCAAGGGTCTATAGCTTTAAGTCAGTAGGAAGGTTGAGGAGCTTCTTATTTGGAATGATGTGGAACAATTGTGAAGCAATGCCAGAGAGCAACCTCTGGCATTATACAGTGGATGAGGTGGACATGCCCCCATGTTGGATGCCACCCCCTCCATCTCCTATTGGAGGTCGGCCTGTGAGCTCCCCCCTGGTCCCCGCAGGTCCACAGTCCCCCCCTCCACCGCCCATCCAGAGGCATGGCCAGCCCAAGGGGACCAGCTTTGATTGATGCTCCCAGCTGGTGTCCCACATGACCGCTGACTGTGGTATCGCCAGCAAACCACTACACCATGCCGACCACAGGACCCTGCCAAAGGGGACAGCCTGTCCCGACATGAGGGCCGGCAGACTCGAGACCCGGATGATGTAAGGGAGAGACATTGCGAAGGCCCACAGATCCCGAGGGGACACCTGAGGCCGGGCACGGATGGGAGCGGCTGCCGGTGAGACGTGACACATACAGTATACACCTAATACACATAGCCTGAAGGTCATTTTATACAAAATTTATGAGGAGTTTGTCCCCAATTACTTTTGGTTAGGGGTGGAATTTTCCTCTAGTGGTTTCATGTAAAGTGCTGAAAAAGTCTTCAGATCTTGGAGAATTTTGAATTTTTGAAAGGGGCATACTCAACCTGTATTTGCTAGGATTCTATTGCACATCGAGCTGACGATTTGACACGGCCATTGTGACCAAGGAAATCTTTCACTAATCAAGGTTACCTTTTTGTTATATATCTTTATGAAAAATGGATGAACATGTACATACAAATGAAAATGACACAAAAGCGTGTTTTTTTGTTGTGCACTATCCAAGAAGAAAAACAATTCCCATGCTAGAGACATTTTAATCTCTGGTATTGGCTCGTTCTTTGGCTCAAGTGTTTTCAATAAACTCAACCCTCATTCCAGCCTGATAATGTCACATCAAGGATACACAGATTTATCGCTCCCTCATTGCTTTGATGATGGATTTTAACAAAAAATGTTGTTGATAAAAGAAATTTAAAAGTCAATGTTGGATTCTCATTTCAATTTCATTCGGGTCCACATTGTAACGCATGGGGGATCAGTGTTTGCCCTCTCCGTTATCTACATGTTATGCCGAACACTGGCTCATAATGTTACATTTGCTGAACCCTTAATTCCTGAGTCATTCGTATGCCAGAGGAAATAAGTCAGGAAGAGAGCTGAGCGACGCAGACCTTCTAGCCTGGCACCTCGGGGGGCGTTTGATGTCTACGCGCCGGACATGTCTGTTTTCTCTATTTCAGGTCATTTGATGATTCGAGGCAGCAGGACTAAAACCACAATTATATTCAATCAAAGCAAAGCTGAGAACCATGACACAAGCAAGAGGAAATGCAATAACAGAGAGGAAAACAATATGTATCTAAAAATAAGACGTGAGAGGGACAGTTGCAGACCAAACAATCCAAGGAGAAGTCAAACTTAGATATTAATGGGATTACAGGAAAAATTCAGATAAAAGACAAAAACTCTTTCGTGGAGGCATCAAATTGTTAGAGCAGAGGACGAGCCCAACCAAGGAACCTATTACATTCTTCACGCAAAAACGCACGCGCAACGCATGAATTTTTGCACGAAGCGTTAAACGTTAATGCGCGTAAATCACCGCTGGTATTACAATTGTCGTGCATTTTTTCATCCGTCGAGCAATAACGCGCATACAACGGACGTGCAAAAACATTGCGCGCAGAAATCAGTGTGCGGACTGTTTTTTTAACGCGATTCAGCCAATCAGAATTAAGAACCACAATTGTCTCACGTTAAGTTTTTGCGCCTGTCAAAGTCAATCTGCATATATGCTGCATCTATAATAAATGCACACACAACTTCTCAAATTTATTGGTTTGGCATGTGTAGAATGTGTAACTATATTTGCTGTATTGTTTTTTGGGCTGGTGTATTTGGGTTCGGCCAGGTTGATAGAATTTGCCTTTAACACCAGCTTTAGGAGTTGCTAAAATTATGCGCGCAAAGGCTGTGCGTTACAAACTGCGCATAGATTGTAAAATACCATCCGCGTACCAGCGCACAAACGCATTTGCGATCACAATGTTAAGTATAGGACGCGCGAAGTACAGTAAGCTCGTGCAGCGTTCGCGCAGGTTCACCCACGGTAGACGTATACGCACGTTTGTTGCGCTGACATTGTAATATGACTTTCTACGCAAAGGGTTTTGCTCCTCGCGTTAATGCGTTTTTGCGCAGGCGCAAACGTTTACGCTAAGATTGTAATAGGGCCCCAAACGTGTAAAACCAAGACCATAGTTTTACCATGAAAGGTGGACAGTCCTGGAAATAATCTAACCCAAAATGTATTGTGAAATTTGTACGGTCATTTTGTACATACAGTGTCTCACAGAAGTGAAAGTTACATTTTTGTCAACATTTTATATTATATCTTTTCATGTGACAACACTGAAGAAATGGCACTTTGCTACAATGTAAAGTAGTGAGTGTACAGCTTGTATAACAGTGTCAATTTGCTGTCCCCTCAATATAACTCAACACACACAGACAACCACTGGCAACAAAAGTGGTTGTCTAAACCACTGGCAACAAAAGTGGGCAATGGATTTTTTAAGATAGTTATTTTATTGTATAAGTGATTTTGCGAATTCGGAACCACTTAACACCAGGATCTTTGAGTCAGTATTATTTTCTGAATACCAGCTCGAGCCTGAGAATTCTGGGATACCAATGAATAGCTCGATATTCTCTGTCAGCCAATAGATTTCCTATACACAGTATAAGATGCATTGTTACAAAATGAGTTGGTAAAGCAAGCTTTGCTTGTGGGTCGTTGGAATAGCATGTCAAGCTGGTAAATTAACGAGTGGATGGCTTTTGTGCATATATTGCCATTCTCAGACAGCTAATAAGTTAAACATATGAAAATGTACTATATTTTAAGTATTCATTTATTTACTAATGCATCACAGAGATATTATAGCGATGAAATGCTTCGGTACTATATGATGAGCCCTGTTCCACTTTTCCCATTAAGGCATAGGTTGGAGTCAATATACAGATTGGCTCAAGCCAATATCTTCATGGCTAGAATCGTTATTTCAACCTCGCCACAAGTTTCGCTTACCGTTCAGTTATTTTGCATCTTTATTTTAAATTAATGCCTCCTACACTTTGTATAGGAGCCATTAATTTGCCCCTGGCGTTGGACAAACAAGCTATTAAATGGTAGCTCCGTTTAAGGCTGGGGTCAGATGAGCGTAGTGTTCACGTCCGTGATTGCGCCTAAAAGTACGTCCGTGATAGCATGACAGAAAGCCCATTGGAGCCCGATACACGAAGTACGTCCGCACTGAACTGCGGCCGCACAACGGCCGCGGCCCACGGACGCAAGGCAGGCAAGAACGTACAACCCCTAGAACGGCCGCACAAAGTGCGCTGCGTCCGCAACGTCCGCATAGCTTTGTGTGTGAGTGATGGAACGTGGTCATACGGACTGTATTTATACGTCCAGTATTTTTCATGGACAAAATGGTTTTGCTTTTTATTTTATTTTCTCTCCTACATCCGTCAAAATATACGTCAGTGAATAAACTGACTGTGTGACCACTACTGTGTCTTCCGTACTGACGTACGTCCGTGTGCACGGACGTAGTCTGTAGAAATCACGCTTGTCTGACCCTAGCCTAAAACCTCCAAAGAATCCCTTATCTCTCGTTCTATGGTGGAGAGGGCGACATGACCCACCCATTCCTCATTTTCCTACAGAGCACCGCAATTATGGAATAACCTCCCAGACACCGTCAAATCTTCCCCCAGTCTTAAGTCCCTTAAGACTTCCCTATTAACATACCTCAATACGAAATGCACCTGTAAACATGTAACATAATGACTTTATTTCCTCCATATTTATTTTTCTGTTAATCTGTATATTTGGTTTTGTGTTAATATCTTGCATTTTACTATTTTGTATTTCTGTAACCACTCTATGTTCTTGAACCCAGGACATACTTGAAAACGAGAGAAATCTCAATGTATCCTTCCTGGTAAAATCCTTTATAAATAAATAAATAAATTCCTCTCACTGCGAGCAGTGGGAAGAAATAACCCAGTGTCCCTGCACATTCCATCCATGACTCCCGTGCGATACTGCTATTGCAAGTTTGCGGCAGGGATGTGCTGGGTTCCAGGGCCCTTCATGAAATTATCAGTTCACCTGCCTCTAAATATATTAACCAAACATAAAAATATCACCCGTTTACAGGTATAGCGCCTGCATACAGCACATACGATTACACCATATATGTACTCTGTGGCTATTGTAACAAACTGCATCGTATCCCTGTATGACTCTGAGTGACAGCAGAGCTCCTGCCATTCTCCCTGTCACCTGACTGCTGTAAAACAGCAATAACTGGAAAGGGATATAGGTGCTACTTACAGTCTCAGGGCAGCAATACAGGGTGACTGAAGACATGACTAAAAAACTTTTTCTTTCTGGCTACAGTTCCATTGAACACCATGTGACAAAGTAAAGTTTGAGGTAATGTTTTTGTAAAACCTTTATTGGGATGAAATCAATGCAAAATGAAGCGCCCAAACAGATGCTAGGCTTATAAATGAGGAACTTGCTGACATCGGCAAAAAGTTACACAGAACAAACCTATTTTTTATCACTATTATCCTTTATATAGCGCCACAAATTCCGCAGCGCTTTACAAGATCAGTGTACAAGGGGTTGATACATTAGAATACCACACATGGATGATATGACCTGATTCAGGGGGACCCTGTTTCCAAGGGAACTTACAATACACGAGGTGTACAAGTATTTTGTGTGGTAGGTGCGTCCTTATCGTTTGGCGTCTCGCCCAAGGACACTCACTGGTGGCGTCTTCAGTGGGATCGAGTCGGCTTTCCATGATTGTAGAGCATAGACCTGGTGGTTAGGTTGAACCCGCTTTTCACAAAGTCAAGACTTCTCCACAGTTGTATTGGAGGGATCTGCTGAATGGTATTTTGACTTGCTTCTCCACGGTCGAAGGGCAGAGACGTTACCACTGGACTCCACAGGCAATATCTACTGTATGTACCGTTAGGTGTCTTGCCCAAGAACACTTACAGGAGAGGTGCTCTGGCCGGGATTCAAACCTGGGTCTCCATAGTCATAGAGCATTCATGTTACCTCTACTACATCCAGCAAGAACCTAAGACATTAAAGGGTCCACAGAGTTGATAGCAACTAGGCTGGTATAGCGGAATTGTCAGTACATTTTCAAAAGCAGGTGTTGGCTAATTCATCAAATTTTGGTCACACTGACAAGGGGGGCTAGACTATCACAGCTTGTATCAACTGGGACGCAAACGGTGGATTTTTATTTCCTCTGCAACAGGGATTATTTACTAAGCACCATTGTTTGCCAGCATTACAAATCTCAGCAAAAATCTACAGTGTTGCAGCCCTGACAGATGCCAACGTGTCACAAGAACATATAACAAACAGCAACAGGAGAAGCTGCACAATAAACAGTCTCCTGTTGCTGTTTGGATTTTAGCTTTGTGAAATGCCATTGTTTGTTGGTGCTGCGACACCAGCAGACACCGGTTCATAGGGAATAACCGGTACTATGACTGTAGTACCAAATAATATGTTCCTTCTTGATGAGATTTCATAAATTTGCCAGAACAGCTGCTATAAACAGTATTGCCACATCTAGAAGTGACTGACTGTTACACTGCTGAATGAACATGCTTGGTCTTGGCATTGCAAAAGAACCACCGTAGGGGCACAGAATCACCACCCTGATTTCTCTACGAAACCAGTGACACCTACGATCTGGGGAAGAGGCAAACAACTCCCCGCACGTGCCTGTTCTAGTGGTTGTTCCAAGTTGGTCATGGTTGAACACCATAGAAGGAATATGATTGGCTGGCCCACTTTCTGTTTTGGACAGAGCTCACTGTAGAGGACACCGAGCTCAGAATTACTGTTTTAGATCTATACGGTCTCCATCAGTCAAACAGTGAATTAAAGTTTGCATTACAGCCATTTCTAAGGAATTGTTGTGTTATAACTTGTTGTTTCCACTGCCTTGGGATAGACAGCTCTCTAGCATGTATCATCAAGTACGGTTATTTATTCTATTCAGTATTTTTTTTTTTTTTTAAAGACTATCCAGGTGAAAGTATTTCCCTAGCTGTAACTGCAGCTCATTGTAGCAGAGACGAGGCGGTTTAAGTGCGGAAGTGATGGGCAATCCACCTATGGATGGGCAGTCCATAGGTGCGGAGGTAGTAAAAGTATAAAATAGAGCGAGAGAGAGTGACACATCCAAGATCCAATCAGTAGGTAATACACAACGTTTAGTGGTAAAGTGCCAACAATATGAATAATACTACGGCACTCGACTCTCCGTACACTGGGCCTCTCCTGGCAGCATGAGCATTGAGTCACACGCTTAGATATGTACACATTTGTAGTTTCCATCAGCACCCATCATGCTCTCACACCGTTGGCAGGACGTCTTTCCAGCAGAACTGCACAGACACCTCCCTGACTTAGAGCCCGGCCAAAGATTATAATCATTAAACAAGCAGAAATAAAGTAATATATTAATGCCTGAACATAATGTTCATTTTGGACACAGTCACTTGTCTGTCCTTACGTGATTTACACAAACTCAGTTGGACCAGGAAAGTAACACGCAGCATGCGCAGCGCGCTGGCTGAGCCACATACTCCGTCTGGCATTCTGCGGTTTTCTAAACAGGTTGTTTAAGAATTGCTAGGCAATCCAGATGACAACACGCTCAAATCCTTTCACAGTCCAAGCTATTTATTTAATGTTCATTCAGTGCAGTGGATTTGGCAGGTAAATTGACAGATCACGTACCGGCAGTGCCCGTTCCGACCCTGGGGGCTCAGCAAATGAACACAGTCACAAGGACCAGGTGCGTGATTAAAGGGGTTCACTATTAGCTTAATGGTTTATGAGAATAATTTATAAATTCCGTACAACACTTGTATAAAATAATACATTTATTCGTCAAGTTGCTGCCATTTCCTCTGTTGATATGTTTTAAAACATACAGAATAAACAAGGGTCAGTATTCAAAATTCTTCTTGCAGGGCAGGTTTATTGGAGGTATATTAAGGCCGGGGTCAGACGAGCAATTTTAAGAGCGGAAGGAACGTCCGTGAGAGTGGATGTTCCTTCCATTCTGACGCTCGTCTGGCCGCCTCGCTGAGCGCAGTTAGTGCGCTCAGCACTGCAAGGCTCGATCCTCCTATGGAGGATCACGATTTGCAGCTCAGTCGAACACGCATCGTAATCGACGGGGAGGCTTTCTGAACGGACGCAGCACGTCTGCTGTAACGTGTTCAATTCATGTGGCCGCCCTGTCGTAGCGTCACAACGCTGAGACGGACGCCGGGAGGCACGTCAGTACGGGCAACATAGTGCACTCGTCTGACATAGTCCTAAAAGCCTTTTCAATGCTGCTGGACGTTGCCTCTCAAGGATTGTGTTGATATCCATCTATTTTTATTTTCTTTTTTTGTTATTTCAGTGTCCCGCGGTGGTGAGAGTGCCACTCTATTTCTTTGTATGTAGCATGTTTTAGAAAGTAGAGGAGTAGTTGTCTGTTTAATGGCAGGCTAGAAGAGAAACATGACAACAATGTTGCATATACAACTAATTTAAAAAAAACATAAAAGTAATTAGATAATACTATAATGATATAGATCAAAGAAAATACTCAAAAAATAATAATAATACAGACAGGGTTATCCAAAGAGATCCGAATTGCTTGAGAAAGGTAACCGAACACTGAAAATCAGCGTTCGGTGACCTTTCTTGGCCATTCGGCTATCCAGAGAGCAGGCAATTCGCCAAATCTTGGCGAATTGCCTGAACATACGGTGCCTGTTCGAGGGCAGTGAAATCCCCATGAAAAAGCACTGCTTCGGCTATTCAGAGAACACAAACCAGCAGTGAAAGGTTCCCGAAATGCCCTGCCATTCGGTGGTTTAATTTGGCAAATTTATTCAGGAGAATCCCATAGGCTTCAATGTTAAAAATATTCCCGTTTTAATTCAATATCTAATAAACCATTCATTATAAAATTGTGCAGGAAAGAGTCTCTTTTATGTATAGATTTTTTAGGATATTTTAAGCATTTTTCTTAATTTTTTTTTTTAAAAAATCCGACTTTTTTTTTTTTAAAGTTTACTTATTTTTTCTGTAACAGCCCTTTTTATTATCATTCCCTGGACCTCATATGTAAATTTCAGACATTTTCACTCAGTAGTTTCTTTGCAAACAGCGTTTCACTTTTCAATCATTCAAGCAAACTGTTTTGCTAATTTATTCACTGCCTCTTCTGCTGTGTCGAAGGCTGCGATCGGCTCCTGTTCGGGTTTTTCTGTGGTTTTCGGCAGGTTAATCCAGATGTTTTTGAGGGTTTTCGGGGTGCATTTGCTGGGTTTTGCGGTTAGCTTTCGGCGGGTTTGCGGCGGCCTTTCCCTGCAATTCGGGCACCCTGTGGTGTTTACTGAATACACCGCAGGGTCACCGAAATGGGATCGGCAAAAGGAACCGAATTGAAGAGAACGAAAAGTCACCGAACGTGTGGAGACTTTTCGAATCTCTTTGAATAACCCCGAGAGCCTTAATTGCTCACTCTTGGCATATAGATCCCAGCAGATAGGGAGGTGGAACTTAATTAAATCGCCATCCTTTGACATACTGTGTCACATATGCATAGTGTTTATCATAAAGTAGTACCTTTTAATAAATGTCTTCTCACCACAAAATAACAATTACCCATTGAATTTGCCTAGAATATATAATTTTCATTTTTTTTAAAATTAGGGTCAAAGCTGAAATATTAAATTACATTTAATGTTAAAAAATATAACTGCTGTAATATGCTGTTTATTAAGAACAAAAATTATTTCACCAAAATTCACTATTCAGTAGTGGAAATAATTTATCATTGGTTTGAAATATTAGCATCACTTTGCAGCATGTGCTTATTTCTGGTTCTCAGTTATTATCTCTTGAAATCACAACTGGAGAAATAATGTAAACAAAATAAAACTACAAATTTTAAGCCAGTTGGAAAAAATAAATCCAAATCAGCTCAGCTATTTTGATCTAAAAGATGAAATTCCTTTATAGTTGTTCTAGTTCCAATCCCGTGAATAATCGTGTTGTAAGCTCCGGTTACACGTCAACGCAAAGTAAGATTTCACTGTGCGGTATCTTGAGATAAATCTTCAGATGTTGCAAACTTGCATTAGAGATCATAGGCCGTATGAAAGTGAACAGATTACGGGCTCGATTACATTCTTCACGCAAAAATGCACGGTAAACGCGCAAATTTTTGCACGAAGCATTAAACGTTAACGCGCGTAAAACAACACTGGTATTACATCCCTCGCGCCTTATTTCATCTGTCAAAAAATAATGCACGTAAATAAAAAAAACGTGCAAAAACACGCGAGCATTAACGTTGCGCGCAGAAATCGGTGTGCGGACTGTTTTCACGCGATTCAGCCAACCAGAATTAAGAGCCACAATTATCTCACGTTCAGTTTTTGCGCCTGTCAAAGTCAATCTGAGTATATATGCTGTATCAATAATAAAAACATGCACAACTTCTCCATTTTATTGTTTGGGTATGCGTAGAATGTGTAACTATACTTTGCAATTTATTTATTTTTGGGATGGTGTATTTGGTTTCGGCCAGGACGTTCAGATTTGCCATTAACACCAGCTTTTAAAAGACGTTAAAATTATGCGTGCAAACGCTGTGCGTTACATTTTGCGCTAAGATTGTAATACCATCCGCGCACCAGTGCATTTGTGCTCACAGTTTTAAGTATAGGACGCACGCAGTACATTACGCTCGCGCAGGGTTCGCGCAGGTTCCATCGCGGTAGAGGTTAACGTGCATTTTTTGCACGGACACTGTAATACGACATTTGCGCACGCGTTAACGTTTGCGCTAAGAATGTAATAGAGCCCTACATGTTCACATATTCCTGTTACTCTCTGAACTTTCTTTGTTTAGAATAATATTACTATATATATTGGGCCAAATAGCAGCCGAGCCGTTAGCTCCAAGGACTGGGCCCTTACATATAACAGCCTCAATAGTTAGTTTTTTTTAGAAAGTATTTTACCAGGAAGGATACATTGAGATTTCTCTCGTTTTCCAGTATGTCCTGGGTGGCGAGTATGTATCGTTAGGTGTCTTGCCCAAGGACACTTACTGGAGAGGTGCTCTTGCCGGGATCGAACCTGTGTCTCCACAGTCTCTCTCCATGGTTATAGAGCAGTGATGTTACCTTTACTCCACTCAGCCGGCACAATAGTTAAAGGAAACTCTATTAAATAACAGTTACCTTTTTTTGCCCTTAAATAATTGGTTGCTGACAGCCTCTGCCCAATTATTTTTTCTTTTTTTTATTCACCTTTTGTCCCTCGTCGCATATTGATCCTCCTTTTCAGCTCAGGGATCCTGAACCTGAAAGTCCCTGAGGCTTTCCTGCACAATTTGCACTCTTACGCTACTTGTGTAGTGTGGGACTGCAAACTGCGCATGGTAACAGGACTTGTGCACTTTATGTACGCACGTCACGTAGTGCCTAGGCAAAAGATGGTTCAGAGCTGTGCGCATGCACAGATCCAATCCATCGGTTGCCTCTCTGCGAACGCTCGCTACCGCGATTGGTCTCAGAGGGTGACGTTGGAATGCTGTCTGTGTACCAACATCACCGGTGAACAATCTGGTGACTGGCAGCTGGGAAATTCAAAAATCCCAGCTGCTGGTGAGTGATGCTAGGTGGGGTGGAGGGAACTCCTCCACTTCACCCCACAATTTCACAAGATCTGGGCTGCTGGGATTGGGGGGGGGGGAGAGAAGGGAGGGGCACGCCTCACATCTAATTCCTGACCACTTTAAAAATGTAAAGTGGTCTGGATGGGCAGAGTGTCCCTTTAAAGGTTGCGGCTCCTGTCTTATTCTATCTGAGCTGCAAACCTCTGCTGCTGCTACAGCTGCCTGTTGCAGGGTTTCCTATACTATGTATAGGAATCCCTAATCTGAAGGCATCCACAGAATGACAAACGGTTCCATGATCACTTGTTATTCTTGCATGCAGGCATTAATGAAAAAGGAATAGATCAACTACAAAATCCTGGTGTTCAATGATTTGCTTTAACACAATAGAATCAATAGTTCTCCAGTGTCCTTCTGCTGATCCTGCACCATTCGGCGGGATAGTGTGTGTGAATGACTTGTGAAAGTATCCATGCAGTTGACTTCAGGAGAAGGTACAGACGTCGGCACTGACTGTATTTCATACCGAATCCCAAATATTACGAGTTGTGCCACTAACATTCTGGGCCTGGAATGGAGAGCCGCTAATAAATAACGACTCGCGCTGATTTTAGACATTTGCGACTCTGTAGCGCCAGCTCGGCCAGAATACGGCCAATAGACTGACAGACAGTAGATGCAATCTAAGACAAACTGTATTTCCTCAAACAATAATTGTCAGCCTCTGCCCTTATCACCTCGCGGACTCTGACTCGCTGATTATCACTCTACTGACAGGTTTTATGAATGGCAATGTCTTGTTCCGCCTTATTAAACATTAGATCATCTGAACGAGTTTCCATACGACACATCTTTGCTATTTATTTCTATCTGAACCTCTCTGGAATCTCCAGTTTCACAATATTCTGATGGTCTGGCATTTGATCAGTTTGACAAGTAAACTCTGACCCAATTACTCATTTCCCTTAAAATATAATAGAGAAAAACACTCTTGCGATGCAGTATCATTCGCCTGCCGCTCTGCTGTAATTCAGATTCCATTCACTCTGTGGGAATATTAAGCGTATATGTTTCCATTGGAAGGTTTAGGTGCGATCTCTAAAAGCATGTTTTAACAGCGTTACCACGTGCCAAATGATCTTCTAGAAGGAAACACAAAGTTCCATTTTTAAATACCTGGCATAGAGCACATTGTCGTGTCAGATTATCAAAATGTGCTGCAGTTTAGCATCTAAAATGCAATGTTCGGATGGGTTTTTCTTTTTGTTTAAGACGTGTGCTTTTTGGCTTCTCTGCTCTATTGCCTTTTCACTCTGGAATTTTGGGGAATAACGAAGGAAATGTAACATTTACTCCAGAGTAACTGAATTGGAAACATTCCATCTCACCTATTTTTCACAAATTAGCGATTCACTATCAGGTCTATTCAATGAAAGGTGAAACTCAGGAGAATGACTGGAGAAGTGAAAATTCTAGGTCAAAATAGCCAAACCAGGAAAATTCTCCCATTTATCTCACTTTCCAAATCGGCCATTTGGTCTAGATTGTTCTCTTCTCCTGCCAGTTCTCCTGATTTTCACCATTCTCTGAATAACCTTGTTTGTCGAATTTCTGTAATTCCCGATTTATTGAATCAGCTGCTTTATCTGTTTATTTGACATCCCCTGTGCTAGAATTTCATGTAGTTCCCCACAGAACATTAGCACTGCCAATATTATCCTCAAATGAACCTTTTGGCATTCTTTGCTTCTTGATTACCAACCAATCTAAAAATGGAATCAGCTATTTTTCAAGCCCTGCATCCAAAGAAAAAGAACCATGTAAAACGTCCCATTTTTTTCATAATCAGCTGCTCACTTTATTATGGGGTATAGCTGCTAGTTATACGGACACTCGATGCATAGGAGAGCCACACTAAAGAGAATAAGCAAATTACATATTGATTTTCACCATTGAGTCGTTTCACTTGGAGAATTTCCAGTCCACTAAAATCTACGGAAGAGACGTCAGTGAGCTAAAGCTCTCAGCCCACCCTGGCTCCGACAGAAAGGAGTGTGAGACAGTGCTATATGTCAAGAACATGAACCGAAAGATAGCTCCCTTTCATGCAAATTTCAAGCATTCAACAGGAGTTTATAATTGCGAATTTTATTATTATTAATCTTTATTTATAAAGCGTCAGCATATTCCGCAACGCTGTACAATGGGCACAATATAGACAGGGTTACAATACATTGAACAACATTTGATTAAACCAGTACAGGAGGAAATGGGGGCCCTATTCCTGTGGGAACTCACAATCTAGAAGGGTTGAGGGTGGAAACAGGACGAGAGGACAAGACATAGAATGAATTGGGTGTGCATGGGCTCCTCATTCTCCAATGCGTTTTTTTATGAATCACATAGCAGTGCACAGCAGAAGCAGGATTTTCGATACCAAGTGAATTTTTCCATGAAACCACTGGCAAGACTCAATGTTTGTCTTTTTTAATCCCTTTTCAGTATTATACGTTAAAAAAATCATTGAATATTCACAAGAAATGTTTTACTGTAGCAGCCCTATTTGAAAGGCAGATGTTGCCATCTGATGGCCACAAAGTGCTATTGCAGTTGGGGCCCCGTGTTGAATCAGACAGGGATCCAAGTTTTAGGCACAAAATCGAGGGTGTTCAAACTGCTTTAACACCATGGCTGTCAATGTCATGCCAGTTTTCATCGAATGGTCCCAGTGCCTAGACTGTCCCATTAACTGATAAGTACAACCAGTGCCAGCCTGTCCATTGGGGCCGGATGGGGCCAAGGCATCAGACGGACCTTTGCCAGGGGGGGCATTTTGCCACTCTGTCAAAGGCCGTGGCATAGAGCGGCCACCAGGGCTTAACTAAACCCAGACTATGTGGAGCTCTGTGATACTCATAAACGCGGCACATTACTGTGTGTTTTATTGCTGTTGAGCTCTCTGATAAGCTCATGCACACCACGTGGTTTTGTTTTGGGGGGCAGCATTTCATCCTTTGATCCAGGCAGTACAGTGTCTTGGGCAGGTCCTGAGTACAATGCATGCGCTTGTAAGGTATGTCAAAATCAGGTACACCATTAAAATAAACTAGGTACCCCATAAACATACACAAATAAATATTACATTTCCAGTTTCAGCAATCAAAGAGTTAAAGCTCTGATAAAGTAAACTAAAGGCATTTCTATTAAACCACCAGTAGATGGCAGCAGAGTGAAAAGCCTGAATGATGAGCCCGTGTTTATCTAAGATGCTTCCTGAGCAGGGTGAACCAAAGAGCAGAGCTTTTGTTCCTGGTAGGAACAAATTATTCAGTTGCAATCCTACCAGAACTGAAGCCATGCTTAGTGTCATTGCAGGTAAGAGGGAGCATATCCAGGGTTCTGAACAGGGCAAAAGTGATTACACTCACATCCCTGTAGTTAGAAAAGGCTGTTGCTACTGTTGGGTAATTAGATAAGACAGTATACAGATGTCAGTGGGTTGTGCTAATGTGTTATAGAGCACCAGCATACAGGGAATGTGATGACTATAGGATCTCATGTTATACTGTATTGATTGTATTGCACCATTAGCCTACTATAATGTAGATTGAGAAATCATATATCTGTACATGTTTAATTGTTTATTATTTTCTATAAGAACGCTAGTCCTGAATAGGTGAATGTTACTGTATCTATCTAAATGTGTATTGGTGTATAAGGAACAAAATATTCAGTTACAATCCTACCAGAACTGAAAGCCATGCTTTATGTCATTGGAAACTTCTGGTTTCACCCAGCCCGCTCCCTTCACACATTGGAATTATTGACCATACTTTCAGCATATGTACAACACGTTCATCGCTGGAGGGAAAAATCTGAGGACCCTTAATGTAAATAGGAATAATTCACTATAGGTAGGAAATTAATACTGGAAGTCACTTAATTCTTGAAAATGATTCTTTTATGATGCAGAGTTGTTTTAGAAAAAGTTCAAAAATGACTGGGATGTCATTTGATTTAGGCTGGGGTCAGACGAGCGTAGTGTTCACGTCCGTGATTGCGCCTAAAAGTACGTCCGTGATAGCATGACAGAAAGCCCATTGGAGCCTGACACATGAAGTACGTCCGCACCGAACTGCGGACGCACAACGGCCGCGGCCCACGGACGCAAGGCAGGCAAGAACGTACAACTCCTAGAACGGCCGCACAAAGTGCGCTGCGTCCGCAACGTCCGCATAGCTTTGTGTGTGAGTGATGGAACGTGGTCAGACGGACGGCATTTATACGTCCAGCATTTTTCACAGACAAAATGGTTTTGCTTTTTAATTTATTTTCAATCCTACATCCGTCAAAATATATACGTCAGTGAATAAACGGACTGTGTGGCCACTACTGTGTCTTCCGTACTGACGTACGTCCGTGTGCACGGACGTACAGTCCGTAGAAATCACGCTCGTCTGACCCTAGCCTTAGGGGCCTGAGTTTGGGATCCCTGCTTTAAAGAATTCTGCGGTAATTTCCTTCAATGCGAATGTTTTTTTTTTTTTTCCTATGTTACTGTTTTTTGCTCATGTTTTGTCTATTTTAAATGTATTAAAGTGAACATTATATTCTCTTTCTGCAACTAGGAGGGAATTTTGTTAAATACCCCTCAGGGCATCACACATTCTACATGAACAAGATATTCGCCCCTCGCATTAGTGTTCTGCAGACATGGCAGCACAAAGGCATCTATAAAGGAAACCCATTAAAAAAATAAAAACACCTTTCTCTGCTGGGGCTCAATATAAAAATAACTCTGATGCATTAGATCACAGACAAAATATAAGCATTCCATGAGCCCGACACGTGTCCATGGAGTATTACTCTCTTCAGTGTAACGCTGCGCTTGAGTAAGGGAAGCAGCTGAAATGTCAATTTCACGTTGAGTTTATCAAGCTTTACTCCTGGGCCGCTGCTATCACTTGGCCCGTGGCCTCAAATCAAAGGAATGATTAAGTTGTGCACAAGCCCTGCTACGCATTGTATCAATTTACTTTTGCTGTGTTGTTTTTTAATCTAATGTTTACATGAAAACATTACCAGGTTTGGTATGATGATTATGTAAAGGGATTTACCGGTCGCTGAAACTGTAATTTACTTTTAAAAGAACATAAAAAGGGTTCATGGGGGGCAGAAAACTAGTGCAGTTAATTATTAACCCCTGCTGACCCCCCCCCCCAACCCGGATACACAACCCGTGACTCATTTTTAGCTTTAGAGTGTAAGAAACTCAGTGTTCAAGACTACTTGTGCAAACGCAGACAATCAGAGCCTCACCTGTGTCACCAACCATCAGGGGTGTACAAACAGGATTTTTGAACCAAGAACAGACTGCTGAGAGCTACCAGAACAAAGGGTTGTTGCTGGAAGAGGCCCTGAGCTGTTTAGTGGCCTCGTGGCTACAGGCTTTTTGGGCACCCTGGTGGTACTGTGTGGAAGCAATGCGGTTTGCGCCTCTGTCTGGTCTCTGATGCTAGGTGGTGCTGCTCAGTGTACGTCAGTGTGCACACAGTGCTCAGCAAAGTCTTCTCTGAGTTCAGTGCGTGCTTCATCTTATACAGAGTGGCACACTAGCTAGCGCTGGAGAGTATTACGCCCTTAAGAACGTGTAGACCACATTGCTCCACCACAGGACCACTAGAGTTGCATCACTGCTGTCTACTCCGACTGGACAACACAGATACGAAAATTGGGTCCCACTGGACCACCATTTATTAGGGGAGGGTTGGAAATTACACAAACCATTTGCCTCACATACTAAATTTTAGGAAACAGAAGCAAGAGGTTCAGGTTATGATCTAGTTGAGCACAGTAATCACAGTTGCAGGTGATATCCATTGGCGCGTCTTATAAGTTGCATTCTTGCCCCTAGTACAATTATTTTACTGGTCAAAAAAGGCAGTACATTCAGGGCTGAGGTCCAGAATATTGTGCCACCATGCCTCGTTTCATACAATGGCCACACGTGGCCTTTAACTAGAGAATGAGGTCCCTATTTTCTTGCAGGTCTATTAAAAAAAGGTGAAAATCAGGAGAATGACTGGAGAAGTGAAAATTCTAGGTCAAAATAGCCAAATCAGAAAAATTCTCCGATTTATCTCACTTTCCAAATTGGCTATTTTGACCTAGAATTTTCACTCCTGCTGCCAGTTCTCCTGAGTTTCACCTTTCAGTGAACAGACCTGATAGTGTAAGAATATTTTTAACAGTCACCTGGGGTATGCGAGTTTATCAGATGCCAAAAAGAGGAGCAGCTTGGTATGGAACAAATATAGCTTAGTCCATATAAGGCAGGTTTAATGCATGTGTTTCTAGGATGTTTCTTCTAATACAGGAAACTATTGCTCTCACTGGAAAGTGGGAGCGTAAACATTTAAAAAGCATCCATCAATGGGAAGAGTATGTGTTACTGGAATAATCTCACGGCAGCACTGGCTGCGAATACATTAAAAAAACACATTTTAACAATGACCGAACAGACAGACCCGTCCAAAAAAATTCAGAAATACATGGCAGGTTCCACAGTCAGTAACATGAGAACAATAATGAATATTTCCCATCGCTTTTCCAACACAAAAGCTTCTAATCTGGGACATAATAGAACATGACTTGGATTTCTCATCTAAACACTTACAATGCGAATTGCTGAACTTAAAATATATCACTTTACCTGTAAGAAGCATAGTATTTTTTTCTGATCAAGAGATTGATAGCACTTATGTTCCAAATAACATTTCTTAACCCCTTAACTTTCTAAAACAAGCATACACAATTAACACAACAAACTCTACTGCAGCATTACAGCAGCCATGGATTTGGTAGAATACAGGGAGAGCTCTGGGGTCACTGCTGTAAAGGGATAAGATTCAGGTGGTTATGAGTGAAAATCCTTGTAAAGTAGAGATACAAGGTGTTACTGAAATTTCCATACACAGGCATTATGTCCCATACAGATATTATGCTTAGATTTTATTGGGATTTTTTGGGAGCTGCATTGGTTATAATCACATTATGACACTAACAATCCACAAAGGCAGGAGGAGAGCTGACTATTTTTATTATGTATCTCTATCACATTCACTGTATCCTGAAACAAAGGCCATTTCTGCCTGTATGCTAGTAATGCAGACCCCGTGTGACATTGTGTAACATACGCAACACCATCAAGGGTTCAGAACCTTTCATTCCAACAATATTTCTGTAAAGGATAAACAAATAGTGTACATGAAAAATTTAAAGTTTTTATACTTATTGTAATTTACCATTTTACAATTTTTTACCACCAGTAATTAGGTGGTGGGTAAAGCAGCAACCCAAAATATACAGAAACTATGACAAAAACTGCTCTAGCACAGAGATTGCTTACTCATCTCAGTGCACCAATTGCTTGTAAGCTACTGATGGTTGGCTGAGCATTGTGAGAAGGGTATTTCTCAATCACAGGCAGTGCCATCACTTTCCAGAATCCAAGAACCCGAGTCTCCAGCATAATCAGATATTTTTCTTCTTCTCCTTATGAGTAACTTAAAACAGGTTTCTAACAACACATTTTCTATTAAAACAGTAATACATCAAGAGACCCAGTTTTCCAGGACTCTAAACTTAACTCATCTGACCCAAATCCGGATCTCAGGACAGTGTCCTGGGGCAATTAACCCTCGGAACATCAAGGACAAACCTGAAACGCCCTGAAATTAAACTGTTAAAAAGTCCTTATTATTTGTAATTTCTGACAAATTCTCTGCCCCTCCCCCCTATGGAGGACTGCAGCCACAATGGTTCAAACTATGGTTTATTCACTAAACCAGGAATAATGGAACCTGCAAAGGATGGGAAAGTTATCCTGCTTGGTTATTGATTCAGCTGAGGGAAACAAAACAACCCCCCTCATTTACCAGCTTAACTCCAAGGACCGGATTACATTGTCTACGCTAAAATGGGACAGTTAACGGGGAAAACGTGCGCCTGCAACATTAGATTCCAGGGCAGGTACTACTTTGGCACCTTTCCCTGGAACAAAGCTCTACACATGGTGCAACTCGCGGTAGTGCTTCCGTACCCAGGGGCAGACTGACCCATCTGGCATTCGGGCACTGCCCGAGGGCCCGGATGGGGGAGGGACCCACATTGGGGCCCCACCAGCCTACCTTGCTGCCCCTGCAGTGCTGGACATCTGTGGAGCGTCAAGGGGATTCCCTCCGCAGCTAGGAGGACACTCCAAGGACGTCCTGTGTCCCTGCAATGCTCGGTGCAATCACCGAGCAAGGGGCTGCAGCCACAGCAGGCTGACATCTTGGATGTCAGCCACACTGTGGGACTGCCCCCCGGGCCGCGGGAGTCATCGCGGGAGTCATGCTAGGCAGGGAAAATCCATGATGGAGTTGCAGAGGTCATTTAGACCCCTGTATCTCTGTACCCCTGTGTCCCACAAGAACTGCTCTGGTGTCATTGGAAAGGCCGGGAGGCTGGCCTTTACAATGATATATCGCATGACTATCTTTGCCATGTCATTATTGTGTAAAAAAATAATAATTAAAATACATAGGAAAATCTTTTTATTCCTTCTATTTATAGTTACATAGATAGTTACACAGGCTGAAAAAAGACATGCGTCCATCGGGCTCAGCCTCTCACACATCACCTACTGCTTTTGATCCAAAAGAAGGCAAAAAACCCAGTCTGAAATGCTTGCCAATATGTAATACATAATAACTTAACTATCAGGGTTATTCAGAGAGCGGTGAAAAGCTGGAGAATGACTGGAGAATGAAAAATTTTAGGTCAAAATAGCCGATTTGGAAAGTGAGATGAAAGGGAGAATTTTTCTGGTTTGGCTATTTTGACCTAGAATTTTTCATTCTCCAGTCATTCTCCAGCTTTTCACGCTCTCTGAATAACCCTATATAATATTTTTTTGAGTTTTATTGCTGTGGAGCTCTGTGATACGCTCATGCATACCACAGATTACAGTAGGAGTTTTATTGCTGTGGAGCTCTGTGATACGCACATACACACCACACATTACTGGGAGTTTTATTGCTGTGCAGCTATGTGATACGCTCATAGACACTGCACATTACTGTGAGTTTTACTGCTGTGGAGCTCTGTGATACTCTCATACACACCGCAAATTACAGTGAGTTTTATTGCTTTGGAGCTCTGTAATACGCTCATGCATACCACACATTACTGGGAGCTTTATTGCTGTGGAGCTCTGTGATAGGCACGTATACAGCGCACATTACTGTGAGTTTTATTGCTGTGGAGCTTTGTGATACGCTCATAGACACCGCAAATTACAGTGAGTTTCATTGCTGTGGAGCTTTGTTATACACTCATACATACCACACATTACTGTGGGTTTTATTGCTGTGGAGCTCTGTAATGTGCAGTGTGTCAGTAATGTACAGTATCTTTTTTGAAGTGATCGGCAGTTTCTCACATTTAACACAGGCACATTCTGTGTCGCAGCGCAGCCTTAGCTGCAGTGAGTGGGTGATGGCTGCTGCAGTAGAGCGGTGGCCATCTGTATGTCTGAAGGGGGCACAATGGATTCCCCAAATTGCTGTTGGGTCCAAGTGGATTATCTTCACACAATTTTCAAAAAGACTATTTATCACAACAATGTACATGTGGGTATTGCATTGTAGGGGTGGGGTTTTGTATGGGAGTGGCCTCCTGTGAGAGCTGCACAATGAGGCCCCTAGATCTTCTACTGCCCTGGGGCCCCATTAGTTGTCAGTCCGCCCCTGTCCGGACCGCCATGAGTATCACCTCCTGGAGTCTATAGGACTCCATGGAGTGTTGTGCTGCCGAGCTGCGAGATCGTGCAGCGCTGCAGAGTGATCACGGAGGGAGACTGGAGACTATTTGTCCTCAGTCTCACTCTGCTCTCGGCCAGGACAAGTGGCAGATCAGGCCACCGTTCTTGCCGCGGGATGAGATGTAAGTATCGGATTTATTGGGGGGATTTTAGCTTATGGTAAATGATTCTGAAAAAGCGGAATAGTTTAGCACCAGTTGTAGGTGACGGTAAAAATTTGCTTAACCCGTCAGTGCAGTAATTAATCGCCAGAACTTTGTAATATCTTGCTTATCCTTATTACTGATTGTGCATCCTATACTTAGCATGGGAAGCGCAAAGTACAGTAAGCTCACACACGCTAACGCAATCACTGATGCGCTAAGTGATTTTTACCAGGTCAGAAAGGTAATATGGGGCATGTGTTAAAGTCACTTATTCTAGCGTTAACCCTTACATATCTGTCCGCTACAGTTAGGGTTCGGAATGTAATCTGGCCCCAACTATTTCATCTCTTCGTGCAGGCAGTCTCCCACTGTAACATTACACGGATTTTCCAGAGGAAAGTTAAAGCCATCCCCAATAAAATACATTTGTAGAAATATATATACAGCAAACTAACATAACCTGGTTTTCCATCAAGGGGTGTTTATACTGTGACTAAAATATTTATACTGACATATATACTTTTTTTATCCTTTTCTTCACATTCGGCTGCACTCACTGCTTTAGGTATTATCGGATGACAGATGATCGTTTTGCTTATATAGGGATTTTCTTAATCTGGTTTGCATGTTTAAAGTATCTAATGCAGATTTTAATTGAATTTTCATGAATATGAGAATACATCTTCGTGCTCACATAGGCAGCTTTTTATTACGTTACTGCTTTGTTTATTTTCTCTTCCTAAAGATACAAAATCTCATGAGATGACAACAAAGTGTTAATGTCAGCAATAAGGGCAGATATAAAATCCAGCTCTTGAAGTCGAAGCTGACACTTACAGGGTTATTCAAAGAGAATCGAAAAGTCACTGCACGTTCGGTGACTTTTCGTTCTCTTCAATTCGGTTCCTTTTGCCGAACCCATTTCAGTGACCCTGCGGTGTATTTAGCAAGCACCACAGGGCCGCCGTAATGCAGGGAAAAGTCGCCGCAAACCCGCCGAAAACTCACCGCAAAACGAGGGCGAATGCACAACGAAAGCCGCAAAAACATCTGGATTAACCCACTGAAGAAACCCGAGCAGGAGCCGATCACAGTGCAGAGCAGCCGCCAGAAAAACCCGACATCGCAGACGAAGGAGGTGAAGGGAAAAAAAAAACCAGTTTGCTTGAATGTTTGAAAAGTGAAACGCTGTTTGCAAACAAACTACTGAGCGAAAATGGCTGAAATTTACATATACAGTAAGATCCAATGAATGATAATAAAAAGGGCTGTTACAGAAAAAATAAAAAACGATTTAAAAAAAAAATGGAAAAAAAATGTTTGCAAAAAAATCCCAAACAATGCCTAAAAGGTCCTAAAAAAATCTATACATAAAGAGACTTTTTACTGCAGAATATTATAATGAACGGTTTATTAGATATTGAATTATAACGGGAATATTTTTAACATTGAAGCCTATGGGATTCGCCTGAATAAACCTGCCGATTAAACCACCGAATGGCAGGGCAATTCGGCAACTTTTTACTGCTGGGTTTTGCTCTCTGAATAGATGAAGTATTGCTTCTCTATGGGGGATTTCACTGCCCTCTAACAGGCAATGAACAGGCGCCGTATATGCAGGCAATTCGCCAGGATTTGGCAAACTGCCTGCTCTCTGAATAGCCGAATGGCCAGGAAAGGTAACCAACCACACGCTGAATTTCAGCATTCCGTTACCTTTCTCCAACAATTCGCAGCTCTTTGAATAACCCTGTTAGAGTAATTTCCACAATTAATAGCAATGTATTTTATCTTCCTTTCTGTCATGTAGAAAAGATAAAGAGGTGAAACATGGAAGGCAGGTGTGTGTTACACCGTAATTAGACGGGTCTGATGTCATAGGACTGCCTTAGTGTAAATACAAAGGTGTGGAACGAGTTATGTTGGACTTAGCCCAATTACAACACGGCACAATATAAGTTTAGGGCTTAGCGAGTGACAGTCATAGACATAATAAACATGCCTCTTGTGCTGGACACTGCTTGAGCGAAGGTGATTAAATAAATAGTAATGTGAAATATGTCGCATTGTATGCTGAAACAAAGCTTCATTATCTCCAATGAAGGAAATTAACTTCCGTGACTTCAAAAACATTGTGATGCAATTTACACCTGGCTGGCAGGTACTTTAAATGCTCTGGAAGGTTTACACCAGCTATGGTTACGTTTTCACCTGACTCGGAATCTAGCCCCCCAGGGCAAGACTATGAGTCAGGTGTAAACCTAACAGGAGCTGTTTGGGGGGTCAACTCCTACATAATTAAGCATGGGAACTCATCACAATTTCTGTCCACCTATGACTGCTTTCATTAAAAAATTACTGTAAAACTGCAGCTGCTGCAGCACTTCTTTAGGTATTAGAATGTCATTCCTCTGGCACATAAAGAGAAATTGTCATTCCCATGAATTCCCAGTGTGCTCAAGCCTTGGAAATAACCACAAACATACAGGGTTATTTAGAGAAAGGTGAAACTCTGGAGAACTTTTGGAGAAGTGAAAATTCTAGGTCAAAATAGCCGATTTGGAAAGTGAGATATATGGGAGAATTTTTTTGGTTTGGCTATTTTGATCTAGAAATTTCACTTCTTCACAAGTTCTCCAGAGTTTCACCTTTCTCTGAATAGACCTGAGACATTTTGGTAACTCTGTATCTGAATATTACAGCTTTCCCTTACATAAACCAATTCTCCCTGCCTATACCGTGGGGCAACTGTGTCCCAGGCGTTCCTGCTCAACTGGACCCATGCTGGTAAACGTACCAAATCCATTAAAATCTGTGAAGGTGGCAAATTACAACAGATCTGGTTAAGTTATCACCAGGATTGCAATTTATCCCTGAAACTATCATCTCCTTTCTTCTAATGACTTGACACTTCTATACAAGTCACAGGCTGTCATAGACTTGCATGAAGAAGTTGCTGTACAGAGAACATGCTTCTGTACTGTAGACTCCAATATTGAGTCGTACATTTAATTGATATGATTTTTTTTTTAATCAATATATTTGGGTAACATTTACAGATCCTATCTAGCCTCACTCCTGGAAGTCACACGCTCGTTAAGGGCAGTCCGCTAGTAATCAATCGATGGATTTGCTCATTGTGCCACAAACTACGAAGAGTTAAAACAAGTCGTACATTTATGGACAAAAAGTATATAGAATTTAGCAGAGCTGGGGAATTCTTCGGGTTTTGTTTTTGTTGTTCTTCCAAAAGCTACGGTGTAAGTGCTCCACAGCAAAGACACAACAACTACAGAGAAATAGAACGACCCACCAGTTCCAGAATTCTTCTCGGAATTCTCTATATTGTGATGGTTGGGACGTTACGGAGGCTTTACTGATATATAGGCTACATGGCAGCAGGTTTTCTCCTGTAAGCAGTGCACTATATAGGGTGAAATAACAGAATGGTCATACCTTGATGTTGTTGAAGAATCCTTTCCGACAGCCATCCATGGTTTTAGTCTCCACCTTGTTGTCACCGAGTTTTACTCCCATAATATCAGATATTTCAGTCTCGTTCTGTTCCGGTGTCTGTTAATATGTTGGTGTCAGGGAAGATTTCGTGACACGGAAAGGGGTTTCAATGAAGGGACCTTATACCTGCCGCTTTGTGGGTGTCGAATCGTACGATGGAGGCGTCTCTCTCTCGCCTTGCGCGTTCTCCAGCACTGACACTATGGATGTCTGCTTCGCTGCCTCCCAGCTCAGGTGTCTGCGGAGGTTTAAGTTAAAGGGGGGAGGATTTATAAGTCTTTTTTTTTTTTCACGACGACAGATTCCTTTTCTAAACTCTCCTCCTACTTTTCAAACAATTGGTAGACGAGGAATATTCTGCAGCTGAGTAAGAAATGGAAGAGATAGAAAGAAAGTGAAACAATTGTCACACAAACAAGATAAAGAATAGCAGGAACGAGTAATAAAAGCAAGAATGAGCGCAGCAGCCGACACAAAGCAGGATTTCTACATATGTACTGATAAAGGCTCTTACATGCAATAAAATGACTGTAATTGCTCCCCTTAGCACTTTTATATTTAGCAGTCTGCCATGGCACATATTTGCAAACATTTACTAAACGTTTGTACCTCTGACTGAGGGCTTCTGGTTCAGGGTCAAGTACAAACAAGCCGTCTGTGACAGGCACGTGTATGTGCTGTTTAATTTCATTTAAATTTACTAGGTTTTATATGGACAGCACAAAGGTCATCATTTCATCCATACCAAGGCTGGGGTCAGACGAACGCAGTGCGAACGAGCGTTTAGCCGCACTTTATTACGGCCATGGTAGCAGCAAATGATGTCCAACGTAGGCCCACACACGAAGTACGGCTGCACGAAAGTTCGGCCGCACAACGCAAGCGGCAAACAAACGCATTTTCGCAAGAACGCCGAACCGCTAGCACTGACGTACAGAGTGCGCTTCGTCCGCATAGCGGCGTGTGTGCGTGATTAGGAGACATCAGACGTTGCTCTGTCCGGCCAACATAACGTCCAGACACCCAAAGTTTCCTGGTTTGGATCCTTAAAAACTCACAGTCGTAATTGCGCATCGTATGACCGCTATCGCGTATTCCGAGAAAAAGTACGTCCATGCGTTCGGACGCACTTTTTTACGGACGATGTGAAAAATGCGTTCGTCTGACTCTAGCCTAACACGGCATTAAAAACTACTCAATAAGTAGCAAATTAACCCATGGAAGCCTCTATGCTGCATATGCACAGCCCATTGCACCTCACACTGCACAGCCGAAGGGAGGGGATGTGTATATCTGAATGATAGTGACCCAGGGGGCGATTTTCCCCCCTGCCTGTGCTCCCCCGACCTCTGAGGGGACAAATGTCCATAGTGTTGCAATAACGTTCAGTCCATTAACCTCTTTACTACCAAGTTATTGTCCAAAAAGCTATTGTCAGAAACCAGCGTTTATTTGTAAAATAATTTTTTGTTAATTAGAAATGAAAAAATAGTTATTACTGTAAATAACCTATCTGGCCAGTAGATGGCACCATCTACTGCCAAATTGAGTTACAGAGGTTTGAGCAGCAGGTCTATGATTATTATTTTCCCTGCATCGGCTGCTGAAAGCCCGATATTTCAGAGCTTTTTTACAGCTGATTTTACAGTTTTAGCTCTTTGGGCATTATGCCCACAGGGCTAAAACTTTGGGGGCACCTTCTGCAGCCCAAAAGCAAATGAAATTCATTTGCAGTAAACTAATTTAATTTGCTTTAGGGCTGCAGATCAGCATACTGAGATAACTCGATATCGGGGCACCAGATGGTGCCTTTGAAGCCTGTGGTATCTTGATATCGGTTGTGAAGGTGTTAAAAACCGATAGCTAATCTCCACACTTTTGTTTTTCTAGTTAAACGTCTTATGACAGGCTGCCAGTGATGGGAGCCGTAGCTCACCCACCTGCAGTACCAGAATTAGCCATTTTAACTCATGACAACATCTCATCAAATCAAACGTGATTACTAAGCTTCCTCAGATAAAGTTATTTACCATACTAATCCCATTCAGTACTAAAAATCGAGTATACTCAATCTTCAATGCACTTGCTGGTACTCCGATATCAGACCTCCTTGATTTGGTCTAATTCTGAAGCAATGCAAAGGAGTTTTGTGTATCGCAAACCAAATTCACTTAGAAATGGGCTCCGTAATTTGCATCAAATGTTTTAGCACCTCGGGTATGGCAGCCAAGATGCTAAAACAGTTTGAATGGCTGGGACTCTGTGTCTAAAACACAGGTCCCCGTCTGTGTCAGCATTGAGCCCCACCTGCAGTAACACTTTTGGGTCAGCAGATGGCGGTTTCTGCTTTTCAAATATGCATACTATTTATTTATTTATTTATAAAGTATTTTACCAGGAAGGATACATTGAGATTTCTCTCGTTTTCAAGTATGTCCTGGGTTCAAGAACATTGAATTGTTAGAGTAAAACATTAAATTGAGAACATTTCCATTTGTTTTTTTTACTTTAATGAAAAGTGATTTTCAAAAAGACCCACTGCTTCCGGACATTGGTATTATTTAAAATCACTTGGCAGTGAAGGGGTCAAGTGCTTAAATGTACATGTACTGTATACGTTTTGGAAGAGATCAAGCTTAGCTCTACAACGGAAATGAGAGAGGGAAAAAAACTTGTAACTTGATTAAAAGCATTCTGTCCATTAGTGTCACAAGTCAGATTTTGTCATTCCTCAATTTAGTTAACGCAGTTTGTTTTGTTTGATGTCAATGCTAGTTTCATGTGGGTTAAGGTTGCCGCAGGAATTTTTGGTGGTATAATGGACGATCTACTAAATTAAGTCTCTGTATTGTGTTCTTAACCCTTTCATTGCCAAGTGCTATTTGTTGAAAACAAACATTGTTATAAAATAGCAATTATTTGAAACAGAAGATGAATGGTTAACTCTTAAATTTAGCATTAAAGTTAAAAAAGACTAAGGGCTATATCACCTTCAAGCTAACACTAGTGTCAGTATTAGCTTAAAGGAGGTCATAGCGATTCAAAGGCGATGTGGGTGCAGCGCTAACGGGTTAAAAAACCCAATAGCGCGAGTTTACTGTACTTTGTGCTCCCTATACCTAACATGGGGAGCGCAAAGTGAAAGCAGAGAGTAACTACCATTAGTAACTAGCGTTAGAACCAAGTGATAACGAAAAAGTTACCACCAGCTCAGAGGTGTAGGTAACGGGTTGCGCTGCTGCAGAATCCATTACCTGCAGCTCAAAACCCCCCAAAAATCACACGCTCACCTTTTATCCCGCTGCGAGAACGGCGGCCCGATCCGCTGCTTCTGGCTGCCAGGAGCAAAGGGAGACTGGGGAAAGAAAGTCTCCTGTCTCCCTCCGCAATCACTCCACCGACCAGCAGGATCTCTCGAGAGGCGAGATCCTGCAGGTCATGTGACCCAGCAGCATGATGCTCCATGGAGTCCTATGGACGGCATGGGGAGGATGCTGGGGACAGCGCTGTAGCGCTGCCCCCAGCATCCACGAGCTTAGTGATTGCTAAGGGGCAGGCTGCCAGATTCGGCGCCTGCCCCGCGATTTGCTGGGGAAACCAGGACGCAAAGGGGAAATTTGCAAACGCAAAGGTTTCCCCTTAGCATACTGGTTTTAGGGCACTTGATAGGGCCGTAAAAAATTGTAAAATTGCTCAATTATAATTTTTCATTAATTCATTTATCCTTTACAGAAATATTGCTGGGATGAAAGGTTCTAACCTCTAGATAGTGTAACTTTTCTTACATAATTTGAGCAGAAAGGGCCTGTGTGTCAAATACAGTAAATGTGATATATATAGTCTAATAGCAATGATCAGATATCAGCTTCTAAAAAATACCAATAGAATATATAAATAATACCTGTATGTGTCATAATGTCTGTATATGGCAACTACAGTAACACCTTCTATCTGTACTGTACAGGGATTTTCACTTATTATAAATCCCTGAATCTTAGACATGTGCATGGCCCAAATTTTCGTTTCGTTCAGTTTTGGATTGATTCGTTATGGTATTTTGGACTGATTCATTAATTCGGACGATCTGTATTTCGATTCCGGATCGATTCGTTTTTATTACCAAATTAGTTTTTATTTGTATTTTATAATGATTAAAAACAAAAAGAAAAAGATACGGGGGACCCTTTCCTTGCTGCTGAAACCTATTCAGCACCTTGGAGACCAGAAATTAACCCTTTGCTGGGATATATGCTGTGCCCTTTGAGATGCTCAATGCCCATTAACCAGTGACTGGGATGTAAACTGTGCCCTATGAGATGCCATTAACCCCTTGCTGTGTTTTAAATTGCATTGATTTTATTTTTCATCGCTGATCAATTTAGTTTTGTTTTTTCGTTGTTACTGTGATTCATTTTTTTGGACCGATTTGGAATTTCAGATTGATGATTTTCATTTTCGGAAATGCTTCCGAAAACTAAAATTGGTGGATTTTCGTCCGAATTTCAATTCGGATGTAATGAAATGCACATGTCTACTGAATCTTATCCCTGTACAGCAACGAGTGACCCCAGAGCTCTCCCTGTATTCTGCCCTCTCCCTGGCCGATGTAATGCAGCAGTAACGTTTGTTGAACTTGTTGTTACAGTGAGGTTGGGGCTGCTTCGTGTGGCTTATTTACAGTAATGTAGGGTGATATGCGTGAGATCTCCAATGGAATTTCATTTCTCCATAGGGAACATGCTAATCTTGCCTTACAAAGGTATGTCAATGGAGATTTACTTGTTAATTTTCATTTTATAACGTTGTACTATTGTGTTTTCATGTTTTCGGCAGTGAAAGGGTTACAGTGCTGTTCCCAGCTCAGAGTTGCTTCATAAAAAATATTCAGTTATTAAATATATTCAAATTCCCTCGGATGATCAAACCAGCCGTGAAGCTCACATTGCGCATTTTATTCAATGTCAGCATAAAATTTGCATCACCTTATTTACTCTATATGGAATTAAAATACACTCCCTCCGTGCAAAGCATCACAGTAACGGTCAATAAATTGACTTTATAAAATCTTTTGATCCAGATAACTTTTGTTTTTTATCTGTGAGTGAAATAAGAAACACAAAAATAAAACAAATAAATAATCCAGAAATATGATATTAACCTTTTTAACTAGAATGTGGAAAATTAAAGGGATACTCTAGGCAACATGACCACCTAAGCTTTTTTAGGTGGTCATGATGCCCTGAGTATGCCCTTGTCTGTCCCCCCTCCCTCCGCTCAGCCGATTGGCTGAAAAAGCTGAAAACAGCTGAGAGACGCTGAAAACGTTACTCCGCCCTCCCAGCTGTCAGTCAGCAGAGCGGGATTCATATTTCCCGCTTCTGCCGACTATTGCCGAGTAGGAGACCTCATCGCGCTTTCAGTGCGATGACGTCTCCAACTCGCCGCAGTAGCTGGCTGCAGCGGACCGCCAGCATAGTCTGCAGCTGAGATTAGTGTTGCGCGCATCCTCTGCGCGTAACACTAGTCCAATTAGAAGAGGAAGCCTGCTTGGCTTCTTGGCTGATCGACTGATTGGCTGGCTTACATGAGAGGCGCGCATGCGTGCTTCTCACGTAAACCATTAGCCAAGTTACAGAGTTAGAAGGACGGGAGCGGAAGAGGAGGGAGGGGAGTATGAAAAAATAAAAAAAAAACACTGTTGGAAAGAAGTGGTTTTTAGGGTAAGTATTACATTTAAAAAATAAATAAATACATACAATAACTAGGTAGGGAATAGGTATATTTTAATGTAAGAAAAAAGGGGGGGATTTTTAGCCTAGAGTGTTCCTTTAATTCTGGTCTGCACTATCCCATTATTTCCACATTGTATGTCTTCATAGAATATAGCAGTAGATTGAGCGTTACGGAGCGGTCGTGAGTTCGAGCGCCCTCTTATAGCCAATATTTGTTTCATTCAGACTTATTTCTTTGCATGGCAGATTACACCTTTCATTAGGGATATTGGGCTCTACTCCGCGCATCACACTAAAATGGGGGCGCTAACCGTGAAAACCCACGCCTGCAGGTTTCTCCGTAGCTTCACCATTTCAGCACGATATTCCAGGACAGGCTCTATCTCAGCACCTCGCCCTGGAACGCAGCGATACTCGTTTTAGCGCTTCCACGCCGCCACGTGTATCACCTCTTGGAGTCCATAGGACTCCATGGAGAGTTGCGCTTCCGGGCCGCGAGCACTGCGCTATCTTTCTCTTGCCACAGAGGGATCGCGGAGGGACACTGGGAACTATTTGTTTCCAGTCTCACTCTGCTCCTGGGGACAAGAAGCGGCGGATCAGGCCACTGTTCTTGACGCAGGAGGAGAGGTGAGAGTAACTGATTTATTGGAGGGAGATAGGGGATGCTAAATGATTTTGAAAAAGCGGATTCACGTTGCACCAGTTTTTAGCTGTATCTAAAATGTTGGTTCGTGCCGGTAAATAGCGCCAGCACTTTGTAATACCTTACTTATCCTAATGCTGATTATTGATTGCGCTCCCCATGTTAAGTATAAGATGGCGCAAGCTCGCACAATCACCGATGCGCTAAGTGATTTTTTTTTATGTGTTTAATGTTAGGCGTTAAAGTCACTTATCCTAGCATTAACCCTTACTCATCCAAACACTACCGTTAGCTTTCACTAGGGAATAGAGGCATTTGTTTTGCTCACCCTTGTGATGGACACTAAACTGTAAGTCAGATGGGACCTGCAGATAATCACGAGTATCCACTTATCTTCTAACCGGTGAAACTGTCCAATTACTTCTTTAAATCTAGGACAGGTGTGAAGAAAGCCTCAGGTTAAGAATGATTCTTTTTCCTTTCGTGGTCACTCCTCGCTGTCATGGTTTGAGTGACACGTCCCAAAAAAACGCGTCCATTTCCAAACATGTCATGGGAAACTTGGTTCAAAAGATACACTAACATGACATAATATTGCTAACATGCCCTGCAGAGATACAAACCATCTTAGTTATTGTATGTCTGCTGGAATTCCTGGTTTGTCGTTTCCACTTTTTTATGTTTGTTCACGCTTTTCACCGAAGCAGCAGACATACGGGCGTGAGGGCATGTGCGATATTTGCAGAGGATTTCCAGTCAGGGTGTGTGTGTGTGGTTGTACAGGATTGGGAACACAGCCAAAAATGTCATAATCTGTTTGCACAGGGGGTAATTTGTTTGCAGTTAGAATTTCAGGAATTTTCAGGAACCTCTATTGTAATTTTTGTATAGGATGATGATAATGAGCGTGTTTGGCAGACTGGACAGTAGGTGGCGCTGTTGTAAGTTGTTGTATAGGTACCGTGTTAGTTTGTTCTATCTCCTCTTCTATACATGTGATTCAGCATGAATAAATTATTATTATTATCATCATTTATATAGAGCCAACAGTTTCCGCAGCGCTTTACAATAACCAAAGGCAACGAGATACATATAAACGGACATAAGGTGGAAATAAGAGGTGTAGAGGGCCCTGCTCATAGGAGCTTACAATCTAGACGGAGATGTGTTCAAATATCGCATGTTGTTTAGGAGAGGACTAGTATTGCTGCATTAATCAAATAAAAATCTCCAAAGAAAAGGAGGTGTCCGGTGAATGTTACTGCTTGAAATAATAATGATAAAGAAAATAGAATATATGGGTAAAATGAAAATGAAATGCATGTGGACTATCAGCTAGAGAGGTTTAGAAATGCTACTGTCAAAACGCGATTTGTGGGACATACTAAGCAAGGCAAGAATAAATCTTTTGAGATGATCAAGGGGAAAGATCAGAAATAAATAAGCAGTACAAATGTGTCATTGTCATTCCAGGAACTGCATGAGTGTTTAAATGTAAACGGTGATTTAATAAATTGTGGAAGGGCGCGGGGAATATACAAAGGATAGTCATGTATGGTCAATAATTCTATTAGAGCCTTCCAGAGTCTTATATGACAGGAAGACTTTGGCTAGAACATACAAAGAGTTACACTATTGCTAAGCACAATTTGTTGGTGAAACACAACGTAATAAAGAAAAATACAGATATTAAAGAAAATCAAAATGCAATCATATGGGAATAAAGTCCCATATGATAAGAAGCAAAATAACAAAATCTGTGTATTTAAAAAAAAAAAAACAGAGTTGGAGCAGTCGCAACTTAAATTGTATATGTTTTATGTAGTGTGTGTTAAGCTTACTGTTAAAACAGTACGCTGGATAATAGTATTTGGTGAGTAATATCCTACCTGAACATTATTACCCCCTTCACTACCAAGATCGAGATAACTTGCAACTTCAAAGGCACCGTTAGGTGCCCACTATCAAGTTATCTAGATCTGCAGCTCTGAAGGACAAAAGCAAATGTAATTTTGCTGCAAAAGAATTTTGTTTGCTTTTCTGCTGCAGAAGGTGCTCCCAAAGTTTTAGCCATGTGGGCATAATGCCCGAGGTACTAAAACTGATTAAAATTGGTTGAAGAATACCATGACACATCGGGCTTTCAGCAGCCGATGCAGGGAACCACGAACTGCAGCTCAAACTGCTGTAACTCCATTTGGCAAGTACATGGCACCATCTGCCAGCCAAATAGGTTATTACAGTAAGAAATACACTGGAAATATTCCCAAATATTTCTTACAATTAATTAGAAATTATTTTTCAAAAAACCACTGGTTCCTGGCAATGTTTTTTTGAAAAATCATTTGTTAGTGAAGGGGTTAAGAGCAGGGCTGGCCTTAAGCCCTTATCTGCCCTGTGCAAAAAAAATTCACAGGAGAGGAGGCATCTCTACAAAACAAAGGATTCCAGGCCATTGCAGGGAGAGTTTAGCATACAGTGCCCAAGATCACTGAGGCCGACCAGGGCCAGATTTACATCTTAGTAGCCTGTAGGCACAATAAAATGGAGTGCCCCTACCCCCCCCCCTTCCCCAACAAAAAAGGAAACATGCCAAAATGACTTTTTAAATTTTCATTTTGGGGCAAACTGGAAAACAAAAAAACATTTTAAAAAACTCAAAACAGTTTCTCTCTGCGCTCAAATCAAAAGAAGGGGCAGAATCTGTTGCCTTAGTTGAGTTATTGCAGTGGCATTGTTTGTTTTTTATGTAAAAGCATATATTGCCTCTGCCCTAGAAAAGAGAAAAAAATATTTTGCATTAAAAAAAATCATTTTTACACATTACATGTTCATGTTTGGTATCATTGTAAAGACCAGACTCTGATCTTTCCAATGACACCTCACTTGACCTTGTGCGGTGTACAATTCAGAGATGCAGGTTCCAAAGCCCCCTGTCTCTCCTCACTGCAGTGCCATGGTCTAGGTTGTAAATGAAACAATGAATTGCATAATCAGCTCCACACTTGCTGGCAGTGTGGGAAATGAGGTGAGTTAGTGCAGCATCACTGTTTATAATTGTAAAGTGAATAATAGTGCTGTGTTGGGAAAAAGAAGAGAGAAATAATATTTTATTTGTTGTTTATTTTTAAATAAATCTAACCTGGTTATATTTGGTATTACTTGAAAGGCAATAATATGGCCTTTCCAATGATACCTCATATGTCCCTCTAGCCCTTGGGGCTCCAGAGATACAGTGGTCTAAGTGATTGGGGGGGAAAAAACACACTTTTTTTTATTACAGAGCAAGGCGCCCCCTTGTGGCAGGCGCCTGTAGGCCCATGCCTACTCTGCCTAGTTATAAATCCAGCCCAGAGGCCGCCGCTCTTATTTGTGTAGGAGTTTGGATAGGCATGAGGGTGGGGAAATTAATTGCCCCTACTCAGTCACCAAATGATCATGGGACCAGTGCTCACAATGTCTGTCACCATGGAATGCATTTTAGGCGTCTCCTCTATAAAGATACAGTATGCAGAGTTATGTCAGCCCTCCAAGCGCCAATGTTACCAGCTGACTTGCACTCTCATAAGGTTAGTCCTGCTTAACAGTAATATTGGTGTGAAAGAGAAGGTCTTTCCAGCTTAAGAGAAGAGCATGTAATCACAAGAACCATAAGAAAAGATAGTGAAAATTCTCCTATTCCAAGAAGCCTACAATCTAATATCATGGATCTAGAATTACCTCACCAGTGTCACTTCAAACTCCGTGCTCCTTAATTTACCACTGACCAACATTTCCCTCTCTCATGTCTCTACATCCCCAACTCCCGTATAGATTGTAAATTCCCTTAGGAATAGGATCCTCCAATCCCACTGTATTATCTTTATTAAGTGTTGTATCGTTCAATTGTACTTATGTTGCTCTGTAACATCCCCTTGCCCTCTTGCCTTGCACAGCACTGCAGAAGCTGCCGGCACTATATAAATAAAGTATAATAATACGAAGAAGAAAAGAAGGTGTCTCTGGATTCCTTTGCTGTAACATGTCATCATGGGTATACACAAAAAAGGACCATTGATCCTAAACCAAAAATTAAACCTTTTTTCATTTCAAAATTCCAAAGTAATGGACTTGTGGTGCTTCCTGAGTGAATAAATGAACATTTAAGAAGTGGGAATCGTAGCAACAGAAACTGTTGTGGAGCAATTGTGCAAACGCACCAAAAATCTGTTCCATACGTCTCATTGCCAAAACCAGAGAGTCATTTTGTATCAACATTTTCAGTGATGTTGGCTCTAATATTTCATCAATATTTGCCAGATCACGCTTTGGCTTTACTATACCATTCAATGTGGTTCCATTAGCTACATTTACCTTGGAAAGGTTTGTAACATGTGTAAAATGTTTATCAAGCAGGGACTCAAACTATCGCTAAATTAGAAAAATCTTCTGTCTTCTCTTTACTTTTAAATTCACTGATTGGTTTTGGAGGTAAAATTGTGTATTTTATCTGCATATTTTATTGCATAATACATAGATTTTAAAATTGCATATTCTTGTGATACTGCAGTGCAAAAAAAATAAAATAATATATATCTAATTTTAACATTTTATCTCGCAGTATATAACATATACCAAAAATCTGCAGGCCACACCAGGATCTTGATCATATAATTTTTGGTTCTTTTGAGAAAGGATTTTACCAGGAAGGATACATTGAGATTTCTCTCGTTTTCAAGTATGTTCTATTTATTGTGGAGCAGCCACAGGGGTACTGGATTCAAGCGATGTTTCGGCAAAGTGCCTTAGTTATGCCGAAGTAAGGCACTTTGCCGAAACGTCGCTTGAATCCATTACTCTTGTGGCAATAATTATTTTTATAATGGTCAAGCTGCTGGTGTGGCCTGCTGATTTTTGGTATATACTATTGGTGGACTGCAAATCCCTGATGGTGGAACACCGCAGCACTGACCGGCATTTGAGTCCCCCTGTGTTAGACTTTCACAGTATATAGAATGTCAGCGCTCCTTCTTTGGCTATACTGGTTGTGTTTTATATTAGCATTCGTTTAACTCTAAATAGCTCAAGAAAGTCTTCCTTTGTTTGCTTGTTTTAGTATAACAATATAAGTGTAAGGGATAGTACCGGCGGTGTACCGGCTTAGCGGGATATGAGCACAGTATGCAGTAACACACACATAGTAGGGAAGGGTGGAGGTAAAATACAGGATGGAAACAGCCAGCAAGCTGAGGACAAGGGGCAGGACACGAAGAGTGATGACCATTCATGTGGGAAGAAAACAGTGAAGATTGCAGGAATGGTAGTCACTGGGAACTTGGAACCACTTGGAAAACACAAGGAAATTTGGAAGGCAAAGCAAGGCTGGATACATGGTGGATTGCCAGGTTGGCCGGATACACAGTGGGAGGCAAGGCTGGCTGTGTACATAATGGGTAAAAGCAGGTCTCAGGAGCAGCAACTCACAGGACTAGTCTGTAAGAGCAAATGGGCAACAATGCTGAAGCAATGACTGATGGGACATGTAGCCTTTTATTGGCATCAGTCAGTGCTGATTGCTCTGACCAATGAGTGCAAGTAAGCAGGGAAAAGCAGAGCTGAAGTACTGAGGTCCAGGAGGAATGTGTTGATGTGACAGGAAGGAGGATGCCAGGGATCAGGACACGTGAGAGTAAGGGCATATCTGGATCGGCTAAAACAAGGGGTTTCCAAGAGTCTCCAGGCTGGTGGCATGACAATAAGCTATTGCAGCAGAAATTTACCTGCGTTCTTATTTTTGTCTCTCCTATATTTATCTTACCTTCTAATTACTGATTTATCTTCTTCACTACCATGGTCGAGTACACTCAGTGTTCAATAGCTTCTGCCACAGTCCATCATTGAGTGAACTTTATCTGCTCATATTCTGGCAAAATGCAAAGGTAATTCTGTTTACTGCGAACAAAAATTATTTGCCAATGTGCTCCAGACTGTGCCCTCAAATTTTCAGCAACTTGGACATGTCATTCAAGGTGCTGAAGCTTTCTGAACAGCTTTGGGGTCCAATTTTTCCTTCAAGGAAACACGGATCCCCAGCTGTATTATTTTACAAGTAGTAGCACTTATTGGTAAAAAAAGGGAAACCCTCTGCCTGTGAAATGGGGCGTAACGTCTCTAAAATGTATCTAAAATGTACTCTGTGAAGGGTACATTCACTTTTACATGGTCTTCAGTGTAAAGTTGCTGTTTTTTTCAAATCCATTGGCTCAAAGCAGTGCTTTTATGGAAAACAACTTGATAGTGAAGGAGTAAAAGTAAATTAGAATACAGAAGAATGATATTTCTTTGTTGAAATTCTCTTCTGAAATGTCTCGTTCCTTTATAATAAGGTTTCAAGCAACTATGTATAAAAAGGTTGTGTTTATAGTATTACCAGTGAATGACGGAAGATTTATTGCCAATATGTATAGTTTTACAAGCTGCTGCAGGTAAATATAGGATATTATTACATCTTAATTCGTTTTGAATGGATATTGTGCCATCATGGATTGTCTATGAGCCCCTATGATTGGATTGTCTATGAAACCCTACGATCGATTTTAAGATGATATTACAAAACACCTTCATGTCTACAAGATCAAATTAGCTCGATCTGATCTTATTCTGAAGCAATGTCAACGGATTTTGTTTATTGCAATCAAAATTCACCTGCATATGGGCTCCAGGTTGTGCTCCTAAAGGTGAAGCACATTGGACATTACAGCAAGGCACTAGAGTCTTTGGACCAGCAGTGACATGTGTTAATCTGCTATCAGAGACATGGCAGCTGCGATGTAGTGACTAGAGATGTGCATTCGTTTCGGAAAAAAAATCGGAATTTGATAATTTGTATTTCGGAAGTACTTCCGAATAACAAATCGATACGATACGAATTCGAAACGAAATTAAACAGTATATAACAAATTTATTTTGTTTTACACTGTGTCATCATCATAAAAGAAAAATATGAATAATTGATATCGACTATCGAATTTGATATGAACTATCAAATGAATATCAACAACTATCAAATCGATTCGAAATTTGAAATCAATCCGAAACTAAACGAAATACAGTTGCGTTCAAAATTATTCAACCCCCAATGCTGTAAAGGGTTTTAGGGAATTTAGTGTACATTTGTAATTGTATTCAGAATGAAATCCTACAAGGTCTTTTTAAAGAACCATATGCAACTAAAATGACATCAATTGGTTTTGTAATACAGTAGTAAATGTTTCTTTTGTGAATTCTTCATTGACACAATTATTCAACCCCTTAAAGACTACCACTCTGAAGAACAGAGGTTCATTCAAGTGTTTTCAATCAGGTATTGAAAATACCTGTGGATGTCATGGAGCAGCAATAAAGCATAATAAGCACCAATTAGGCAGCTTTAAAATGACTGTGATACTCAGCTCCTTCTAGACATTTACTGGTGTGGTTACAAACATGGTGAAGTCAAGAGAATGGTCCAGGAAGACAAGAGAAGAGGTGATTACTCTTCACAGGAAGGGCAATGGCTATAAGAAGATTGCAAAGATGTTAAACATACCAATAGAGACCATAGGAAGCATCATTCGCAAATTCAAGGCAAAGGGCACTGTTGAAACGCTACCTGGTCGTGGCAGAAAGAAGATGCTGACTTCGACTGCTGTGCGCTACCTGAAGCGTAGAGTGGAGAAAAGTCCCCGTGTGACTGCTGAGGAAGTGAGAAAAGATTTGTCAGATGTGGGTACTGAAGTTTCAGCTCAGGCTAGGGACAGATGAGCGCATTTTCTGCGGCCACCGTCAAAATGTACGTCGATGCGTGCGCACGCATTTTTTCACGGAATACGCTTAAGTGGTCAGACGACCACAGTCGCACAGTCGCAGGTACTCACCAACGCAATTCTAGGGAAATCCGGCTGTTTGAACGTTATGTAGGCCGCACACTAGCAGCGTCTGACGTCTCCTAATCACGCACACACGCTGCCATGCGGCCGCAGCGCACTCTGTACGTCTGTAGCAGCGGTTTCACGTTCTGAGAAAAATGCGTTCATTTGCCGGTTGCGTGGTGTCGGCGCACTTTTGTACGCACGTACTGCGTATATTGGCCGTCATTGGCCGTTATGTGCTGCTACTGCCGCCGTGATTTAGTGCGCCTGCACGCGCGTTCCGACTGCCCCACTCTGACCCTAGCCTCAGACAATACGGCGCAAACTGCGTAATGAAGGCGTCCATGCCAGAACTCCCAGGCGCACCCCCTTGCTGTCTCCAAAGAATAAGAAGAGTCGACTGCAGTATGCCAAAAGTCATGTGGACAAACCACAGAAGTTTTGGGATAGTGTTCTGTGGACTGATGAAGCAAAATTAGAACTGTTTGGGCCCATGGATCAACGCTATGTTTGGAGGAGGAAGAACAAGGCCTGTGAAGAAAAGAACACCTTGCCTACTGTGAAACATGGCGGGGGGGGTCAATCATGCTTTGGGGCTGTTTTGCTTCTGCAGGTACAGGGAAGCTTCAGCGTGTGCAAGGTAAAATGAATTCTCTTCAGTACCAGGAGATATTGGATGACAATGTGATGCAGTCCGTCACAAACCTGAGGCTTGGGAGACGTTGGACCTTTCAACAGGACAATGAACTCAAGCATACCTCCAAGTCCACTAGAGCATGGTTGCAGATTAAAGGCTGGAACATTTTGGAGTGGCCATCGCAGTCACCTGACTTAAATCCGATTGAGAACCTCTGGTGGGACTTAAAGAAAGCAGTTGCAGTGCGCAAGCCTAAGAATGTGACTGAACTGGAGGCTTTTGCCCATGACGAATGGGCGAAGATACCCGTAGATCGCTGCAAGACACTTGTGTCAAGCTATGCTTCACGTTTAAAAGCTGTTATAACTGTAAAAGGATGTTGTACTAAGTACTAAGATTGAATGTCACTTGGGGGTTGAATAAAACTGATAATGATGTGAGCACAGAAAAGACATTTGTGGTTATTTCATTATAAATGTTATGTTATATTTGTCTGACCTACACGTGCCTCTTTGATTTAATTGTAAGCAAGATGACTGAATGATCAAAATCAATGTCAAACTGGCCAAAACACTCAATTTCAGTGGGGGTTGAATAATTTTGAACACAACTGTACGAAACAAAATTAGTTACGAAATTCCGAAAACAAAATTATTTAAAAACGTAACGAAACGAAACTAAACCAAACAGATTTTTCAGCCCTGCACATCCCTAGTAGTGACTATAGGAATATGTATTTATGAGACTCATCCATTAGAACCTGATACATCAATCTTTA
Source organism: Leptobrachium leishanense (assembly GCA_009667805.1). Classification (NCBI taxonomy): domain Eukaryota; kingdom Metazoa; phylum Chordata; class Amphibia; order Anura; family Megophryidae; genus Leptobrachium; species Leptobrachium leishanense. The sequence continues at coordinate 87,158,689 of CM019066.1, read as the reverse complement.
ACATTAACAGTAGTATAAGATGACATAATGTGACTTTTCTCATGTTTCTTATGGACGTATTGACATATGTTTTTGTTTAGTGTACGTAAAAGTTTGTCACATGCCATGCTTCTTGTGGCTTAAAAAGTACCTCGTGGAAATTTAGGGAATGCACCGTCCTAAAAATCTCACCAAAATATGACAATAACCTTATATGGAAATAATTAGCGCATACAGTAAGTACAGGTGCAGTTACACAGAATATTTAGATTATACAGTATGTTGCAGTGCTCAGCCTTGCATCTAGCATGCACAAACCATATTTGACCTATTAAGGTTACTGGACAGGATGGAGAAGCCAGGTGGAACATCACTTACGAGATGCAAATAACAGGTAACCCATCTATACCTGGATGGACAGGAAAGTAAGTTCTAGATATATCCTGCAAAGAGATAGAACATCCATAAAAATGTTTACAATGTCTGAAAATAAAAATTACACAGGTGGTCATTTTATTCTTCGAGTATCCCCTACCGCGTATGCGGACACGCCGAACACCGACTTTTCCCCTTTTTTATTCTTCGAGTACTATAATAAAGTTTCTAGTGCACAGGAAGCCTATTTTAAGTGTGCTTAAATACCAAATTGGATATCAAATGCATTATTCAGGTTTATTAAATGTACACTGATATATATGTCTTGATTAACCCCTTCACTGCCGAGCGATTTTCCAAAAACCATTGCCAGAAACCAGTGTTTTTTTGTAAAATCCTTTTTTATTAATTACTATGTGTTAGGTGTTTTGTGCCACAATAACATCCTTGCTTAAATACACGTTTGATACTCCCAAAAAATGGCAGCGTTCCAACAACAACCCCTAGGGTCCCCACCATCCACACAACCCAAAGCCTAACCTATTTTGAGCTTTGTTGCCCCTTTTGAGCCACTACAGTCCAGGTATGTTCTTCTTCTAGTTTTAGTTTTCATTCTGTGTTGGTTTGCAATTGTTAATTTTTTCCTAAATATTAGGGATGTGCTTTTCGGGTTTCGGAATTTTCACGAAATTTCCCGATTCGTGTCTTCGGATTCGGCCGAATTTCCGAATCGGGTCAGACCCGAAAACCGATAGATCCGAAAAGTTTTCCGAGCCGAAACGAAACATTTTCGGAATTTTCGAATGGACTTGAAATGTGTCAAATCGAAATTTATTTTTGCTCCATTCATGATTTCGGTTCCATTCGTGATTTCGGTAATTCTGGAAATCGTATATTTAACTATTATCGGTTATATCGCTGATTCTGTAAATTTTGTATTTGTAAATGCGTATCACTTGTTTCTTGTGGCATTCGGGTCAGTTTAGCGTTTTTTAAATCGTTTTGTTCATTTTTTTTGTTCCTTGGCTTTCATACCATTTTAATATGATTAAATAAAGTTGTGAAATGTATATTCAATTATTCATAAGAAAAAAAGGATCTTCATTTAATAAAAAAAACACGATAGAATCGCCAGAATTATCGTAGACACTTTGAAACGAGGAGAACAGACGTTCCGAAAAAATGAAAATTTCCGAAATTTCCGAAAAGTCGATACAAAAAACAAGCAAAGTGACCCGAAAATACGAAAAATGGTCGATATTCCGAAAAAAAAATGTACACAAAAAACGATCCGAACCGAACCGAATCGAAACAGAAATCGGTCGAAACGAGCCGAATCGAAAAGTTTAAACATCCGAACAAATCGAACCGAATCGAACCGAAAAAAAAATCGGTGCACAAGCCTACTAAATATTCCTTCTTAACCCATATTTTGTTTGTATTTATATGGTTTGATTTCTTTTGTTTTACAAATTAAGATACGAGTGTGCACTTACTACAATATATTTACAAATGGTATTAACTGCTATTTATTGTAAATTAGACATCTTATTCGCATTTTATATGCCCATGTTACGATTACACTTAAATCGCACTCTAAAAAAAATTGTCCAAAAAATACTACAATATCAAACTTTTTGAGCAAGAATTAATTTGCCTTTATATCTTTTAATTTATAGACTGTGTTTGTGATTCACAAGCTTCTGAAATAATATCCATTTAAGTCCTAGCTTTTTAGAACTTGCTGTATACTCCATTGATTTTATAGATTTATATCACTATCAGGGTAATTCAAAGAGATCCGAATTGCTTGAGAAAGGTAACCGAACGCTGAAAATCAGCGTTCGGTTACCTTTCCTGGCCATTCGGCTATCCAGAGAGCAGGCAATTTGCCAAATCCTGGCGAATTGCCTGAACATATGGTGCCTGTTCGAGGGCAGTGAAATCCCCATGAAAAAGCACTGCTTCGGCTATTCAGAGAACACAAACCAGCAGTGAAAGGTTCCCGAAATGCCCTGCCATTCGGTGGTTTAATTCGGCAAATTTATTCAGGAGAATCCCATAGACTTCAATGTTAAAAATATTCCCGTTTTAATTCAATATCTAATAAACCGTTCATTATAAAATTCTGCAGTAAAGAGTCTCTTTATTTATAGATTTTTTAGGATATTTTAAGCATTTTTCCTTTTTTTTTTTTTTTTAACTTTACTTATTTTTTCTGTAACAGCCCTCTTTATTATCATTCCCTGGACCTCATATGCAAATTTCAGACATTTTCGCTCAGTAGTTTCTTTGCAAACAGCGTTTCACTTTTCAAACATTCAAGCAAACTGTTTTCCTAATATATTCACTTCACTCGTCTGCCGTGTCGGTTTTTCCCGGAGGCTTCGCTGCATGTGATCGGCTCCTGCTCGGGTTTTTCTGTGGTTTTCAGCAGGTTAATCCAGATGTTTTTGCATGTTTTTCGGCATGCATTCGCTGTGTTTTGCGGTTAGTTTTCGTCGGGTTTGCGGCGGCTTTTCCCTACAATTCGGGGACCCTGTGGTGTTTGCTGAATACACCGCAGGGTCGCCGAAATGGGATCGGCAAAACAAACCGAATTGAAGAGAACGAAAAGTCACCGAACGTGCGGTGACTTTTCGAATCTCTTTGAATTACCCTGTATGTCTTCTCTGCTGAGTAAAATGGGTAAAGATTGAAGCTCAATAGAATTAAGCAATGATGAAGCTATGAAGCAGGGCAGCCAGTAGAAACTAGTGATGAACCGAACACTTCTGTGTTCGGTTCGCATTCGAACTCGAACACCCGAAAAGGTTTGACCGCAAACTCGAACACACTGCGAATACCATACAAGTCAATACGGCTCGAACGTTTGAAAATTAAGGTCCCCTCCAAGAGGGCATATATGTAAGATATTGGCCATAAAAGGTGTATGGGGGTCCGGGTACTGCCCTGGGGGACAGGAAACAAGGAAAAACTAATTATCAATTTTTTTTTAACCATTTCACTGCTGAGTGCTGAGCCATTTCACCGCTGTGAGCTGAGCTAATTTTTACCGCTTTTGCTCATGTTTAAACGCGATTTGAAGCCATGGGAAATGTTTGACCAACAGTGAGTGGGAAATGTTTGACCAACAGTGAGTGGGAAATATTCCCGTTTTAATTCAATATCTAATAAACGGTTTATTATAATATTCTGCAGTAAAGAGTCTCTTTATTTTTAGATTTTTTAGGATCTTTTAAGCATATGGAGAACCATAAGTAACATACAAGCACCCCCAGTCCACTCCCAGCCAGCTGCTGTCAAAGTAAACAACCAAACCCTGCAACACCCCCTAGATGTAGCAAATGCCTTTAATGATTATTTTGTTGGATGTGCCACCACTTTGATTGCCAAGCTAGGAAATGACATGCAATCAGAGAGGCCTCATGCAGGTCAGGCCCCCCCAACTGTGCAAAGTCCCTGTATCAGACAGGAATTCAGTTTTAGACCAGTGCCTGTCAGTGTCATTACTAAACTTCTCCGTAAGCAAAAAATGAAATACCAGTCTGGACCTGATCAAATACCAGCAATGCTGCTGAAAATCAGTGCACCTGCAATTGCAAATCCTGTTGCAACCCTAATAAATGAGTCACTGGCGACTGGATACATACCCAAGCTCTGGAAGACTGCGAGAGTGGTACCTATCCATAAAAGTGGTGACATTACTTTGGTATCCAACTACCGTCCGATATCGTTGCTCCCTGTAATGTCAAAAGTCTTGGAAAAATGTGTCTACACACAATTACGTGATTATTATCAATATTGGAACTACTTAACCCCGGATCAATCAGGCTTTCGTCCAAATCACTCAACTACAACCGCCCTTCTAAAAGTCTGCAATGATATTGTCACGGTGGGTCAGGGGATGGGGCGCCTGGCAGCAGCTTCCTCGCTGCTCGCTGGCCAGGCACCGAATGTAAACGCTTCCGGGTGCGCTCACGTGGGACGCCGAGGGGCGGGGCCTGGCGTTGTGACGCGGACCCGCCGGGTTTAAAACCCAGTCTCACCATTACACCGGTGCCCTGACGTGGTATTCACCTCCCGCAGAGCTCTTGTGATATTTGGCAAACGAATCCTCCTGTGTATAACCCTTGGCATTGGCAAACGAACTCTCCTGTGTATGACCCTTGGCATTGGCAAACGAACCCTCCTGTGTATGACCCTTGGCATTGGCAAACGAACCCTCCTGTGTATGACCCTTGGCATTGGCAAACGAACCCTCCTGTGTATGACCCTTGGCATTGGAAAACGAACCCTCCTGTGTATGACTCCTGGTATTGGCATTTACTCTGCTCTAGGTTCTGCCCTTAACGTTGGTACTGAGGTCAGTCTATGTGGCACCCTAAGCACGCATCAGATTACCTCTGCTATTACTAAAGTCCTAGGGAGGACTTGTGTTCTGGTCTGTACCCCTGTCTGGTGTTTCCCTTTCTTTATCTGTTACCTGCTTCATTGTCTATATAGCTTTGCCGACCATTCAAGGATCGGAAGAGTAGAAAGGGAGCTACATAAAGAGATCAATATCTTGGTAGTCAGAAGGATTCGTGACAATACTCTATTCCATACCTCTGTCTGGTGTTACCCCTTGTTTATATATTGTCTGGTTAATTGTCTTTCTAGTTTTGCCGACCATTCAAGGATCGGAAGGGTAGAGAGCGGTCTGCGTAAAGGGACCACACTTTTGGTAATCAGAGGGATCCGTGACATTACGTCAGGGCCAATGGATCCCGCAGACCTCTCTAACCAGCTGGCACGTATCGCAGCCAGACAAGAGGAACAGGACCATAGGATGGACCAGATTTCTCTCGCTCTGCAAACCCTGTTAAATCGGTCCAATACAGGTACCACAAACCCTCCAGATCCAGTGTTACCTAGGGTCAGTACCGTCCCCCCTGAAGGACATAGGCTTAGTATGAAGGCACCCCTACGCTATGATGGTACACCAAGCCTATGTCGGGGGTTTTTGACTCAACTCGAGATCGTGTTTGAGAACAATCCAGGTTCTTGTATGTCTGATAAAGCCAAAGTAGGATATCTGATTAATCATTTAACAGAAAAAGCTTTATTGTGGGCTACGCCGTTGTGGGAAAATAAGAAACCCATCATTTATGACTATGAGGGTTTTACCTCTGAGTTAAGACGTACCTTTGATCCCTCTAGAAGGGCTACCAATGCGGGTAGGTCCTTGTTTCACATCAAACAAGGTAATAAGGGGTCGCCGATTATGCCATAGAGTTTAAAACTTTGACTTCTGAGGTACTTTGGCCGAACGACGTTTTAACCTTGGCCTTTACCGAAGGCTTGAACGAGGCTTTTATGTTTGAGCTGGCTCCCTTAAAATTACCAGAAAGTCTGGACCACCTGATAGATTTCTGTATAGCCATGGACGATCAAATCAGGGAAAGGAGACACCCCAGAGATAGACCCAGAAAGGTCTTGCCTCCTTTACCCTCGTTACCCAGACACACCAGTACGTCAGGTGGTTCGGAGAATGTGAAAACAGATTTACCAGTCGTTGAACCCATGCAAATAGGGAAGACAGGTATTTCAGAAGCAGAAAGAGCACACAGAAGAGAAAAGGGGCTCTGCCTCTATTGTGCAGGGGCAGATCACTTCCGCCTTCGATGTCCTCAGAGACCCAGGGTTGGCAGGTTGAACATAGCAGAGTGGGATTCAGAACAGGAGACACCCAGGTTGTAGGTTCTCTGTGTGCCTCCTTTGTGGATAATGAGAAAAAAAAATCCAGGATTCTGTTACCGATCTCCCTAACCTGGGAGGGGTTCACCTCAAGACTGAGGCGTTCTTAGACTCTGGGCCTCAGGCAATTTTATGGATAAGAATTTTGCTGCCAAAAACCTCATACCTCTGGTTCTCAAGGAAAGACCTCTAATGGTGGAGGCCATAGATGGTAAACCCCTGTCATGTCCACATATCACTCACGACACAGTCGATGTATGTATGAAAACAGGAGTTTTGCACCAGGAAACAATAAGATTTCAAATTATTGAATCACCCTCATGTCCTGTCGTTCTTGGGTTTCCATGGCTAACAGAGCACAACCCAGTTGTCGATTGGGTCCAGAGAGACATAAAATGTTGGGGTCAGAGTTGTCAGTCTAAGTGCCTAGGCACAGTTAATGTGATTGGTAGCCTCAATATTGCCACAGCCCCTCCTTTGTCCACAGAGGTTCCTGAATGCTACCTGGCATTAAGGAGGTGTTCTCTAAAGCCAGGACTGAGGTCCTACCACCACATCGTCCATATGACTGTGCCATTGATTTACTCCCCGGTACGATGCCTCCTAGGGGTCACGTATACCCTTTATCACAAAGAGAGAACGACATTATGGAGGAATACATAAGGGAGAATCTGGAACGAGGATTCATTTTAGACGGTCCTCCTCTCCAGCAGGGGCAGGTTTCTTTTTTGTTTCCAAGAAAGAGGGAGATCTGCGACCTTGCATCGATTATAGGGGTTTGAATAGGATCACTATAAGAAATGCATATCCCATACCTCTCATAACAGAATTGTTCGACCGATTAAAAGGGGCTCGTGTCTATACGAAGCTTGATTTACGCGGAGCGTACAACCTGGTCAGGGTTAAAAAGGGAGACGAATGGAAAACGGCTTTTAATACACGTAGCGGGCATTATGAATACCTGGTGATGCCTTTTGGGTTGTGTAATGCGCCAGCCGTCTTCCAGGACCTTATAAACGACACTCTAAGGGAATTTCTGCAAGAATTCGTCATAGTATATCTGGATGATATCCTGATATACTCTCCTGATGTGGACACTCATCATGTCCACGTGAAACAAGTGTTGAAAAAACTATTGAAGGCTGGATTGTACTGTAAGCTAGAAAAATGTCTATTCGACATAGTAACTGTGCAATTCCTTGGTTATATAATAACTCCTGGGGGTTTTCAAATGGATCCTAAGAAGCTCTCAGCTATTCTTGACTGGCCTCTACCCCAAGGACTTAAAGCCATTCAGAGGTTTCTGGGGTTTACGAACTATTACCGAAGGTTCATTAAAGATTTTTCGGCCTTGGTGGCCCCCCTCACGGCTATGACAAAGAAAGGGGTGGGAAATCAGAAATGGACACCTCAAGCCACTCAAGCCTTTGAGGCACTAAAGCAAGCTTTTACTACTGCCCCTGTTCTCCGACATCCAGATCCGGCTCTGCCTTTCCAAGTAGAAGTTGACGCCTCCGAACTAGGTCTTGGTGCTGTCTTGTCCCAAAGGGAGGCTCCTGACAAACCCTTGCATCCATGCGGCTTCTATTCTCGGAAGTTGTCCCCGGCAGAGAAGAACTATGACATTGGAAATAGAGAATTGTTAGCAGTCATCGCGGCCTTGGCCGAATGGAGATACTTATTAGAGGGGTCTAAGGACCCCATCGTTATCATAACCGACCATAAGAATCTCACGTACATTGGAGATGCCAAACGTTTAAATTCCAGACAAGCGAGATGGTCATTGTTTCTTTCAAGTTTTAATTTCGTGCTTACCTATAGACCTGGGTCCAGAAACATTAAAGCAGACGCATTGTCGAGACAGTATGAGTCTTATGAACATAATATCCAAGATCAGCATCCCATTGTACCCCAGGAAAGGATTATAGCCGCTACCACGATCAGTGTCTCGTCTCCTCTAATGAAAAGGTTGCAGACCGTCCAGGCGCGGCTCCTGGGGGAAAACCTCCTGCGAGACTCTTTGTACCTGAGAACGAAAGAGAGGAAGTACTTAACATCTATCATGATAATAAAACTTCCGGGCATATGGGTATCACGAAGACTGTGTCTAGTATCAGTAAGCTCCTCTGGTGGCCCACGTTGCGCCGAGATGTCAAAGATTACATTGCCGTGTGCGAAGTGTGCACAAGGCAGAAAAGTCCCAAAACAGCACCCATTGGCTTACTCCAGCCTTTGCCGATCCCCGAACGACCCTGGTCACATGTAGCCATGGATTTTATAGTAGAGTTACCTGAGTCAAGAGGGAATACAGTGATACTTACGATCATAGACCGATTTTCCAAGATGGGCCACTATGTTCCTCTTCGGAAACTACCTTCGGCAGCTGAACTGGTTGCCCATATTCATTGCCAACGTGGTCCGCATACACGGTGTCCCTCTGGAGATTGTCTCTGATAGGGGGACCCAATTCATCTCCGGATTCTGGAGAGGGTTTTGTAAGAACGTAGGGATAGACCTCTCTTTCTCTTCGGCTTATCACCCCCAGACCAACGGAGCAGCAGAACGAGCAAACCAAAATATAGAGAAATATCTCAGGTGCTTTATCTCCGAACAACAAGATAACTGGTCAGACCTGCTACCATGGGCAGAATATGCTTTGAACAGCGCAGTGAGTGAATCCACAGGGCATTCTCCTTTCTTCGCTGTTTATGGTTTTGATCCTCCCGTGCTCCCGCCACGTTTCCTGATACCACGATTCCTGCTTTAGATGAGCAACTGGCATCATTGAAAGAGACTTGGGGGAGAGTGAGACGGGCACTGGAGGAGAGTAGTGCCATCCAGAAAACGAAGGCCGACAGACACAGGAGGCAGGCACCCGTGTATCAAGTTGGGGACAGGGTTTGGCTGTCTTCACGTAACATCAAGCTCTTAGTGCCTTCCATGAAGTTGGCTCCTAGGTATATCGGTCCCTATAAGATTCTACGGCGACTCAACCCTGTCTCCTATGCTTTGGCGTTACCCCCCCATTTAAGATACACAATGTATTCCATGTAAACCTTTTGAAGCCGTTGTTATGTAACCGGTACACCAAAGTCCATGCTCCACCGCCTCCTGTCTCTGTGGAGGGCGAGGAGGAGTTCGAAGTTAAGGCCATTCTGTGCCAGGATGTCTAGGGGGTCTTTGCAGTACTTGGTCGATTGGGTGGGTTACGGTCCGGAGGATCGTTCTTGGTACCGGCTGCGGAAGTCCATGCTCCTAGGCTAGTGAAGGCCTTCTATTCGGCGCACCCCGTGCCCCTGGGGGTCGTCCAGTGGCCGCCCCTGGAGGGGGGGTTCTGTCACGGTGGGTCAGGGGATGGGGCGCCTGGCAGCAGCTTCCTCGCTGCTCGCTGGCCAGGCGCCGAATGTAAACGCTTCCGGGTGCGCTCACGTGGGACGCCGAGGGGCGGGGCCTGGCGTTGTGACGCGGACCCGCCGGGTTTAAAACCCAGTCTCACCATTACACCGGTGCCCTGACGTGGTATTCACCTCCCGCAGAGCTCTTGTGATATTTGGCAAACGAATCCTCCTGTGTATAACCCTTGGCATTGGCAAACGAACTCTCCTGTGTATGACCCTTGGCATTGGCAAACGAACCCTCCTGTGTATGACCCTTGGCATTGGCAAACGAACCCTCCTGTGTATGACCCTTGGCATTGGCAAACGAACCCTCCTGTGTATGACCCTTGGCAAACGAACCCTCCTGTGTATGACTCCTGGTATTGGCATTTACTCTGCTCTAGGTTCTGCCCTTAACGTTGGTACCGAGGTCAGTCTATGTGGCACCCTAAGCACGCATCAGATTACCTCTGCTATTACTAAAGTCCTAGGGAGGACTTGTGTTCTGGTCTGTACCCCTGTCTGGTTTTTCCCTTTCTTTATCTGTTACCTGCTTCATTGTCTATATAGCTTTGCCGACCATTCAAGGATCGGAAGAGTAGAAAGGGAGCTACATAAAGAGATCAATATCTTGGTAGTCAGAAGGATTCGTGACAATACTCTATTCCATACCTCTGTCTGGTGTTACCCCTTGTTTATATATTGTCTGGTTAATTGTCTTTCTAGTTTTGCCGACCATTCAAGGATCGGAAGGGTAGAGAGCGGTCTGCGTAAAGGGACCACACTTTTGGTAATCAGAGGGATCCGTGACAGATATCCAGGCTGGGATGGAACAAGGAAACCTAACTGGAGCCATCTTCCTTGATTTTGCCAAAGCCTTTGACACGGTAGACCATGGCATCTTGTTAGAAAAACTTAAAAACTCTGGCATTGGTGATCGCACGCTAACCTGGTTTCAATCATATGTATCCGACCGATCACAATATGTGTCAATTTCTGGCAGCTCCTCCCTCCCACTCCCAGTCACTTGCGGTGTACCCCAAGGCTCAATACTAGGCCCCCTGCTGTTCACAATATTCATAAATGATCTGCCCAACGTCTGCAAAGCCTCAACTGTACATATGTACGCAGACGACACTGTGATCTATACCAGCAAACCAAATCTCCCGCAGCTGGAGGCCGTGCTGCAAGAACAATTCACAGAGGTAGAAAAGTGGATCAAAAACAAACTTTTTTTAAATACTGACAAAACTGTAACGATGCTCTTTGGAACAGCACCTAAACTACACAAATTGCAAAATCCCCATCTATGTGTTGGGACAAAATCAAATGGCACGCTGACCACAGTCACATCTCTCAAATATCTAGGTATGTGGTTGGACCCTAATCTATCCTTTGGCCCCCACATCGAAAAACTCTCAACTAAACTTTACCCCAAACTAGGTGCCCTGTACAGAAACAAATCCTGCCTGAGTCCCGCGGTAAGAAAGCAGATTGTACAGCAAATGCTTATGCCGGCTATTGATTACGGAGATGTAGTGTATGCAGCCGCCCCGCAAACACACCTTCATAAACTTACTACATTGTATAACTCATTCTGCCGCTTTGCGCTACAATGTAACTACATGACCCACCATTGTGACATGTTAAAAGAGCTAAACTGGCCGTCGCTGGAATCCAGACGCACCCTTCACCTTTCCAGCCTGGTGTTTAAGAGCATCTCTGGGAAGCTGCCACCCTACCTGAATAGGCTGCTTCCCCCAGCAGCTCTCTCATCCTATAACCTCCGATCCAGGATCAGCACCTTACTTGCTATACCACAATACAAAAAGACAGTGGCTCGGTCCTCATTTTCCTACAGAGCACCACAATTATGGAATAACCTCCCAGACATCATCAAATCTTCCCCCAGTCTTAAGTCACTCAACAGCTCCTTACTAACATACCTCAATACAGAATGCACCTGTAAACATGTAACCTAGTGACTATATTTCCTACATATTTTTTCTGTTAATCTGTATATTTGTGTTTTTTTTTGTTTTTTTTTAATATCTTGCATTGTATTACTTTGTATTTCTGTAACTGTAACACTTCAATGTTCTTGAACCCAGGACATGCTTGAAAACGAGAGAAATCTCAATGTATCCTTCCTGGAAAATCCTTTATAAATAAATAAATAAATAATTTTTTTTAAAAAAAAATTGTTTAGAACTTTCAGCGAACGTCCAGAAAAAAAATCGAAGTTTGCGAATTTTCGAACAGCCGATGTGATTCGAACCGGCAGCCCATCCCTAGTAGAAACAGGAACAAAACTTTCAGATTTTAATTGAAAAAAGTTAAATGTCTTCATGACTGACTCAATGTTATCACATTTGAAGACATTTGAGAGGGACTTGTTTAATTTGTGGTGAAGCATAACATAATAAAGTCTGAGATCCAAACATTCACCAGTATTGAATTATAATTGAAATGTATGTGTCATGAAAATATATCTCTGATATATCTTTGATATGTTTTGTGCGAAAAAGTAGAAAAGACATACTAATATTGAAAGCTGCCAAAAGATATACATTGATCAGACACAACATTAAAATCCCTGACAGGCGAACTGAATAACATTGATTATATGGTTACAATCGCACCGATCATGGTTTGGGATACATTAGGCAGCAAAGAGAACAGTCAGTTCTTGAATTTCTTGTGTTGAAAGGAAAAATGGGCAAGCAAAAAGATCTGAGTGAATGACAAGGGCCAGATAGTGAGGGCAAGACGACTGGGTCAGAGCATCTCAAAAATGGCAAATCTTGTGGGGTGTTCCCAATATGCAGTTGTGAGTCGCTGCCTAAAGTGGTACAAGGAAGGACAACCAGTGAACCGGCATCAGGGTTGTGAATGCCCAAGGCTCATTTGTGCACGCAAGGAGGGAAGGCTTGCCCAATGAGGACCTGAGTCTCAGAAATGGACCATGAAACAATGGAAGACGTTTACCTCGTCTAAGGAATGGGGTTTTCTTTTAAACCAGATAGATGACCGGGAGCGTCACTTACCTGGAGAAGAGTTGGCAGCAGGATGTAATATTTATTTACTTGCAAAGTATTTTACCAGGAAGGATACATTGAGATTTCTCTCATTTTCAAGTATGTCCTGGGTTCAAGAACATTGAAATTTTACAGTCGTTACAGAAATCCAAAGTAATAAATGCAAGATATTAAAAAAAAAACACAAATATACAAATTAATAGAAAATAAATATGTAGGAAATATAGTCACTATGTTACATGTTTACAGGTGTATTCTGTATTGAGGTATGTTAATACAGATCTCTTTAGGGATTTTAGACTGGGGGAAGATTTGATGGCGTCTGGGAGGTTATTCCATAATTGTGGTGCTCTGTAGGAAAATGAGGACCGAGCCACTGTCTTTTTATATTGTGGTATTGCAAGTAAGGTGCTGGTGCTGGTCCTGGATCGGAGGTTATAGGATGAGGGAACTGCGGGGGAAACAGCCTATTCAGGTAGGGTGGTAGCTTCCCAGAAAAGCTCTTAAACACCAGGTTGGAAAGGTGAAGAGTGCGTCTAGATTCCAGCGACGGCCAGCTTAGAAGAAGAAGGCAGGCTGACAGAGGTAGTGTTATGCTCTGGGCAATGTTCTGCTGGGAAACTTTGTAACCTGGCATTCATGCGAATGTTACTCTGATTCACACCCCTTCATGACAATGATGCTGCCTTATGTTAGTGGACTATTTCAACAGGATAATGCACCAGACACAAAAACTGTTCAGGAATGGTTTGAGGAACACGACAAAGATTTCAAGGTGTTGCCTAGGCCTGTAAATTACACTGATATCAATCTGATTGAGCATTGTGGGATGTGCTAGCACAACAAATCAAACCCATGTTGGCCCCACCTCACAACTTGGCCAGACAACACAGGACACGCTTAGATGTCTTGTGGAGTCCATACCTTAACAGGTCAAAGCTGTTTTGGAGCAAAAGGAGTATCTACACTATATTAGGCAGGTCTTTTAATGTTGTGTGTTGTGGCAAATGAGTGTAACACCTCAATCAGCCTCAAACACAATCAGCTTCTTTTTTAAAAAAAAATTATAAAGTATTTTACCAGGATACATTGAGATTTCTCTCATTTTCAAGTATGCCCTGGGTAGGTAAGTATATGCTGTTAGGTGTCTTGTCCAAGGACACTTACTGGAGAGGTGCTCTTGCTGGGATTTGAACCTGTGTCTCCATGGTTACAGAGCAGTGATGTTACCTCTACTCCACCCAGCCGGTAGTTGGTAGCTGCTGTCTAAGGATAGTGTGTATAGATTTCCATTAAAACAAATTACAATTAGGTAATGGAGGAACTATGCCAAACAAGGTAACTGGGTTACCCTAGTGTGCCAAAACTCAATCCAATGGGAATTAATTATAGAGTTTGGCTAGAAGTCTTGGTCCTCTTGGAAAACACAGGAAGGACCAATTCTTCTGTCTGATGGATTTATTAGCAGAAGGAACAATGCTACTGGGCTATTTCTTCACATCCTACAAACCGGCAGACTCCAACATTACTTATTACCGTCTGCAAGGCTGCGTTTTGGACGTCACTAATTGAATGACTAACACTAGCTTTACTCCCAATTAAAATAAAAATATAAAAACCCAACAAATATGCTCTAATATGTAAATTTGGTCATTGGCGGCACCCTGTAGACAAATATGACAGGTTCATTATCAGCTTGAGGTCATGTACTTCTGCCCTGACATTCCCCTTATATCTTGATACACTTTTGAATACATTGTTTCCTTATTGATTGTGAGGCGCCAAGGCCCTGAGACAAAATACTGGTCCCAAACCATGATGCACTATGCTTCGCAGATGAGATTAAGTGTTGGCATGAATTGTCCTTTATGCCCCACACATGGAAGCGTACATTTTTGCTATGAGTTCTACTTTTGTCTCATCTGTCCCATTTTCTAGAGGATTTGTGTAACACCTAGGTGGTCTTGGGCAAACTTATGACATGCTGCAGACAGCTGTATTTTCATGTGTGACGTCCATCCATGCCAACCATTCTTGTTTAGTGTTTTCCTGATATTGGGACAAACAAACAAAAACTTTCACTGTTTGTAGAGATTTCTTCAGGTCTTTCGCTATTACTTTTGGGTTCATTCTCTGCGTTTTCAGGAATTCTCATTGCGCTGTTGGACTTATCTTTACAAGATGCTGACTCCTAGAGAGAGAAGCAAAGGTCTTGAATTTTCTCTATTTGTACGCAATTTGTCTTGCTGTGGATTGATGAACACCCTGGTCTTTGTCAATGGATTAGTAGCTTGCTGCCATGCTGTGAATCCATTTGTCTTCTAAGGTCTTTTGTTATCGAAATGAGGCACAATTCACACTATCTGATCTATCTGTAGAAGAGGTTTGTCAGTAACCAAGCTTTATGTGTCTTTTGTAAAGGGCAGGGCACACGTGCAACCCACACTTTCACACTTTATAGATTGTGTGAGGAAAAAGTACAACAGTAGTTTCCCTAATGGTATCTAAGGGTAAAATTTCCAAATTATATCCAATATAAACTCTTCCCCACCACCATGAAGACATCCAACATGAATTTTGCTCATAGACTCACCCCTGACTTGTCCTGTCTTGGTTCTTGTTTAGACTATAATGCTGCTGGTATAGACTATTCGACGTGTCTCTGTACCGATATCCACTAGCGTCGCTAGGTGAGGGCGGGGAGTGCGGCCCGCACCGGGTGACACCACCCCCTAGGGTGACACCCTAGAAAAAAAAGTGGTTTTTTTTTTTTTTTTTACACAAAACTATTTTACGAGGAAGGTTACATTGAGAATTCTCTAATTTTCAAGTACACTGGCAAGAAAAAGTATGTGAACCCTTTGGGATTATGTGGAGTTTTGCATGAATTGGTCATAAAATGTGCTCTGATCTTCATCTAAATCACAACAATTTGAAAAACACAGTCAGCTTAAAATAATACAACACAAACATTATATGTTTTCATGTTTTTATTGAACAGAACATGTAAACATTCACAGTGCAGGGTGGAAAAGTATGTGAACCCCTATCCTAATGACTTCTCCAAGAGCTAATTGGAGCCAGGAGTGAGCCAACCTTGAGTACAATCAGTGTGATATTATTGGATGTGTTGCTGAAAGCTGTCCTGCCCTTTAAAAACACACACCAGTTTTGGGTTTACTGGTTTCAAGAAGCAGTGCCTGATGTGAACCATGCCTCGCAGAAAAGAGCTCTCAGAAGACCTACGATCAAGAATTGCTGACTTGCATGAAGCTGGAAAGGGTTAGAAAAGTATCTCCAAAAGCCTTGATGTTCATGTGTCCACGGTAAGACAGACTGTCTACAAATGGAGAAAGTTCAGCACTGTTGCTACTCTCCCTAGGCGTGGTCGTCCTGTAAAGATGACTGCAAGAGCACAGCGCAGAATGCTTAATGAGGTAAAGAAGAATCCTCGAGTGTCAGCTAAAGACTCACAGAAATCTTTGGCATGTGCTAACATATTTGTTGACACATCCACAATAAGGAAAACATTAAACAAGAATGGAATACATGGGAGGACACCACGGAGGAAGCCATTGCTGTCCAAAAAGAATATTGCAGCACGTTTGAAGGTTGCAAAAGAGCACCTGGATGTTCCACAGCACTACTGGCAAAATATTCTGTGGACAGATGAAACCAAAATTGAGTTGTTTGGAAAAACACACAACACTATGTGTGGAGAAAAAAAGGCACAGCACACCAACATAAAAACCTCATCCCCACTGTAAAACATGGCGGAGGGAGCATCATGGTTTGGGGCGGCTTTGCTGCCTCAGGGCCTGGACGGATTGTTGTCATTGATGGAAAAAGGAATTCCAGAGTTTATCAAGACATTTTGCAGGAAAATGTAAGACCATCTGTCCGACAACTGAAGCTCCGCAGAGGATGGATGATGCAACAGGACAATGACCCAAAGCATACAAGTAATTCAACAAAAGAATGGCTTCAACAAAACAAAACATGCCTTCTGGAGTGGCCCAGTCAGAGTCCAGACCTCAACCCGATTGAAATGCTGTGGCATGACCTTAAGAGAGCGATTCACACCAGACATCCCAAGAATATTGCTACACTGAAACAGTTTTGTGAAGAGTAGTGGTCCAAAATTACTCCAGATCGTTGTGCAGGTCTGATCTGCAACTACAGGAAACGTTTGTTGAGGTTATTGCTGCCAAAGAAGGGTCAACCAGTTATTAAGTCCAAAGGTTCACATACTTTCCCACCCTGCACTGTGAATGTTTACATGTTATGTTCAATAAACACATGAAAACATATAATGTTTGTGTTGTATTATTTTAAGCAGACTGTGTTTTTCAAATTGTTGTGACTTAGATGGAGATCAGAGCACATTTTATGACCAATTCATGCAAAACTCCACATAATCCCAAAGGGTTCACATACTTTTTCTTGCCACTGTATGTCCTGGGTAGGCAAGGTTTAGGCTGACACTTTCCAGGGGGCAGCAAAAAAAACACCACTAAAGCGGATATTCACAGAGCACCGACATGACGCGGACATTTCAGTGTTCTGTTGTTCCCTGCACTTCGGGGAATCAAATTTCCCTGGTGAAATCAGGGAATCAGCAGGGAATCAGCCACCATGAACCCGTCCCCCGCTGTTTTAAAAAAACCTACTGAACGAAAATGTCTGGAATTAACATAGAAGATCCTATGAATGATAATAAAAAGGGCTGTTACAGAAAAAAAATGCTATTAGAAAGAAAAAAATTTGAAGTTTTTTGAAAAATGCCTAATAGATACTAAGAAAAAAATCAACAAATAAAGAGACTAGGGATGTGCACCAATTTGTTTTTAATTTCAGCTCGTTTCGTTCGTAATTCGATAATTTTCATTTCGGATCGTTTCGGACGATTTCCGTCTCGGTTCGTTTCGGCTCGTTTTTCGGATCGGCTCGTTTTTCTTATTGACTTTTTTCTTGATTTCAGACATTTTTGTGTATTCGGTGTGGGAAATGTTTTGCCCCATAGACTTCAATGTTAAAAATATTCCCGTTTTAATTCAATATCTAATAAACCATTTATTATTATATTCTGTAGTAAAGAGTCTCTTTATTTTTAGATTTTTTAGGATCTTTTAAGCATTTTTTGAAAATTACCGAAGTGGAACCGAAATTACGAATTGAACGAAAATGATTTCCGATTCTGAAAATTTTTCGTTTCGGATCGGAAATTGTTTCGTTTTGGACGTTTTCGGATCCAATTCGATTCGGAAAATCGTCCGAATCTGAATCACCGAAAAAAACGAGCCGGTCCGAAATGAAACGCACATCCCTAAAAGAGACTTTTTACTACAGATTAATGGAATAAACGTTTTATTAGATATTGGGTAAAAATGTGAATATTTTTAACATTGAAACATCTGCAGGGTTATTCAGAGAAGGGTGAAAACCTTGAGAATGACTGTAAAATTGAAAATTCTAGGGCAAAATAGTCCTACCAGAAAAATTCTCCCATTTATCTCACTTTCCAAATTGGCTATTTGGCCTAGATTGTTCATTCTCCTGGCAATTCTCAAGGTTTTCACCTCTCTCTGAATAGCCCTGATGGTGTTCTCCTGAATAAACCTGTCTAATGAAACCACTGAACATCAGGACATTTCTCTGCTGTTCGATGTCTCTGAACAGATTTACCATTACTTCTCTATGGGGACTTACACTGCCGTCGAACAGGCACCGTACTTGCTGGCAGTTCACCAAAATTTGAGTGTGAGTATATGAGAGGTCTCCACAGCAATAACCCTCACAGTAATGTGCGCCGTGTATTATGAGCATTCAGTATTATATGGGAGTACTGATTTATGAGTGTAGCGCTGTTTAAAAACTCTGTTGATGTATTGCTCGGATTTGGCCACCAGAGGGAGACAAGCGCAATGTAGAGTATACTGGACACAACGGGACTACGTTTTCCATCATGCTTTGCGGCAGGGACAGGAAGTGGGTGGAAGAGAGCGAAGGACATCCGCAGCCTCGAGCGAAGGAGAGCCAGTGTGAGTCGAGCGACGAAAGGTGGAAGACGCATGTGAGACTGCCAGAGATTAAGACCAGGCCGGAGAGCAGGAGCTGCCTTGCAGATGCTGAGAATCAGAGACAGTGCTGGCGGAGATCTACCCACACATCGCTGAGAGGTTTTGCGCAGACACAATGTTCCAGTTTGGACCCCGAGTAAGGAGACCGCGATGATCCACTGGGAGTGCAGGCGGAAGGCCATAGTTCTCGTTACCGAAATCGGACAAGCGGGAGAAGCGGATCCGGTGGCACAGAGTTCCAGTATAACCAAGCGGAGAGAGATCCTTGATCGGACAGCGGAACAGATTGTCTAGCGGATGGGTGAGAGGCCTTCCAGGCCACAGTCAAAGTTGAAACAAAGCACGCTGCAGTATTGTTTAAATCTACAAGGCCCCAACGTGACTATTCGAAGATTTGCTCAATCCATTCACTGGCCAGTTGAAAATAGTACCCGGGTACCTGAGATAACACACACACACCTTTTTGGGACACTACTTTTACGGGACTTACACTCCAGAAACAAAGTGGTTAAACTTTCCTTTTTGCCGCCGCATGTTTTTCCGCATTACGAAAATCCTGTCACTCATATACAGTGTTCACATTATATATGCCACTTTATTGGGATCAGTAAAGTATATAATCTATAAAATCCACAACAGTGCTGGTGTATATTTATTCCCTAGTGCAGTGAGACTAACCCGAGGTTAAATTCAGCGGCTCCTCAGGGAGTGAGCGCTACATGTGGGGGCTTGTCCGGGATTACAGTCTCTATAATAAAACCGCATTTAAAGGGTTAATTATGGATCCAGACACTGCTGCCAAATGGTGTGAGGAGCAAAGTAGTCAGAGTTAAGCATAGTCATGGATATTCCTGCAGACACTTGGGCCGAAGATCAGATTCGCCGGGCCGTGGCCGCGCTGACACCAGATCATCGGGGGTTAATCCTGGACATTAAAGCGAACCCGGATACTTCTCACACGTATGTTCTTTTTGAGTGGAGAAAGGGTGTTCCAGTGTGTTTTCAGGGCGCGAGCGTGAAGCTGACCGATGAGGTGGAAGTTCAACTGCTTCAGCCAAGTGTGCCACGTGGCGATCCCGCGAGTGTTCCCGCGCCCAGTCCGCTGGCCATGATCGGGCCTGAATTCATAGAGGCTATTGGAGATTTGTACAATAGAAAGAAGTAGAGAGACAAATGGCGCTGATTGATATGTATATGCAGCTCCAACCACTTATGTATACCCTTTACATTGGAGATTTGCTGGCTAAATGTCAAAGAACAAGCCCTCCTCACACTAACTTTGGTTATTGACGGTTGAGGAATTTTACAGGAAACGTACCAACTCCGGCGGGAGTAGAAACCTTTGAAGAATGGGTAGAACAGGCGATGCAGGCTCTGGATGAGTGGGACGTACCTGAAGCGTAGAAGAAGCAAAGAATCACTGAGAGCTTAAAGGGACCTGCGTCAGAGGCTGTCAGAAACCTGAAATTGAGTAAGCAAGACTGCACTGCTTTAGATTACCTAAACGTATTACAGGAAGTCTTTGGACGAACAGAAAAGGCTGTTGAGGTCATGTACCAGTATGAACATACCTACCAGCGAAAAGGTGAGAAAATGACTGAATATATGAGGCGCCTAGATAAGATTCTACATCAGATACTCCTTAAGAAAGGGGCCAAACCAGCCACAATAGATAAAATCTGAATGCAGCAGATATTGAGGGGCGCTCAACATCTAGATCCTGTGATGCTACAGCTGAGAACCAGAGAGGGTAACCGAGAGTTGAAATACCTGGAGCTAATTTGAGCTGTTAGAGAGGAAGAGGCTCTGCTAGAAGAAAAGTCTTTAAGGAGAGGAGAAAGAGCCTACGCACAACCAGTAAGGCATAACGAATATCTGCAAACTGAAGATGATTCGTTGGACGCCTATGGATCTGAAGTTGACGGACAAGAGCATCTGTTAGTTCCTATATCCACAGAGAGTACTGCCAAAGAACCAACCCTCCCTGCATATAGTGGGTTACACAAAACTGTTAAGAAGGTACAAGAAGCTCAAGCTGAGCTGAAACAAGCACACACTGATCTGTGCCGAGTACTTTTGAAGATGGCAGAGACACAGACCGATATGCAGAAGTTCCTCACTGATATGCGGACAACAGGAGTTGCTATGGCGTCTGGCCAGGGTCCTTCAACCGAGATACCACGAACAAGTGCGTCTCCGTCTTCAAAGAAGAGATGTTTCAACTGTGGGGAAATGGGTCATTTCCGAGCGCAATGCAAAAGCCAAAGGCCTGAAGGAAATAGGGTAGAAGAGTTCCTAAAAGCCTTGGAAGGGCTGCTATCTACCTCACAGGCGGGAAACGCCAGGGGGCCCAAGTGAAGGAGCAAACTAGGTGCCCAATGGTTGAAAACTGCTCCAAAATTAAAACCAGAACCGAACGGCAGAGAAGGCCCAAAGTCTTGCCAACTGCTGAGCCTGCCAGGACTGAAAGAGTCACTCCCTTAGCATCCGGTCCTATGTCATGGGGAAGCAATGCACACCCAAAACCTACACGGGCCAAGAAGAAGGCCAGGGTACAGCGAACCAGGTCTAAACACCCTGCTACTATGACAAAGTTTCCTGACCAGCTGATAGGTCCTTCTCCCCTCTTTCCAATCCAAGTAGAGGGAGTCTACACTAAAGCTCGGTTAGACTCAGGGGCTCAAGTGACGTTGATCTATCAAGACTTCTACGAGAAGCACATGAGGCACATACCTCTACAGAAATTAAAGGACCTTGAGATCTGGGGTATCGGAACGGAGAAACTTCCCTATGACGGATACCTACAGGTGAAGCTAGAAATCGGATCCAAAGTCATCGGACAGTCTGGAGGTTGTGATGCATTGGCCATTGTGTGTCCTCAGTCTTCGGGGCCAACCGAAGTTCTATGATAGTGGGGACGAATACTGATCTGGTGCGACATCTCCTGACTCCTATAGTAATGGAAGAAGGTTCTACCAGGGGAGTACACCCGATGTTACGTCCGGTCTATCAGCGAATGGTCGAAGAACAGAAGGCACCTGCCGAAGTGGGGCACCTGTGGAGATTGGGAGGAACAGAGAAGGTTCTGCAATCAGGAGAAGTGGCGAGTTTCCGGGCTTCAATCAAGTTGAACGGATCACAGCCGGGTCCCTATGTGGTACTGGAAACTGATTTCAATCATGGGAGTGAAGCCGGAGTAGAAGTAATCCCTGAAATAATCTCCACAAGAGCTTTGAAACGGACACTAGGAAGAGTCTCAGTTAGTGCATGTAATGTGTCTGATTCTCCAGTGATTCTGAAAGCACAAATGCCTATCGGGCAAGTAGCGTCTGCTACGCCTCTCTCCCCTACTGATTTAGGAGGGGGAGTGAACAAAGAGATTCCAGCTGAAAGGTTCTATCCTAAGGACGCTCCCATCTCACCTGAATGGAAGAAATGTATTCAGTCCCAGATCCTAAAATGGAGGGACTTGTTCTCGAAGGATGAGTTCGACGTGGGCCTAGCTAAGGGTACAGAGCATCGCATTCGACTACAGGAAGAAAATCCGTTTCGAGAAAGGTCAAGACGAGTTCGGCTGGGAGACTTGGATGATCTACGAGAACAGCTGAATGAACTACAAAGGACTAAGGTGATTCAAGAGTCCAGGAGTCCGTACGCCTCTCCAATAGTGATGGTTCGGAAGAAGAATGGTTCTATTCGTCTTTGTATAAACTATCACACACTAAATCAGAGAACCATTCCAGATCAATATGCCATTCCTCGGATAGAAGATGCCTTACAGTGTTTGTCTGGAGCAAAATGGTTTAGTGTACTAGACCTGCGAAGTGGGTATCATCAGATACCAATGCATCCTGAGGACAAAGAGAAGTCTACGTTCATTTGCCCACTGGGGTTCTTTGAGTTCAACAGAATGCCTCAAGGCCTTATGGGAGCTCCCGCCACGTTCCAACGGTTAATGGAGAAGACAGTCGGGGACATGAACCTGATCGAAGTGTTAGTGTATCTGGATGATATTATTGTGTTCCGGAAGACTTTGGAACAACATGAGCAACGGTTAGAGAAGGTCTTGAAGCGGCTCCATGAAGAGGGGTTGAAACTGTCTCTGGAGAAGTGTCAATTTTGTTTACCTTCCGTTACGTATCTGGGACATGTTGTTTCAGCGGAAGGCGTTTCGACGGATCCGCGGAAGTTGGAAGCCGTAGCTTCCTGGCCTAGACCCCGAAACGTTACTGAACTTAGATCTTTCATGGGGTTCTGCTCATATTACCGAAGATTCGTAGGAGGATTTGCCAAGATAGCTCAACCCCTGAACAAGCTCCTACAGAAGGAAGATGCAGGAGAAGACCCCTGATCGAAGTTCGTCGGCTCCGGGGCCAAGGAAGGCTCGAGAATCCATCCAAGAAGAATGGACTAATCAATGCGAAAGTGCTTTCATGAAACTGAAAGAGAGTCTAACTCGAGCTCCTGTCCTGGCTTACGCTGATCCTCATAAGCCGTACGAATTGCATGTGGATGCAGCAGAGAAGGTCTAGGGGGAGTCCTATACCAAGAATATGGTGGATTGTTGAGGCCTGTAGCGTATGTAAGCCGAAGCCTTACGCCTTCAGAAAAGAACTATCCTACCCACAAATTAGAGTTCCTAGCCTTGAAGTGGGCGGTAGTAGACAAGCTGAAAGATTATCTGTATGGAGCCGAATTTGTGATAAAGACTGAAAAAACCTCTCCCTACGTACGTCCTTACTACTGCAAAGCTGGATGCAACAGGACATCGGTGGTTGGCCGCTCTGTCAGGGTTTCGGTTCAGCCTGAAGTATCACCCTGGAGTGAATAATCGAGGTGCGGATGCTTTGTCAAGAAGGCCATACACTACAGAATGGACTCAGTTAACTCCAGATGGGGTGCAAGCCTTATGTCAAGGAGCGGAGCGCCGGGTCAAGGGAGGAGTTGAAGCAGAGGCTATAGGAGTTATGGCTGCGGCTGTTCCAGAGTTCTACTGTAATCCTACACAGCTGAGGGATGAAAGTCTGCCTACTTTCTCGAAACAGGACCTAAGAGCCGATCAGGCTAGAGACCCTTTGATTGCGTTAACCGTGAAGGCCCTAAACGCGAACCAACGAGAAATTCTACTGAAAAATTCCCCAGAAGGAGCCCGATTGGTATATAAAGAGTGGGAACAGTTGAAGATGTTGGATGGGGTGGTCTACCGAAGGGGCCCCTCAAACAATGCTGAAGAGACCCAACAGTTGTTCCTTCCCACCAAACACAGAGAGGGTGTGCTGCGGTCATTACACGATGAACATGGACATTTGGGTGCAGAGAGAACTTTTAAGCTAGTGCGAGACAGATTTTATTGGCCCTGTATGAGATCTGAAGTTGAAAGATACTGTCATTCGTGTTTGAGGTGTATTCAGAGGAAATCTCTACCAACCCGAACTGCTCCAATGAGCCACCTACAAAGTCAAGGACCCATGGATTTGGTGTGCATTGATTTCCTGTGCTTAGAGCCGGACGCTAGTGGGCAGAGAAATATTCTAGTAGTGACTGATCATTTCACGCGTTATGCCCAAGCTTTTTCTACGAAAGACCAACGTGCTCCTACGGTGGCGAAGGTTTTGATGGAAAAGTTTTTTGTTCACTATGGCCTACCAAGGAGAATACACTCAGATCAGGGCAGAGACTTTGAGAGCAGGCTTGTTGGGCAATTGCTGGAACTGCTAGGAATTCAAAAGACCCGAGCTACACCATACCACCCTCAAGGTGATGCTCAACCAGAAAGGTTTAATCGTAGCGCTGCTAAATATGATGGGGACATTGTCGAACAGAGAGAATCAGAGCTGGAGTCGTCACATAGCTACGCTGGTGCATGCGTACAACAGTACGGAGAGTGACGCTACTGGATTCTCACCGTACCGTCTTATGTTCGTAAGAGAAGCTCGACTGCCGGTTGATTTGGCGTTTGTGCTATCTCTGGATCAGACGTCTGTGGCCTCTCATAGAAATTATGTGGATAGACTTCGGAAGAATTTGGCCTCTGCGTTTGAACAGGCCCATTTGACCTCTGGAAACAGAGGAATAAGCGAAACTATGACTTGAGAGTTCGGATACAGGATCTACAACCCGGGGATACGGTTTTGTTGAAGAATTTGGGTGTTTCTGCAAGGCATAAGTTGGCGGATAGATGGAGTTCTCAAGTCTACATTGTCTGCAAGCAACTGCCGGGTCTGCCAGTTTACCAAATCCGACTGGATGGAAAGGCCGGGCCTCTTAAAAACTGGCACCGAAATCATCTGTTGCCTTTGAGGGAAGCGGTGAGGATACCAGTTGGAGGCGAACTTCCTCTGCCGAACCCGCCTGCTCCACGTTTGACTCCCGTTACTCAGTCTCAGCAGACATGGGTTGTTGAAGAGAGTGAAGGGGATAGTGAGGAAGGAAGTTTTTGTCTGGACTGGGTGTGCTCGCCTGAGCCTGAAGAGGTCATTCCAGTTTCCGAACGGTGGGAAGTAACCTGAGGCCTGAGGCTCCTGAATTCCAATTGGAAGTTCCCGAAACTTTGGAAATTCCTGTAGTTCCTGAAAATGTGTCTATAGACTATAGTTCTATGCTTTCACTGGAAGGATCATTTTCCAAAGAGATGTCTGTTCCAGTTGTGGATGAAAGAACTGAACCCGTACCTGTAGTATTTCCACCTGAAGAGGAGATGATTGAGCCAGAATCAAAACGTTCTATCCGACCCCCTCAGAGACTTACCTACGACTCACCAGGACATAGCACTGAAGAGGCTGTCACCACAGTGCGAAGGTTGCCCGAAGTGTCTGTTATGTTAGCCGAGGTAGTCAGGAGCATGAGTCAACTTGAAGACGTATATCTGACCCATTGTATGTTTGCTGCTGAGCCTGTATATATTGCCTAATGTTATGTAAATGTTACACCTCCTTGGAGAGACCCAAGAGTTCTAGGAGGGGGAGAGTGTAGCGCTGTTTAAAAACTCTGTTGATGTATTGCTCGGGTTTGGCCACCAGAGGGAGACAAGCGCAATGTAGAGTATACTGGAAACAACGGGACTACATTTTCCATCATGCTTTGCGGCAGGGACAGGAAGTGGGTGGGAGAGAGCAAAGGACATCTACAGCCTCGTGCGAAGGAGAGCCAGTGTGAGCCGAGCAACGAAAGGTGGAAGACGCACATGAGACTGCCAGAGATTATGACCAGGCCGGAGAGCAGGAGCTGCCTTGCGGGTGCTGAGAATCAGAGACAGTGCTGGTGGAGATCTACCCACACATCGCTGAGAGGTTTTGCGCAGACACAACATTCCAGTTTGGACCCCGAGTAAGGAGACCGCGATGATCCACTGGGAGTGCAGGCGGTAGGCTGTAGTTCTCGTTACCGAAATCGGACAAGCGGGAGAAGCGGATCCGGTGGCACAGAGTTCCAGTATAACCAAGCGGAGAGAGATCCTTGATCGGACAGCGGAACAGATTGTCTAGCGGATGGGTGAGAGGCCTTCCAGGCCACAGTCAAAGTTGAAACAAAGCACGCTGCAGTATTGTTTAAATCTACAAGGCCCCAACATGACTAGTCGAAGATTTGCTCAATCCATTCACTGGCCAGTTGAATATAGTACCCGGGTACCTGAGATAAAACACACACACCTTTTTGGGACACTACTTTTACGGGACTTACACTCCAGAAACGAAGGGATTAAACTTTCCTTTTTGCCGCCGCGTGTTTTCCCGCATTACAAAAATCCTGTCGCTCATATACCGTGTTCACATTATATATGCCGCTTTATTGGGATCAGTAAAGTATATAATCTCAACAGTGCTGGTGTATATTTATTCCCTAGTGCGGAGAGAGTAACCCGAGGTTAATTTCAGCGGCTCCTCCGGGAGTGAGCGCTACATGAGTAAGAGTAGTAAAAAAATAAAATAAACGTAAAACTCGGGGGGGGGGGGGTGACACCATGAGTTACCGCACCGGGTGACACCAACCCTAGTGACGCCACTGCCGATATCTTCTTGTTTTTAAACTCCTGCTTTTCACTCCAAATATATTTTGGAGAAGACACTAACAGAGAAGTTCATTTAGGTTCCCCAGACTGTAAATGATTGTTCAATGGCTGAGAAACACTAATCCTCAGAATTACATTTGATGTGAGCCGCGAGTTCCTGCAAATTGATCATTGCTTGAAAAACCCAATAGTAATTATGAACTGCGACAGCACAGGGGAGCCGGGCTCTGATTGCTGGTTTAATGGCAAATGAGTTTGAGGATCAGAGAATCAAGGTCAGGGCAGCCAAACATATACAGGTCTATTCAATAAAGGTGAAACTCAGGAGAACTGGCAGGAAAAGTGAAAATTCTAGGTCAAAATAGCCAAAACCAGAAACAATCTCCAATTTATCTCACTTTCCAAATCAGTTATTTGGTCTAGATTGTTCTCTTCTCCTGCCAATTCTCCCGAGTTTCACCTATTAGTAAATAGACCTGATAGAGTCAATGAATCTGACATGCACGGCATGGGAGACATGTGAATATGTCCCACAAATCCACTGGAAGGAACTAGCAGCAGGTGCTCTTTCAGTTGCCAGAAACCACTGGGGATCTTCACATAATGTCCTATGCCCCCTGTCTGCTCGGTTGCAATGAGGGTCTCAGGGACTGAAGCTTGAAGGAGCGCCCCGGCCAGTAAGCGCTGCTCCAACCCTGCTATCAGGATACTGCGGGTCAAAGGCAAACCGGGGTGATCTGCTGATATAAACCAAACAAAATTTTTTTAAATTTTAAAAATTTGCTACACGTGTGTATACATACATTTTATACTGTCTGCTCTCATCATACGTGAATGGACAATGCAACCAACCATAACAAAGGACATTGGCAGTCCTGAAATATTATTATTATTATTATAATTATTCTTTATTTATAAAGCGCCAGCATATTCCGCAGCGCTGTACAATAGGCACAGTATAGACAGGGATACAATACAATACAATGAACAACATTTGACAAACAGTACAGGAGGAGATGAGGGCCCTATTCCCGTAGGAACTCACAATCTAGGAGGGTTGGGGTTGGAAACAGGAGGAGAGGACTGCAAGGTGAGAGTGATTGATGGTTGTGTCAGTGAGTTGGGAGGTAGGCTTCCCTAAATAGGCCAGTTTATCAATAAAAATGAGTACCGTCTGTGTTTTATTAATTTAGCAGAAAGTTTTTGTCTATAAATGTGACTTAGATGAATGGATGAGATCACACACCAATAATCAAAGTAAAAGTACTTTCAAAGGGCTCACAAATGTTACTTTGCAACTGTGTTGAACACCACATGGGTGAGGTGTGGAAGAAGAAACGGATGATGAAGACAATAGGCTTTTTAGTTAGGCGATTTGTGCACTTAGAAGGTCAATACAGGTAGGATGAAGGAACGAGATAATGAAGAATTAGATGTCATGTCCCTTGCTGCCGGCGACGCAAGAGAACTAAGAACAAGTTGCCTGATAGTGGTAAGATTAGCAGTGGCCACCCTGACAAGCCTTGCTGAGCTAGTAACCAGGTGCTAGCTAATGCCTTCTGATTTCTCCTCTACAAAAGAGGACCACACCTATCCCATAATACTTCTGCATTAAACTAGTGATCCCCTCACTAGCAAGAAGCTACCTCCAGTTCCTGATACCTGCTTAGACCCTTGTTGTACTCTGACTTCTCTAAAGTTACTCCTATAGTTATTATCTGCAGATAACCTTTTTACAGTTCCTGCCTCGAAGATCCTCTGCTACAGATCCTGTTCTAAAGACCCTGTGCTACAGATCCCGTTCCAAAGATCTTCTGCTACAGATCCTGTTCTAAAGATCCTCTGCTACCAGGACCCTCTACTACCGAGACCTTCTGCTACCAGGACCCTCTGCCTTTCAAAGACTCTTTGAAATAACTCTCTGCTTTTGTTTTCTATCTATTTCCCTAAGACTTCCTTCACTCTCCATTCTAACTACTGTATAGCTCTCTCCATACCTGGCCTAACCCTGCTCTACTTCCTATTTCTATCTACTCTCCTTTTTCTTATATATGTATTTAGTATAGTTCAGTATAGTTTAGTATTTCCCTTTTTGTCTACCTTTTCTCTCAGCTTTGCCTTTTAGTTAATCTTATTGCTGGTTATTATTTATACAGTGTCTTCCCTTCCTGTCAGTATTATCCAGATCCTTGATATTTGTTTATTGCCTTTATGCTTTACTCCTAATAAATCCTTTTGTTTATATATCCTTCACGGACGGTACAAATCATTGCACTTTGGGTTCAAACTTGCCACCCCGGAACCAGCTTCTTGACATTAGAATTAAGTGCATTTGTTAAAGCTTGTAATTGAAAGAGGCAAATGAATACTAAAATATTAATGTGAAATTGTCTAGATATGGGCTGAGACTAAGATGCGGATAGTAACGTTAAATCTAGTAATTAATCAATGTGAAACACATAACACCGATTCAGTAATCTAGCCGGAATGGTTAACGATGCGTTTAAGAAAGAATGATAAGAGTCTTGATTTTAGAAATGTTAATTTCCAGTAAGACATCTCAGATAATGGGGAAGCATTTAGTGACATGATCCATGAGGTCATAAAACAGGTTAGAACAGGAGAGTGTTAATCTGGATACCAAGTGATGAAGATAAAGGAAAGAGAAACAAGAACTAAACCTAGGGAACTCGTAATGAAATTGGTTGCAGGGAAGAGGTGGTATCAGACACGATGACAGTGAAGGAAAACTGGGGAGTTGTGATGAGAGCCATGAAAGAAAAATAAGTGAAAGACACTATGTGTGCCCGTACTGATCTGCCTCCTGGCGCCGGCACAGCGTTGTGATGCTTTGACGAGACTGGCCACATGCTGTAGCGCACGCTCAAATTGCTTGCGCTACAGCGGACGTGCTGAAAGCCTCCCCGTCGAAATGCTACGACGCGCATTGGATTTGGCTGCAGAGTGCGTTCCTCCACAGTTCAGCGGTTTCCACAGACATCCAATAACTGCTTTGCCGACTCAAATTTTGGCAAAACACAGTGACCATTCACCAAATAGTGAATTCACAGTATTTTTGGCAAAAATAGAATCGCCAAAGTGCGCCGTAAATCAAAGCACTGAAATTGCACGCAATTTCAATGCTTTGTGTATAGACCCTTATAGTTTTGAAGGGTGTAAGACATGTCTGTTATGTTCTAAAAGCAGCAAAGGTGGTGAGGACTTGATAAGGAGCAAATATCCTTTTATTTTCATATTGCATTGATCAATCGTGCCCAAAAGGTTGATTGTAAGTTCCCACTGGAAAAGGGCCCTCACGTCCTCCTGTATCTGCTGGCAGAAATACTGACCTTCTCCTGTATGTATTGTAGAATTGTCCCATCTTTACCCTTTGCACCTTGTACAGCGCTGTGGAATGTGTTGGCGCTTAATAAATAATAAATAATAATAATTGTGGTCTACCAGTCGATTTGAAGAATTCTGGTAAGGTTGTACTGACTGGCCAAACATATCTGACATAGTCTGATGGCTTGGACTGGTCAAGGGTCCCACAACCATCCTCCCCTGCACAATGCCTTAAAATCCCGTCTGCCTGTGACAAGCGAATAGTTGGAAGATACTCCTCTACCAGTGTACCGGCTGGATGGAGTAAAGGTAACATCACTGCTCTGTAACCGAGGAGACCCATGTTTGATCCCGGCCAGAGCACCTCTCCAGTAAGTGTCCTTGGGCAAGACACCTACCGGTACATACTTGCCTACCACACAATATCTGCTGTGGAGTCCCGTGGTAACATCTCTACCCTTCATCCGTGGAGAAGCAAGTCTCAACTTTATGAGAAGCAGGTTCAACCTAACCACCAGGTCACTGCTCTACAATCATGTAAAGACGATTCGATCCTACTCAGAAGACGCCACCAGCGAGTGTCCTTGGGCAAAACACCTGACGATATGGATGCGCCGACCTCACAAAATACATCTCATAGATTGTAAATTCCCTTGGGAACAAGGTCCCCCTGAATCAGACCGTAACATGCATGCGCGGTATTCTAATGTATCAACCCCTTGTACACTGATCTTGTAAAGCGCTGCGGAATATGTGGCGCTATATGAATAAAGGATAATAATAATACTTTACACAGTGTTTAAATAAAAGCAGTTGAATGTGGTTGGATTACTTAGAAACCATGGAGACTATTAACAGGAAACGTATATCTCTTGCTTGGAAATGATTGAGAATTAAAGCTGCTTTAAATTTATTGCATTCGAAGCAGAAGATGTTCCATAGATTGATTGATTTACTCATTTTAACATGTTCTGGACATAAATTTCTTGAAGGAGCCGTAAATATCAGTAAAGTCTAAATTCCATTCACATGATAGATCATAAGGTCAACCTTAAGAACTAGTTCTCTAAATATGATGGTAAGAAAAAGGAACAATTACAAAAAAAAACACAATGTGAGATATAGATTGCTTCATTTTACTAGATTATGCTAAGCTATAAAATGCTAAATTCTTGCTCATCCTGACGCTTGAACTCTCGCACAACCTGTCAGTGAGGTGGGAGTTGAATATCCTGTACTTTTCCCATATTAAGCTCCTTTTCAGATGAGGAAGAACAGTCATTTACTCCACTATGACACCAGAGTTAAAAGGTCTTAGTTATAGGTTTGCCTTTATTTATATGAGACACGCAACCATTTCTGTGATGTCACTTCCTCTTCACTGCATAATGATAAAAATACTAAAGTTGACATCAGGCACAGTGATATCCTGCAAAACCCCAACTTATTTCAGTCTTTCAGAATTCCTAAAAAGGAAACATGCAGAATTCCATCACATTATAAGGGGTTATTCAGACAGCAGCAAAATGTTGACATTTCGGTGCTCTCTCATTCCCCGCACTACGGGGAATCAAATTCCCCGACCCTGCGGTTACTTCAGCATTCACCGCAGGGTCCCCGAAGTGCAGGGAAAAGGCCGCATCGATCGGAAAAAACGCTGCAAAACTGCCAGAAAAAAATTGAAGCGACCCAAAAAAACACTGAGAAAAAGTCAAACGCACCTGACGATCTGCCGCAAACCTGCCGACGCATCCGAAAAAAGCCAACGATCCGCTGAACACAGCGCCGACCAGCTGTCGGACAGGGTAGAGAAAAAAAAAACAACAAAATGATTGAAGTTTTAAAAATTTCAAACCCTGTTTGAAAAAAAACTACTGGATGAATATGTCTGGAACTAACATATAAGGTCCTATGAATAATCATAAAAAGGTCTGTTATAGAAAAAAAAATTCTATTAAAAAAACTGCCAAAAAAATTCCTAAAAAACTAAATAAAGAGACTTTTTGCTGCAGATTAAAAGAATAAATGGTTTATTAGATATTGAACAACAACCGGAATATTTTTAACATTGT
Source organism: Leptobrachium leishanense (assembly GCA_009667805.1). Classification (NCBI taxonomy): domain Eukaryota; kingdom Metazoa; phylum Chordata; class Amphibia; order Anura; family Megophryidae; genus Leptobrachium; species Leptobrachium leishanense. The sequence goes on along the minus strand of CM019066.1, from coordinate 87,126,676 downwards.
AACCTATGGGATTTGCCTGATTAAGGCTGGGGTCAGACTAACGCATTTTTAACGTGCGTTTAGGCGCACTTAATCATGGCCGCAGTAGCAGCAAATGACCGGCAATGACGGCCAATATACGAAGTCCGGCCGTGCAACGCAAGTGGAAAATGAACACATTTTTTCGAGAACGCAGAACCGCTAGTACTGACATACAGAGTGCGCTGCAGCGGCATAGCGGCGTCTGTGCGTGATTAGGAGATGTCAGACGCTGCTAATGTCCAGCCTACATAACGTCCAGACGCAAAAAGTGTTTTAATGACGATCCATAAAAAATCACGCACGAAAATTTGCGTCGTCTGACCGTTTTCGTGCATTCCGTGAAAAAATACGTCAATGCGTTCAGACGCACTTTTTGACGGTCGTTGCGAATAATGCATTTGTTTGACCCTAGCCTAAACCTGCCGAATGAAACCATCAAACATCAGGGCATTTCACTGACATTTCTTTGCTGTTCGGTGTTCTCTGAATAGCTTCGCTATGGGGGATTTCACTGGTGCCAAACAGCACTGTATTTCGGTGGCAATTCACCAAAATTTGGGGAACTGCCTGCTTTTTGAATAGCCGAATGACCACGAAATTGTACCGTTGTGTTTTCTTTTTCACAGACAAATAACGCTCCTCGGATCACTAGTGCCAGGTATAGGAGCATCACCTATCAATTTCTCCCAGATCTTCAGTGCACCCTCCTTCTATTACATTACCTTAGAATCAAAAGTTTGGAATGTCTCATTGTCAACAGGACAGAGGATGTCTTATGCATCCAGCAATATATCCATATCAACCAGACGCTGGTTGATATTTAATACCGTTTTGACAGTTATGCTTTAATTTAATTCATACAATGCAAATACTGTGAAATCCAATTAAGAAGCAAAGTCACATTTTTTTCAGGTTTTGGGAATAAAAAAGGACCAAATGGAACAACAGTATGTAAAAGTACAATAACATGATAATAATGTTAAAAGGGTAAAACAGTAAAAAGCAATCGTACATAATAAAAATAAAGAGACTGTAAATCTGGATATAAAAAAATAAGCGGGGCTTATGATAAGACTGACCAATCTATGGCGAGAACTGTCAGAAAGAGGACAATTTTTCTAACAAAAGCATGTACTGTATCTAGTACAACATGCAAGGATGGAGGCAGGCAAAATTACAAGACCCATTGGAACAAGTGGACCGGGAGATCCATCGTGGTCTTCCTGATGCTGCCCGTGTGCAACATAAAAGCAATAGAGAAACTCCAACCAATAATATCAGCAGGAGCTACACTAAGGCATCCTGTCTTCAACAAGGCCAGACATTTCTCAGAGACTTGTATCTCTTCTACATGGAGCTCTCATTCTGAAAATAAGAGAGTATCAGGGTTATTCAAAGAGAATCGGAAAGTCACCACACGTTCGGTGACTTTTCATTCTCTTCAATTCGGTGCGATTCGGCGATTCCAATTCGGCGACCCTGCGGTGTATTCAGCAAGCACCACAGGGCCGTCGTAGTGCAGGGAAAAGTCGCCGCAAACCCGCCAAACACTCATTGCAAAACCCGACAAACGCACACCGACACCTGCAAAAACATCTGGATTAACCCTGCCGAACACGCCGGAGAAACCCGAGCAGCCGCCGATCACAGCGCAGAGCAGCCGCCTGAAAAACCCGACACCGCAGACGAATGGAGTGAAGGAAAAAAAAAACAGTACGCTTGGATGTTTGAAAAGTGAAACGCTGTTTGTGAAGAGACTACAGAACGAAAATGTCTGGAATTTACATAGAAGATCCAATGAATGATAATAAAAAGGGCTGTTACAGAAAAAAGAAAAAAAAACGATTTAAAAAAAAAACCTGAAAAACATTTTCCCGAAAAAATCCCGAAAAATCCCTAAAAGAGCCAAAAAAAATCTATAAAAAAAAGAAACTTTTTACTGCAGGATATTATAATCAACGGTTTATTAGATATTGGATTAAAACAGGAATATTTTTAACATTGAAGCCCATGGGATTCGCCTGAATAAACCTGTCGAATGAAACCACCGAACAGCAGGGTAATTCAGCAACTTTTCACTGCTGGTTTTTGTTCTCTGAATAGACGAAGCATTACTTCTCTATGGGAATTTCACTGCCCTCGAACAGGCACAGAACAGGCACCGTATGTGCAGGCAATTCGCCAACATTTGGCGAACTGCCTGCTCTCTGAATAGCTGAATGGCCAGGAAAGGTAACCGAACGCTGATTTTCACTGTTCGGTTACCTTTCGGCCACAATTCAGAGCTCTTTGAATAACCTTGTATGTTGGTATCTCCAGTTCAGAGGCATGAGAGATATGGATACCAGAAAAAAGAGCACTAGATTTCTTCAAGAGTTTAGCTGACAGATCAATGTGAAGCAGTAAGAAATCATTGGGTCCAAAGAGAAGACCATAACCTTCTGAATTTCTGAAGTCATTCTTGTAAGGGAACAATCACTGAACAAGCCCAGCCAACATGGAGGTACTACCAACCCTCCTAGTACCAACACAATAGGTCAGCATTGGGTGTGGATCTCGTTATTAAGTGCAATACCCCCAGAGAGATTTCAAAGCTGCCGACTGGTGTGCGAGACGTGTCAGACGAGTGCTATAGTGATATTTGAATACACAAGAAACGCACTGTCTGATTCAGGTGCTCTGCTGAAAGATGTCCACTGGTCCTGTCTACTACATATGTTTAGAAGTATAAAATAAGCAATCTTTTAGCCAACCTGGCTTAAGGCTAGGGTCAGACTAACGCATTTTTCGCGTTGTCTGTGAAAAAGTGCGTTCGAACGAATGGACGTATTTTTTCACGGAATACGCGATAGCGGTCATACGATGCGCATTTCCGTCAGTGATTTTGTACGGATCATCAATAAAACACTTTTTGTGTCTGGACGTTATGTTAGCTGGACATTAGCAGCGTCTCACGTCTCCTAATCACGCACACACGCCGCTAGCGGACGCAGCGCACTCTGTACGTCAGTAGTAGCGGTTTGACGTTCGAGAAAATGCGTTCGTTTGGCACTTGCGTTGCGCGGCCGCACTTTTGTGCGGCCGTTCTTCATATGCTGCCCGGCATTGGACGTCATTTGCTGCTAGCACGGCCGTGATTTAGTGCGGCTAAACGCACGTTAAAACTGCTTTCGTCTGACCTTAGCCTTACTCACACATCTGACTGAGGCAGTGCAAGCCGAAATATTGGTGATTTTCCCCCTTTGGATATTTTGCCGATAGAGAATTCCAAATGAAACTTGACTGAGCCACATGCGGACTTTTGATCGAGACACCATAATATGTGAGTTTATTCCCTCTCTTTTTATTGAATATGTGGAGACCAAATTGCTGCGCTATGGTAAATTCTGCTTTGTTTGAGGTATATATCCACGTTTAAAGAAAGAAGATAGAGAAAGAAAAGCCACTGTTGAAGGAAGCGCTGACTCTGCCAAATCTCTTTCTTAGCATGCGGACTTTTGACTTGAATGAAAAGAAGTGGGCAGAGCGACAGTCCTGACATGCCCCTTTTATATCTATGAAAGGATCAGATATTGCACCATTGACAATCACGAGGGCAATTAGGACATCTAGCGAAAGAAGACCTGGACCAAGCTGCTTGACACAGGCATGTTTTTGCCGAAACAGGTTGAGTGCCCAGTCCAGTTCTTGCACTCTATGGATATCTTGGAGACAGTTGCTTCATGGATTGTGGCAACACGTGAGTGGCGTAGCATGATTGGAGTGACGCGCTACATTTTGGAATTGATCATAGTGCGTATAGACGCAGCTGAAGAAAGAACTTATTTACTGAATTTAAAATGGATATGATCAGTATAGTGAGTATACAGAAGAACGAAACCATTGCTTAGAATGCGACACAGGCTTTTAAATGACTGGAGGTTTGCAATAAAACTAAAAACACCTTGCTGGTATTAATGGGGTAATAAAAAGCGTGTTTCATTTTATTTTATTTATAAAGCACTAAACATAGCCTGGCAGAATCCCAGGGAAAGTTACACTGCAAGCAGAAACTAAATCTGCGATAAGCACCAGAGACACTAAAATAAACCCAGTGAATCATCACAATACTGGGCATTTAACAAAACAAGAAAAAGGGAGGTTAGGAAATACACAAGTGTGTGTCATATACGTTTTAGGAAGATATGCAAAAGCATCAAATTCAGTCTAAAAAAGAAATACAAAATTCCTAGGAATGTGAAAAATAGTCTCTCCTGAAAAACAAATAAGTAAACTATGCATGAAATGTCTGAATATGAAATATAGCTGGGCCAGGTGGTATTCATCAAGAGAAATAATCTAGGTTTGAGGTATGAGATGAGAAAAGCGAGTAGAGATTTCCCCCCCCTAGCTGAATGGTATTCATTGAACAATCCTTAATCCCTATGATTCTCACGGATGCTACCTAGACTTTTCATCAATCTTGTTTTGACACGTACCTGAATTACTAGAGGTGGTGCAACAACCTCTGAACTATCACTTTGATGTATTAAAGGGACACTATACACAGCGACCATTCAATGTTATTTGACTGGTCACAGTGCCTTTGAGTGTCCTCATCTCTCTGGGGGTTGATTTTGGAAGGCTGATTCAACCCTCAACCAGAGCAGAGGCTTTGCTCCTCCTTGAAGACCAGGAACTTGGTTTACACTTTCCTCCCAGGAGTGTCTGTCCTGCCTGTAATCACTTAACAGGTGCCAGTTTCCTGCAAGCCAGGAGCATGTTATGTCCAGAGTATTAGAGACTACCGGTGAGCTGGATACAAGGGGAGTTCTAAATATGTAAATAAGAATATAAGGAGTCTCACTGTAAGACAAATGGAAAAAAAACATAAGGCAGAACTTAATATATAAATGATACAGAAACCCCTGCTCATATAAAATGCTCACAGGATATTTCACGCGTTTTGTTACATAAAAATAACTTTGTCTAGGCAAAAAGTCCATCAGTTCTAAATATGTCTAAGAGTTAAAACAGTAGTGGGAGTGCAGAGGGGTTAATGTTTAACACTCTCCTGTTTTATTTATTTACTAGTTGTTAAACCTGCCTGGATGGCAATCTATTGTTGTTGTCGCCAGCTCGGAATTCGTGTCCACATATTTGTTTTTCAATGTCCTATCCAAGAGTATCTCTCTATATAAAATCCTTTGCAAATAAATAAATAAATATAAATGCATTTGTAACGCGTCCGTCGCTGTCCCATCTGCAACAGGAGGGCCAGGTGAACAGCTGTGATGGGTGCGTGCGCAGCTGACAGCGCATTACAAAGGCATTTATATATTAGAGCAGGTTCCTCTTCCCTCTTAGATTGTAAGCTCACAGGAACAGGACCCCTTAGATTGTATGGTCATGTGAACAGGCCCCGCTTAGATTGTAAACTCACGGGAACAGGCCCCTCTTAGATTGTAAACTCATATGAACAGGCCCCTCTTAGATTGTAAACTCACGGGAACAGGCCCCTCTTAGATTGTAAACTCATATGAACAGAGCCCCTCTTAGATTGTAAACTCATATGAACAGGCCCCTCTTAGATTGTAAACTCACGGGAACAGGCCCCTCTTAGATTGTAAACTCACGGGAACAGGCCCCTCTTAGATTGTAAACTCATATGAACAGAGCCCCTCTTAGATTGTAAACTCACGGGAACAGGCCCCTCTTAGATTGTAAACTCATATGAACAGAGCCCCTCTTAGATTGTAAACTCACGGGAACAGGCCCCTCTTAGATTGTAAACTCATATGAACAGAGCCCCTCTTAGATTGTAAACTCATATGAACAGAGCCCCTCTTAGATTGTAAACTCACGGGAACAGGCCCCTCTTAGATTGTAATACTCATATGAACAGAGCCCCTCTTAGATTGTAAACTCATATGAACAGAGCCCCTCTTAGATTGTAAACTCACGGGAACAGGCCCCTCTTAGATTGTAATACTCATATGAACAGAGCCCCTCTTAGATTGTAAACTCATATGAACAGGCCCCTCTTAGATTGTAAACTCATATGAACAGAGCCCCTCTTAGATTGTAAACTCACGGAACAGGCCCCTCTTAGATTGTAAACTCATATGAACAGAGCCCCTCTTAGATTGTAAACTCACGGGAACAGGCCCCTCTTAGATTGTAAACTCATATGAACAGAGCCCCTCTTAGATTGTAAACTCACGGGAACAGGCCCCTCTTAGATTGTAAACTCATATGAACAGAGCCCCTCTTAGATTGTAAACTCATATGAACAGAGCCCCTCTTAGATTGTAAACTCACGGGAACAGGCCCCTCTTAGATTGTAATACTCATATGAACAGAGCCCCTCTTAGATTGTAAACTCATATGAACAGAGCCCCTCTTAGATTGTAAACTCACGGGAACAGGCCCCTCTTAGATTGTAATACTCATATGAACAGAGCCCCTCTTAGATTGTAAACTCATATGAACAGGCCCCTCTTAGATTGTAAACTCATATGAACAGAGCCCCTCTTAGATTGTAAACTCACGGGAACAGGCCCCCCTTAGATTGTAAACTCATGGAACCCATTAGATTGTAAAATCATGGGATAGATTGAAAGCTCATGGGACCCTTTAGATTTTAAGCTCATGGGATAGATTGTAAGCTCATGGGACCCTTTAGATTTTGAGCTCATGGGACCCCTTAGATTGTAAACTCATGGGGACAGGCTCAAGGTGGTGGGGTGCCCAGTTGCAAGGAGACCAATACTTACCTTGTTCCAGCGCCATGATCAAGTCCTCAGGTCTTCGCCGTGCTGGTTCCGGCATGCGGCACCCAGAGCCTCCCCTGCACCAGTCACCGGGGGAGACTCCAGGCAGGGGTGATCCGCGAGGGCCAAAAAAAAAAAAAAGGCCGATCCGTTGGAGAAGCGCTGTGTGTGCGCTTCTCCAATGGATTTTTGTTGTCCCTCGCGCACGTCGGCCGCGTGCATACGCGCTACGCAAGTAGCCTTGTGCATGCGCATTGCGGCCGCTGCCTGCGGCAACGGATGCAAACTGTTTTATATATAGAGATTTTTATTTATTTTAAAATTTGCTCAAAGACAGACAAAACCAACTGTGAGACGTGGTCACACAGGACCTCCAGAAAGCAAACACAGATACATATAGAAAGGTTACAGGAATGTCCAACGTTCGGTGACCAGGCCTCAAAACGAAAAAGTCCTCAAAAGCAATGGACATCAGGTCATTGCTGCCGAACATCACACTGAGGGATTATCAAGAAAATTCGAAGGGAAGGGAGAGAGTGCAACAAGTGCAGAGCCGGCCTGGACCAACAGAGGGGGGCTACATGAGAGAAAAAAAGAGGGGGGCACAAAGGAAGAAGATCGGGGAACTGCCCAGGCGACCCAGAGCCAAGAGGAGCGGCCGAAGCCATGGTGGCCACCAAATTGGTGCACCTGGGTACAGTGGCGTCACTAGGGTTGGTGTCACCCAGTGCGGTAACTTATGGTGTCACCCCCCCCCCGAGTTGTACGGGTTTTTTTAACTACTCGTAAGTCAGTACTCCCATATAACACTGAATGCTCATAATACACGGCGCACTTTACTGTGAGGTTTATTGCTGTGGAGCTCTGTGATATGCTCATACACAAATTTTGTCAAACTGACAGCACGTACGGTGCCTGTTCGAAGGCAGTGAAAGTCCCCATAGAGAACTAATGGTTAATCTGTTCAGAGACACTGAACAGCAGAGAAATGTCCTGATGTCCGGTGTTTTCATTTGGCAGGTTTATTCAGGCAAACGAACACCATAGGTTTCAATGTTAAAAATATTCCTGTATTTATCCAATATCTAATAAACTGTTTATTCCTCTAATCCGTTGATTTTATTTTTTTTAGTAGCTATTAGGCATTTTTCAAAAAAAAAAATCAATTTTTTTTTCTAATAGCGTTTTATCTTTTTTTTCTGTAACAGACCTTTTTATTATTATTCATAGGAACTTATATGTTAATTCCAGACATTTTCGTTCAGTAGTTCTTTTTAAAACAGCAGGCGACGGTTTGTGGCAGCATTCGGTGGCTGATTCCTTGCACTTCAGGGACCCTGTGGTGAATTCACAGGGGAAATTTGATTCCCCAAAGTGCGGGGAACAACAGAACATTGAAATGTCTGCGTCATTTCGGTGCTCTGTGAATATCCTCTTTGTGGTGTTTTTTTTGCCACCCCCTGGAAAGTGCCAGCCTAGGCCTTGCCTACCCAGGACATACCTGAAAATGAGAGAATTCTCAATGTATCCTTCCTGGTAAAATATTTTTGTGTATAAAAAAAATATGTATATACATATTTTTTTTAGGGTGTCACCCTAGGGGGTGGTGTCACCCGGTGCGGGCCGCCCCCTGCCCCCCCTTGCGACGCCCCCGCCTGGGTACACCCATGTCCCCACACTAAAAAAAAATGGGGGAGGGGAGAGAAAACACCCCACAATGTCACCTGTAGCCCAGTTCAACACAATGCAAGACAAAACCAAAAGTGCCACAGATAGAACACTGAACAGAAAAACTCGGAGCAATAGATTGTTGGGCAAATAGACACATTCCAATATACATTTATCAGAAGAGCAAATGGGAAAATATGGGGGGATACAGCAAAGTAGAGGGGAAAAAACATCGGGGGAGGTGTGGTAAATATCGTGCGGAGGGTTGGCCTCCTCATCCAGGGTCTCGTAGCGGAGGTGGCACCACTCTGGTGTTATTACCAGGCTGAGAACCAAGGCCCCCGAGCAGTGAGGCCCATGTCCCGAAGCAGAGACTAGGCTTCCTCCACAGTGGCAGCTGAACAGAGCAGGCAATCCTTCGTGAGAAGCACACCTGGACACCACCCTCCAAAGTGGCAGCCGAGCAGAGCAGACAATCCTTTGTGAGAAGCACACCCGGACACCCCCCCACCAGGTCTGGACTGGGACAAATAAATCAGCCCTGGACTTCATCCAGACCAGCCCACTTTAATTTTGCAAACACGCACAAAAATAGTATATAAACCAACCGGATCACTCAACCAAATGCACTACAGATACCTGAGTTGCTGCAGAGCGATTGGGTAAAGCGGCACTGAGGTTGAGTGCGCACCATGTCTTAAGGTGAAGCAGACGCTCAGCGGGTCTCACTGGCACGGTGGTCCTAATATGAGACTACTGCAGACTGTGTCTGTTTTACACATGGTGGGAAAGTTCCCACCTCACCCATAAAGGGCAGTGCAAGCCGTGCGGTGAAACAGCATTCACATTGGCCCACTGAGCCATCGGCCCACCGGGAATCTCCGTATAGTCCCTATGGCCAGTACATGACGGCCCGCCACTGATAGAGATCAGCATGAGAATGCAGAATAGCAGTGACCTCCCTGAATCTTCTCTGCACCACCAGCGCCAAAAATGGTAGATCCCTGTAGATCGTCACCGACAAGGAGCCATGTCGAAACATAGGCAAATTGCCAGCAATCTTCATGGGATTATCATGGGCAAAACATCTCGGACAGTGGCTATGGCATCCCTCAGAGCCTCAACGGGATCCGTCGCAGCCTTGCGTATACGCACCGCAAACACAATTCTGGCAACTACACCGAGGGGGGACTTGAGAAGCTCTGCAACCAGGCCATAGACACAAAACAAAAGGCCAGCATCGTGTACCGACTCAAGGACTCCATGGATCCTAACATTCCTCCTTTGGTGTCTGGCCTCCAGCCCAACCACAGCTGCCATCAGTGGCTCCACTTGTCGTCTCAGCTCCATCTCCAACAGCCGCGACGCGGACCAGGCAGCCACCTCGACATGAAGGTGAGTATGGACTGTGATGACCTGGCTCTGCAAAGGCGACATTTCCATCCACATTGTGGACGTGCACCACTGAAAGTAAAACTCCTCTAGCAGCTCACAAATATTGGCTTTTGTGGTCGGACGATCCCACTTATCTGTCAAAGCCACTGAAGGTGCAGTGTCCGATGAGGAGGCCAAGGGCTAGGCACTCAAGAAGGCAGTGTCTTCAGCACCATCCCGGTCCCAGTCTCTCTCACCAGTCTGAGTCCCCAGGGAGTTCTGGAAGTTGGGCTGGTCAGGACCGAGAAGCCATCCATAATCACCTGCTCTTATTACCCATGGCTGAAAACAAAGAATAAGGTTTCCAGCCATCACACGGCAAACAAGATGGCCATCGGGCCTCTGCAGTGTCCCACAACAAAACAAGAAAAAAGCAACGTGATGTTCCCTCCACACACCAAAAAGATACCAGTGAGTGAGCAGAAAACCACCACCGATCTAGGAAAGCCTAGATGAGCCCAAAGCAGCGGTCACAAAAAGGGGTTATCACCCGATAGCGCCACAGATTGTGGGAGCTCAGCAGGGATGCTGCCTCGCTCTCACCTGGGCCTCTGGACACGCCTACATCCCCCCTCCCATTTTAACCCTACAGTATCCTTTTAAATCCTATAGAACTAAGAAATTTAAATAAAACACTTTAGATAAAAAAGTTCTGTGGGAAATCATGACACTCACATACCACAAGGATTATGTAGACACACTCAGCACTGTATAAGGGATCAGCATCCAAAGGATAAGTACATCTGATGACCTGGAAGAGGTTCTTCTTTTAGATACAGTGTAACAAATAATTGCATTCCGCAGTTTATCTGAAGTACAGTACAGTCTTATAAATGCAAGGTCGATAAAACTCAAGTAATAAAGAAAATCCCCCAGAACGTTCTGGTTATGATATTAAAACATGAATTAGTTTTATAGCTTTTTTTATCTTCCTGTTCTCAATTTGGAATTCCAGCACCACATACAAGCACCTGCAGATCTCATCCAAAACCTAGAAAATATCTACAAGATTTAAATAGTCAGTCAGCCATGCAAATGTTTTTATGTAAAACACCCTGACAGCAGGTAAATAACTGCTTTATGAATTTGTGTTGATATCTGAATTGTGTGCATTTACGGCTTGAACTGACATTTCTGTTGGCATCCTCCTGTAACGGTGAATAAAAGTATATTTAAAGGAGAGAAAATGTATTAAACTTGATGGTATGCTCATTAGGAAACTTGCCAAATCTTTCAATTTTATAATTATTTTAAGGCTATGACAAGTCACATCATGGATCAAAATGGCATCTAAAAAAATTAAATGCTTCAGTTAAGTCTTTAAATATCATAACAATTCAAAGGACAAGTTTATGATAACTTATATTGACACCCCACACACACACACCTTATGATTTCAGCCCTACCAAGGTTTGGCAGATCTTAGATCAGGAGGAAGGGTAGTATGGCCGTCGAGCGGCATGGCTGTGAAACGATTTGCATCATCACCGTCATAGTCACATCCCCCCCAAAAAAATGAAAAGAAAAGGTGTTGACTACTTTTTCATACCACAATAATTGAAGCCATTTTGAAAAACAAATGTAGAGGAGTGCTGAACTAAAATAATTCTTCAATAGCTCCATGGAGAACAATGCAGCACAGTACTTTTATACAATTAACATGAGGCCAATTGTTCATCATTAGTAGTAGCAGTAGTGAATAAAAGAAAGTCCCAGGGATCCATGGACCAATCAGATGAGAATGAGATTGTTCCCTTACATATGCTGGAATTTGACTCCTTTCATCCCACCTGGATGTTGGGTGCCATAACCAGGACCGGTGCTCCCACTAGGCAACCACCTAGGGCGCACTGCCAACTAGGGGCACAGCTGGAACCAACCCGTGTTACATTATTATACCCGTTCCTCATTGTGCATCAGGCAAAGCCGAAATTGTAGGCTTGCGGACCCCCGCTAGCAACGCAGAAGGTGGGCACTTATGGTGATGCGCAGGCGCCACTAGATGATGTGTGGGCATCACCAAAGGCAGACTAAAGAAAAAAAGATGATAGAGAAAGGCACAGAAGAAAGAGAGAAAAGCACGAAAGAAAGCGAAAGGAAAAAAAAGAGGCAGAGGAAAGGAAGAGGCAAAGACCAATCCCGGGCTGACCAGTGGACGGGTAAGATGGGCACCCAACGACTGTGTGCGGACCCTGTGCACAGTGTGTGTGTTACCCCTGCATTTCAACCGTTAAAAATTTTTTGGGGGGGGCACAAATAGCTGATCTTGCCTTGGGCGCAAAACAGTCTAGCACCGGCCCTGGACATAACCACAGCATTAACAATATAAACATAGAAAGCTAGTATGGGAATGTACAATGCGTGGCCAAAAGAAAAAGTCACACACTCTAATATTTCCTGGGGTTGCCGTTTGCTTTGATTACATTCACCATGGAATCGGTTTGATAAGCTCATGCAGTGTCACAACATTTATTTCCATCCAGTTGCATTAATTTGTGGTCAGGATCTTGTATTGATGATGGGAGAGTCGGACGCTGCGTAAAGTCTTCTCCAGTACATTCCAAAGATTCTCAATGGGGTTAAGGTCTGATAGTGTGGTGGCCAATTCATGTGTGAAAATGATGTCTCGTGCTACCTGAATCACTCTTGCACAATACCCGATGAATCCTGGCATTGCCATCTTGTAATATGCCCGCTGTGCCATCAGGGAAGAAAAATCCATTAATGGAAAAACCTGCTCATTCAGTATATTCAGGGAGTCACATGACCTCATTTTTTGTGCACAGAACATTGTTGAACTTAGACCTGACTGACTGAAGTAGCTCCAGTTCATAACAGGTTTGCACGGTAGGTGGGGACTTCTTATTAGCCAGGCAGTGCCTATGCATCATGGAGAAATAACTCAAATCCAGTTTGATAAACATGCGGTGACCGGTGGTGAACCATCATTTTAATCTGGTAGAGAAGTGATAAACCTCTGCCTGTCTAATTCATTGATGATGAACATTTCAAATATCTGCAGTTAGCTTTGGCCAGAGTTCATCGTGGACTCAATGCCAAGAAAGATAAAGTTTATGCAACATAAAAAAAACATTGAGACGTCAATAGACTGATAAGAAAGGACAGTAAATTGTAAACTATTCTGCAGAACTCAAGACTCAGGCCCATAAAAAAATCCTATTAATTTAAAAGTCATTCAAGTAAAAAAAATTACAAATCTCTTATGATACAGAATATAACTTTAACTCTGAAATTTAACTTGTGTGTTTTAACCTCTGCAAGAGTGTTAAACACACTTTAACCTGCACTGTGATAAGCAAATAGCCAGGGCTGGATTTGCATCTCAGGAGAATGTGGGCACAAAAATGTGGAGCGCCCCCACCTGCCCCCCTTCCAAAACAATAAAAAAAAAAAAAGAAAGAAACATGGAAAAATTACTTTTAAATTTTTTTTGGGGCAAAATAAAAAAATAAAAAAAAAAACATTTTAAAAAAACTGAAACTATTTCTCTCTGTGCTCAAATCAAAAGAAGCCTTAGCTGAGTTAGTGCAGTGGCATTGTTTGTTTTATATGTAAAAGCATATATTGCCGTAGAACAGAGAATTATTTTTAGCACTTCCTTTTACAGTTTTTTATTTTTACACATTACATGGTCATGTTTAGTATCATTGTAAAGACCAGACTTTGACCTTTCCAATGACACCTCTCTTAACCTTGTGCGGTGTACAATTCAGAGATACAGGTACTAAAGTCCCCCTGTCTCACCTCACTGCAGTGCCACGGTCTAGGTAGTCGATATAACAATCTTTGCATCACCCGCTCCAAACTTGCTGGGTGTGGGAAATGAGAAGGTCAATTAGTGCAGCATCATTGTGCACTTTATAATTGTAAACAGTCCATCACTCCCACCTTGCAGTCCTCTCCTCCTGTTTCCACCCCCAACCCTTCTAGATTGTGAGTTCCCCCGGGATTAGGGCCCTTGTTTCCTCCTGTACTGGTTTGTCAACTGATATTCAATGTATTGTAACCTTGTCTATATTGTGCCCATTGTACAGCGCTGCGGAATATGCTGGTGCTTTATAAATAAAGAATAAAAATAGAGCAGCTTTAGGGGAATAAAAATTGTATTTTGTTATTTTATTTTTGCATAAATGTAACCTGATTATATTTGGTATCACTGGAAAGGCCATGAGCTGGCCTTTCCAATGATACCTCATATGTCCCTCTAGCCATTAGGGCTCCAGAGATACAGTGATCTATAAGATTGAAAATAAAAAAAATGTACAGAGCATGGCACCCCCTGGTGGCAGACGCCTGTAGGCACATGCCTAGTCTGCCGCGTAATAAATCCAGCCCTGCAAAAAGCTGATCATGACACAATTCGGCATATTTCTACTCTCACGTCAACACATTACACGATGACCAATGTGCCACTTCGACGAGACTGTGCACGGACATTCTGGCTCAAGAGAGCGACATTAGAATATGGTGAGATCTGATTACCCACTCACTACCCTTTTCGGGCTGTCCGTTAGCCCAACAGAGCATTATATATTACTCTCTGATCTTTTGTCTATGATACAAGTCTTGCAGTTTGACCTCTCTATTCAAAATTGATGTTCTGGGTACCCCATCAGTCTCTGTCTGAGCTTGTACAGTATGTCCTACGGTATCTTCAACCCAGCTTGGTCTCATGTTCTTGTGATTTCTATATTCCTGTTCTCTGGCTAGTCTCTGCTATGGCTCTCTTTCACTCTCTATCTGCAAAAAGCTCATCCACTACAAGTACGTAAGTATAAGCAGCTAATTTTTGGGGCATTAGGTTTAGCATTTATTTACTGATTTATTAAGGATTTCACCAGGAAGGATACATTGAGATTTCTCTCGTTTTCAAGTATGTCCTGGGTTCAAGAACATTGAATTGTTACAGAAATACATGTAGGGGGTTATCTGCTTAGTGATGTCATGTTACACTGGTCAGTAATTGTAAAGAATCACACGTTAGGAATAGAAGATCTGCTCCTCTTTTTATTTTTATTTAGCACGGGGTCATCTTGACAGCTGATTCGTTGATAAATCATCATTTACATTGCAAAAAAGAACCCACGGACATAGGTTTTGCATTAAGGAGAACCTTACAACAACTAATGAAATGAGACAGAAAGGATAGAGGAAGAAAAAAAAAACACTACATAGAGAAAGGAGAAGTCTCCAGAAATCAGGCGAAACTGCAACTCAACTTATAAGACAGAACACAGTTACACATTGTAACCTAACCAGAAACCCCAAACCTTTTTGATCTTCTCCACTCCTTAAGATGGACATACAGTTGTGTTCAAAATTATTCAACCCCCACTAAAATTGAGTGTTTTGGCCAGTTTGACATTGATTTTGATCATTCAGTCATCTTGCTTACAATTAAATCAAAGAGGCACGTGTAGGTCAGACAAATATAACATAACATTTATAATGTAATAACCACTTGTCTTTTCTGTGCTCACATCATTATCAGTTTTATTCAACCCCCAAGTGATATTCAATCTTAGTACTTAGTACAACATCCTTTTACAGTTATAACAGCTTTTAAACGTGAAGCATAGCTTGACACAAGTGTCTTGCAGCGATCTACGGGTATCTTCGCCCATTCGTCATGGGCAAAAGCCTCCAGTTCAGTCACATTCTTAGGCTTGCGCACTGCAACTGCTTTCTTTAAGTCCCACCAGAGGTTCTCAATCGGATTTAAGTCAGGTGACTGCGATGGCCACTCCAAAATGTTCCAGCCTTTAATCTGCAACCATGCTCTAGTGGACTTGGAGGTATGCTTGGGATCATTGTCCTGTTGAAAGGTCCAACGTCTCCCAAGCCTCAGGTTTGTGACGGACTGCATCACATTGTCATCCAATATCTCCTGGTACTGAAGAGAATTCATGGTACCTTGCACACGCTGAAGCTTCCCTGTACCTGCAGAAGCAAAACAGCCCCAAAGCATGATTGACCCCCCCCCGCCATGCTTCACAGTGGGCAAGGTGTTTTTCTTCATAGGCCTTGTTCTCCTCCTCCAAACATAGCGTTGATCCATGGGCCCAAACAGTTCTAATTTGTTTCATCAGTCCACAGAACACTATCCCAAAACCTCTGTGGTTTGTCCACATGACTTTTGGCATACTGCAGTCGACTCTTCTTATTCTTTGGAGACAGCCTGGGAGTTCTGGCATGGAGGCCTTCATTACGCAGTGTGCGCCGTATTGTCTGAGCTGAAACTTCAGTACCCACATGTCAGTGTAGCGCTGTGGTAAAATCTTGCTGTGGCAGTACCTATTTTTGGCCACAAGATGGAGACTATCGCGATCAGAGATACTGGACATTGGGACTACAATGCCCGGCATGCTTTGCAAGAAGACAGGAAGTGGGTGGGGACTGGACACTTACATCCTCTGCCTCGTGGAGAAAGTTCCAGAGCGCGCCAGGGAAGCAGAGAAAGCAGACGCACCGAGGAGATCGCGGGAGAATCTAGGCCCAAAGCCCGAGGGTGATCTGTTGTTCCGGTTTTGGGGTCACCTAGCCTGAGGAGAAGGAGACTCGCCCAGCGCCCAGACACTGCTGCAGACCGGCGAGCGGAGAGCGGAGTCGAGCGGAGAGCAGGCGGTGAGCTGGACAAGGGGCGTAAAGCTAGACAACGGATCCGGCCGCTAGTATCCCCAGTCAAAATCCGGAGGAGAGACGTCCTGGGTCAGCGGAGCCTAAAGAAATCATCGGATGGGTGAGAGGCCTCCAAGGCTGTTGTATGATTAAAGGACGCTCTGCTGTTTTCTCTTTCAAGTCCACAGGGCCCCAACTGACTAGTCGAAGACCTTTCTTTATTAAACTCACTGGCCAGTTGAACAGTACCCGGGTACCACACACACACACAGATACACTTTTCACATTCTGGGATTTAACCTGTGCAGGACTCATTTCCTTCTACGAATCGGACAAGGGGTTAAAAGATAAATATACGTTCCGAATATATTTTTCCTCTTTTTCCGCTGCGCGTTTACCGTAATACGAAGGGATTGTATGTTTGGGTTTTTGCTACGTGTCCCTTTTCTGAACTATCGGGAAATTGCATTGCTTTTATGTTCGGTTGCGAAATATTTTATTTTCCGAAATACGAAGCCTCGTGTTTCGTTTCTTTTCCGCTACGCGTTTTACCGTGATACAAAATACTGTAATAATACTTGTGAATACCGTATTTCAACATCTGCTCAAATATTTTAGTAAACTATATAAATGATAAAAACTCACAACTGTCTTGGAGTATATTTATTCCCTAGTGCGGGGAGACTGACCCGTGGTTCATTTTCAGCGGCTCCTTCGGGAGTGAGCGCTACACGTGGGGGCTCGTTTCCGGGATCCAGTCTCTGGAAAAACCGCATCTAAAGGGTTAAATATGGATCCAGACACTGTTGCCGAGTGGTTGGGGAGCACAGTAGCCAGTCAGAATGTTGTATAGTTATGGATATTCCAGCAGACACTTGGGCTGAAGATCAGATTCGCCAGGCCGTGGCCACGCTAGCACCAGATCATCGGGGGTTAATACTGGATATTGAAAAAAACCCAGATACTTCTCACATGTATGTTCTTCTCGAATGGAGAAAGGGTGTTCCGCCATGTTTTCAGGGCACGAGCGTGAAACTGGCCGAAGAGGTGGAAGTCCAACTAATTAAGCCAAGTACGCCACGTGGCGAATCCGCAAGTGTTTCCGCGCCTAGTCCGTTGGCCATGATAGGGCCTGAATTTATCGTGGCTATTGGAGATCTACTGGTTAAATGTCAGAAAACAAGCCCTCCTCACACTAACTTCGGTTATCGACGGTTAAGAAATTTTACAGGAAACGTACCAACTCCGGCGGGAGAAGAAACCTTTGAAGAATGGGTGGAACAGGCGATGCAGGCTCTGGATGAGTGGGATGTCCCTGAGGCCCAGAAAAAGCAAAGGATCACCGAGAGCTTAAAGGGACCTGCGTCAGAAGCGGTGAGAAACCTAAAACTGAGTAGAAAAGATTGTACTGCTTTGGATTATTTAAACGTTCTTCTGAAGAAGTTTTTGGGCGAACTGAAAAGGCGGCCGAATTGGTATATCAGTACGAACACACCTATCAGAGAAGAGGTGAAAGGATGACCGAGTACATGAGGCGCCTGGATAAATTCTACACCAGATACTCCTGAAGAAAGGGGCCGAACCGGTCGAAGTAGATAAGATCCGAATAAAACAGATCCTGAGGGGTTCTCAACCTCTAGATCCAGTGATGATGCAGCTGAGAAGCAGAGCAGGTAACCAAGAGTTAAAGTACCTGGAACTGATCCGAGTTGTACGAGAGGAAGAGGCTTTACTAGAAGAGAAATCTTTCAGGCGGGGGGAAAGGGCTTATGCACAACCTGTGAGACATAACGACGGCCTGCAACCTGAAAGCGACTCTCTAGATACCTATGGATCTGACGAGGACGAACAAGAACATCTAGTTGTTTTTAAATCTACAGAGTAGGCTGCCAAAGAGTCGAACCTCCCTGAACGGGGTGAATTGTTCAAGACCGTCAAGAAGGTTCAGGAAGCTCAAGTTGAATTGCAGCAAGCGCATGCGGAACTGTGCCAGGTATTGATGAAGGTGACAGAGATGCAGGCAGAAATGCAGAAATTCCTCACAGGTATGCAGACGACGGTAGTTGCTGTGGCGTCTGGTCCAAATCCTTTAACCAAATCTCAACAAGCAACTACGTCTCCGCTCTCTAAGAAGAGATGTTTCGGGTGTGGAGAAATGGGCCATTTCCGCGCACAGTGCAAAGGCCGAAATCCTGAGAAGGATAGAGTTAAGGGATTGTTGGAAGCCCTGGAGGGACTGTTATCTACCTCACGGCGGGAAACGCCAGAGGGCACCAGTGAAGGAGCAACCTGAGTGCCCGAGGGTTGAACCCCGCTCCAGAAATCAAGCCAAGGCTAAGAGGGCGAAAAGGCCCAAAGCCGAGTCGACCGTAGAGCCTGCTAGGACTGAAAGAGTCACTCCCTTAGCATCCGGGTCTACGTCATGGGGAAGCAATGCACACCCAAAACCTGCACGGGCCAAGAAAAAGGCCAGGGTACAACAAACTGGGTCTAAGTGTCCGGATACCGCCACCAAGTTTCCCGACCAACTGATAGGTCCTTCTCCTATTGTGCCAATCCAAGTGGAAGGAGTCTACACCAAAGCCCTGTTGGATTCAGGGGCTCAAGTGACGTTGATCTACAGAGACTTCTACGAGAAACACTTAAAGCACATTCCTCTGCAGGAATTGAAGGATTTGAAAATATGGGGTATCGGCACTGAGAAACTCCCTTATGACGGGTACCTGCAAGTGAAGTTGGAGATCGGATCTGAAGTCATCGGGCAGTCTGGGGGTTGTGATGCATTGGCTATTGTGTGTCCTCGACCCTCGGGTGCGAACAGAAGCTCCCTGATAGTGGGGACGAATACTGACCTAGTGCGGCGTCTCCTGACGCCTATCGTGTTGGAAGAAGGTTCAACTCAAGGAGTGCACCCAATGTTACGTCCGGTCTATCAGAGGATGGTCGAAGAACGAAAGGCACCTGCCGAGGTGGGAAGACTGTGGAGACTGGGTGGAACAGAGAAGGTTCTGCAAGCAGGAGAAGTAGCGAGTTTCCGGGCTTCAGTCAAGTTGAATGGATCGCAACCAGGCCCCTATGTGGTGCTGGGAACCGATTTTGATCATGGGAGTGAAACCGGAGTCGAAGTAATTCCTGAAATAATCTCCACCAAAGCTCTGAAGAGAACACGAGGAAGAGTCTCGGTCAGTGTGTGCAACGTGACGGCTTGTCCAGTAGTCCTTAAAGCACGAATGCCTATTGGGCAAGTAGAGTCTGCTACACCCCTCTCTACTGATTCAGGAGGGGGAGAGGGTAAAGAGATTCCAGATGAAAGATTCTACCCCAAGGACGCTCCTATTTCACCTGAATGGAAGAAACGTCTTCAGTCTCAAGTTCTAAAGTGGAAGGAATTGTTTTCAAAAGATGAGTTCGATGTGGGCCTAGCCAAGAGTACTGAACACCGCATTCGATTACAAGAAGACAAGCCGTTTCGCGAAAGATCAAGGCGAGTTCCGCTAGGAGACTTAGATGATCTGCGAGAGCAGCTGAACGAGTTACAGAGAACCAAGGTGATTCAAGAGTCCAGGAGCCCGTATGCATCTCCTATAGTGTTGGTCCGGAAGAAAAATGGTTCTGTCCGCTTATGCATAGACTATCGCACATTGAACCGGAGAACCATCCCCGATCAGTATGCCACTCCTCGGATTGAAGATGCCCTACAGTGTTTGTCTGGAGCAAAGTGGTTTAGTGTACTAGACCTGCGAAGTGGGTATCACCAGATACCAATGCATCCTGAAGACAAGGAGAAAACTGCGTTCATCTGTCCACTGGGGTTCTTTGAATTCAACAGGATGCCTCAAGGCCTTACGGGGGCTCCAGCCACGTTCCAACGGTTGATGGAGAAGACAGTCGGGGATATGAATCTAATCGAAGTATTAGTATACCTGGATGACATAATTGTGTTTGGGAAGACTCTGGAAGAACATGAGCAACGTTTGGAGAAGGTCTTGAAGAGGCTCCATGAAGAGGGGCTGAAACTGTCTCTGGAGAAATGCCAATTCTGCCTACCATCTGTTACGTATCTGGGACATGTGGTCTCAGCGGAAGGTGTTTCAACAGACCCTCGGAAGTTGGAGGCCGTAGCTTCTTGGCCTAGACCCCGAAACGTCACTGAGCTTAGATCTTTCTTGGGATTCTGTTCATACTATCGAAGATTTGTGGGAGGATTCGCGAAAATAGCCCAACCACTGAACAAACTCCTGCAGAAGGAAACCACAGAAGAAGGCTGCAAGGTCTCTGACAAAAACCCGTCAGCTCCGGGGCCAAGGAAAGCTCGAGAGTCTATACAAGGTGAATGGACCAGTCAATGTGAAGGAGCTTTCGTAAAGCTGAAAGAGAGCCTAACCCGAGCTCCTGTTTTGGCCTATGCGGACCCTCACAAGCCGTATGAACTACATGTGGATGCCAGCCGAGAAGGTCTGGGAGGAGTCCTATATCAGGAGTATGGTGGATTGCTGAGGCCTGTGGCGTACGTGAGCCGAAGCATTACGCCTTCAGAGAAGAACTATCCTACTCAC
The DNA here is from genome assembly GCA_009667805.1 of Leptobrachium leishanense. Lineage (NCBI taxonomy): Eukaryota > Metazoa > Chordata > Amphibia > Anura > Megophryidae > Leptobrachium > Leptobrachium leishanense. The sequence continues at coordinate 87,105,606 of CM019066.1, read as the reverse complement.
AAGCTGGAGTTCCTAGCCTTGAAGTGGGCAGTGGTGGACAAGTTGAAAGACTATCTGTATGGAGCTGAGTTCGTGATCAAGACGTATAACAATCCTCTTACCTACATCCTTACTACCGCAAAACTGGACGCAACGGGACATCGGTGGTTGGCCGCTCTGTCAGGGTTTCGGTTCAGCCTGAAGTATCGCCCTGGGGTGAATAATCGAGATGCTGATGCGTTATCGAGAAGACCCTACACTACAGAATGGACTCAGTTGACTCCAGACGGGGTGCAAGCTTTGTGTCAAGGAACAGAGCGCCGGGTCAAAGGAGGGATTGAAGCAGAGGCCATAGGAGTTATGGCTGCGGCTGTTCCTGAGTTCTACTGTAACCCTACGCAGTTAAGGGATGAAAGTTTACCTACCTTTTCGAGACAGGACCTGAAAGCGGATCAGGCCAGAGACCCTTTAATTGCCCTGACCATAAAGGCCCTGTCTGCAAACCAGCGAGAGATTTTGTTAACCAACTCCCCGAGTGGAGCCAGATTGGTCTACAAAGAGTGGGAGCGGTTAAAGATGTTGGATGGGGTGGTCTACTGAAGGGGCCCCTCAACCAACTCTGAAGAGATTCAACAGTTATTCCTCCCTACTAAACATAGGGAGAGTGTGCTGCGATCACTACATGATGAGCATGGACATTTGGGTGCAGAGAGAACTTTTAAGCTGGTGCGAGATAGGTTCTATTGGCGTTGTATGAGGGCTGAAGTAGAAAGCTATTGTCATTCCTGTCTGAGGTGTATTCAGAGAAAGACTCTACGACCCGAACTGCTCCAATGAGCCATCTGCAGAGCCAGGGACCCATGGATTTGGTGTGCATTGACTTCTTGTGCTTAGAGCCGGATGCTAGTGGGCAAGGGAACATTCTAATAGTGACTGATCATTTCACTCGTTACGCCCAAGCTTTTTCCACGAAAGATCAACGTGCTCCGACTGTAGCCAAGGTGTTGATGGAAAAGTTCTTTGTTCACTACGGACTGCCAAGGAGGATACACTCTGATCAGGGTAGAGACTTTGAAAGCAGACTGGTGGGGCAGTTGTTAGAGCTGTTGGGAATCCAAAAGACCCGAACCACACCATATCACCCTCAAGGTGATGCTCAGCCTGAAAGGTTTAATCGCACACTGCTAAACATGCTGGGGACCTTGTCGAATGTGGAGAAGCAGAGTTGGAGTCGTCACATAGCTACTCTGGTGCATGCATATAACAGTACGGAGAGCGATGCAACTGGATATTCACCGTACCGTCTTATGTTCGGAAGAGAGGCTCGACTGCCGGTTGATTTGGCATTTGGGTTATCTCTAGACCAGACGTCAGTAGCTTCCCATAGAAACTACGTGGATAGACTTCGGAAAAATTTGGCTTCTGCATTTGAACAGGCCCGGTTGACCTCGGGAAACAGGGAGCAAAGAAACAAAAGGAACTATGACTTGAAGGTCCGGATACAAGATCTACAACCTGGTGATAGGGTCCTACTGAAGAACTTGGGTGTTGCTGCAAGACACAAGTTGGCGGATAGGTGGAGTTCCCAGGTTTACATTGTCTGCAAACAGCTACCAAGTCTACCAGTGTATCAGATTCGCCCGGATGGAAAGGCTGGGCCTCTCAAGACCTGGCACCGGAATCATTTGTTACCTTTGAGGGAGGCTGTGAGAATGCCAGTTGGGGATGAACCGCCTCTGCCAAATCCGCCTGTTCCATGTTTGCCTCCTGTTACCCGGTCTCAACAGACTCGGGTTGTCGAAGAGAGCGAAAGGGACAGTGAGGAAGAAAGTTTCTGTCTGGACTGGATACGTTCACCGGAGCCTGAAGAGATTACCTCAGTTCCTGAACGATGGGAGAGTAATTTGAGGCCTGAAGCTCCTGAATTCTTGTTGGAAGTCCCTGAGACTGTTGATATCCCTGAGCCTCTTGAATTTCAGTTGGAAGTCCCTGAGGATGTGGGGATCTCGGTAGTTCCGGAAGCTTACTCAGGTGATTATGGTTCTATGCCTTCACTGGAGGGATCATACTCTGAAGAAACGTCTGCTCCAGTGATAGAGAGAAGAATTGAGCCAACGCCTATAGTACTTCCACCTGAAGAGGAACTGATTGAGCCAGAACCAAAACGCTCTGTTCGACCGCCCCAACGACTCACCTACGACTCACCAGGACATAGCACTGAAGATGCCATCACCACGGTGCGGAGGTTGCCCGAAGTGTCTGCTATGCTAGCTGAGGTAGCCCAAAATATGAGTCAGCTTGAGGAAGTGTTCCTAACTCACTGCCTGTATGCTGCTGAACCTGTACACGTTGTGTAAATTGTATTTAAATATTGTGGAAATGTAATGTAACTGTTGTACCTCCTTGGAGAGACCCAAGAGTTTTAGGATGGGGAGAGTGTAGCGCTGTGGTAAAATCTTGCTGTGGCAGTACCTATTTTTGGCCACAAGATGGAGACTATCGCGATCAGAGATACTGGACATTGGGACTACAATGCCCGGCATGCTTTGCAAGAAGACAGGAAGTGGGTGGGGACTGGACACTTACATCCTCTGCCTCGTGGAGAAAGTTCCAGAGCGCGCCAGGGAAGCAGAGAAAGCAGACGCACCGAGGAGATCGCGGGAGAATCTAGGCCCAAAGCCCGAGGGTGATCTGTTGTTCCGGTTTTGGGGTCACCTAGCCTGAGGAGAAGGAGACTCGCCCAGCGCCCAGACACTGCTGCAGACCGGCGGAGTCGAGCGGAGAGCAGGCGGTGAGCTGGACAAGCGGCGTAAAGCTAGACAACGGATCCGGCCGCTAGTATCCCCAGTCAAAATCCGGAGGAGAGACGTCCTGGGTCAGCGGAGCCTAAAGAAATCATCGGATTGGTGAGAGGCCTCCAAGGCTGTTGTATGATTAAAGGACGCTCTGCTGTTTTCTCTTTCAAGTCCACAGGGCCCCAACTGACTAGTCGAAGACCTTTCTTTATTAAACTCACTGGCCAGTTGAACAGTACCCGGGTACCACACACACACACAGATACACTTTTCACATTCTGGGATTTAACCTGTGCAGGACTCATTTCCTTCTACGAATCGGAACAAGGGGTTAAAAGATAAATATACGTTCCGAATATATTTTTCCTCTTTTTCCGCTGCGCGTTTACCGTAATACGAAGGGATTGTATGTTTGGGTTTTTTGCTACGTGTCCCCTTTTCTGAACTATCAGGAAATTGCATTGCTTTTATGTTCGGTTGCGAATATTTTATTTTCCGAAATACGAAGCCTCGTGTTTCGTTTCTTTTCCGCTACGCGTTTTACCGTGATACGAAAATACTGTAATAATACTTGTGAATACCGTATTTCCACATCTGCTCAAATATTTTAGTAAACTATATAAATGATAAAAACTCACAACTGTCTTGGAGTATATTTATTCCCTAGTGCGGGGAGACTGAGCCGTGGTTCATTTTCAGCGGCTCCTTCGGGAGTGAGCGCTACATCAGGATACAGGTTCTGGGGCAGCAAGATTCGAGCCACTATGCAATAAATCAGAGGGTTTGCAAAGCAGATATATATTCAGAAGGATTTATTATAAGGACACAGGAGAAATAACAATATAAAAGGGGGTTATGCAAGAAAAGGGGAATGATGAATAAACCGGAGGCATACAGATGAGGCAAGAATAAAAAGGGGTGATATATTAACGATGAAGATCCAGAACAAAGGAATATATATATAAAATGAGAGAGTTATGAAGTAAGAGGGAAACAGATATAACATATACAGATTACAGGTAAATGGTACTTAAAAGCAGAGAAAAAGATATATTAGGTTATACAGAGAAAGACACTTAGAAGAGTTTAAGGAAAACAAGAATACACTGAATAAATATATGCAAGAGAGAAGATAACAAAGAGGAAGAAGTCTTTAAATAATAAAGTAGTAACTTAGTCCTCAGAGTGCACTCTGCATAGGTATCCAGGTAGTAAATGAAATAAATCCTTGTAATCCAGGAGAGGTGATGGGAGAAATCCAGGGAGAAACAATAAATCCAGTAAGTAGGAAGAGGAGATCCAGCAGGTAGAAGTGGGATCCAGAACTCAGGTAAGTAGGGATTGCACAAGTTCAGCTCCTAACAGTTTGGAGGCTCCAAGTCAATGAAAAAGCATTGGGCTTCAGGTGTGGCTTGGTTTTATGCAGGGTGATCAGTGGGATTAAACAACACCTGAGCGCTGCATGGTAGGAGGCGAATCTCAGTACTACTGCTGCAAGTCCTACTACTATAAGGCAGCACTATGCTTTTTATTACGCCGTCGGCGATTTTCCTTACACCACATCTGACAAATCTTTTCTCAGTTCCTCAGCAGTCACACTGGGACTTTTCTCCACTCTACGCTTCAGGTAGCGCACAGCAGTCAAAGTCAGCATCTTCTTTCTGCCACGATCAGGTAGTGTTTCAACAGTGCCCTTTGCCTTGAATTTGCGAATGATGCTTCCTATGGTCTCTCTTGGTATGTTTAACATCTTTGCAATCTTCTTATAGCCATTGCCCTTCCTGTGAAGAGTAATCACCTCTTCTCTTGTCTTCCTGGACCATTCTCTTGACTTCACCATGTTTGTAACCACACCAGTAAATGTCTAGAAGGAGCTGAGTATCACAGTCATTTTAAAGCTGCCTAATTGGTGCTTATTATGCTTTATTGCTGCTCCGTGACATCCACAGGTGTTTTCAATACCTGATTGAAAACACTTGAATGAACCTCTGTTCTTCAGAGTGGTAGTCTTTAAGGGGTTGAATAATTGTGTCAATGAAGAATTCACAAAAGAAACATTTACTACTGTATTACAAAACCAATTGATGTCATTTTAGTTGCATATGGTTCTTTAAAAAGTCCTTGTAGGATTTCATTCTGAATACAATTACAAATGTACACTAAATTCCCTAAAATGATAATCCTTTACAGCATTGGGGGTTGAATAATTTTGAACACAACTGTACATGGTTATGTCATCAGGACTGCATATCAGGTGCAACAATGAGTGTTTCTGGCTGTTCCCATCTAATAAAAAACATGTTAGACAATCCTTTTTTAATTTTTTTAATTTGAGAAAGTATTTTACCAGGAAGGATACTTTGAGATTTCCTTCTTTTTCAAGAATGTGAATTCAAATTAACGACATACTTTATGTGTGTCAGGATTAATGCTTCAGGGAATGAATTGAAGATTAATCAGACTATCTTGTTACTGGGTTTAGAAGCCAGATTGCTAGTTAATCATTACATAGTACACTTGGTACAGATGTTCATTGTAGTTGTAATTGCCGTTGTATGTTAATGAGTAATCCATGTGTTAATGGCTGCGGGTCTTCTCCATTAACATGCCCTATTAAACCCCTACAGAGCGCTAAACACTGAAATTAAATCTTCTTTCATTGGGGATGCCCTCCAAATCTCATAGGCTTCCCTTAAATAAAGAATTCTGTGAACAATGAATTTATTTGTTTTTAATTACTCTAAAGTAGAACATCCTTATTATGTTACATCTGAAATTCTAACAGTTTTTTTTGACAGTCTCAGAAGTTATATAATGAGTATGGGAGAGGTTATCCAAATCCCTGTTGATCTGTTTATGCTGGTAAAAGAATAAGGTCATAGGCAGTGGCGTAACTAGAAACCTGAGGGCCCCGGTGCAAGAATCCAGCTCACATGGACATATTGCCCCCAGCTCACATGGATATATTGCCCCCAGCTCACATGGATATTTACCCCCAGCTCAGATGAATATATATATTGCCCCCAGCTCACATGGATATAAATATTGCCCCCAGCTCACATGGATATATTGCCCCAAATTAATAAAGGGAATGGAAGTTTAAGTTATGAGGAAAGACTAACAAGCTTAAACCTGTTTAGTTTAGAGAAACGGCGCCTTAGAGGGGATCTGATAACTTTATATAAGTATATACGGGCCATTATAAACCATTGTCTGGAAACCTATTCATTAACAGGACTATACACAGGACACGGGGTCACCCATTTAGACTGGACGAAAGGAAATTCAGCCTAAAGCATAGGAAGGGTTATTTTACGGTGATAACAATAAAAGCTGTGGAATTCTCTGCCTGTTGAGGTGGTTGGGTCAGAGACAGTACAGACTTTTAAAAAACGACTGGATGACTTCCTGCAGACACAGAATATTAAGGGTTATAATATTTAATATGTGGGTAAAAGCTTCTTGATCCAAGGAGAAATCTGACGCCATTTTGGGATCAAGAAGGAATTTTTCCCCAGTGTGTTGCATATTGGCAAGCATTTCAGACTGGGTTTTTTGCCTTCTTTTGGATAAAAAGCAGTAGGTTATGTGGGAGAGGCTGAACCAGATGGACGCATGTTTTTTTTCAGTCTAAGTAACTATGTAACAATCATGGAAAGCCGACTCGATCCCACTCAGAAGACGCCACCAGCGAGTGTCCTTGGGCAAGACACCTAACTATATGGATGCACCTACAGTACCTCACAAAATACTTGTATGTCTCATAGATTGTAAGTTGCCTTGGGACCAGAGACCCCTGAATCAGGCCATATCATCCATGTGTGGTATTCTAATGTATCAACCCCTTGTACACTGATCTTGGAAAGCGTTGCGGAATTTGTGGCGCTATATAAATAAAGTATAATAATAATATGTTTATTAACTTCGCTGCTGAGGCTTTTCCCGCCTCTGTGCTGAGCTCATTTTTACCGATTTTGCTCATCATGTTTAAATGCGTTTTGAAGGCTTATTTTAGTATATGACCCAGACATATTATATATCGTTCTTTCCGTCAGACTCGGCAGATTCATAATATGTCATTATTGTATGTATACGTCATGACCTGTCTGTATATTATAACAAAAAATGCAATAAAATATGAATTTTCAATAATTTACAACGTGTAAAGTGTTTTTTTTTTTCACATTTTAAGATGCGAGCAATTGCGGTTATATTTTGTATGGGGTGCGCTTGTTAAGAAAATTAGAGATGGGGTCTCATTACATTTTTTTTTGGGGGAAAATTACGCGATTTTTAACAAACGCACCGCATACAAAAATCGTTAGTGCAGCATCATTGTTCACATTATAATTGAAATGGGAACAATGTTACTGCATTAACAAACCAAAAAAAAGAAAAATAAACTTGTTTATTTTTTTTTATAATTTTTTTTTAAATATTTTTTTAAGTTTTATTTTTTATTTTATTTATTTTTTTAGAACTTTTTTTATACTCATGTTTTGTATTGTTGGAACGGCCATGCTCTGGCCGATCCAACAATACCAAACATTAACCCCTAACTGCCACGGATCGGGAGATAGGGGGTTCATTGGAACCCCCTATCTCCACCATTGGTGGCAGTTAGGGGTTAACTCCAGGACTGGCATCATCGTGCTATGCACGATGACGCCAGTCCTCAGGGGGCATTCCCGGAAGCTTGGCCGACATCCAAGATGTCGGCCAGCTCCGGGAAAGGATCACGAACCGGCGCTTTTCGGCGCCGATTCGTGATCCGGCCCCCATGGGGTTAATGCCAGGTACCATTTGGAAGGGCAGGCTGTGCCCTTCCAAACGGTGCCTGGGTTAACCCCCTGCACGCCACCGATCGGGAGGGAGAGAGGTCCGATGACACCGCGATGACACCTAATTACTCCGGCAGCGGTTCCGGGTGCTGGGCTGACATCGAGGATATCAGCCCGCACCGGGGGGGCCAGCGATCGGCCGGAACCCGGCCGAACGCTTGCCCCAAAGAGAGGACGCGCTCAGCGCGTCCACCGCATGGAACGCTACCTCCGGTTGGACGCGCTGAGCACGTCCACCGCAGCGAAGTGGTTAAAAAATACATAAAACATACAGTTAGTAATACATATATTGGAAAAACCATATATGAACAAAAAAGAACATTATAAACCAGGAGTACAGTCAGGGCTGGATTTATAACTAGGCAGAGTAGGCATTGTGCCTGCCACTAGGGAGCGCCTTGCACTGTGTAAAAAAAAACAAAAAACAATCAGGGTTATTCAAAGAGAATCGAAAAGTCACCACACGGTGACTTTTCGTTCTCTTCAATTCGGCACGATTTGGCGATCCCATTTCGGTGACCCTACGGTGTATTCAGCAAGCACCACAGGGCCGTTGTAGTGCAGGGAAAAGTCGCTGCAAACCTGCCGAAAACTCACCGCAAAACCCGGCAAAGGCACACCGAAAACCTGCAAAAACATCTGGATTAACCCCGCCGAAAACGTCAGTAAAACTCGAGCAGGAGCCGATCACAAGCAGAGCAGCCGCCGGAAAAACCCGACACTGCCGACGAATGGAGTGAAAAAAAAGGAAAACAGTTTGCTTGAATGTTTGAAAAGTGAAACGCTGTTTGCAAAGAAACTACTGAGTGAAAATGTCTGAAATTTACATATGAGGTCCAGGGAATGATAATAAAGAGGGCTGTTACAGAAAAAAAAAAATTTTAAAAAAAAATCCCCAAAAATCTATTAATAGACTTTTTACTGCAGAATTTTATAATGAAAGGTTTATTAGATATTGAATTAAAACGGGAATATTTTTAACATTGAAGCCTAAGGGATTCGCCGGGAATAAATCTGCCGCATGAAGCCACCGAATGGCAGGGCAATTCAGCAAATTTTCACTGCTGGTTTTTGTTCTCTGCATAGCCAAATCTATGGGGATTTCACTGCCCTCAAACAGGCGCCGTATTTGCAGGCAATTCGCCAAAATTTGGTGAACTGCCTGCTCTCTGGATAGCCGAATGGCCAAGAAAGGTAACCGAATGCTGATTTTCAGCGTTCGGTTCCCCTTCGGCAGCCATTCGGATCTCTTTGAATAACCCTACATGAAATCATTTTTTTATAATCATTTAGACCACTGTATCTCTGGAGAACTAAGGTCTAGAGGGACACATGAGGTATCATTGGAAAGGAAAGATTCTGGCCTTTCCAGTGATACCATTTGTAACCAGGTTAGATTTATGTAAAAAGAAACTACTATTTTTCTACCACGGCACTGTTTTTCAGTTTACAAGTATAAAGTATAAAATGATGCTGCACTAACTCACCTTCTCATTTCCCACACTGCCAGCAAGTGTGGAGCTGATGATTCAATGCATTGTTTCATCGACAACCAAGACCATGGCACTGGAGGAGAGACAGGGGGACTTTTGGAAAACGCATCTCTGATTTGTACACCGCACAAGGTTAAGTGAGGTGTCATTGGAAAGATCAGAGCCTGGTCTTTACAATGATACCGAACATTACCATGTAATGTGTAACTAAAAATAAAATTTTGAAAAGTAAATGCAAAATATTTTTTTCTACGGCAGAGGAAATTTATGCTTTTACATATGAAAAACAAACAATGCCGCAGCACTAACTCAACTAATGCAGCAGATTCTTACCCTTCTTTTGATTTGATGCAGAGATTTTTACATTTTTATTTTTTTAGTTTGTTCCAAAAGAATTTTTTTTAAAGTCATTTAGGCAGATTTATTTATTTTTTGTGGTTGGGGGGGCTCTCCCCATTCCTGTTCCAACAGGCTCCTGAGATGCAAACCCAGCCCTGGGTACAGTAGGTGTGGAGGAGTTTGGTGCGGGGTGGTAAACTGTAACATTACAGTATTCAGTGGGCATATGATCATTTCTGAAGTAGCAAAGATTTAACTAAAGTCACAAAGTGCATATATTTTAGAAAATACCTTATGTATTTCTGTTCAGTCACATGCTGAAATACAAAAATTCTTCCACCTTTTATCTTCTTTCATTCTCTCTTCTACCCATAAGATCCTTCCTTTTCCCCAATGGCCCATCTCTTCTTCTATCCATATCTCCTTTTCTTGCATCTGTTGGTAGTCAAGAGCAAATGGGTACGCGCATTAATGGATATTGTAGTAGTACTCACACCATAAAGCTGCCCCGCAAACGCACTTTCAGAAACTTACCACATTGTTTAACCCCTTAAGGACGGGAGTAATTTTACGACTTTGGCGCTCTTTCGGAAGTGAAGTTTGCTGATGTTTTTGCTCATCATGTTTAAACGCGGTTTTAAGTCACGTATTATTATACCACCCAGACAAATTATATATCGTTCTTTCCGGCAGACTCGGCAGATTAATAATATATCATAATTATATATATACGTCATGTCCTGCCAGAATGCTATAACAAAAAATGTAAAAAAAATGTGAATTTTCAATAAAATTTCAATCATCCACAGTGTGTAAAGTGTTTTTTTTTTCACATTTTATTATCCGATCCTTTGCGGTTATATTCTATGGGGTAGACTTGGGAAACCATTTTTTTTTTTGGGGGGGGGATTACGTGATTTTAGCTAAACCCCCCCCCCAAAAAAAAATCATTGGTGAAGCATCATTGTTCACATTATAATTGAAATGTGAACAATAATGCTGCATCAAAAAAAAAAAAAAAGCACGTTTTTATTTTTTATTAATTAATTAATTGTTTTTTAATTTTTATTTTTTACACTTTTATTTTACTTTTTTCATTGTCATGTTTGATATCGTTGGAAAGGCCATGCTCAGACCTTTCCATCGATATCAGGCATGACCCCCTAGCTGCCACCGATCAGGAGATAAAGGGGTTCAAAGAACCCCCCTATCTCCTGCAAGGGATTTCCATAGGAAATCCCTTTGCAGCTAGGGGCTTCCCCAGTTAACTGACATCATCGCGCATGGCGCGATGAGTCAGTTGACGCGGGGGGGACCCAGAGGTGGGGGCTGCCATCCAAGATGGCGGCCCCCACCGGAAATAGGCCGCGATCGGGCACAAATTAGTGCCCGGTCGCGACCTGGCAACTCATGGGTTAACCCCCATACATCGCTGGAAAGGTCAGGCTGTGACCCTTCCAGCGATGCTGGCCACAGCCTTGTAGCACCCGGCGATGGGGAGATAGAGGGATCTGAAGGATCCCTCTCCTCCCCTCCAGGCGCTTCCCCATGCTCCGGCGGGGGGGGGGCGCCTGAAACTGACGTCATCGCGCCAGCGCGATGACGTCAGTGCGCCGGGAGGCTTGAAAATACGCAGATCAGGCTTCATCGAAGCCAGATCAGCGTGGGAGCCGCAGGGAGGTAAGTATTACCGCCGGCTGGGCTCCTAATGCCGAGGACGTTCCATGCCGTCCTGCGGCATTAAAGCCCGCCAAATGCAGGACGGCATGGAACGCCCTGCGTCGTTAAGGGGTTAACTCATTCTGCCGCTTTGTGCTACAATGTAACTACATGACCCACCATTGTGACATGTTAAAAGAGCTAAACTGGCCGTCGCTGGAATCTAGACACACCCTTCACCTTTCCAACCTGGTGTTTAAGAGCTTTTCTGGGAAGTTGCCACCCTACCTGAATAGACTGCTTCCCTCAGCAGTTCCCTCATCCTATAACCTCCGATCCAGGACCTGCACCTTACTTGCAATACCACAATACAAAAAGAAAGTGGCTCGATCCTCATTTTCCTACAGAGCACCGCAATTATGGAATAACCTCCCAGACACCATCAAATCTTCCCCCAGTCTAAAGTCACTCAGGAGCTCCCTATTAACATACCTCAATACAGAATGCACCTGTAAACATGTAACATAGTGACTATATTTACTACATATTTATTTTCTGTGTAAATCTGTATATTTGGTTGTTTCTTTAATATCTTGCATTTTATTACTTTGTATTTTTGTAACAACTGTAAAAATTTCAATGTTCTTGAACCCAGGACATACTTGAAAACGAGAGAAATCTCAATGTATCCTTCCTGGTAAAAAACTTTGCAAATAAATAAATAAAGAACCTCCACCATGCTCACTGCAGGATTCCACCATTGACTTTCACTTATAGGTCAGATATCGAGTGACAGCTAAACTCCAGCAGCTCTAGTTGCAACTCAGATTGCAGTACAATACTGTTACCATGATGACAGAGCCTGTAGGTGAGGATGTAGGTACGTTATATATTTTTAGTTTACTATCAAAACGTAGTAGTTCCCAGTCCTGCTCCTCAAGTGCCACTAACAGGCCAGGTTTTCCAGATACAGTATGTGAAGCACAGCACAGGTGATATGATTTGCTGCTCAGTGATTGCAGGATGCAGACTGCATTTCCCTAAGGTGATCTGCAAAATCTGGACTTCTAGGGCTATACTTGAGGACAGGGTGAGGAATTTAAAAAAAAGTAAATCCTTGTAAACAAATAGTTTCATTTGCGAAGATGCTTTTTTTCCCAGACTTTACTAACTTTAAAAAATATTAATGATGAGCAGTAATGTCTATAGTTTATAGCAGAGGAAAACCAGAAACCAATGATAATACATCTATTAATAACACCATGGTCCACCAGGATCTCAAACTCTAGCCCCCCCCCAGATGTTTCTGAACTACACCTCCCATGATTCTCTGGCCATTTATTGCATTTAAAGAATTCTGGGATTTGTAGGCAATAAACATCTGGAGGGGGGCAGAGTTTGTGATCCCTGGAAGCCTCCCTCCAGAGGTGCTCAGTAGTGATGAGCCGAAAACCCCTATGTTCGGTTCGCATTCGAACAATTTCAAAAGTTCGAGTTCGAACGTCAACATGAACCGAACTCAATGCATGTCAATGGGACTCGAACGTTCGATTTTTAGAGTGCCCTCCAAGAAGGCATATATGCAAGATATTTGCCATAAAAGGTGTATGGGGGTCCGGGTAGTGCCCTGGGGGACAGGAAACAAGGAAAAAAGTTTTAAAAAAAACATTTTTAAAGGAACAGTGAGTTTTCCATGAAATAAAGGTTAAGAATAAAAACGAAAAATTCCTTCAAATATTGTGCCTAGGAGGTCCCCATAACCTGCCCGTGAAGTGGCGGATTTGTAGGACGTATAGAAACATTTAAAAACAAAAAAATGACATTTCAAATGACGGTAAATGGTTTTCCTTTAATCTATTCATAAACAACTGCTTGGGGCGGCAGCCTGTATGAAAAGAGACGTTTTAGGACACGCAGAACAAGTTTAGTGATTTTTTTGGCTAAATTATGGTGAAACTTATGCAGGCTTTGGATGAAAGTAACAATAGGTGCTTTAAAATTGGACCTTTAGTGTTGGCAACAGTGCCGTCACACCGTAACCCCTCTGAGGTATTGTGGAAGAGTGCAGTGGTGGAGGTTTTGGGAATGCAGAAGAGATCCCGATCTATTCAGTTACATCAGCAGCTATAACAAAACCGGGTCAACAATGTTTAGGCACTTGTACTGCGCTACTGTATATGGTGAGAATCGGCGCACACCAGTAGCAACAGGAAGCAAACAGAACAGGCAAAGAATACACAGAGAGAATAGTCAAATGGCAGGCAAAGTCGGCAACAGATCGGGTCCTCAGAACAAGCAGGGTCAGTAACAAGTATACAAACTGATTCGGTAAACTAGCAATGCGGGAATAAAGGCTGAGATACACTGAGCGTGTAGCGACGCACAGCATAGCGAAGCGAAGCGAAGAGAAGCAAACATTTTGCAGGCTTGACTTCACAATGCTCCGCCTCGCAGCATGTCTACACTGCATTACGTTTGCTTCTCACCGCACTGGACAGGAATTACTAACTAAATTAAAATGTACACATAAAACCGTTTTATTTTCACAAAGCACATGTTATATAGGCAAAAAAAAAGTTTCTACTGAATAAAATACATAAAAAATTACTGTTAATTTAATAGGAATAGTCTAAAAATATAAAAAAAGGTAACCCCTGATCATATATATTATAGGGACACGGAGCGCTGTGTATAGAGTAGGGATGGATTGATACCACACACAGACATATACGTATATATCAACACGCAGACCTATATATACGTATATATCAACACGCAGATATATATATACACCCATCCACAGACCTCAGACCATATATACACATACGTACATGGGGGGGGTGGCATGTGGGCAATCTCAACTAAATGCGCCCCCCCCCCATTTGGCTGATCCTTCCAGAAGAAATGTTGAACCCGACAGAGCAGAGAATATACATATTATTCTCTGCTCCATCGGGTTCAACATTTCTTCTGGAGGGATCAGCCAAATGGGGGGGGAAATTAGTTGCCAAAATGTGTGTGTAATACAAGTCTGGATATATATATTTATAAGAATATAGATATATATCTTATCTATATATATATATCATACCTGCCCTTACCTTCCCCTATAAATTTGCTAAAAATATACACACAAAAAAAACAAACCACTGCCTGAGACCCTGCGCAGCCCACATGCCACCCCCCTCTACCTGGCTGAATGTATCTAATATACATAATTAAATACATTCAGCAAGGTAGAGAAATTTAAAAAAAAGGTTTTATTTTATGTTCCCGGGGACATTTAAAAATGTCCTCGGATTTATTTATTTTTAGAAATGTGTCACCATACCTTAGCCTGGTGGTCAGTGGGGGCTCCCTGGATCCTGGTTGTAGGGGGGAGGTCTGCCGTGGCCGCAGGTGCAGTGGCTCCCTCCCTGCGCCGTCTGTCTCTGCCACATGCACCCGGGCGGCTAGCCTGCCCAGTCGCAGCTCTGTCATCCGGCGGCCGCATGCTCCTCAAGGGGATCCTTGGGAGGCCCCGGCAGGCTGCCCTCTACAGTGCCTGATTAGAGGGCCATGTCTGCCTGATGTTTTAGTAACAAGAATGTTTTATCCCATAGGCTACAATGTTAAAAATATTCCTGTTTTAATTCAATATCTAATAAACTGTTGCTTATAATATTCTGCAGTAAAGAGTCTCTTTATTTCTAGATTTTGTTTTTTCAAACATTTGGAGTCCCAAAAAGTTCGAAGGTCGCAAACTTTCAAACGGCCAATGCTCGAATCGAACTCCGAACCGATCGAACCGACCAGCTCATCCCTAGTGCTCAGCAGCACAGTATTCACAGTTTAGCCTGTGATCAGGTCTATCTTTTCCCTACATACAGAGATATAGCTGGATAAGCAGTGCAACAGATGATACAAAGTGTCCTATTCACACATAAAAAGCACATTCCAATACTAAAATAAACAGACACAAAGTAAAACAAAAGCCCAAGTCATGGACTGCTTGGAACCAGATGAAAGAGTTGGTTTATTCTACACGGAATTCTAAATAAAGATCAATTCAACTATAAATTTTGCACAACATCAAACCTTCCACAACTGTTGCATCTGGTGACACGTGCAGGGTTTATTAACCACTTCAATGCGGAGGACGCGCTCAGTGCGTCCTCCGCATGGCTGCTGGTGTGCGGAGGACGCGCTGAGCGCGTCCTCCCATTGGGGTCAGCGTTCGGCCGGGTTCCGGCCAATCGCTGGCCCCCCCGGTGCGGGCTGACATCCTCGATGTCAGCCCAGCATCCGGAACCGCAGCCGCTGAAATTAGGTGTCATCGCGGGGGCGCGATGACACCTAATTCAGGCGCCCCCCCGCATGTGCGGAGGAGGCGCCTGAAAGGGAGGGGGGGAGGTCCTTCGGACCTCTCTCCCTCCCGATCGGCGGCGTTGCGGGGGTTAACCCAGGCACCATTTGGAAGGGCACAGCCTGCCCTTCCAAATGGTGCCTGGCATTAACCCCTGGGGAGCTGGATCGCGAATCGGCGCTGAAAAGCGCCGGTTCGTGATCCTTTCCCGGAGCTGGCCGACATCTTGGATGTCGGCCAAGCCTCCGGGAACTCCCCCTGAGGACTGGCGTCATCGTGCATAGCACGATGACGCCAGTCCTAGAGTTAACCCCTGACGGGGGGGGGTCCAAGTGGCGCAGGCTCTTAAGTGAGCAGTCAGTAGAATAGTATAGTGATCTTAGTTTGGTCAGATAGGACCTAAGTGCAACAATGCTTAATGCATAATTTAAATTAGATCAGACAACAATGCTTGATATATAGTGCAGTTTCAAAGGATCTGATGATGTGAACAAAACGCCTAATGGGTTTTAATATAACCGCGTATAGGACAGATAGTGCCTTCTACTGGAGGGTGAAGGAATAACAATATTTGTTCTTGCAAAAGACGTATGGAGTACTTATATAAGGTACATGGGATATATATAAAGTGCTAGTAAAAAGTGCATAAAAAGTGCATAAAAAAGTGCATAAGTGCAAAAAATACTAGGTTCTTGACAGGGTTATAACCCAGAATTTTTGGGTGGGAGGAGAGTTCAGTTCAGACTGTATGCAATATGGAGAAGATATCCGCTGGGGTAATCCGGAGGTTATAGATGTCGTCCTAAGGTCCGGTCCTCACCTAGGTCCTATATGTGCTTCCAATTCCCAAATATCAGGGAGGAAGGAAGGGGAAGACAGAAAAAGAGGGGATTGCGCAATATTGCTTGGTAATCGATCGAGTTGGTAATGACAAAGGGACACTTACAGTGTGCAGAGCCTTGATACCGGCTCTGGTGTGGAACGCCTTGGGCCTAAATGAGGGTGGCCTCTGCCCTTCTTTAGGGTTGTTCCTGGGTAACCCTTCGTTTCTCTTCTTGCTGGTTACACGGTTATCTCAGGTATAAAAGGGAAAAATCCTCATAGCGCAATATGCAGCTGTTGTTGAGATAAATACAAATAGAGGTAGAGATGGCAAACTCACCGATGTTGGAGCCTAGAATAACAGGCTCAGCTTGCGGGCAAGTGGTACGGCTATGGTGGGTACCTACACCTCTTTCTGCAGCGGGTGGTCTCCTGTTCTCCTTATACCAGTGGATGGTTTCCTTGTGAGTAAAAAGGGAGGAGGTAGGCTGGGTGCATGCAGCCTGAGATACAGCTAGGGCTCCAGGTGTCAAATGGTCCAAATAAAATAAATTTATTAGCAGGGGATTACAGATAAAAAGGGGGAAAAAGGGGGTTTACACAGAGTACGCGTTTCGGCTATCCACTGTAGCCTTCTTCAGCTCAAAGTGCAAAGAGTGCAAAAAAGTGCAAGAAAGAGAACATTCCCTCTTTCTTGCACTTTTTGCACTCTTTGCACTTTGAGCTGAAGAAGGCTACAGTGGATAGCCGAAACGCGTACTCTGTGTAAACCCCTTTTTCCCCCTTTTTATCTGTAATCCCCTGCTAATAAATTTATTTTATTTGGACCACCATCCATCTCCTTTTTTATTTACTTGCATTTGACACCTGGAGCCCTAGCTGTATCTCAGGCTGCATGCACCCAGCCTACCTCCTCCCTTTTTACTCACAAGGAAACCATCCACTGGTATAAGGAGAACAGGAGACCACCCGCTGCAGAAAGAGGTGTAGGTACCCACCATAGCCGTACCACTTGCCCGCAAGCTGAGCCTGTTATTCTAGGCTCCAACATCGGTGAGTTTGCCATCTCTACCTCTATTTGTATTTATCTCAACAACAGCTGCATATTGCGCTATGAGGATTTTTCCCTTTTATACCTGAGATAACCGTGTAACCAGCAAGAGAGAAACGAAGGGTTACCCAGGAACAACCCTAAAGAAGGGCAGAGGCCACCCTCATTTAGGCCCAAGGCGTTCCACACCAGAGCCGGTATCAAGGCTCTGCACACTGTAAGTGTCCCTTTGTCATTACCAACTCGATCGATTACCAAGCAATATTGCGCAATCCCCTCTTTTTCTGTCTTCCCCTTCCTTCCTCCCTGATATTTGGGAATTGGAAGCACATATAGGACCTAGGTGAGGACCGGACCTTAGGACGACATCTATAACCTCCGGATTACCCCAGCGGATATCTTCTCCATATTGCATACAGTCTGAACTGAACTCTCCTCCCACCCAAAAATTCTGGGTTATAACCCTGTCAAGAACCTAGTATTTTTTGCACTTATGCACTTTTTTATGCACTTTTTACTAGCACTTTATATATATCCCATGTACCTTATATAAGTACTCCATACGTCTTTTGCAAGAACAAATATTGTTATTCCTTCACCCTCCAGTAGAAGGCACTATCTGTCCTATACGCGGTTATATTAAAACCCATTAGGCGTTTTGTTCACATCATCAGATCCTTTGAAACTGCACTATATATCAAGCATTGTTGTCTGATCTAATTTAAATTATGCATTAAGCATTGTTGCACTTAGGTCCTATCTGACCAAACTAAGATCACTATACTATTCTACTGACTGCTCACTTAAGAGCCTGCGCCACTTGGACCCCCCCCCCGTCTCTGTTCTAGTATTTTGCACATTCTTGTCGAGGTTTTGTGTCATAATCCTTGTTGGCTGCATAACATAAATCATATCACCTCACACAATTCATCAGCGCCTCCACTGAACCTCCACTTCTAGAGTTAACCCCTAACTGCCACCAACGGTGGAGATAGGGAGTTCCAATGAACTCCCTATCTCCCAATCCGTGGCAGCTAGGGGTTAAAGAGCATGGCCGTTCCAACGATACCAAACACGAAAGTGAAAAAAGTTTTTTAAAAGAAATAAAAATTAAAAATAAAAATATATTTAAAAAAAAATGATAAAAAAAAAAAACATTTTTTTTTTCTTTTTTTTGGTTCGTTAATGCAGCAATATTGTTCCCATTTCAATTATAATGTGAACAATGATGCTGTACTAATGATTTTTGTATGCGGTGCGTTTGTTAAAAATCGCGTAATTTTCCCCCAAAAAAAATGTAACGAGACCCCATCTCTAATTTTTTTAACAAGCGCACCCCATACAAAATATAACCGCAATTGCTCGCATGTTAAAATGTGAAAAAAAACACTTTACACGTTGTAAATTATTGAAAATTCATATTTTATTGCATTTTTTGTTATAATATACAGACATGACATAACGTATACATATAATAATGACATATTATGAATCTACCGAGTCTGACGGAAAGAACGATATATAATATGTCTGGGTCATATACTAAAATAAGCCTTAAAAACACGTTTAAACATGATGAGCAAAACCGGTAAAAATGACCTCAGCACAGGGGTGTGAAAAGCCTCAGCAGCGAAAGGGTTAAGGACTTAGGTGAAACTCAGGAGAATGACTAGAGAAGTGAAAATTCTAGATCAAAATAGCCAAACCAGAAAAATTCTCCCATTTATCTCACTTTCCAAATCAGCTATTTTGACCTAGAATTTTCCCTTCTCCAAAGTTTCGCCTTTCTTTGAATAACTTTGACTATTTCAATATTGAGGAAAGATAATTATGAGCAAAACAATCACATGGATAAATTTAAACAAAACAAATTCACAATTGAGGCCTCAAACATTTACAGGTTATTGGGGGGGTCACTCTCAAATGAGCACAATTGTATACGGTGTTCTGCAAATACATTTTTTTTTTTTTATTATTTTTTTTTTTACACATTTATAATTTTATCCTAATATTTTTTTCAGAAAAATCAATCATTAAATTCTGCTAATGAACAGAAATAGCGGTTTACCTTTAATAGATTTGTCACTGTTTGTATTTCTCATTTTCCAAGTATGAAACCACTGATGCCAGTTACCGGTTGAGCATCTGTCACTGTCAGTGGGAAAGTAAACAGGTCCCTTGTCTTTCATCCTAGTTTCCTGTAACGTTTGTGAGACGATGGGTATTTGGCAAACACCCTATAACAATGATGGACAAATAGTTCCTCCAGGAATGAGGAAAAGAAGAGTTTGTATTAGAATTGAATGCTCCCTGCAACTCGCAGGGTGTTTTATTGTTTGCATCACTTTACAAAGGTTCATATTGTTTTCAAATACTTATATGGTTTCAGACATCATTACGGGATCAGCAGCTTGTTCAGTCGCATTTTGTGAAAAATATTTGCCACTTTTCTGGTCATATGGACGGGCATGACATTTCTTTAAGATGACACCAACCACACCAAGAAGAAGACACCAACCACCATATCCATGTAATGTATTTTAAATGGTCGTGTGCAGGGCCGGTGCTAGACTGTTTTGCGCCCTAGGCAAGGTCAACAATTTGCACCCCCCTCCCCCCGAAAAAATTGTTAACAGTCGAAGTGCGGGGGGAACGCACACACTATGCACGGGGTCTGCACATGGTCGTTGGGTGCCCATTTTACCCATCCACCGGTCAGCCTGGGATTGGACTTTGCCTCTTTCTTTCCTCTGCCTATTTTTTTTCTTTTTCTTTCGTGCCTTTCTCTATCGGCTTTTTTTCTTTAGTCTGCCTCTGGTGACGCCCACACATCATCTAGTGGTGCCTGCGCATCACCATAAAATGCCCACCTTCTGCGTTGCTAGCGGGGGTCCGGGAGCCAACAATTTCAGCTTTGCATGACGCACAATGAGGAACGGATATAATAATGTAACACAGGTTGGTTCCAGCTGCGTCCCTAGTTGGCAGTGCGCCCTAGGCGGTTGCCTAGCTTGCCTAGTGGGAGCACCAGCCCTGGTCATGTGTATTAGAATGTACTCATCACTTCAGGCAGGGCATTCTGTACAGGAGGGCTCCCTCGAGCATGGAAATCTGTCAGCCTGCGATAGACAGCCTTCCACGATTTAGCAAGTGAATGTACAAAGTATTTGCATTCAGGGACATCAGATTAGAGGAGAAAAAGATTATTCCTCTAGCGCTACTAGACATCAATACATGGTATAATAAAGGCATGCATGAAGTGCTATAAACTCTTCAAATGATGTCAATTTAGTGAGTAAGGCAGTGTGGAGGTACAAATCCTGTGATATTATGTATAAAGTGATGGAATCAATAAATGCATACCATCTATATAATTCCAGCAGACTTTGATTGCGATTGTTTACTGGAATTACTCGCAATCAAAGTCTGCTGGAATTATATAGATGGTATGCATTTATTGATTTATACATAATATCACAGGATTTGTACCCCCACACTGCCTTACTCACTAAATTGACATCATTTGAAGAGTTTATAGCACTTCATGCATGCCTTTATTATACCATGTATTGATATTTAATAGCGCCAGAGGGACAATCTTTTTCTTCTCTATTGTTACATATCTTGTGTAATTTTATCACACATTAATCGTTCCCTCCAGGCAGCATATGCTTTTTAATAACGTTCACCACCAAATCCCTTCTTCATACACAGATACTGCACAGCGCTCTATTGTACACACATTAACATTGCCTCTATCTGTTGGTGTACCTCAAGGCTCTGTCCTTGGTCCTCTGCTCTTTTCCATCTACACCTCCTCCCTGGGCAAAATCATCAACAGCTTTGGCTTTAATTACCACCTCTACGCTGATGACACTCAGATCTACCTCTCTACCCCTGATCTCTCTCCCCCTGTCCTTTCCAAAGTCAGTGACTGTTTATCTGGCATCTCCTCCTGGATGGCCTCCCACCACCTAAAGATCAACATGTCAAAGACTGAGCTCCTACTTATTCCTCCCTCTAATGCCGCCCCACCTCCTGACTTCTCGATCACGGTGGAGGGTATCACCATCTCCCCATCAAACCAAGTTCGCTGTCTTGGAGTTACACTTGACTCTGCTCTTTCCTTCATCCCCCACATCAAGTCTCTTTCCTCCTCCTGCCGATACCAACTGCGTAATATTTACAGAATTCGGCCATTTCTTACCGCTGTCGCCACAAAACAACTCATACACGCCCTGGTAATCTCCCGACTCGACTATTGCAATAATCTCTTATCTGGCCTCCCTCTGTCCCACCTCTCCCCCCTACAATCCATCCTGAACGCCTCCGCCAGGCTAATTCACCTCACCCGCCGCTCTGTCTCTGCCGCTCCCCTCTGCGAGTCCCTTCACTGGCTCCCCATCCACTGCAGAATTAAGTTCAAAATCCTTATCCTTACCTACAAAAGCCTCACTAACTCAGCTCCCCACTACCTGTCCTCACTAATCACCAAATACACCCCAGCCCGCTCCCTAAGGTCAAACAGTGACCTGCGCCTAGCTTCTCCCCGCATCACCTCTTCCCATGATAGACTGCAGGATTTCTCACGCGCAGCCCCCACTCTCTGGAACGCTCTCCCTCGTACTGTCAGACTTTCCCCTAACTTCTCTTCCTTCAAACGCTCCCTGAAAACATTCCTATTTAGGGAGGCCTACCACCCAACTCACTGACGCAACCATCAATCACTCTCACCTTACAGTCCTCTCCTCCTGTTTCCAACCCCAACCCTCCCAGATTGTGAGTTCCTACGGGAATAGGGCCCTCATCTCCTCCTGTACTGTTTGTCAAATGTTGTTCAATGTATTGTAACCCTGTCTATACTGTGCTTATTGTACAGCGCTGCGGAATATGCTGGCGCTTTATAAATAAAGAATAATAATAATAAGAATAATAATTACCGCAGCTAGAGGTATCAGATTAGCTGGACATTCACGCGTGCATTCAGCACCCCGAACGCAGCACTTCAGGGAGCTGCAGCGATCACAGGTCAGAAAAAGAGGGAGACTATGACACTGGGCAAGTATTTAAGGTAATGGATGGGTATAATGTTCCGCACATCCCCCTGTTTTTACCTTACAGTATACCCGGGGCTCTCAAACTCTGGGAACCAGATGTTTCTGAACTACAACTCCCATAAATCTTTGGCCACCTATTACATTCAAAGAATTCTGAGACTTGTAGCATATAAACGTCTGTGGGGCCCAAAGATCGACAGCCCTGCTTTAAAGCACAGGTGTTGGTATAATAGTTGTAAATAGTCCAAGAAATCCATAATTCAGATATTTACGCTCACCATAAATAAGACCACCTACACGGACGCCCCTAGAATACATCTGAAACATATGCCAGCCCACACTCCTAATCTAGAAACATCTCTTGTCCATGCACTTAAAGTAATACACCTTTACTTTAATCATAGCCAATACACAAAATATAAAACAAATTAATGGCTGAGACAATCCGACAGATTTTCACATTCCCAAAGCATGGAGTAAATCTCCGTACTGTGGTATGTGTGCATCGGACAGCACAGGGATTATTTCAGAAGTTGATTTTGAAGCATATGTATACCTTGAGAAATTCTTTATTAAGATACCAGCGTCACAGATACGGCGCGTGTTATGTATTCCTGTAACGAGGATGTGTGGGAGTATCTGCCGGCTAGGCAAGATGCATGGAGGAAGAGTTTCCCCTCCTTCTGTTGTCGCTCTTCAACCTGCCATTATGGTATATGTGTGAGTTATGTCATCACCAGTTGAGGAAAAAAAAAAAGAACCTAAAAACAAATTAGACAATGGGCTAAATTACATACTGAAAGCTACCTGTAGCGTTCAGATGAGTCAGGCCCCCGGCACACGAGCGTATTTACGGGTCATGTGCGCCCGCAATTCCCTGCGTCCGTGCGTTTTTGACGGGGAAAGCCATCCACCGGACGTGAAAAAGCCCTCCCCGTCAAAAAGCTAAACGGACGCTGAAAGGATACAAAGCGCGATTCTCCATAGGAGGATCGAGCTTTGTACGCTGAGCGCAGAGAGGGGAAGGAACGCCCACTTTCACGGACGTTCCTTGCTCTCTCTGTTAACGCTCGTGTGCCGGGGGCCTAAGAAAGCAAAATCGCGCAGGGCTCGCGGCCCAGCAGCACAACCCTCCATGGAGTACTATGGACGCCTGTAGGTGATACTGGCCGGAGGACTGTCACCGCTGGAGCTCAGGGCCGAAGTAGGAGGATGTAGGCGAGTATGTTGCCTACACATACTCACCTGCATCGGCCCCGAGTTTCCAGCAGTGGCAGTCCTGCATCCAGTGTCCACTCTCTGTGTCGGTCGCCAGGATGACATCACGAAAGCGGGATGACTTCACGGCGACCAACGGAGAGAGGACACTGGATGCAGGACTGCCACCGCTGGAGGACTCGTCGGGGCCAATGTAGGTGAGTATGTGCAATGCTCTCCCCCCCCAGCAAAATCCATCACCTGGGCCTGGAGGCCTGCCCGAGCCCCCTGATCGGCCGGCCTCCAGACTCCGGTGAGCCCCCTGCTAGGAAGTGTGATATCTCCAAATCTTTGAAAGCAGAGACAGGCTGTGGAAGGTTCTTATTCTTTATTTACTGGAGCTGCGCACAGCGTCCGCTCGCTGCCTTAGAACTCTACCATGTGATCAGGAAACTTTATTTACAATGAACAGGAACACAGATAATACCTACAACATGCGCCCTCTAGTGGTGGATAGATATAACACTATGATATACTACATCCCCTTCCCTCTGATAACACTAGTTTCAAAAATACCACCCACATGACCCTAGGCACAGAAAAACTCCCACTAAACTTGAGACTTTGGGTAGACTACCTCCGTCCCAGTGAGTTCCAGGACGCATTCTTGTCCTGTGGCTGGGGAACTCACTACTAAGCTAAGTATAATCCTGTAGATAAGTTGGTGCTTTCTTTGTTCTGGTGGATCGCCGTAATTCTTGCTCCCCCTCCACATGAGCAGTCTCTGATGATTTCTCTGTGACAAACTCCCCCTCCATCTGTCCCTCTTCCCCGGCTTCTGCAAGTACAACACCGGAAAGGGGAGCCAAAATCTCCATATCTTGCGTTAATGGTTCCGCCAAACTCTGTAGATCCTCTGGATATGCAACATGTCTATTTCTCACCTGATCTATGTGACGACGCACAAGCTGGCCATTTCCAAGTGCAACAGTGCATGACACAGGACCTGTCTGCGTCTGAACAGTCCCCGGAATCCAGGAAGGTCCCACACCAAAATTTCTAGTGTATACTTTGTCACCTTCCCGCAGATGTCTCTCCTTGGCATGTTGATCATGATAAAGTTTTTGCTTCACCTGCTTTTCTTGCACCTGGCCTTTAAAATCCGGATGTATGAGATCCAACGTGGAACGCAATTTCCTCCCACACAAGAGCTCTGCAGGTGATTTTCCAGTCGTGGACTGAGGAGTTATCCTGTAACTAAACAACGCTCTGGCCATCTTGACCTCAATGGAATCTCCTGAACTTTTTTTTATCAGCCCTTTAAATGTCTGCACCGCCCTTTCGGCCAGTCCATTGGACGCTGCATGGTAAGGCGCTGTGGTCACGTGCTTAATACCATTTCGAGCCATGAATTCTTGAAACTCCATACTCGTAAAACTGGTGCCATTGTCCGACACCACCATTTCGGGAATTCCATGCTGGCTAAAGCTCTGTCTGAGGCATTGAATAGTCACTGCGGAGGTGGATTTACTTAACGGGTACGCCTCTATCCATTTAGAGTAAGCATCCACCAAAATCAAAAACATCTTGCCCATCCACGGGCCCGCATAATCAATGTGAAGTCTTCTCCATGGAAGGTTTGGTACTTCCCAAGGATGTAAAGGTGCACACTGGGGAGAATTTCTATTTTCTTGGCACATGGTGCAAGTTTTTACCATTGCTTCTATATCGGCATCCATCTTCGGCCACCACATATAGCTCCGCGCCAGCCCCTTCATCCTGATTATTCCTGGGTGAGTCGTGTGTAAGTGCTTCAGTAGGTCTGTGCGACCTGGGGGTGGAATGACCACACGGGCACCCCACAAGACACAACCTGCCTCCACACTAAGTTCCTCCTTCCTTTTCACATAAGCTCCAAACACTGATTTCTCCACTCTTTTTGGCCATCCTCTGAGGACGAACTCTCTAACCCGTGCTAAAACGGTATCTTTATCTGTCCATTTCCTCACCTGGTCGGCTTTAACCAATGGTACGCCATTTTCTTCCAATAGAAGTACTCTCTCTTCCTCCGCAGGCGTCTCCACCCCTGTTTCCGCGACTGGCAACCGGCTCAAGCCATCAGCATTTTGATGATCCTTGCCTGCTTTGTACACGATGGAGTACTCATATCCACATAATGTCACAGCCCATCTTTGAATGCGTGGCGAGGCCATTTGTGGAACCTCCTTCAGTTCATTAAATAATGAGATCAGTGGTTTATGATCTGTAACAATGGTGAATTGTCTCCCATACAAGTATGTGTGAAACTTCTTCACCCCAAATATCACCGCAAGGCCCTCCTTCTCAATTTGAGAATAATTTTTCTCAGCTGCATTCAGTGTACGTGAGACGAACCCTATTGGCCGTTCAGATCCATCCCCCATCCTGTGCGACAACACAGCACCCACACCATAGGTGAAGCGTCACAAGCCAGGATAAAGGTTTGTTGACATCATAATGTACCAACAAGGCATCCGACTGGAGAAGATTTTTGGACTTTTCAAAAGCCTCTTTTTGCTCACAACTCCAGGTCCATTTAGTCTCTTTCCTCAATAGTGCATGCAGCGGTGCCAGTAACGTGGACAGGCTCGGTAAGAATTTGTGGTAATAGTTCAATAGGCCTAAGTAAGCCTTTAGTTCACTCACAGACCGCGGTGTGGGTGCCTCTTGTATGGCCTGGACCTTTTCTGCGACTGGCTGCACACCCGCAGCACTGATCTTGTGACCCAGAAAAACCACTTCTGTTCCCAGGAACTTGCACTTGCTCCTTTTTAGTCTCAGGCCACTTTGTTTTAGCCGAGACAAGACCTCCTCCAGATTTCTTAAATGATCGTCCTCGCTGACCCAGTAACTAAATGTCATCTAAGTAGACTGTGACGTGCGGCATGTTTTGTAGGATGCCCTCCATAGTGCGCTGGAAAATGGCTGGACTCGACGCCACACCAAACGGCAATCTACCATAAGTATACAGTCCTTTGTGTGTATTAACAGTCACATACTTTTTGGCGCTTTCATCCAGCACGATCTGCTGATACGCATGACTCATATCCAGTTTGGAGAATTTGTTGCCGCCCGCCAACTGAGCAAATAAGTCTTCCACTTTAGGAATAGGATATTGTTCCACACTGGATGCTCGGTTTACTGTGAGTTTGTAATCTCCACAGATGCGGATTGAACCATCCGGCTTCCTCACCGGTACTATGGGAGCTGCCCATTCCGAAAATTGTACTGGTTCTATAATTTTCTCATCTACCAGCCTCTGCAGTTCTGCCTCCACCAGAGGTTTGACAGCAAAAGGTATCCGTCGTGGCTTATAGAATCGTGGCTGGGCCTCTGAGTTCACATGAATTTTGGCCGTGGTGCCTTTCAGCTGACCTAGCTCATCTTTGAACACCTCAGCATATCGATCTAGCAGGTCAGCCAAATGTAGCGTTGGACTGGCTGTTACTGTATTCACCAGTTGTGGCAACACTCTTAAGTCTTTCAGCCAGTTTCGTCCCAATAAATTTGGCCCGGCCCCTTCAACCACTACCATAGTAAGTTTCTTGTTGTCCATCTGACTCTGCACTGTTCCTATAACCTGACCTAACACCAGCATCTTCTCACCTGTATATGTTTTTAATGTCAGGTTGCATGGTTCCCACTCTGGTATGTCGGTGTTTTTCCATAGCTTAGAGTATTGCTTTTTGCTAATAATTGTAATGCCACAACCTGTGTCCACCTCAAATTCGATGTTCATGCCATTCACCTTTAACTTCTGTAGAATAGGAGCCACTTTAGGCATTTTATGTGAGACACTGTATATCGTGTTTATGTCACCTGCATCTTCTGTCTCACTAACGTCTTCTTCTTTCACTAAATGCGACCTCCCAGCCTTCTCCTTTCCTTTCCTCTCCCCCTCAGTCCTTGAAATGGGGTTTTGTGACTCTGCATCACGTGCTTGGATTTGCACGCCCGCTTGATGTGTCCACGTTTCTGACAATGGTGGCACAGTTCATTTATAAATTTGCATTCGTGGGGTGCATGATTCCCTTTGCACCTGAAACACTCATAGTCCGTCTTCCACCCCCTCTTATCCACTGCACCCACATTATGCACCACCGATTGTCCCTGATGAGACCTTTGAGACTGTGATTCTTCATCCCCAGAGAAGCCTTGGAGATCTTTTATATTTCTGTCAGCCGACTCCATCGCCAGACACATAGTAAGAGCCTTTTCAAAGGTTAAATCCACTTCTGACAACAGCCGTCTCTGCATCCTGTCGTCATTTACTCCACACACCAGCCTGTCCCGCAGCATTTGTGGCAGTGTAGGCCCGTATTCACAATACTGTGCTAACTTTTTCAACTCCGCCACATAATCAGCCACCTTCTCGCCAGTATGCCGTGTGCGTGAATTAAATTTATATCTCTGCACAATTTCACTTGGTTTTGGATTATAATGGGCTTTGAGCACGACGACAAGTTCCTGATATGTTTTCTCTGCTGGCGTCATAGGACACAGCAAACTTCTCAGCAAACTATAAGTTGACGCGCCGACCCCGCTTAATAACACTGCTTTCCTCTTACCGGCATCAGTAATCTCATTAGCTTGAAAGAAATAGTCCAACACTTCAATATATTCGTCCCACGATTGCAACTCACAGTCAAAGGGGCTCACTGTTCCCACAAGAGCAGCCATTCTGTCTCAGCAATTCACGTCCTTGTAGTTTCTTCTATTTCTTATTTTTTTTTTTTTTTTTTTCTGCTCTGCAGACCTTGCAACTGCACATACACGTTCCACAGTACAACCTGTTTACCCTCGTCGCCAATGTGATATCTCCAAATCTTTGAAAGCAGAGACAGGCTGTGGAAGGTTCTTATTCTTTATTTACTGGAGCTGCGCACAGCGTCCGCTCGCTGCCTTAGAACTCTACCATGTGATCAGGAAACTTTATTTACAATGAACAGGAACACAGATAATACCTACAACATGCGCCCTCTAGTGGTGGATAGATATAACACTATGATATACTACAGAAGCAAGGAACAACATACTGTATCTTTTGATAGACAGATATCAAGATTACTTATTCTATGCTTCTATATTTTCACATTTTTAATTGTGATTATATATTTATAAAACACATAAAATAATGTGAAAATAAAGGAACATACCGAGTGGGGAAAGGTGTTCACATAGACATCTTTCTCAGGCAGCTCGGCCAACCTCCAGGCTCAGGCAAGCCCCCATAATACAGGAGGGGTGGGGTCGCACCTATTCCCCCGATGGGGCGGCTGCAACCACCAAATGTATCCAGCCCAGCAACATGTATAAAACATAACAAGGAGCAAAAATGTCATGTGCGCTTATTCCCATTATACCGTGTGAAACAAAACACAATTAGAGCCTTTGGTTTCTGTTAATGGCCATTAAAAGATTAAGCTCACCCACTGAACGCCAAGGCACCTCTACTGAGGGTGAGTCCTATCCAAAAAATGAAGCCACAGGCTGCTGTGTAGCCAACCATAACTTGCCCATGCTGTGTCAGTTATGAGGTAGATTGGTGGGCTTTTATTTAAGCTCCCCCAGAAACAAAATCCGCCTTGGGATCAAAAAACAAAGACACGAAGCAGAACAGCTGCAATGATGACCTGGCTGGAAGTACAATAAAACATACATAGTACAGGAGGGGTGGGGTCGCGCCTATTCCCCGATGGGGCGGCTGCAACCACCAAATGTATCCAGCCCAGCAACATGTATAAACATAACAAGGCAAGCCCCTAGTCCGGCCGGGCCTCCAGGCCCTATTTGGAAAGGAAAATTTTCAACCGATTTCTTCGGCTGAATCTTCCAGTTTGGCTGAAACCGAAAGCACCATTTTCGGTTGATAATTTCGGTGCATCCCTAATATGGACCTATGTGTATATGTAGCTATGTGTGAAAGGGTTAACATAAGTGACAAGATAAGACACAGAAACACGCCTTCCTACGCTCACAAACTGCACTCCACGGCCTCTATACTCACGATTAACCACCAAATGCCCAGGGACCTGGGTCTGACTCAGGAAAGTGTGATCAGTCACTGTGATGCGCGCACAGTCGGCATTTGTAGTGCCAGAACAGGAGGGGGCAGGCAAGAACAGCGCAGAAGTCAAAATAAACCAGTGAAAAGCTGCGCATGCTCTCTAGATTGCGCTTGGCATTGCTAACTGTAGCGTCTCAAGGTGTAAAGTTAGCGCCTCATGTCGAAATACTAACTGATCAATTGCCCACACCTGCGCTAATTTTTCACTTTAGTGGCTGCCTTTTAGCATTAACTATGGAATAGGGTCCCTATTATTGGCAAGTAGAGATGTGCACCGCTGAAAATTTCGTTATGGCTTTTTTTCCAGGTGTTTTCTTTTCGTTTCGGACATTTTTCGTTTCAATTCGATTCGGTGATTCGATATCGATTCGAAATTTCGGAACGATTCGGTGATTCGGGTCATTTTGGCGCTTGGATCATTTCAGTGATTTGGTTCATTCGGGTTATTCGGTTCAGCTTGGTGTTTCATTTTTTAATGAGTTATTTGTTTTTTTTATTGCTTATTTAAGAATGGGAAGTAGATTACTACCATTAGAATGAAAGTTCCTTTACTTAGTTATCCTTTTAAGATTCTTTAAGCATTTTGTGGGTGAAATTTTAGGTTTCTTAACTATTTTAAAGAAACAAGGCTTTTTAACCCATAGGTTTCAAATCAGCATATGATTCTGCACACTGCCGGGCAGCACCTCTACAGAATAATACAGCATATGAATCCTCACACTGCCGAGCAGCACCTCTACAGAATAATACAGCATATTGAATCAGGGCGGCATAGACAGACCTACAAGCCCAGGGAGAATAGACTGTGCCAGCATTGTGACCAGGGGGCCCTGGAAGATGAGGTCCACTTCCTCCTACAGTGCCCCAAGTACTCAGCACTGAGGGAAACTCACTTCCAGAGACTCTCCGCTCTCATCCCAGACTTCACCTCTATAGAAGAGACGAGGAAACTCCACATCATACTGGGAGAAGAGGAACCGGCGGTGAAAATATCTGCCCAATACGTCACAGAATGTCACAGACTGAGAGGAACATGAGAGATCCTGGACTTATAAATCCCCAACACGGACTCGCCCCCATCCCCCTTCACATTATCCCTTACCCCTGATAATGTCCATGGACTTGCCCATTCCCCCCCATATATATGTCCCACTACCCCCCCCTCCTCCCCATATGCTTTGGCAATGCTAAAATGTATTTGGTCCTGCCAATAAAGCTTATTTTAATTTGATTTGATTTGATTTTGATATGAATCCTCACACTGTTGGGCAGCGCCTCTACAGTAGAATTAATGCAGCATATGAATCCGCACACTGCCAGGCAGCAACTCTACAGTATAATTAATGCAGCATAAAACTAAAAACCAACTGAACCAAATGACCCGAATCAACGAAATGATCCAAACGTCAAAATGACCCGAATCACCGAATCAACCCGAAATTTCGAATCATCCGAATTATCGAATGACTCGAAATTTTCGAAATCGATCCGAAATTTCGTGTGGTCGACATTTCGGATTCGGGATGCCCTCGGAAGCACGAAAATGGTAAATTTCGTCCGAAAATCGATTCGGTACAAAACGAATTGCACATCCCTATTGGCAAGTTTGGTTTCCATATTTTTCATGGCACACACAGAAAGATCAATGTCATTCCACACCATCTGTTGCATGTCATTCAAATTTCTTTCATTCCAATATCTAGAAATGTGTAGAAACCCCAAAATACATAGAATATATGAAATATTCAACACACGTTGACTCTGAATAGTAAATTCCGATCTTCTACCTAGAACTTTGTTGCAGGTGTCCTCCTTTAACTGTTCTCCATGGGAAAGCACAGAGAAATAAAATCTATAGGTTATGTATAAAACCATGTATACATGCAGTAAAGTGGTATATGAAGGGGAAGAGTGTCCTCTGCCAACACACTGATCACTGAAGAAACCGGGATTTCGAATTTCCTGGCTGCCTGTCATCAGATTGGTATCCGATGATGGGCCCTATTACGTAGTTGACGGTGAAATGGAGGCGGTAAGCAGGAAAATGTGCGCCTCCATTTTACGGTCTTATTCTAGGGTAGGTGATTTATAAGCACATCGACCTGGAACGAAGTGCAAAGCTGCCAGATACCAGCAGCGGCACTCTGCACCACTGCGAATATGAGCTTCTGGAGTTCATATGACTCCATGGAGCTTGGTGAATCCCAGCTGCGAGCTCGCTCTCACAAGATTGCAGAGTCACAGAGTGATTGTGAAGGGAGACTAGGAACGATTTGCTCCTAGTCTCACTCTGCTCCCGGCAAGAGTAAGCAGTGGATTGTGCCTCCCTTTTTCCTGCAGGATGAATGGTGACTATGGGATTCAATGGGGGGGTTTACTGAGCATGTTATGTGATTTTGCATTTGCAGAATCATTTAAGACCAGCTTTTAGGAGTCTGTATTCCTCCGTGAAATACCATCTCCCGCGTGAAAGCGCAAGCTACTTTGAAATAATTTGTGCTTCCACGCAGAGCTTACAATTAACATCTCCTATAATAAGTGTAGAGGTTAATATATACACTAACCTCGCGCAGGGAAACGGCTACATCCGACCCACAAGCTTGCCTTGCGGCAGGAATGGAATAGTGTTTCCCATCACTAAAATAACTACAGGAGACATTAGCAGGGTTATTCAGAGAAAGGTGAAAACCAGGAGAACTGGCAGGAGTAGAGAACAATCTAGACCATATAGCCGATTTGGAAAGTGAGATAACTGGGAGAATTTTGACCTAGAATTTTCACTTCTCCAGTCATTCGCCTGAGTTTCACCTTTCTCTGAATAGACCTGTAAGTGTAACGTTTCCTGTAGTTTACAATATAGCCCGATGTCAGCACACTCCGTCTGATGACGTCCTGTCAATGCCTGCAATAGCGATCGTCCTGAGAAAAGCACTGCTGGTTTGGTTCTGGGCGTGCAACTCCAATCCATCTTTCTGTGCAGGCACTACAGAACTTGTTTACAAAAGAATCAAGTTCCAAGTAATGCGCAGTTTGCATGTCCTACGCAACATGTAGGTACGTAAGTAAGCTGCAGGGACTTCCGCATTTCAGAAGCCCTGAGCTGACAGGGACAAGCAGTACATGCTGAGGGAGAAAAGGTGAGTATTATCCGCTAAAATAAAATAAATACATATTGATTGGGCTGGAGCTGACGGCTGCATCTGCCCAATTATTTAAGGACATGAAAAAGGGAGGTGGCTTATTAGAGTCCACCTTTAAACGGCCACCGTTAATTAAGCCTAAACTATATATTTTAAGGAATGAAGTTAGAAATGCAATAGTGACACTGTGCTAACAGATGGTCACATTATTAACATAAAATGCATTGTAGGTTTAAACGGGTTGTAGACATGGGTTTCAGTCAGTTGCCTGCTTTAACCTCCCTGGCGGTGATCCCGAGTGTGTCTCGGGGTTAAATTTCACCGCTGAGAGCGGTAACTCCGAGACACACACGGGCTGTATACATCACCTCTCCGTGCGTTCCCTCGATCTCTGCAGTCTCCTCTGGTGATCGCGACCTCATACTTCTCGCGAAGAGGAAACCAGGAAGTAATGAGGTCGCGGTCGCCAGAGGAGGCTGCTGGGGACATCGAGGGAGCGCAGGGAGGGGTGATGTATCCAGCGGCAGCCCGAGTGTTACCGCTTACCTCGGGGTTACCTCTTCCAACATAAGAATTTAACCCCGAGCCACACTCGGGATGCTGCTAGGGGGGGGGGCAAAAAAAATACAACAATTGACCGCTTTTAGACTAGAAATATCACAATAAATAGACCGCGAGGGTGGTTAATGTCTTGTTTGCCCACACTCAGGACAGTTAGAATCTTCCATATAACCAAGACAGGACCGAAGACCTTTGAAACCGGTATTTAGGGTGAGTGTGTTTCACTGTAATGCAGCACAACGCTTTCATTTTAATATTTCTATAAACCCATAGGCTAATTAATTACTTATTCAATAATTCACTTGGCATAACAACCATTTAGCTTGGGTGCATTGCTATAAAGTAAATTGACATATTTTAGGGACACTACTAGGTTTGTTCAGGCAAATGTTAGAATGTTGTACATGTATCACTATAGAACGGTACGTAACATGCACAGGTAATACGCACCATGATCACATTTCTCCGATATGCCACTCTTCTTATCTCACCTGGCAGGGAAAGACATCGGCATCTCGGATTGGACCTCAGGATGCTATACCAGTGCCAAGATAGGCACGTCCCATGCAAGCATAACGAGTGATATATTGACATTCCATAAAGGTATTATTTAATCAATGTGGAAAATGATGGTTAATAATTTTACAGTCAAGGATAATATTTTAAGCTTCATTTCAGAGAATATTGGAAAAGCATATACTCATTTCCTCTCTGGAAACAGGAACTTGGAGGTTGTCTGGGAGGAGACGCGTTGCTTATATGATCTTCACACTGATGGGAATCTAAGAAGTAGCTTCGGGAAAGGGACACAGATGGGTTTCGGCATAAGATGACACAGGAATGTGTTATTAATGAAAAGACATTTTTTTAATCTCTTTTCAGGTTACACAATCAAAATCTCTCCGTGCCACACCTATTATTTAAGCTGAGTAACAGCGTCCTTGGGGGATACATGTAGGCAGGCTGTCTGGAGAGCGGTGGCACGAGGTCGGTTTTTATCGGAACATTTCCAGAGATGTCAGACACAAAGAGAGCCTGGCTACACTGGATTAAAATGAAAAGATTTCAGTTCTGGTTTGAAAGTGATCCTTGTCCTGCTTTAAACCTTGATTAGCAGCCACTGAAATGGTGGTCTATCGTCTTCTCCTGTGTGTCTCCTCATACAGTATCATATTGTATAACCAAATTCTAAAAGGGATATTAGACTATTTAATATGGAGTCATGGTTTGCTTAAAATGACACTCTAGCCACCATGAGCATTTTTTCAGTCAACATAAATGTCAACCTTCCCAAGAGCTCCCAGCCGCGGTGACAGACCATTAATGCAGAGGTCTTCCCTGCATTCTGTAGGCTGTCAATCAGCAGTCCTTGAACATCCTTCCAAGAGTTTGGTTTGTTGACTTACAGGTCTATTCAACAAAGGGTGAAGCCAGGAGAATTGGCAGGATGAAAAGAACAATGTAGACCAAATAGCCGATTTGGAAAGAGATAAATGGATGAATCTTTCTGGTTTAGTTATTTCAGACCTAGATTGTGCTCTTCTCTTGCCAATTCTCTAATATATAAAAAGGGCTGTTATAGAAAAAATAAGTAAAGTTCGAAAAAATTAACCACTTCGCTGCTACGGACGCGCTGAGCGCGTCCAGGAAGTTCCCGCTGCTGTGCGGAGGACGCGCTCAGCGCGTCCGATCCTCCCGGCAGCGAAGCGGCGGTGTGAATGAGATCCCCGGCGGCAAACAGTGAGGGACCGACATCCGGGATGTCGGCCCTCACTGTGGGATCATGGGAGTCGCGGTGACGTCATCACGCCTGGCGTGATGACGTCACCTTCAACAGCCGCATAGACAGCCCTTAGGAGGAGGGGGGAGAGGTCCTTAGGACCTCTCTATCTCCTCATCCGTAAGGGCTGCAGTAATAAATGAGGCACCGATGGAAAGCCCAGAGCCTGAGCTTTCCAACGGTGTGCCTCATTATAATGTAAAACGTAAAAAAAATGTAAAAAAAAACAAAGTAAAAAACACTACACACAGGGTCTCTAAGGGCAGTAAAAAAAAATCAAAACTGCCCAGATGCCCCCAAACCCCACATTTAATAAAAATACAATCCCCTTTTTATTATTTTATTTCACTTTTTATTGTTACAGCTATGTGATCACTGTAGTAACAATGATCACTTAGCTGTCACAATTATCACTGCCACCTCCAACATGGCCGCTGAGGATAGAAATATAACCCTAAAATGACCCCGTAACCTAGCGATTGACCCTCCAGCCAATCACGGGGAATGAATTTTTCAAATCTTGATAATTTTTTCATTTCTATCCTCAGTCTGCATGTGGATTGAGAGGTGTTAGTGTCGCAGAGGCTGTCTCCATAAAATAGGTGATAAATTCCTAATACACACATTATATTATATATATATATATATACACACACACACATATATATACATATATACGCACACACACAATATATTAACACATATTTACGCGCACGCACACGCGTACACGCACCACGCACACACACAGCGCACGCACACACGCGTACACGCACACAAGCGCACGCACACACGCGCACGACACACGCACGCACGCACACACGCGCACGCTTATATATATATATATAGATATATTATATACGCACACACACGTGCATATATATATATACACACATATATATATATATAGATACTATCAAACGGCGTAATTTTCTTTTGAAAATACATTTTCAGAAAGCAAATTATGGCTAAAAGGTTTCTAAGCGCTGAGGAAGCAGCTGACGTCCTTATGATGTCAGACTCTGATCTCAGCGCTGATGAATCTTTTGAAGATTCAGGCAGTGACTTTGTCCCTGGAGCATCATCAGATAGTGACGGTTCCAGTGACGAAGAACTACATGATGAGCCACGGCGTGGCCGCATGGAGTTACCAGGGTGCTCCCGTGGTAATGCAGGGACCGCACGGTCTGTAGTTGCACTACCTGATCCTGCACCGGCCCAAAGGCCTATTGCAGGGGTATCTGCAACACAGGCTGTGGCGATGCCTGAACCAGGATCTGACTGGACCTCCCCTAATATGGTCCAGCCAGTATTGCCACAATTTTCTGGCAATCCTGGTATACTAGTGGACACCACTAATTTTGAACCCATCAACTTTTTTCAGCTATTTATAGATGATGGGTTCTTGGAATTTATTGTTCAGCAGAGCAATCTGTATGCCGAACAATATTTTCAAGGTCTAGGGGCAGAATTGTTGCCAAGTGCGAGGGCGCGTAAATGGACCCCAACCAGTTTGCCAGAGATGAGGAAGTTCTGGGGCCTCACTCTGCAGATGGGGATTGTGCAAAAACCCAGCATAGCCTCATACTGGTCAAAAAAGAGTACCCAAACCACCCCTATCTTCCCTGCTACTATGAGCAGGGACAGATATTTATTGCTCCTGCGGTATTTGCATTATAATGATAATGCAAATGCTTTGCCCCGTGACCACCCAGATCACGACCGACTGTACAAGTTGCGGCCACTTCTTGACCATCTGATGGCAAGATTTGAAGAGTTATACACTCCAGGCCAAAACTTGTCAGTCGACGAGTCCTTGCTGCTTTATAAGGGACGTCTTGTTTTCAAGCAGTACCTCCCTTCGAAGCGAGCTCGGTATGGGATAAAACTTTATAAGCTGTGCGAAAGCTCCAGTGGATACATGTATCGCTTTCGTGTGTACACTGGAAAGGACTCGCAGCTGGCCCCCCTGACTGCCCCCCCGCCCTCTCCACCACTGAAAAAATAGTGTGGGACCTCGCTTATCCACTATTCGGTAAAGGTTACTGTATTTATACAGATAACTTTTACACGGGTGTGCCGTTGTACAAATTTTTGTACAGCAATGGTACTGGAGCCTGTGGCACCATCCGTTCGAATAGGAAAGGCTTTCCAACAAAACAGTTTGGGAAGCAAAAGAGAGGAGAAACATCTGCCTTGCGCTGCGGTGAACTGCTGGCTGTGAAATACACAGACAAAAAGGATGTGCATTTACTTACAACGATACATAACGAATGCACATCTGCAGTTCACGTCAGATGGAGAGATTCCCCTATCATGAAACCCCTATGTGTACAGGATTATAATCGGTACATGGGAGGAGTGGACAAGTCTGACCAGATGCTTGTACCATATCTCGCTTCTCGCAAGGCATATGTATGGTACAAAAAGCTGGCAGTCCATCTGATACAGATGTCAATGCTTAACGCATTCATCTTGTATCAGGCCACTCATGCCCGACGGATAACATTCCTAAAATTTCAGGAATCTGTTATCGAGTCCCTTCTCTGTCCAGAAGAGAATGCTCCCATTGTTGAAGAGGTGGAGGATGTAATTAGGTTGC
Source organism: Leptobrachium leishanense (assembly GCA_009667805.1). Lineage (NCBI taxonomy): Eukaryota > Metazoa > Chordata > Amphibia > Anura > Megophryidae > Leptobrachium > Leptobrachium leishanense. Next base: position 87,067,842 of record CM019066.1, on the reverse strand, counting down.
GTGACCGCCACTTTCCTGGCTACATTCCTCCAACTGAAAAAAGAGTGACCCCATGTAAAAGGTGTCGGGTTTGCGCGCGCCAAGGGCGGCGTAAGGAAAGCCGCCTTCACTGCCCTGACTGCCCCTCCAAACCAGGTCTTTGTGTGCCCGATTGCTTCAAGATTTATCATACAGTGACACATTACTAGTGGCATACCGGGACCGAATTGTTTCTCGGCTGAGAACAAACAGATTTCAGGTTGAGGTATGCCACTGATTTTGTGCTTCTTGATAAATCTGGCTATAGCACCGTTAAGATCTTTGCAGATCTTGATGACATTCTGATGGACACAGTGCAGTGTAATCTGGACAGAGCTTGCCCGGATCATGCTGGCATTTATTCCTGGATAGTGCTATTCCTCTAAATTTTCCCAAATAAAAAAACAAACCAAAACCATCCCCATTATTTTATAGCAGTGTTAATAAAAAAACTACCCACCACGTTTCACTACCCACTCCGGTTCAATACCACCACGTTTCACTACCCACCTACAGTTCACTACCCACCCCAGTTATAATGTAATTCACCCCACATACAATAAAATAGGTTGCCCCATCCCCAACAATCTGATGTCCTCCGTACGTCAGATGTAGAAAGAAGCCTCTGAAGACAGATTGAACTGCGGTGTTAATGGTGTGTCTTCAACTTCTTTGTCTCTGCCCTTTTCTTTGCCCCTTCCCTTCACCCACTTCCCTTACCTATCTTCTTTCATGAATGGTGTGTGATTCAGTGAGTGAAACAGATGTGAATGGGGGGGGGTGTTTCTATTCCACCCCCTCTAATCCTCATTATCTTTCTCTTTTCCCTTCCGTGTTTCTGCACTTTTCCCTTCTTTGCCCCCTTAACGTCACTCACTCCACTTTTACTAGCTTCTTGCATGAAAGGTGTGTGATTCGGTGAGTGAAACAGATGTGAAAGATGTGTGAATGGTCAGTAACCTGGTTGGGGCCTTGACGTGGCGTTACTGCTCACATGGATGCCCCATGTGCCAATCCAACTGATTGAGTGAATGTAAAATGTGTGGCGGGCTTGTTGTGTGTTTGTGTAGCATTTTGAGTCACTATACAATTGTTGATAGACTACATAATTGTTGATCAAAATTCATGGGGAAAATTTTGTGAATGTTTTTTTTTTTTTTTTTTAAGAAGGCATACCTGCATTTAAATGTCTCTAGCCCAACAGAAAATTAAAACAGACCACATAAAGTATATATTAGGAGAAACTAGACACCCAGATGAATCAAATGAGGGGTTAAATAAAATTCTATCATAAAAATAGAGGGCGCAACAGCATGTGGAATTTCCATTTATTTATTTTTTTGCGCACAAATCCAAATTCCACAAGTTGTTGCGGGCTCAATATTTATGATAGAATAATAAGTAACCCCACGTTTGATTCATCTGGAAGTCTACTTTGTCCGGATATATACTTTATTTGGCATATTTTAGATCCCTGTTGAGCTAGAGCCATTTAATTGCAGGTATGCCTCCTTTCAAAAACCGGCATAAAAAGCTTCTCTAAATTTATTTTGCGCATGGCGCAAATTAGCGCCTCGTGCTCCATCTAGGGGGACCCGGACCACTAAAACTGGGTCTCATTTTTATCACAAGGGTTGGGGCTTTGCGTTGAGCTAGAGAAAGGCCTAGTTTTCAAAGATTTTATCATGTCTGAAGTGATTGAAATAATTTTTTTTTTTTTTTTTTTGCGCACAAATCCAAATTCCACAAGTTGTTGCGGGCTCAATATTTATGATAGAATAATAAGTAACCCCACGTTTGATTCATCTGGAAGTCTACTTTGTCCGGATATATACTTTATTTGGCATATTTTAGATCCCTGTTGAGCTAGAGCCATTTAATTGCAGGTATGCCTCCTTTCAAAAACCGGCATAAAAAGCTTCTCTAAATTTATTTTGCGCATGGCGCAAATTAGCACCTCCAACGCTGCCTAAACTTGATCTGTGCAATCAAATTGGATCTATTATTTTATAGGAGGGATATATTTATATAGTTAAGCAAAACAAAAATATTTTACCCCAAAAATTAATATGAAATTATGCAATATAAATCTTGACCTATTATGATTTTTTTTTTTACATTAAATATGATGTTTTTTGAATAAAGTTATGAATAACAAAATAAATTTAAAAATGTGTCATAAAGGTCTCTTTTTTTGCGGAATTTTGTCTAGTTTCAGAAAATATATAGCTTTTCCATTTCAATTGGTTTAGATATACTAATTTTATGTATTACATACAATGAGTCATGACATAAGAAAAAAGCAGATTTTTTTGATTTTTAGAAAACTGCATATTTTTGTACAAAAAAACCATGAAATATTCTCCATTACACCATTTTTAAAAAGGCACCTAATGTATCAATATATAACCACAATAGTTCTGGTCATAAAGTGTAGATAGAAAAAAATATGCAATGTTGTTCTTCTGAATTTTAACAAAATTTTACTTTTTTTCCCCCTTTTTTTTTTCTTTTTTTTTTTAACTCTTTACTTATACACATAATAATGATAAATTTTGAATCTGTGGAGTCTGCTGAAAAAAAGGATATATAATTTGTCTTGGTCATATAAGAAAACTTGACTTCAAATCGCATTTAAACATGATGAGCACAAAACGGTAAAAATGAGCTCAGCACACGGGCAGGAAATGCCTCAGCAGCGAAAGGGTTAAAAACCGGACTTTTAAAAAAAAATTCCAGAAAAATGCTTAAGATATCCTAAAAAAAATCTGTAAATAAAGAGACTCTTTACTGCAGAATTTTATAATGAACGGTTTATTAGATATTGAATTAAAACGGGAATATTTTTAACATTGAAGCCTATGGGATTCTCCTGAATAAACCTGTCGAATTAAACCACCGAATGGCAGGGCATTTCGGGAACCTTTCACTGCTGGTTTGTGTTCTCTGAATAGCTGAAGCAGTGCTTTTTCATGGGGATTTCACTGTCCCCGAACAGGCACCGTATGTGCAGGCAATTCGCCAGGATTTGGCAAATTGCCTGCTCTCTGGATAGCCGAATGGCCAAGAAAGGTAACCGAACGCTGAAAATCACGTTCGGTTACCTTTCTCCAGCCATTTGGATCTCTTTGAATAACCCTGAAAGTTTCTAATTTTTGTGTCATTCAGCTCAATTGACTATGAAAAACTTTCCTCTCCCCTTGAAAATGGCCATAGGGTGAAATGTTGGGGCTGCTCACCAGTGTCTGTCAAATACAAACTGATAATGTTTTAACATGTTTATGAGAAGATGTAATGTCTTTAACCCCTTAAATTCCATGATTCTTCAAAAGCACCTTCAGGTGCCCAAGATCGAGTGAACTCTATCTGTACATATTCTGGAGGGAATGCCGACAAATTTAATGTTTTGCAAACAAAATTGCATATATGCTCCAGAATATATCCCTCAAGTTAGAAGTGAAGGGGTTACTTATACCAAGCCATACTTACTGTACTGGGAATAAGTGCAGCTGGCCATAATTAATCTGTAAAGAAATCTTAAAATCATTTATTACAGTCTTGTGGTTGCCTGAGTGGCTGCAGCATAAAAACACGGACGCAGTAATTACCAATTACCATTCATTTTGACTGGGCATTAGTAAGTAGTGCGTAAATTTTTTTTAGTTTTAAAAAACTATCAATGAGAATTTAATGAAGTCATTTGTCCGCTATAACAATTTGGCAGTAGCCCATATTTATCACGAGGTTTGTAAGAATTCTTTTATGGCTCATCCATTTTCATATTTGGCACACAACGAGTTAAAGCTTTGTTTTATTATTATTATTATGAGAGGAGGAGTCTCTGTTAAAGTTCAAATCACTGTTCACTTTGGTGCGGACGTGGTTTTCGAAAAAGCGTCTATGCCGCTCTATAACTGTACAGCGACACGTTTTCTGAACTTTTTGCCCCGATTCTCCCTCTTTCCATGTTTTGGACCTGCTGTCAGTATCAGCATTTTTCCTGCAAATCCTATAGTGGAACTTTGCTGTGTATTGTACATGCATATAGGTTTATTTTTCAGATTTTTGTTCTAAAGAAGCCATCAGCTTTTTTTTATGCACTTTTATTACTACAAGGAAAAACAAAGCGAAAGGCCGCTGCTATAAGATGGACAGGAACCCAGCCATGGGAAGAGACGGTCTTTGAGGACAGTCCCTTACCCCCAACAGCCTCTAACTTGACCCTGAAATATATACTGTACTGGGAATACTTACTGTGCTAGACCCTGAAATAAATAACACTAACCGCTGTTACATTCAGACTTAGAGTTTAGGAGTTGGGGTAGGCTTAGACGTTAGGGGTTATTCAGGGAGCACCGAAATGTTACAGACATTTCAATGCTCTCTTGTTCCCCGCACTTCGGGAAAGCAAAGTTCCCCACCCTGCAGTGAATTCAGCATTCACCGCAGAGCCCCCAGAGTGCAAGGAAAACTTGTCGAAATCCACCGAAAAAATCACGGACACGTTGGAAAAAGCCAACGAGCAGTTGATCACAGAGCAGACCAGTCACCGGAAAAAGCCGACAAGCTGACGAACGGGATAAAAAAATAAAAGTATGCTTGAAAGTTTCAAAATTGAAACGCTGTTTGCAAAAAGACTACTGAGCGAAAATGCCTGGAATTTACATAATCCTTTGATCCTATGAATGATAATAAAAAGGGCTACAGGGTTACAGAAAAAATGAAAAAAATATATAAAAAAAGGAAACAAAACGTTCCTGAAAAAATACCTAAAAGATCCTAAAAAAAATTATCTAAATAAAGAGCCTTTTTACTGAATAAACCTGCTGAAAGAAAACATCGAACAGCAGGGCATTTCGTCAACTTTTCTCTGCTGTTCAGTGTTCTCTGAGGCTAGGGTCAGACAAACGCATTCTGTGCGGACTGTGCGTCTGTGCACAACGGATGTACTTTCTGACTGACGGCAAGGTAGTGGCCACACGGTCTGTTTTTGTGACTGACGTTTTTTATGACTGATGTAGATGGGAAATAAAATTAATATGAAAAACATTTTGTCCATCAAAAATGCTGGACGTCAAAAATGCAGTCTGTCTATGTACCATCACTCACACACAAAGCTATGCGGATGTGGCACGCTCCGCACGTCCATTCTAGTGGTTTTACGTTCTTGCCTAACTTGCATGCTTGCCGCGTCCGTTGTGCGTCCGCACTTCTGTGCGGACGTACTTCATGTGTGGGTCTCTATTGATCATAATTGTATGCTACCATGGACATTAACATGTGCGGCAACACGGACGTGATCAGTGCTCTCGTCTGACCCGAGCCTGAATAGATGAACCATTGCTTCTCTATGGGGAATTTCACTGCCGTCAAACAGGCACCATACATGCAGGCGAACGGCCTGCTGAGTGAATAGCCGAATGGCCCTGAAATGGCCACGTATGGGGAAATATCCCTTTCGGTTGACATTTTGGTGCTAGATCAGCTCTCTCTGAATAACCTCTTTAGATTTCATTTTAAGGGTAGGATATGACAAATGGCTGAATAACTACATAAGTGCCAAATCAAACTAGGTAGAGGGTGTTAAATTACTTCTCACAAAAGATAGTTAAACACAAAATGGATTCACCTTTCCTACAAACCCCCCCCCCGAAAAAACAGAAAGCTTAGGAAATTCCCATCATAAATGCACTTTTATGTGTTGTGCGAGAGAACAATGCAGAAAACCCCAAAACGTTGGACAAGGTGTCTGAACAAAAGTCCATATAAAGTGTAGAAATACCTAGGTAAGGGCCTTAGGATGTCTACATTTCAAATATTATGATCGTTCGTCATTTATATTGCGCCAACAGTTTCCGCAGCGCTTTATAATAACCAAAGGGAACGTGTGTGTGTGTGTGTGGTGTGTGTGTGTGTATGTGTGTGTGTGTGTATTTTTTTGTAACTTCGAAAATAAAAGTGAATTGGGAATTCCAAAAATCAGGAAAAAATTAAAGTGTAGTGGGTACTACTAAGGAATATTCACTTAAAACACTTGCGTTACAATTATTATTTGGATATGTATATAAAAATAAATAGCTGGAGCCGTTTTGACACATTTCTTTCAGAAATTTCAGAACATTTTTAGATTGGTTTTCTAGTGGACAATTAAGCCTGTTTATAGAGGGTGCCCCAGTGAATAGTAGCATCGTGCTTCAAATATGGCACACCCTGTAAAAATAAATAAATATATATATTCACACACACGTAACTATATAGAAAAGTGACTTAAAAGTGAATGATGGCAAAATACTCAGAACTGGCCTAGCTTCCAGAAGCAGAGAAAACTTTAAAAAGTGCCCCGGCACTCAAAGGGTTAAAATGCATCCTAATCCTTTGAGGTTACTCACAAGTTGGTGAAATTTAAGGAAGAAAACCTTGTAAGGAGCATGAACCTATAACCTCAATTTCTTTTTTTTCCGAGGAACCGTGAGTAATGTTTCAAGGGGTGGCGATAATTAATTGCAGGATGCTTAAACAATGGATGGAAGTCTGTTATTGATAGTCTGATTTTGATAATGGTGCTAATATAGATCGGGAGATTATAAAAGCACACATCCAGAAGAATAGGCGCAGGAAATACTAATATTATTCTCAAAAGTATTGCATGCCATCTATGTTTCCAAAAGACTGGTGCCAACGTAGCTGACATGACCCGGATTCGAAACGGTCTAGCATTCCCATAACCAGCATTAGGACAGGGGATTAACTTGTAACTCATGAAAACTAACGATATCCTTTGTCATGAATTGAAAAGTCATGTTTAATTCCAATTTATATCCCCACCCTCTTCATCGCCGGTTTACCCTGCCATGAATAAACCGGAAATACGGCTTTACGCATGCCCTCACAGTACAGTACCTTAGTTAAATCTTTCCCGCCGCAGGACGTACAATGTCATCCCTGCGGCAGGTGGGCTTAGAAGATGCGGGGTGTACTAGTATGCCCCCTTAACTTATATGGGCTGCCTTGGCCACTCCCCACAGTCGGTGTGCGCTATTGGCTGCTGTGAGACCGCCTTAACGCACATCAGCTGCATGGGCGGGGCGAAGCAGAGGCTCGCCACAGCACCTGGCAGCGGGGCGTACTAGTATGCCCACCCGGCGTTGACCCCCTCCCGCCGGGTAACACCCGCCTGGCATTAAGGGGTTAAACAACATAGCCTTGTGTCACTTGGGGTAGTTTATGCTGTGAACAAGTTCAAAATGTCCCTGAAAAAGCATTTTTCAATGTAGTTACATTTTAAGCTGGATACAAAGTCTGGTGTAAACTTAGCAACTCCCTCCACAGACTTTACTAGCTCTGGCAACATTATGCCATCTCTGGTTACGTGAACAGCAGGATCGGAAAGTAGCGCACAGATTCAGATATGGGTTATTTTATCACTATTTTTTTGTCAGCAAATGTACGTTTAAAATAGGGCTGAAACAACTAATCGATTATGAAAGTAGTTGTCATCTATTCTCATTATCCATTAATCAGTTGATCGATAACACAGGCCAACCATAAAAAAAACTTTTTTCAGAATTTTGGCTCTCGTATTTTTTCGGCACGCTGAATCCGAAAATGACCATTAAATTGTCAAAGGACGCACAGTTTTTTCTCAAAATACAATTTACTCTACACTTTTATATCGGAAAATGTTTAAAGAAAGCATCTAGGTACTTACTTTACTTAAATCAAACACTTTTCAAATCAGATCAAGACAATAACGAACTCAAAAGAAAAGGATGCTTGGGCTGCATTAAAACAAGTGGTGTAGAGGTTTCTGGGAAATGAGAAAGACCCAAATTATGAAAATATAGTTGAAATTTTGTTAACATTTTTTTGAAGAACTCGGGTGTAATAGGAGTTTGAAGGTACATTTTTTTCCTGAAAATCTTGGATCAGTTAGTGAAGAGCAAGGTGAGCGATTCCACCAAGATATTAAAGAGATGGAAAAACAATATCAAGGCTGTTGGGATGTAACCATGATGGGAGATTACTGCTGGTCTCTCCATCGGGAAAATACAGAAACATCGAATAAGAGGAAGACATACTCCCCCAAACTTTTACAGACAAAAGGTTGAGAAAATACAAACCTTTGGATTAAACACTTTACTACCAAGTGATTTTCCAAAAAGACACCGTCAGAAACCAGTGGAAACGAAATAGCCTAACGTTTATGGAAATTGCAGAAAAATGGTACGTGATAGAAAACCGATTAGATATTTGGATTCAGCTCCCCAAAAAAGGAAGATTGAATTATGATAAAAAGTTTTTTTCAAATTTTTTTTTTGGTTGGCCTGTGTAAACGGTCTGTCTACAAAACACAACGTCCAGTCAGTCTGAGCTAAACATTAATAACCTCAGATGCTACTTCACAGCTGATTGCAGAAGACGTGTCGCTGCTCAGTATGGTTTAATTGTAGGGTTATGTTAGACATAACCAGTTTGTTTCCTTTTAGTTTACAGCAATAGCAGTACTATTGCATGGACCCTGGGCTGCTGCCACTGGGTGGAGGAGCTGTACAACAGGTATTTTATCCTTACTTTGAACTGGAGTCCTGTGCCACCACCCCACCCTCCCTCTCTCTGGACCAGAGCTGCCAACCCACCCACTTCGTGTGATAACATTTTCATGTCTATCAGAGCGATCTTCACAGCGTTGCGGATGGAAAGCACACATGGACTTGAGCTCCGCACGCAGCATCAATCTATCACTCTGATCAGGCACTCTGTACTTTGTGTGGGAAAATTATGCAAGGTACACGGTTTGCATATATACGTATAAAATTACAAAACAGGAAAAAGAGAGGGTTGATTTTTATAGTTTTTTTTTTAATCTGATGAATCAATTAATCGAAGAAATAATCGCCAACCTAAATAGATTATGAAAAGAATCATTGTTGTGTAAAAATCATATATATGTAAGCTAAAACTTGACTATAGAAGTAAAGTAAATAGGTTTAGTTTTGCTTCAATATTGAAACTTTGAATATAGGCTTCTGCTAGACTGAACGAACAGATATCTAGTTTTAAACACCCCACAACCACTAATGTGACTGCTCCAGCTATCTAACTGAATCAGTGTGGAGATGCCCCGAATCTAGGAATGGTCAGTTATTATTATACTTATATAGTGCCAGCATATTCTGCAGCGCTGTACAATGGGCACAGTATAGACAGGGTTACAATACATTGAACAACATTTTGATAAACCAGTACAGGAGGAAATGAGGGCCCTATTCCCGTGGGATCTCACAATCTAGAAGGGTTGGGGTGGAAACAGGAGGAGAGGACTGCAAGGTGAGCGTGATGGACTGCAAGGTGAGCGCGATGGACTGCAAGGTGAGCGCGATGGACTGCAAGGTGAGAGCGATGGACTGCAAGGTGAGCGTGATGGACTGCAAGGTGAGCGTGATGGACTGCAAGGTGAGAGCGATGGACTGCAAGGTGAGAGCGATGGACTGCAAGGTGAGAGCGATGGACTGCAAGGTGAGCGTGATGGACTTGTTTCATCAGTGAGTCTGGTGATGAATATGAGGCAGCAGTTGCTTTATATTCAATGTCATAGCTCGATTACCACTTTATTTTCCCCTCACTTTCCATTTTTATTAATGCACAATACAAACATACACATTTTTTCTCATTTAATGTTTTAGGGGGGTATACATTTGCTGTTGCTTTATTTTGTTTACACGAATAAAAATCTTTATACACTGCACAGGTTTTATACCAAAAATAAATGTGCTTGTTTTGCGAGCTATTACATGTACGTTTATAATCAACAAGTACCAAATATGCATTTTATTCGCACGATTACATTCCCTTTCACACAGATATGGATTTCATAGCTTGCTTTACTACCATTTCTGATACAATTGCTAATACTAGAGATCCTGACCACTAATAAGTTGTCGCTCCTGTAGTTCTCTTTTACCCCTAGTCCTGTAGGTTGTAATCTCCTGCGAGCCTAATTGTGTTGTAATTTAGATATCTTTATTTCCAAATCGTTAGTGTAAAGGGTATCCTATGAGACTGGTGACCTCTTTAGGTCAAGAATGGTAAAGTCCACTAAAAAAAAAGTTGGTTGTGACATGAAAAAGACCCCAAAACAAAAACGCTGACTAAAAATAATAAAATTTCAAAAATTGTGCAGAATGTATTGTTTAGGGTTAGGCCAGTGCAATCTTGGCCCTATGGATGTTTTCAAGCTACATCTTCCATTATGCTCATTTGTTCAGAATGTAGGCAGAGTCTCAAAGGAACCTCGAGGAGGAGGTTCGAAAAGATCTGGAGGGTCCAAAGTTTCAGACCCCTGGGATCGGAATTAGGGTAGCTTTTTTTTTACGAATATTTGCATAAAATTGTAACTTGCCTAATAATTTCTTGACATTCCTTAGGATTACACTCCTGGGTCTCACTTTGTTTAAGACCCAAGGTTAGGTTTAATTTAAGGTTTAAGATTAGAACCCGTTTTAGGGATTAGGGTTCAGGTTATTGTTGATTTTAAAAAAAATATTTCCATAGATATTTTTATTTTTTATCTAGTCATTCTTGTTATAGTAGTGTAATTTCTGTCTCTTTCATAAATTTTTGATGCATGTCAACATACTCGTGCCAATTTTTCGCCATGAGGAAAGGCTTCGTGGAGAATAGACTTTTATAACTCATGGTTTTATTCCGGCAACTATTTTTTTGAATGACGAAATTTGTTTTACCAGACGTTACCATTCCCGACCGTAAGGGGTCGCCATTGTAAAGTGCTGTGGAAACTGTTGATATAAACATTGATAAAAGAGAAATAAAATTTGTAATATCTACAAGAAAACCTGAGTGACAATCATTTCATGCTGAATAAGCAGACTGTGAAAAGTTACAGCAGAGATTAGTGAGACAGTACAAACAATTGTGAGATTTAGATAAACTCGGTCCAAGAAAAAAAAAAAAAATGAGGTGCAGAAAAGAAACTGAGACACTGACCTGTCTACATACCACATTAAGCAGAGTCGGGGAGAAGGCACCCTCACTCTGACAGAGACTAAAAAGATTCCTTAAAATTCCACAAGAATAAAGAATCTTCTAAAGAACCATAGACTAGACGATTTCAAAATGAAACCTTAGTGGTTAAGTACTTTACACAGCTAAGAATGTAGACGTGGATGACAACACAGACACAATGGAGCCCAAAAATGTCAACAATCAAAATTGGAGATTTCTTTCTAAAAGCACATGATTCCCATAGCAATGACGTGGATTCCTCTAAAAACGTATTTCTATGGTAACATTTTTGACATTGAGGGAGAGTGAATGGAATGTGGTGGAGACATTGCGTAAACAAAGGTGCCTTAACATGGAAGACGCAAACATATTTTGCTGTGGTTCACACATGGAAAGGTTATGGGCTATGATACATCTACTTAACAAATATTTGGTGACTTTCTCTAGGATGAAAAAATAAAGCTAAAGAGCTGAACACTATTTTGGAAGGGCCCTTCCTTAGCAGTTGAATTAATTGGGCTGAAGATTAAAAAGACTGACAAGGCACTATTTAATTTTCTATTATAAAAGGATTAACATATTTGTTTTATTATTCAAAGCACATTGTTTGGGCTATCTAAAGGTCCTTTGTATTTATGGATAATGCCAATTTTGAGGTATTGCTTATTAATCAGAGTCATTATCTATCGTGTGACCGGTGATCGTCCAGTCTCCTGATCCATTAGAACTATACACTCATTTAAATCTGAATATACTAGAGCAGTGGTTCCCAAACGTGGTCCTCAAGTTCCCCTAACAGGCCAGGTTTTCCAGATATCTGAAGCACAGAACAGGTGATATGATTTGCTGCTCAGTGATTGCCTGGCCTGTTAGGGGTACTTTAGGACTGCGGTTGGGAAGCACTGTACTAGAGGAAAAAAAGCTGATCAAAGGTTAGGGCCTAGATATAAAATGCTAGTGAGCTATGTCCACTGTTGAGATTTGTACCCATAAGCACAGAGGTAATTGATGAAGCAGACTGAAGATGCATCAGTTGTTGCTAAGACCATGTGAACTAGTTGCGGTTCAACAGTTAACAGAATGGACCATCTCCGCTCAATTGCCAGCATTGAAAGCAAAGGACCCCATGAATACAACATGCAACACCAGTGTCCACCAGGGATCTGGCTGGACTTCTTTATCAAATAGAATACATTTACTAAAACGGTTAGATTTCAAAAGGTTAACGTGTGTTCTAATCCATTTTTTTTCTCCACATTTTACCCAGGATGTGAATAAAATCTCAAACAAGTTCGAGTCCACTTTCATGGTTTTGCAGACATATTGAGTTTTAGAGGTTTGGGGGCATTCTGCCCGCATTTTATCATGACAACGAACTCCAATTCACAGGGCCCAGGCAATCAGGCCATCATTGTATCCATAGAGGGAGTTCACTTTTCCACCACTGTCAATCTGTCACAGGAAAGCAAAAGTGTGCAATACAACAAAGAAAGTGATGACAAAAACGATACGCTGTTGCTTCCAGGAGCAGCAAGAAAGAGGAAGATGATGGCTGGATATTTATATAGTCTCAGGGAGTTAATCTGATTGAAAGGTGGGTCCTAGGTGGTTAAGTTTATTTCTTATGAATTCATTGGGTTGTGTTCAATTTCTGCTGCAGTTTCCATGAGAAGAACGTCTTAAAAAAGGACTTTCTAGCCACTCTGATCAAGGTGTCCTCTAGATCTAGACTCTACAAATTAAAGAATATATTGGAGACACAAACTCTGCATACTTGGGATCATGGAAACACATTTATCTTGGCCATTCATGCAACCAGTCAAAAAAGAATTAGTCCAACATGATCGTTTACCTATGGATACCTAAAAAGAAAAATTTTACATTTTTAAAATCCGACTGGAGTGGCACAGTACAATGTTAGTATTGACCCATCCTTCATATAAAGAGAAAACGATGTAATCTGTGCTTTCAATCCTACATCGGAATGCCACAGAAAAACATGTTTTTTTAAGGTTAACGTGAATGGCCATTTAAAGTGCCTCTCTAGAAGATGAAGTGGATTAAATACATGTTTGCTAATGGTTCGTTCAAGTCAACGACTCAAGTAGTTTTATGAAAACCCTGAGGTGCTTGGGCATAGCTAGACCATACTAATCTCTTCTGCAAAGCTTGAGTCCAACCATCATAGTAGAAATGGAAAGTTGTGATCATTGTCAACACATTTAGCTTTCTTTTGCTTTATCACAGAACGCAAACACACATTCTACGTCAAACGCTGATGCCGATTGCTGGTGGGTGAATGTAGGTTTTAAAACCGAAGGCACCAAATTACTGCTATGGAGCTACAGCATCTCACCCCTCCAGTCATCCTTGACCATTTAGTCCGTAGTACTGGCTCATGATGATATTAGAGCCAATAGTGATTGCCCTCCATCCTAATGATGGGATTAGGAGAGGAAAAACATCGAAAAACTCATCTAAACTTTACCCCAAACTAGGTGCCCTGTACAGAAACAAATCCTGCCTGAGCCCTGCAGGAAGAAAGCAGATTGTATAACAAATGGTTATGCCGGCTATTGATTACGGAGTATTTTTTTTTTTTTAAAGGATTTTACCAGGAAGGATACATTGAGATTTCTCTCGTTTTCAAGTAGGTCCTGGGTGGCGAGTATGTACCGTTAGGTGTCTTGCCCAAGGACACTTACTGGAGAGGTTTCTCGCTGGGATCGAACCCATGACTCCACAGGCTCTCTCCATGCAGAGCAGTGATGTTACCTCTACTCCACCCAGCCGGTATAATTGTATGCAGCTGTCGCACGAACACACCTCCATAAACTTACTACATTGTATAACTCATTCTGTCGCTTTGTGCTACAATGTAACTACATGACCCACCATTGTGACATGTTAAAAGAACTAAACTGGCCATCGCTGGAATCTAGACGCACCCTTCACCTTTCCAAATTGGTGTTTGATGCTTTTCTGGGAAGCTACCGCCCTACCTGAATAGGCTGTTTCCCCTAGCAGTTCCCTCATCCAGGACCTGCACCTTACTTGCAATACCACAATACAAAAAGAAAGTGTCTCGATCCTCATTTTCCTACAGAGCACCGCAAATATGGAATAACCTCCCAGACACCATCAAATCTTCCCCCAGTCTAAAGTCCCTTAAGAGCTCCCTATTAACATACCTCAATACAGAATGCACCTGTAAACATGTAACATAGGGAATATATTTCCTACATATTTATTTTCTGTGTTAATCTGTATATTTGTGTTGTTTTGTAATATCTTACATTTTATTACAGTTACAGAAATACAAAGTAAGAATTCAATGTTCTTGAACCCAGGACATACTTGAAAATGAGAGAAATCTCAATGTATCCTTCCTGGTAAAATCCTTTATAAATAAATAAACCTGAATAAAGAATTGCAGATTAACTATTGATGCCCTACAGGTCCTGGTTTATATAACAAACATTAATGCCATGTCATCATATTAAAGTGTGCTATTTCTTCTTGTAGAATGCAGATAATACTGAAACCAGAAAAAGGAAAGATTGTCTAATGTCTATATGGTCAATACATTAACGCTGTTGCTTAGTTAAAAATTATTGTTGTTGCAGTTGGAAAATCCAACCCGGTAGGTAAAGTTCCTGCAAACGACATTGAACAAAAGGTAACGGCACCATTCTTCTGTAAGAAATGCAAACTGAAGCTATTCTATAATTATCGTTTGAAACCGTTAAAACTGCGGTAAAATCTACGCTAAATTATACGAGAAAACATGCTGGAAACCTCATTAAAACGTACACGGACATCCATGACAGACAACGTCTGCAGAAACTACAATGGCAAGAACAGTGAAAAGTACTGGAAACTACGCTGTCAGATCTCTAGTGAATTCACCATCGTTCCCCGAAATAAAAGCACAGCTTTTCAAGGAGAAAAAAACCCCAGTGGCTAGTGAATAACCTCGAGTGTTACATTTACTCTACGAGCAGCTGTTTAGATATGTGTATTAGGAACGCTCATCTCCTAAAAGTTATGACCAAGACAAATCTAAATATTTGGAAATGTGTAACATTGAGTGGGATGGAGAAGAAATGCAGGTTAAGTCAAATGTGCGCATACTTCAACATTACATGGAGGCGCGTTTTACTCACAAGCTTCATCAATTGCATGAGATGCCAAATGCAGTTTATGCAATGTTGCCAGTAAGTAGAATAGCCAGGTATCCGAAGTGAAATTGTGTGTCAGGACCAGAACATTAGGAAACTTTGACGCAGTAGGGGGTTCACACAGTACAGCCATATGGTGCTACCAAATCTCCACAAAGTATTTTTTCAGATGATAGGTGTTGTAAGGTAACCCTTCGAATGCATTTATTGAATGTGTGTTGTATGCGGCGATTTCTGCACGTACATTTTGAAAAAGCAATGCGCATCTCCAACATGTTGATCCATGAACGATCTACTCTTTCAGACGTACCTGGGTCAGGGGCTTCCAAGTGCAGAACCTGTGTACAATTGAATCTCTGCAGTGATGACGCACTGGTTCATTAGTTAGTGCGGAACATGACAATAGCTTGACTGTGATGGGCAGGAGAACAGCCTTCAGATGGACTCTGAGATCAGGTCTCCACCCAATCAGAAATGAGTGATGGGGTGGTATCATTTCAAAGTGAATTACTCGTACCATACCTTGCTCTTTAGAAATTCTTAACCTATGTCTATAATGTAATATCCAGCACATGAACCAAAGTTACATTAGGAATATGAAATGGTACCACAACTGGTTTCAGTATTTTGTATATTCAGAAATATTCTGATTTCATAATATATAATGTGACATAAGAAATCTGTAGCTAGTTTTACTTTTAGAATAATAAAAAATGGTGGACTAGTTGACAAAAATGCAAACCATTCCGACAATTTCACTCCGTTATCTTTGTAAAACTGATGAATTCCATCCACTTGTACCAAACCACTGACAATTCTAAAGGCCATCTCCCTCAATTTCCAGTCTTGTACTTTAACCATTGCTTCTCTATAGAGATTTCACGGATGCCGAAGATCACATTTCGCTGGCAATTCGCCAATATTTGGCGAACCGCTTGCTTTTTGAATAACCAAATGGCCACGAAACTGCACCGTACAGGTAAATTCTCTGTTCGGTGCAATTTCGTGTCCACTTTAGCTTTCTTTGAATAATCCTGTAAGACTAGGGTCCATTTTTGTTAAAAAAAAAAAAGGTTATATTTTGAAGCTAAAATGGTGTAATTTTTTCCCAATTTCACACTATATACAGAAAGAGAGCCGGGATAAAATGCTTATTTCCTACTGGGCTGATGTGCCATTTTCATGTTGTGAGGATGCACGTATGCCTCTTGAAACTAACTTAGAAAAGTAAATATTAACGAAAAAAATGCACATAAATCCAGAAACTGCATGCAACACTCCTAGATATAAAGACACCATATTATCTATTTTTTTAGAAAGTATTTTACCAGGAAGGATACATTGAGATTTCGCTCGTTTTCAAGTATGTCCCGTTAGGTGTCTTGCCAAGGACACTTACTGGAGAGGTGCTCTTGCCGGGATCAAACCTGTGTCTCCACGGTCTCTCTCCACACAGAGCTGTGACGTTACCTCTACTCCACCCAGTCGGTACTTTATACACTCCGGCAGTTCTACCCATTAAGTTTGACATCTGCATTGTATTTATGACTTTTTTTTTTTATATGGGATATCTGAAATCAAAAACAAAATCATTGTGAAATACATACCTACATACATACCTGAATAGACTGCTTCCCCCAGCAGTTCCCTCATCCTATAACCTCCGATCCAGGACCTGCACCTTACTTGCAATACCACAATACAAGAAGAAAGTGTCTCGATCCTCATTTTCCTACAGAGCACCACAATTATGGAATAACCAATCAGACGCCATCAAATCTTACCCCAGTCTAAAGTCACTCAAGAGATCTCTTTTAACATACCTCAATACAGAATGCACCTGTGAACATGTAACATATTGTATTACTTTGTATTTCTGTAACTGTAACACTTCAATGTTCTTGAACCCAGGACATACTTGAAAACGAGAGAAATCTCAATGTATCCTTCCTGGTAAAATCCTTTATAATAAATAAATTTGGCGACTGCAGATAGGTTCACGATCACCCGGGTTGTCACTTGACGGCTAACAAAAATGAAAGCCCTCATTTGAGTGTCAGTGAAATGACCGTATTTTCACTGGTTTCATTCGGCAGGTTTAATCAGGTGAATTCCATAGGTTACAATGTTATATATATATATATATAAAAAAAGGTTCTAAAAATATTTATTCAACCATTTTAGCCATTTTGAGCAAAAGAACATTTTTTTCAGCAAATTCTTTTTTCCATTTTTTTTAAAAGTGTTTTTTTCTGTAACAGACCTTTTTATTGTTTTTCATAGAACTTTATATATTATTTTCAGGCATTTTCATGCAGTAGTATTTTTGCTGTTTTTTTTTTTACCCCGTTCGGCGGCTTGCTGGCTTTTCCCGGTGGCTGGTTGGCAGTCTGGCAGTATTGCAGCAGTTTTCCTATTCGATCCGGTGGTTTTCTGTATGCTTTCGGCAGGTCGATTCACTGCACTTTGGGGACCCTGCGTTGAATGCTGAGTTCAACACAGGGCCGGCGAATCAAACTTGCCGAAAAGCGGCAAACGGGAGAGCACCGAAATGTAGGTGATATTTTGATGCTCTCCGAATAACCCTGCTAGTGTTTGTTCTCCTGTGTTAAATGAATTGGTGCTAATTGCTAAATATTTTATACAGTTTGATTCAGCAAAGACTCCTATGCATCTTTATGGCGCACAAAGTCCAAATGACCTTAAAATTTCACTTGTTTGCCCTATATTAAGAGTGATCAATTTTTGAAATATGAAAAAATGGCAAACTAAAGTTTTTTTCTGAAAGACGAGAGTCTGCAGAAAAAAAAAACAAGGTGTAACGGGTGTGGATATCTTACAGATGGCTTTAAATAGTGGTTCAATACAGAGACTGCCAATAGCTGAAAAATGGCTCAGCAGTGAAGGGGTTAATTGGACGTAGGCACTGATGAATAATCTTCAGAAGAATTTTGCTTGTGTGTGTCAAGGCTATTCTCCGGTAGTTGAGACAGAACCTTGCATTGCCTTTCTATGGCGATGAGTTGAACAGTGGCGCCTTTCCAATCCTGTTGCCACCTCCTGGTTTCCTAGATCTTTTGGTATTGCCGTGATAGCCATCGATGGAACAGGCCTCAGCATTTCTGATAGGATGCAATCAATACCAGGAGCCTTGTTTGCCAACTGCTTCAGTGTCCATACAACTTCCGTACCCATACAAGGTCCTCGCTCAGACTGGTTGGCTTCAGTTCCACTGGGTTATTGTAAAGGGGCCAGTGGTTGCTAGTGCTTGAATACAACTCTTTCAGGTAGTCCTGCCATCTAAATGCTGATGCCCTGCGGGCCTTACTCATTCTCTTATTGTTCCTTTCCAAGCAGTAAAAATCTTCTTGACCTGTGCAAAGAGATCTCTGGAATGATCTCCTTCACAGATGTCCAGTTGCCTGCACCGGTGTTCGCAGTAGGTTTCCTTGACGTTCCTTGCTGCGCTTTTGCTTGTGAAACTGATGCAAAAACAACATAAAAGGAACATGTGACAGAATAAAGCAACAAAACATTGTGCACTAATGAATGTAATCATATTACAGCTCTTTGGCACTGATTGAGCATGTGTTGATTACACAATAAGTCATCACAGGCAGATCACCTTATGCTGATGCAATTTGAACAAACATTTCCAGACCTTATGGAACCACTTCTTGTAATCCCATTCATAAGCTTGCACTACGCAATGATTAATAAGCTGCCTTCTAACGTCACATACTCAGCATCATAGGTTTATGACGAACGTTCTGTTCTGGAGTTTTATAAATCAGATGAACACTGGGAAGGGAAATGCCCCAGACATAGTCCATTGAGTGGCCTCATCTTTGAGAGAACATTGTCGTGCTTTATGGTCCATTACAACATTACCAAATGTACCCAAATCAATTACTTCCTTTTAACCACTTAAGGGTTATTCAGAAAGTGAAGAACTTGCTGACGAATTGCACCAAACGGTGACTTTTGCCGTACAGTGCAATTTCGTGGCAGTTCAGAAAGACCAAATATTGGCGTATTGACAGCAAAATACGGTGGGGTTTGCCAAAGTAATGTTTAATCTATTCACAGAATGCCGAAAAGCACCGAAGTGTCAGTGAAACGCCCTGAATTTCGGTGGTTCAGTTCAACAGGTTTAAACAGGCGAATCCCATATTCAATGTAAAAAAAAGATTTTTAGTTTTAATTCAACCATTTATTCTTTTAATTTTCAGCAAACCATCTACTTTTTTCAACACCATTACAGAATTTTCTCTTCACTCGGAGTCCATCTCCCAATAAAGTCATTTTAAAAGGTGAAACATGTTGACTGTCAATATCCTTACGCTCCACCATGCAGTTAAAATAAATTTAGCCTCCTAATTGCCACCATTTAGACTTTTCCCAAGCCTAGTCAGTCAAGGCCGCATTAACCGCTGTCCCAATACTCTGCCCCACCCCCAATTACTTACTAACCTTCTCAATCTGGCCATATGAAGACAGGTTCTTTATTGTCAGAAGGGCACTTAGGCTGGTTTCCTCGACAGCTCAGTAGCCGCTGCGCTATAGAATCACTCCAGGATCTTTGGAGGTGTTTTAAAGGGGAACCGTCCACTGTCAGTCTGGCTCATGGTCCCCTTCATCTATGTGATTAATACTGTATATACTTTATTTTGATTTGCTTTAGGTTTTTTGTTGCACAGGTTTCTTAGCAAACATTTACCATTGGGTAAGTTGAGAGCAAGTAACTCCGTCTTTAAGTATAGTCTAAAGTGCTCGTTCCACGGGGGCACCTTACTGTTATAGCAGTATTACAATTAAATGTTAAGCTGTAAGTTAGATATGTTTTTTTCTTCTAACCTCCCCTTCATGAAGTGAGTTGTTTTGTTAATTTTGGACATCCACACCAGGGGCAGATCCAGACACAGAGGTTTTTTTTTTTTAATTATTATTTTTTTGGGGGGGGGGCGCTCTACCAGTTTTGAGTAAGGGCTGGTGACGAGTCTGCAGTGACCGGCAGCTTCATCTGTTTGAATCACCAAACTCTGCCATGGATGAAACAACGGCATTTTGTGAATATCTCCTGTAATTTAAGATCACACTGTTACTTAATAAACATGCAGGTTGTATCCTTTTGTGTTCCAATTGGCTCTCAGACAATTGGCCTCGTTCTGTTCCTTTGACTTAAATTGCATCGCTATCCGCTTGGTGGAGGCTAAAACATATTACTCCATTGGGTATTCATGTCAAAAATCACATGCTTTTGACTAAGTGCCTGACTAGGTTAAACCAATGAATGACGCAGCGTTTTAGCCTCGACAGTGCACTCCTGGGAAGTCCCTGAGATCTTCCAAGCCCGAGCTTCAAAGGGTCTTCCAGTTACCAAAAACCATTAACACGATTTACTGGAATCAGATCAACTCTGCTATTCTGGAAAATATCTGCTCTAATCTGTTAAAAACCTAGGCTAGATTTTAGGAATTTTCTACGGAGGTGGCTTGCTTGACGGTTCTTGGATACTTCTAGATAAAAGTGTAACTTCCCTTCCAATTTCTTGGTATCTCCTTTTTTCCTGTTCTGCATTAAATCGCTGCATAGCAAAGCCTCATTGCCCTTTTTTGATAACCAATTTTGGCATTTTTGCTAGGTGTGTTCAACCATAATTTCAGTCTCCCTCATTTACTTCACCCACGTGTTTATTTAATATATACAGTGGTGTTCAAAATTATTCAACCCCCACTGAAATTGAGTGTTTTGGCCAGTTTGACATTGATTTTGATCATTCAGTCATCTTGCTTACAATTAAATCAAAGAGGCACGTGTAGGTCAGACAGATATAACATAACATTTATAATGACATAACCACAAATGTCTTTTCTGTGCTCACATCATTATCGGTTTTATTCAACCCCCAAGTGACATTCAATCTTATAACTGTAAAAGGATGTTGTACTAAGTACTAACAGCTTTTAAACGTGAAGCATAGCTTGACACAAGTGTCTTGCAGCGATCTATGGGTATCTTCGCCCATTCGTCATGGGCAAAAGCCTCCAGTTCAGTCACATTCTTAGGCTGGCGCACTGCAACTGCTTTCTTTAAGTCCCACCAGAGGTTCTCAATTGGATTTAAGTCAGGTGACTGCGATGGCCACTCCAAAATGTTCCAGCATTTAATCTGCAACCATGCTCCAGTGGACTTGGAGGTATGCTTGGGATCATTGTCCTGTTGAAAGGTCCAACGTCTCCCAAGCCTCAGGTTTGTGACGGACTGCATCACATTGTCATCCAATATCTCCTGGTACTGAAGAGAATTCATGGTACCTTGCACACGCTGAAGCTTCCCTGTACCTGCAGAAGCAAAACAGCCCCAAAGCATGATTGACCCCCCCCGCCATGCTTCACAGTAGGCAAGGTGTTCTTTTCTTCATAGGCCTTGTTCTTCCTCCTCCAAACATAGCGTTGATCCATGGGCCCAAACAGTTCTAATTTTGTGTCATCAGTCCACAGAACACTATCCCAAAACTTCTGTGGTTTGTCCACATGACTTTTGGCATACTGCAGTCGACTCTTCTTATTCTTTGGAGACAGCAAGGGGGTGCACCTGGGAGTTCTGGCATGGAGGCCTTCATTACGCAGTGTGCGCCGTATTGTCTGAGCTGAAACTTCAGTACCCACATCTGACAAATCTTTTCTCCGTTCCTCAGCAGTCACACGGGGACTTTTCTCCACTCTACGCTTCAGGTAGCGCACAGCAGTCGAAGTCGGCATCTTCTTTCTGCCACGACCAGGTAGCGTTTCAACAGTGCCCTTTGCCTTGAATTTGCGAATGATGCTTCCTATGGTCTCTCTTGGTATGTTTAACATCTTTGCAATCTTCTTATAGCCATTGCCCTTCCTGTGAAGAGTAATCACCTCTTCTCTTGCCTTCCTGGACCATTCTCTTGACTTCACCATGTTTGTAACCACACCAGTAAATGTCTAGAAGGAGCTGAGTATCAGTCATTTTAAAGCTGCCTAATTGGTGCTTATTATGCTTTATTGCTGCTCCGTGACATCCACAGGTGTTTTCAATACCTGATTGAAAACACTTGAATGAACCTCTGTTCTTCAGAGTGGTAGTCTTTAAGGGGTTGAATCATTGTGTCAATGAAGAATTCACAAAAGAAACATTTACTACTGTATTACAAAACCAATTGATGTCATTTTAGTTGCATATGGTTCTTTAAAAAGTCCTTGTAGGATTTCATTCTGAATACAATTACAAATGTACACTAAATTCCCTAAAACCCTTTACAGCATTGGGGGTTGAATAATTTTGAAATATATATATATATAAAAAGGTTATGCACTCACGGTTCACCACTTGCTTTCAGTACCCGGTGCTCAGCTATGGCCTCAAATGACACAAAAACCGCAGAAAAGCCAGCACTCCAGGGATTCTCAGAATTTTCCTTTATTCATTCCATAAAAAAGGTCAACGTTTCGGCTCACAACAATGAGCCTTCCTCAGGACACACATGTACACACAATGACATACATCATTTAAATAGATCCTATAAACAATGTGCAAAGTTCCTAATCACTCACCACCCGGTGTATCGCAATCCCGGCGTGTCCTCCATGCTACTGCACATGCGCCGACTCCCGGCGCCTCCTTCTGACATCACACCAGTTACGCTGGCGTCGCCAGCGTGTGTACACAGCGCGATTTATTCAACGCTGGTTACCCACACCACTCTAATTCCGGGGGTGAGAGCTAGAAAGATAAAAACAGAAAGTACCACCACCACTACTCTCAGCCAAAATATCGGAAAACAACCCCTAACAACAGTGGACGCTGGTATATACTGAACTATCAGCACTATTCTCAGTACCATTATCAGCACCAGAAATCCTATCACTGCTTAGGCTTAAAACATCAGTAATCAGTCTACAAAAAGACTGAATACATGTTCCTCTCATTGAGTCCATTAGGGTGGACAGTGTCCAATCTATGGATCCAATGAGCCTCCCTCTGAAGGAGTATCAATGCCCTATCCCCACCTCTTCTCAATGGAGGAATATGATCGATTGCTATAAACTTAAACGAAGACAAAGGGTGACCGGACTCCAAAAAATGCCTTGCTACTGGCTTATCAGATTTTCCATCTCTATACGCTATCCTGATGTTCGATCTATGGTTGCGTATTCTTTCGCACAGTGGGGTAACTGTTTTCCCCACATACATTAAGCCACACGGACATGAGATTTTATAGACCACATACTCCGTCTTACAAGTGATAGTATGCCATATAAAGTAACGTTTCCCCGTATGGGGATGTCGGAACTCCTTGGCCGGTATCATATGGCCGCAAGTAACGCAGCCTAAACACCTCTTACAGCCCCAGTTCTGAAATTGCTCCGATCCCTGTTCATAACTTTGGACAGGGTCTGTTTGGACCAGTAGGTCCTTCAAATTACGATTCTTGCGGTAGCAGAACATGGGTTTCTGTTTGAATAGCATTGGTATTGACGGATCCTTTTCCAATACCTGCCAATTCTTCCTTACGACCAATGTAATGTTTTCTGACGCGGTGTCAAAAGTTAAGGGAAATTTTAGTCTGTCAGGTTTAACCTCTCTCACCTCAGGATTTCTAGCCCTCCCCAGGGCATCCATTAATAAATCCCTCGGGTAACCCCGACTCACAAACCTTTGAAACATAAGCTGTATTTGGTCCTCCTTGGTCTCTTCATCACTATTGTTACGTATCACCCTCAGGAACTGTGCATAGGGCAATGATCGCCTGGAATGTTCAGGATGAGCACTAGAGCTATGGAGAAGTGTATTACGATCCGTTGGTTTCGTGAATAAAGAATATTGCAAACGACCATTCTTTTTGAAAATCCTAACATCCAAAAAATTGATAGTTGACTGATTAACCTCACAGGTGACTTTAATGGGTGTATCCAAATTGTTGATACACTGCTCCATAGCCCATGCCTCATCTACTGTCCCACTCCAGGCTATAAAAATGTCATCGATAAATCTGACATATTCCACAATTTTATTGGAGAACCGGGTCAGAAGGTGATTCTTCTCAAATTTGTACATGAAAGCGTTGGCGTACATGGGGGCCATAGAGGCCCCCATGGACATACCCGTGCGCTGCATGTACCACTGGTCTTCAAACCTGAAGTAATTGTTCTCTAACGTGAGAGCAAGAAGTTCTAATACAAATTCAATACATGGGCCCTCATAAACCTGAGTTAGACAATAAATCCCTCATTGCTTCAATGCCATCACCGTGGGGAATCACCGTATATAGACTTTTAACGTCCATTGTTACAAATACCAATTCATTACAGTCCACCACTATGGACCTAATCCGCCGTAGAAAATCCCCAGTGTCCTTAATACACGTAGGGATTGTCTGAACCGGACTTTTAAACAACCCTAATGGACTCAATGAGAGGAACATGTATTCAGTCTTTTTGTAGACTGATTACTGATGTTTTAAGCCTAAGCAGTGATAGGATTTCTGGTGCTGATAATGGTACTGAGAATAGTGCGGATAGTTCAGTATATACCAGCGTCCACTGTTGTTAGGGGTTGTTTTCCGATATTTTGGCTGAGAGTAGTGGTGGTGGTACTTTTTGTTTTTATCTTTCTAGCTCTCACCCCTGGAATTAGAGTGGTGTGGGTAACCAGCGTTGAATGAATCGCACTGTGTACACACGCTGGCGTCGCCTGGGTAACTGGTGTGATGTCAGAAGGAGGCGCCAGCGCATGCACAGTAGCATGGAGGACACGCCGGGATTGCGATACACCGGGTGGTGAGTGATTAGGAACTTTGCTTGCACATTGTTTATAGGATCTATTTAAATGATGTATGTCATTGTGTGTACATGTGTGTCCTGAGGAAGGCTCATTGTTGTGAGCCGAAACGTTGACTTTTTTATGGAATGAATAAAGGAAAATTCTGAGAATCCCTGGAGTGCTGGCTTTTCTCCGATATATATATATATATATAATATTTATATTATGTGATATACCGTACATGCTAGATTCGAACGTATTTAATATTTGGCTTGAACGAGATGGTAGGTTATTGGTACGTAAAGTGCGCAAGACCTGTAGCCGTGCGCAACCTTCGTACGAGAACAAATTGCGTAAAAATCTTCAGGGACTTCCAGGTTTGGATGTCCCTGAGCTTGAAGAGGACGAGCAGCACATGTCGAGGGACAACACCCAAAATAACTTAAAAAATAAATTAAAAAAATATGGGCAGAGGCTATCCGTAGCATCTGCCCAATTATTTAAGGACAAAACAAGGGAACTGTGTATTTTTAACCTCACTGGCGGTTATCCCGAGTGTGGCTCAGGGTTAAATTTCACCCCGAGCCGCACTCGGGCTGGCTAGAGATACATTACCTGTACCTGCACTCCCTCACTGACCCTGCAGTCTCCTCCGGCAATCGTGGCGTTTTGCTTCCTGGTTCCTTTAACGCAAGAAGGGAACCAGGAAGTATGAGGTTGCGATCGCCGGAGGAGACTGCGGGGGAGCCCAGGGACAGGTAATGTATTCAGCCTGAGCGTGGCTCGGGGTTACAGCTTCCAGCATAGGAATTTAACCCCAACCAAACACTCGATATACCGCTAGGGGGATACAAAAAAAAAATAATCGTAACGATTCTGACCTCTAAAAGATGTCAGAATCGTAACAACAGGAAGGTTAATTAAAGTTTGTTCCTATGCTGGTTACTGCATCAGTCTGATCTCGCTCTCTTTCACAATGACACACACTGAGGGAAGGAAAGGCAGTTCAGACGTGTGTTTACACTGCACAGTGATCACTGCAATTGGCGATCACAGAGACCACATGTGCTGGGACATCATAATTTGCAGCTGATGGTGTGCCTCAGATTCACTCCGCAAGAGCAATAATCCTCTGGTAGCCGGCTCTGTGGCTGCACAATGGAATAATTCTGCCGTGGGTCATCGCCAATTGGACATACTCTATGGAATAATTCACTCATGTAGGAAAAAGGGTCAATGAACAAAGTTAAAGAGGTTTTGTCGGTGGCAGAATTAAAAATATTCCTTCACATATTTTGCGAATCAGATTTACAAGGGTATGGCAAGATGGGTTAGAATGTATTGTATGAAACGCTTACACATACTACACAGCTAATCTTTGGCCTGCTGGAAAAGGCTGCGGTCACATGAGTGCACTGAGTGCGTACGTGTGACCACATCCCTGTGTCCATCACGGCTTTGTGATAGCTCGATGAGGAGGGTCACACTAGTTGCGCACGTTACCACCGGACGTGATTTCAGCCTCTCCGTCAAAAAGTTACGACGGATGTAGACAGTGCTATAAAGAGCAGTTCTCCATAGAAGGATCACGCTTTGTAGCGCTGAGCGCATTAACTGCACTCAGCAAGATGGCCACAGGGGCGTCAGCGTGGAAGGAAGTCCACTCTCACGGACGTTCTGCTCTCAGAAAGTCCGTGTGACCGCAGTCTAAACCAAGCACCTGTACAGGTCAAACGGGTGCCATAATGAACCTGATAGTTTGGCATAAACGGCATGCAGCATTTATCAATAAGCCAAGGTGACAATAATGAAATGGGTTAGAAGAATAATAAAAAGCGTTCATGCGAAGAAAAGATTCCAAGCAGAACAGTATTAATAACTGTAAATTAAAAAAAAAGTAAAGATCCAGTGTTTGTATTTGCCGTAACACTGGAATAGAGGATAAAATAAAACGCACATCTAAAAAAAAAAAAAAAAGTATAGAAACATTCCATAACCTATTTCCTTTAACGGTGTTAAAAGTATAGCAGAAAAGTAACCTGCAATACAGTTTGTATCATTTCCTCTCAGAGTGCTTTGAGTTGATGAATTAATGACTACATTGCAATTATCTTTTTTCTTTTCTTCTCAATACTTAAAAATAAAAGGTTATAAACATTCACTTACAGGGTGGAGGAAAATCTTCATTACCAGAAAGATACTTTATAAACATTTTTTATATATATAGGTTATAAAAAAATAAATAAATCCAAAATCAAACGGCTGCATACATTACAAATCAGAAGTCATCCGATGTCGACAAAAATGAACAAAAAGGTAAGCGTGTCAGCGAAACTGGAAAACACCGAACCGATAGTGAAGTACATAAAGGGGTCTGACAGGCAGCTGCCGCGAAAGGATTTCAGTGAGAGCTGATCAGGGATCCCAAACTCCAGCACCCCTACATGTTTCTGAACTACATCTCTACAACTACACCTGGCCACTTATTGCATTCAAAGAGTAATGGGAGTTGTAGGCAATCAATACCAGGGGGGAGGGGGGGGGGTGCAGAGTTTGAGATCCCTGGTGTGGACCAATACTCGTTGGCAGAATTTTGCAGAACCCCTGAAATGTTGTGTGAATAGGAAAAATACTTGACATGTCTGACCTAGGGGTCACTGTCAACTACATGGCTAGTTCGGCAATTTTTTTTCTCTTTTTTTAACCACATTGCCCCATTAAAAATACACCTTTCTCCAAAACCAGAGCTCAAGGACAGAATTTAACAATTTGTCATTACCAAAAAAATATATACATTCAATGACATTTATGTAACACACAGGACAAACTCTTCTCATCCAAACACCCACTTCATGAGATTTAGAACTTTCCTGGCTAAAAATTATTTTTTTAGGTTGTGACGACAAAAAAAAAAAAAAGTTCCAGGAATTTCAAGACCTTGTTAACATCATGGGAGGGACAACGCGGTCTTCAAGTAGGAGCCCCGATGGGACGATGTTTCCTATGAATTGATGTTACTGTAAAGGACAATTAACATTGCCTTGAAATGAGACACTCCTAAGGAAATGAGGATTGTTAAGTGTAGCCGATAACTCTGGCTCTGCCAGCTGCCGGGGGAATCTGCTGTGAGGCTAATGTCTGTCTTTTGGAGCGAAAAGAAAAAAAAAATGTTTAGAAAGAGGGCACTTCCACAGAAAACAAAATGCAAGAATAACTAAAAGGTACCACTTTGGACACCTACAGCCAGAACAATACTATGAGCTTAAATGTAACCCTTTCACTTCACTGTAGTTGTGCGTTTATGAAGAACTTTGTTATTTCGAGTGCACTGCCAGTCGTACCTGGATGCACACACCAAGATTAAGCAGCGGGGAGAAAAACAA
Organism: Leptobrachium leishanense; assembly: GCA_009667805.1. NCBI lineage: Eukaryota > Metazoa > Chordata > Amphibia > Anura > Megophryidae > Leptobrachium > Leptobrachium leishanense. Next base: position 87,039,446 of record CM019066.1, on the reverse strand, counting down.
AAAACAATGGACCGTGAAGTTCTATCGATTTAACCCCTCTTTAGTCACCTGCTTCTTAAAAAAAAACAAAAAAAAAACAAGTTACCGCCGACAGATGTGCTTCGCGACATCCAGCAGGCCCGCCATGCCTCATTTATGAACATGCATGTGAATTCTGGTGGCAGGAAAGACGCAAGGAAGACAGCATTGTGAAACGTTATAACTTATCTTTTCTCTCTTTCACAAAGAAACGACACATCTTAGAGATGTTCAAACAAATACTCATAAAAAAAAAAATTATAAATCGTAATATATATTTTTGTTTTGGATGAGTAACAAAAACAGTCGGGTATTAAAAAAAAAAAAAAAAGGTTCCATATTTATAAAGTATAAAATGTCCATTAGCGAGTGTCTTTTGAATAAACAGTCTAAGGTGTAACTGTAGTGTTCAGCTGCAAATACAACGTCAATGTTCTGGCATGTTGTGTTCATCCTGCTGGCTCCATATATAAAAAATGTGCTTGAATAGCTATAAAATGCTTGAATAGAGGTATTTTACAAAAATATTAAAAAAAATGTAGTCAAAGCATCCTAAGGCACTGTGCAGGGGGAGCTTTATACAAGAGGGCGAGTCAGTGAAGTCCTTGCAGTGCCAGTCCTGAGGAGCAGCAAGCTTCGGGGATCTCACACGTAGGCTCCAAGTGCTGAGTGGAATTCAGTGAGACATTGTACCAATTGCTGAAATTTAGGTCTCTCTTCTAGATCCAAGGCCCAGCAGCAAGCCATGACAGCAAACCTGTGTGGATCCAGAGGGTTAAAATGGTGGTTAAACACAGATTACAATTAACTACTTCACTACCAAGCACTTCTTAAAAATAAAAAAATGTGAAACATGGTATGCAAAGATAAACATAGGGTAAACTATAAATTTCAGGCACAAATTGTTGTTCTGAGGTATTTTAAAAAAATTATTTAGAATGTTCATTCGCTCATTTTTATTTTATCCTGTATGTATTTAGCCTTTACAGAAATATAGTTTGAATAAAAGATTCTGAACTCTAGATGGTGTCCCTTATCTTACACAATTTCACAAGGGGGCTGCATTATCAGCGTACAGGCAGAAATAGCCTGTGTCAAACAAAATGTGATACAGGTAAATAAGAGTGGTCAGATCTCCTGCTTACAGGAATTTGTAGTGGTCATAATCAGATTATTGGCACTGCTGCTCTCAAAAGATACCAATAGACTATAACAACATCTGTATATGGCATAGTGCCTGCGTGTGGAAACACAGTAACACTTTGTATCTGTACAGTACAGGGATTTTCAGTAATTATAATCTACTGTCTCGTATCCCTGTACACCAGTGAGTGATCACAGAGCTCTCCCTGGCTGTTTTAATGCAGCAGCAACGTTTCTGAACTTTTTTGTTACAGTGGGTGTGAGAGCTGCTCCTTGTAGCTTGTTTACAATAAAATAGACAAGACAGTGGATCCCCCTCCTCCACAGGGGGATCACTAATCCTTTAAAAGGTATGCAAATGGTGTTTTGATGGGCAAATGATTGCTTTCAATGTATTACAATTCAATAGATAATTTGATTTTGGGAGTTAAGGTTTTAAAGAAGTTCCCATTTGTGTAGCAAGTCCAGAGACTAATGTTAGGAAGATATTTATCAACTTCATTCATATTCAGCATGATAAAAGCTTGTGAGGAGCTGAAATGTGTTTTCTGGATGTACCTCCTATAATCCAGTCCTAGGAGGAAAAGCTTGAGTGCCGTTCCTTTCCTTTACAGTAATGACGATAAAGTTGTGTTTTTTTATTTTTTTACCTGTCACTTGCTCAGTATTTGGTTATGCGCAGGATATGATATGAATGAAAAGGAGATTTTCCATGCAGTAAATCTTTATGCCGATACATTTGTTCAGTTTTCAATTAAACTATATCCCTGGGCATTTACAGTTACGTTTCGCTGATATTTGGCAGAACGGATAAAGTTTTGGTGAAGCATGCTGGTACTTACAGCTCATCAGGACAGTTGATAGGCTGAGCTATTCTGTAGCCGTCTTTCAGGTAAGCAGCCATTTCAAACGGGTCGATATCAACATAAGGAGTCTGTCCAAGAGTCATCAGCTCCCACAGGGTCACTCCAAATGCCCACTGCAAGGTTTAAGAAGAAAAACACTTTACACATACAAGTCTAAGTTATAGCAGCTCCAATACAAAATGTCTATAAGGTGCAGCTATAACAAAAAGGTCTGGATTCAGTGTCTCTGGGACAAAAAAACCCACAACATCCCTGTGATAGCAGCTTGGGGAGCAGGCCGGACACGCGGCACGGGGAAAGAGCTCCGTTTACACAGACTAGGAAGGAAAACACTGATATGGGGTGAAAGGTCAATCCTCAAACACTAATTGCACACTTCTGTGGAAATTGAAGGGCTTGTTAGTATAAAAATGTACTGGAAGCCAGAACGGTCCCTTTACATTCCCAGGAGCTCTTTATTAGTGCCGGCCAATATACTGACTCCAGGTTTCATCCTACAGTAAAGATTTCCTATCCAAGCTCCATTATTCTTCCACTGGCGCTGGTTAACGCAACTAGAACATAGGCTTTTAAATATTAAGAGGGATTTTGAATAAAGATTAATATAGCACAGTGATCATAAAAAAAACCCTACAGACCAGGGATCTCAAATATTTGATCAACTCCACGTGGAGCGGGAGACGAGATCCACTGAATCCCTGTACACAGATATGCTTTGCCACAGGGTGTTGGTCTAGTTTGTGTGGTGGCCAGGTCTGGGTCAAATATAACTACATGACAAATTGAACGTTACTCCCAGCAAGGGGACTGACAGGATTACAGCTCGTGTTAATCAACAAGCCACATCATGATACAATCTAAAATATTTTGGCACCAGTAACTAGTATCTACACAGAAAGGGAAGTTTGGGCTTAAATCGGAGCGGTTTTGTCCACAGAAATATATTAATAATGATGAAATGACATGAATTACTGAGGGTCTTGGCAAGCCAACTTCAGGTTCTCCTTTAAAGGTGATTAGCGTATGATTTAAAGCCCTGGCAGATAAGAGATCAGGATGAAACCAATAAGATTCCCAAGAACACGTCCAGTTATTTCTGACCAAATCACTGCTGTTCAGCAGAGCAAGGCAACAGCGGGTAAAGCACTAGATGGGTATCAGAAACACCAACAAACCTCTTCATGTACTTTGTTAAAGGGCCACTACCACAATAAAAAATTAAATGTCCTTATGGTGTTTATTTTTTTGTTGCCGATATCTTACATGTGATTTGTTTTTCTCTTGTATAAGAAAATAATTTGACTCTATATGTGTCACTGGGTGCATCCATTGTGTGATATTTTGTGATGTAAACTGCCTCCCACCATACTTTTATATCACTTGCTCCTCGCTGTGTGGCTTTGGCCATGGAATGGAGTCTATGGGTCGATCACTGACTCAAATCATTGTATTGTGTGGGGTGTGTTCAAAGGACATCACCAGGAGGTAGAACTCTTAGGCTCCCTGTCATATCTCATTTAGCTGCCAGCTCTTACCTCAGGTAGCAGAGACAGAACAAAAGACCTACTGCTGCCTTAAGCTGCGGTCACACGAGCATTCATGAGAGAAGGAACGCCCTTAAGATTGACGTTCTGTCCACTGTGTGGCCACATCGCTGAGCACACAGTTTGTGTGCTCAGAGCTACAAAGCAAGATCCTCCTATGGAGGATCACGCTTTGTAGTCCTGTCAAGCGTCCATAGTAGCTTTTTGACTGAGGCTTTCAGCACGTCCAGTATAACGTGCTATACGATTACACACGTTACACCATGTGCCCCTTTCCCTGTTGAGCAGTCAGAAAGTTGTGATGCACGCAGAGAGGAGTGGTCACGCGGACGCACTCAGTGCACTGTGACCGCAGCCTTATCTAAACATTCCCTCCTCCACCCCATTAACTGTTAAACACTGTATAAAACAAAGAACAGCAGTAAAGTAAAACTCATGCACACATTTTTGTAGATGTTCCATTACGGGAAAATCCACAAAACGAAAACAGATACCTTAATTTTTCCTTTTAAACCTAGAAACATAGAAAAATGTCGGCAGATAAGAACCTTTCGCCCCATCTAGTCTGCCCAATTACATGGATCATGGATACTTTACCTGGATTTATCTTTTGTTTAGGATAGCCTTATGCCTATCACATGCTTGCTTAAATTCAATCAGTGTTTTGGCCTCTACCACTTCAACTGGAAGGCTGTTCCATGTATCCACCACCCTCTCAGTAAAATAATGCTTCCTGATGTTACTTTAAAACCTTTGCCCCTCTAATCTAAGACTATGTCCTCTTGTTTTGCTACTTTGTTTCCTTTTAAATATACTCCCTTCCTCTACCTTGTGGATTCCCTTTACGTATTTAAATGTTTCTATCATATCTCCTCTGTCTCGTCTTTTTTCCAAGCTGTACATGTTAAGATCATTAAGCCTTTCCTGGTAACTTTTCTCCTTCAAGCCGTACACCATTTTAGTAGCCCTTCTCTGAACCCTTTCTAAGGTGTCTATATCCTTCTTGAGATACTGTGCCCAGTACTGCACACAGTACTCCAAGTGAGGTCTCACCAGTGCTCTGTACAGTGGCATGAGCACTTCCCTTTTCCTACTGCTAATACCTCTCCCTACACAACCAAGCATTCTGCTAGCATTTCCTGCTGCTCTATTACATTGACTACTTACCCTTAGATCCTCTGAAATAATAACCCCTAAATCCCTTTCCTCAGATGTTGAGGTTAGGACTGTATCAAATATTCTATATTCAGCCCTTGGGTTTTTACGTCCCAGGTGCATTATCTTGCCCTTATCCACATTAAAACTCAATTGCCACAACTCCGACCATTTTTTTAGTTTACCTAAATCATTTGTCATTTGGTTGATCCCTTGAGGAACGTCAACCCTGTTGCAAATCTTTGTGTCATCAGCAAAAAGACATACTTTTCCATTAATACCTTCTGCAATATCACTAATAAAAATATTAAATAGAATGGGTCCAAGTACTGACCCCTGAGGTACCCCACTGGTAACAGGACCTTGCGCCGAATAAACTCCATTTACCACAACCTCTGTTGTCTGTCACTCAGCCACTGCCTAATCCATTCAACAATATTGGAATCCAAGCTCAAAGATTGCAATTTATTGATAAGCCTTCTATGCGGAACAGTATCAAAAGCCTTACTGAAATCTAAATAAGCAATGTCTACTGCACCACCTGTGTCTATTATTTTTGTTACCCAATCAAAAAAATCAATAAGATTAGTTTGGCATGATCTCCCTGAGGTAAACCCATGTTGTTTCTGATCCTGTAATCTATGTGTTTTTAGATGTTCAGCAATCCTTTCCTTTAACATGGTTTCCATTAATTTCCCCACTACTGACGTAAGACTAACTGGCCTATAGTTCCCCGATTCCTCCCTACTACCCTTCTTGTAAATGGGCAATTACTTCAAACAAAGAAAAAGAAACAGCAGCTTGTGTTTTATAAAGTGGTTTTATTTAATGAACAAGTAATCTAGTTACAGTTTATTTAAGTGGTAGTGTTCCTTTATAGTACAAGTATCTCTGAATGATTAGACCAATGATAGAATACCCTGAGTAATGAGGGGTATCTCAGTCAGACTGACATGCCAGCACCATCCAATGGGAGTAAATTGGGTTTTGCAATAGTTTAATAAACATCTACCCAAAAGGTCTTTGCATTATGTGATGAGGACCGATTGTTTCTGAAGCTCAGATTAACCCCTTCACTGCTGAGCCATTTCACGTCTTAAAAAAACCAATCTTTTCTTTTTTTTATTATTACTTTTATAATGTTTTTTTCTTTAAACATGGTCATGTTTGGTATCATTGGAAAGGCCATGCTCTGGCCTTTCTAATGATACCAAACATGACCCTGCTAGCTGCCAACAGTCGGGAGATATCGGGGTTCAAAGGAACCCCCTATCTCCACCCCATCTTTCCTTAGGAGTCAATGAGGACGTTCCCCACACGTCCTCAGCAGTGAAAGGGTTAAAAGGACGACTGCTGTACAGCGGCTTCCACATATCCAAATAAAAAAAAGGCATCCAAAAACAACGCAAACCACACTTTGCAAAAAGCAAGTATTGTTCATTATTTACAACTCAGCTGTAGTAGAATATTTCAACACATGAGTATTTAAAGCACTCATTACTTAAAACTAGACAATCCTACCTGTGGGCAGAGGCTGCATTTTCCTGGGGTCAATGAAGAAGCAGAAAATCCGTGCCAAGTCAGGGTTATTCAAAGAGAATTGAAAAGTCACCGCAAGTTTGGTGACTTTTCGTTCAATTTGGTGCCATTTGGCGATCCCATTTCGGCGACCCTGCGGTGTTTCCAGCAAGTACCACAGCGCCGTCGTAGTGCAGGGAAAAGCCGCCGCAAACCCACCGAGCACTCACCGCAAAACCTGGCGAACACACACCAATACCTGCAAAAACATCTGGATTAACCCCTCCAAACACGCCAGAGAAACCCGAGCAGCCACCGGAAAAACCCGACATCTCAGACGAATGGAGTGAATTTTTTTTTAAAAAGTACGGTTGAATGTTTGAAAAGTGAAATGCTGTTTGCAAAGCAACTACAGAACGAAAAGGTCTGAAATTTACATATAAGATCCAATGAATGATAATAAAAAGGGCTATTACAGAAAAAAGAAGAAACGATTTAAAAAAAATAAAAAATATTTGCACAAAAATCCTGAAAAATGTTTAAAAGATCCTAAAAAAATAATAATCTATAAATAAGACTTTTTACTGCAGAATATTATAATCAACGGTTTATTAGATATTGAATTAAAATGGGAATAGTTTTAACATTTAAGCCTATGGAATTTGCCTGAATAAATCCGCCGAATGAAACCACTGAACAGCAGGGCAATTCGGCAACTTTTCACTGTTGGTTTTTGTTCTCTGAATAGACAAAGCATTGCTTCTCTATGGGGATTTCACTGCCCACGAACAGGCACCGGATGTGCAGGCTATTCACCAACATTTGGTGAACTGCCTGCTCTCTGAATAGCTGAAAGGCTAGGAAAGGTAACCGTACGCTGAATTTCACTGTTCGGTTACCTATCGGCCACAATTCGTATCTCTTTGAATAACCCTGAAGTGTGTTTGGTCCCTGCAACTCCCGCGTTCAGAGCCTCACACGTTAAGACCAATACTACCCTTTCATTTTTGTTGATATACCCTTTATTTTGAAAGGGAACATGTGGGGAAATGATAGTTTTTTTCAGTAAAAGATGATCGCTGAAGTTGCAAACACCAGCGAAATAATACAATGTGCGCCGGCGTCCCACAAAAGTAAAATCAAAACAGCAGCAGGCAAAACTTCACCATGATGAAGCATCTTCTGCAGCTGGTTGGGTTCTATTTCTTCTACGAAACACCAGTGTTAGTCTAAATTGTCATGTCTATCCGAGTGCTCATAGTAGCGTTCGTTCAGAATTGCTTCTGGGTAGATTTTATAAATCGAAAAAATAGTCTGCCAACTAATCGATTATGATTAGTTGGAGCCATAATTTACACACGGAAACCAAGGGGAGAAGCCCTGGACTTAAATATACATGTTTTAACAGGAAATGGAGCGGATGTTTTTTTACGCCCGACTTAAAATGAAAGAAAATCCCCTGTAAAATTATCCTGCCGACATTAAAGTCTTGTGAAAGCGAAAGAACCCCCCAAATAATGACTCAATATCTTCATAGCATCGTGTTCACAGCATTGATTTATACCAATGTACCGTTTACAGCAGTGTTTCCCAAACCTGTCCTCAGGACCCTCCGCCTCGCCAGGTTTGCCAGATACAGTATGTGAAGCACAGCACAGGTGATATGATTTGCTGCTCAGTGATTGCAGGATTCAGTCTGCTTTTCCCCAAGGTGATCTGCAAAATCTGGCCTGGTTGACGGTCCCGAGGACAGGTTTGGGAAACACTGGTTTGCAGGCTGGTCTAATTTAATATCTGATCATTCTTGTTTAAAATTTGTGTCATTGGGGGGAGCTAACTGCCGACGAGGACGGTCACACTTTGAGGAGCTCTCCGGCTGTTGCCGTTTATTTGATGTATTTTTGAGGACTCCTCCTTGGTTAAGAGACTTCCTGTAGTGGCGGCAGGACCCGAAGACCTTCTGACTCCGGCCCAGGATCTGCTGTGTGGTGACTAAACTAAGCTTTCAGTGCGGGTGCGTCTCAAAAATAAAATACAAAACAAACCCAGGGAGAGAGCACTCCAGTCCTAAGCTTAGTTCAGGTTGAGTGCTATCCCCCCATGTGTTTTTCATATGAATTTCTTGGGTATGCACCCCTCCCTGCCACAGGTACTCCTCCCTGGAAGGACTTGCTCCTCAGTGAGTTTATCCCATGATGGGCATTCATTAGGTTTGCAGAGTAGGACCTGCCAGAGGGTGGATTACATTGACGCTGTTGGCAGGCTTAAAGCAATTCACGGCCGTTCATTGCAAACTAAATTTCCACCATTTTAGTCAACAAAGCTTAGATTTAAGAATTTTTCAACATGTGGTAAAATCTGGTATAATGTACCCATGCATGGAGCTGTTGTTGTTGGTTTTTGAATGTGTTGACTGGAGTGCTCTCTCCCTGGTTTTTGTTATACATATACATATATATATATATATATATATATATAAAATTGTGTCATGAACCGGTGTTCCTCACCTGCTACAACCAATATCTGACAAGTAACCACAGGTACGTGAATATTATTAGGTTCTTTAACTTTTATACATACCAGGTAGTTATGCATACAGTACATGCACAGTTGTACATTCTTGTTAATAAACGGGAATATCAATTTACCATTTGTTTTTACAGCATCTCCCAGTATGAAGAAAACAAACATTAAGTGGGCAGCAGGTTTCCATAGTCTGTTACAGGCATTTTGGAGATTATATAAACATTTAATATACGCGTCATAAATCATTTCCAGAACGTTATTCAACAAGTGGAGGATCCTATGTAACACTCTGAAGCTTTCCCTAAGAGGTTTAGTAAATGATTGTTGTGGCAGGTCGGCAGATTCCGCGGTATTTTATTACAAACGTATTTGGCCGATTCCACATTCCCATGTTGCAAACATTAGAAGTGATGACAACCGAGAGAATTTTCTACAGAAGAAAGGGGCAACTGGTCAAAATTTTTCCATAACTGCATTTGCAATTTTATTGCCCTTTTTTTGGTCATTTTTTTATGGACTAGTAATAGAAACCCTGACATCTCATCTCTTTGTCTGGGGAGAAGTGACAAACTACAATCTTTCATTTTAGGAGCATATTTTAATACTGAATTTCCATTATTGTATAGACAAATGTCAGATGTTTTCTGGCTATTCCTCGATGAATTTGTTTCCAAAGCTAAGACAGTCAATAATATTCATGGGGTTGATTTATGGAGGCAGTAGAGTTTGGCTTTGGGGTTTTAACCATCCATTTCCGTCTTTCAGCGCCTGCAATGTTTTTTTGGCATTGTATTGTGCGTATAAAAATGGCTGCTCTTGCTCTTTTTAAAAGTCAAAACGTTAATTTTAAAATAGTGGCTTACTGCTGTTACAGAACAATAACCGTAATAAGAGACACACATACATACATACATACATACATACATAAAACGGGTAAAGCCCGAAGTGCGGTTAATCCTAGGATTACTCGGGTAATCCTGACATTGCCCAGGCGTCATTAGCAAAAGTCCGAAGTGAAATTTCGGACTTTACCCGGGTAATCTGCAAAGTATCCTGAGGCCTCTGGGTACTCCGGTTTTCTGATGTGCTTTACCCGGGTAATTCGCACATTACCCTAGTGTTGTTGGATAAAGTGTGATGTGCAACGAAACATCGGACTTTATCCGGGTAGTCTGCGAAATATCCAAACACCCCTGGGTACTCCACTTTTTCTTGGGTTTTCAGGTTACAGTTGACTGAATTGCGAGGATTACCCGGGTAAAGTTGCAAACGGTTCTATGACCCATAACAAAATTGTGTTTTATCCACAGTCACAAACCGCACTAAATATAAATCATGTTACTCTGTGCATTAATTGTCAGAAAATAAATTTTTGAAGATACAGATATTATATAAAGAGTAACCTAATGGTGATTATGTTTTATAAATGATATATAAGCACATATGACACATAATAAAGATCATGTAACTCTTTCTCATTCATATAAGAAACATATCCTGTTACTCTATATATTCATTATATCTGCAATACATTTTAAGGTTTGTCTTTTGTCATTTTCATTGATAATATCCATAGATAATCGCAAAATTCACTTTTACCCAAGCAGGGTTGGATGCTCTGCAGATTACCCAGGTGAAGCTGTGGATAGTCCTCAGATTACCTGGGTGAAGCTTCAGACTTGCACATTATCCGGGTAAAGTGCGAATTTTTCAGCTTTTCCAGACTGTTACCCAAGGGCAGTTGGTTAGTCCTAAAATCACCCAGGTAAAGTCCGAAATTTTCATTTTTTGCATCTTTACCCAGCGGTTTTGGGTAATGCCAGGATTACCCGGGTCATCCTAGGATTAACCGCAATTCGGGCTTTAAGACTAGGTTCACGCTTTAAGCGTTCTGTTACGCGCGCAATACGTGTGTTTTTTGACGCGTGTATTGCGCAAACGTTAAAAACGCGCATTGCAGCGCATTCAGGTCCATGTCTATGGCCGCGAACGCCCCAAAGAATTCCCGTACTTCTTTGAGCGTAGGACGTTTTAAAGCACGTTCCTGCGTGCTTTAAAACGCCCAGGTGTGAACGGGTCCCATAGGAAAACATGGGATTTGCCTGTTCATGTGTTTTATAGCACGCAGGAACGCGCTTAGGTGTGAACGGGGCCTAACCGTAACATACATAGACACACACATAGACACACTCACCACATCCCCAGCACTAGAGAATTCCTTGTTCACGAGGCTCTCGAGGGCCATCCAGCGTACCGGTCTGTTCTCATTGTCCCCAAGACAATGGTAATCCATCGGGAAGAGGTCACGGGATAAAGCGTTGTCTGTAATCTTCACCTGGAGAGACTCATCGATTCTGTTGGGATATAAAGCATAATGAATGCAAGATTTAGAAGATTGCATGATGTTACTAACGGACTCAGTTTCCCGTGTGATGCAGAAAAATGCCTTGTATAGTAAACAATAAAAAGCAAAGGAAGTGTAGAAGCTATTGCTGGTTGGTTAGAAGTAAATGAAAACGTGAAGAAAAAAAAAATTAAATGTAGGCAGTGTAAAAATAATGACATCACTTTTAAAAACAAAATATTTAAGAGCGGCAAGGTTTCCTTGGTTCGGGTCAACAACATGCTGAAAGGGTCAGGCTTTTCAAATTGTTATCTTTTATGTGTTTTTAAAGCTAAGAAAACCACATCTGTACATTGAAATTACAAAATGCTCTCTTTTGGATATTATGATCCTCTTTATTTAGTGGTTTTAGAAACGGTTCGTACCGAACTTTTAGGGGCCGGGTTCGTGAATGAGCGGTTGCACAGGCAGTGGCGCGCAGAAGATCACCGACAGTGGCGCGCAGAAGATCACCGACGCCTGGTTATGGGAAATGAGGGGTAGTTGTGACAAAGCGCGGTCATACTTACACACAGTTTCGAGCAGCAAGATCTTTGTGGATAACTTCCCGTCGAGCCAAGTAACTCATTCCGCAGGCAATCTGTATAGCCATGTGTACAAGATCCTGCTGGGAAATCGCCTGAAGGAGGAATGCATAGAGCACACAGAGCATTAGATTATGACACAGAAGCAATAGTTCAACTAGGAAGAAAAAACATAATATTACGATTTACACTCCATGTAAATCAAACAAACAATCCTGGTCTTAAGAAGGTACTGACTTGCTGTTCTATACGATTCACAGTTATAAAGTAACGGTTCTATTTCAGCTTGAAGCTCCGCATGAAAGGAAACTTCCTTTAACCCACATTATACAATTTCTACCGTCTGAAAAACACAAACAACTCAATGCACAAGTTACTATACAGAGATACTAAAAAACAACACAGAATGACAGAGCCACTTTAAGGATGAAAAGTTGTCATTATTAATCACATTCTTGGCCCTGAAGAGCAACATAAACTTTACACTTGATTTAACGCCTAATCAGATCGTTTTGTTCAGTTTTCGGCCAGATTTTAGAATAAATGAGATTTGTAGTTAAGGACCCTATTACGATAAAGTTAAAACAGGAGGCGTGGGAATGGAGGGGTTAAGCATTAACCCCTCCTGACAACCCCCCCCAAAAAAGACAACATACCCAAGTCCCCCGCTGGTTGTAAGCTCTCGAGCAGGGTCCGCTCTCCTACTGTTCTGTGTGTAACGTGTATATATATATATATATATATACACATTTGTTATTCTTTCTCTCCCATTGTACAGCGCTACTGAACTTGTTGGCGCTTTATTGTAGTTTGAAATTGTTCCTGAAGGCCCCGAAGCTCGGCACTCCAGTTTGAGGCACGATAGAGGGCTGACAAAAGGACTGGGGCCAGACACATTTGCCAGGAAACCACCATGACAGCCTTACAGGATCACGTAAGTCCTCCATTTCGTAGAGTTGCCACAGCGGTGAAGCCACCTAGAACTGAAAGGATGATGGTGTCTCGAGTGTCCCTCATATCCCAAAAGCCATGTGTGTGGATGGAAAACAGCGGGAAGGTGGCACAATCTATCTACACTCCGTATAGGATCTACATCCCAAAATGCCTGCCTTTTCTATACAGAGGCACATAGGTGTTTGTTTCTGTTTAAAAATCGAAATGCTTAACCAGAGCCCTACGGAGAGCGGGTTCTGCTTGAGAGATAGTTTCTCTAGACCTCTGTTGAAGCGAGAGCTTGTGATCTTGAAGCAACATTCAACTGAATGATATGGACCCTGGGGTGTATACTATTAGTGATCATTATCTGCCATGAAGTTAAACAGTGTTTTCCGTTTGGCCCCCTGCACCTACTTATGTGCACGATGCCACCACATGCCTCTTATAAAATAGGATGTGGAGCTACACAAGACAGAGAAGTATAAATCCCACTTTTTTTGCTGCTTTATCTGACAAAGATAAAGATGCGTCAATGACCGGCAAAGGGAGATTAGGAATGTGAAACAGTGCTGCCTATTCATGTCATCTTCTATTTACGGTGTACGATCACAGGGGCCTCGCTGTCAACTTATTAAACAAAAAGAACGCATTTATCTCCTGCTAAAGTCACACACGTCAGACATAGACATAGAAGGTATACAATAACCAAATTCCACAGGAGAATATGAAAGTCCGTGGATTTTATCTGCCAAGAATGGCTCGAGGCGGCCAAGGAAATGATAAACTAACTTGTCTACACTAGCAGGAGTATAATCACAGGCATGAAGGAGATTAAACCGAGGCGCAGCTTACTTTCAGAAAAAAGGGGAGAGAAAAAGAAGGTATGCGTACATAAAATGTGTCAAGCAGGTAAGGGGGGGGGGGATGTTAAAACGTACAGGGTTCTACTGGTGGTGAACGGACCGACTGAGGACTGACCAACATACAGGGTTGTCTGAAAGTCAAGGGGAGGCCTCGACTCCTTAGCATTTTTTCAATCCTTTTTTTTAGTGAATGAGCTGTTCTATAGGTTGTATATATGCTGTACATATTCATGCATCATTCCTGTATATCCCAAAGGGGAAATAGCAGATGCTGTGGAATGATCTGGACAGGCAGTGTTGGTGGGAATGCCAGACTCTCCAACCTTTTTGGCGACAGATTCATGTGATCTTGAGGGAATTTCTGGATCCCCTACCATCCTTTGACCCTGGAGTGATGCTGTCAGGATCGCACCTGGCGTGGGCCATGTTGGGACCCAAAGTTCAGAGGGTCTGAGCCCAGTATGCAGGGGAACCCACATCTCAGTACCTTGATTGAGTGGATACCGGGTGATGCCAGAGCGCAGTACAATGGATTAGACAGAGAGTGGTCAATAGGAGGTCCGAGGATTGGCACAAAGCGGTGGTCGGTGGGCAAAGCAGAGGGGTCTGGTACATGGTGAATCAATGAACATACAGAATGAACGTCTGAACAGATCAGGGGATAAACCAATACGGAGGTACTGCACATAAGAGGGAGAGGTCCTTTATGGACAAACAGGGGGTGTGGTTGTGTGTGTTTTGGTGCTTGACTTATTAACCCCTATCAGTGCTGGTAGTAGTGCTGACCAGGGGCAGCACCTTTCATGGATCTGATGCTCTTACACCACACACGCCTTCCCGTTGCTGTCTATAGACAGTCCGTAGCCATCCATATACTCAACACTGCTAAGGGCATAATCCCTCTACTATGGAAGCAACCCGCCTGCCCATCCCTAATGACTTGGTACGATAAAATGAAAGAACTTTGCTCAGTGGAACAACTCCACTACTCCGCGACCAACTGACTGCCCCGAAATCTACTAATCTAGTCTAGATAGCTTTTGATCTCGCCCACCTTCGCTATTAATGCTGCCTGTAGAAACCAACATCAGGTCCTCGTTAGAGCCCCCCCCACCCTGTTTTCGCTCATTTTTTTTTTCTTCTTCTTTCTTTTTACTCCATCTTAATACGTGGATATGAACCTACGCGTTAAATTATTTGCTTTCCGGTCCTGCGTGACCAAAAAGAAAATTCTGCATTTTTATTGACTGTGGTTGGATCTAGTTTACTTTAATGAAAATAAACATTTACATAAAAAAAAAAAAGGATCTGGACAAGCACTGAGAGATCAGCCATACCATAGCAACATTTATACTGTGAAAGCTATAAATGTACATTTCCCACAATGCTTCCCTACTCCTCAGGCTAGAGCTTCTTCGCGGGAAAGGTTTCCATATACCTGGGGGTTCTGCGGTTGCCAAAACCAGTCCAGTTGGAAGTAGATGTTGCCGCACAAGGTGCAGGCTCACTGGATTTGAAGCAGAGCAAGGGGACCATTCAGGGCATGAACAGATCCTAGAACTTAAATTTATAGAAAGTAATTCCATCGCATTTATAAGAAACACAATCTAGTTCACCCGTTTTGCCAAAAACATCCAGCACAGCATACTGGGAATGTTAATTTACTAGGAAAGGATGATAGGTGTCAAAATTCAAACAGACAAAGGAATCAGTCTCCTAGACTTCAGTGATGCTCGGCTCAGATTGTGTGTGTGTGACGCCAGACAACGATGGCTGATTAAAACGGTGTCATGCTGTGGTATACATCGCCTACTTTTCCCAGTGTCTGGTGTGGCAGAGGATTCACACACCCAACTGTCCATTAATGCACGTCACACGTTTAGTCAAACGTGTGACAAATCCTGAGTTTAGCAAAGTAGTGTGAAACGCGTCAGGAGGATTCCGATGCCTTGCATTGCGCGGCCTCCCACAAGGCTGACTCAAACAAACAGCTTTGTGTGGGACTGGTGACGCTGTGCTGGATGTCTGAGTTACCAGAAAGGCAGGCCTCCTAAAAATTCCTATAGGATTTCTTCCAAAGCACTCTGCGAACCAGGCCATTTATAACACGTACTTGCTCAACAAGCAGCACTATGTTTAACATCAAAGAACGGTGGTTTTACATCTGCGAACCACGCTGAATCAAGTACAGTGAATTCACTGTTGCGAAATGCCACCCGAGGTTAGCTGGACTTTCCACTGGTCTTTCTGCAGAGGATGTCTAGTTTACCTCCACGTAGGTTTCCACCAAAGTCATTTAGCTTGATATTACTGTAGTTCTGATGGGAGGTTCTTTGGAACTTGTCTAGCGGGTTTCTAACAGAGATCGTGTTAATATGATGCGCTATATTCATCAGCGTTGCAAACCACCATAGAACAATGATAAATTGAGAGTAAGCCGTAGTTTACGCGTTACGCAGAATAAAAATGGTACCACTGTTCAGTGTTGTTGGTAGTTTTTTGTAATGACTTCACCTGTAGTGGTTGGATTTTCCGCCAGCAGATAGTCAGGGGTTAACCATTAGTTGTAAGAATAATTTGTGCCACTGTAATCTCAGTGAACATGGTTTAGTGAATATGCAGAAAAAAAATGGTTTTGCGTCTATTCCACAACAGGGTGGCTGCGTAGAACAGAAGCATCCAGCCTGCTTCATGCATAATACAAAACAAGAAAATAAGTTGTCATTTGTGCCTGCCATTGTAGCTCCATGCGAAACCATTTTGTTTAGTGAATGACCCCTAATGACTTTGCTGAGGTTTCCTTCACACGCCTCAGATGAACACTGCATGGACCTGGCCGTTATTGGCACAGGAGTTTTAATGGCAGGCCGGCTTTCCTGCAGTATTATAGGGAAATGCTGTACCTGTACGTTTTTTGATATCTCTGGGATGCGTTCTATGCCCCAGTAATGTGTTTTGGACAGTTATCTCCTGTATTTCCCCATGTTCTATAAAACATGATCACGCAACATGTGATCACAATAATGAGCGTAGCATGGTGTCTTGCCTCTGCCTGCCAATATACCACATTCTCACTTTTCCCATATACCATTTCCCTTATCCTGTAACAGCCATACAGTAAAGAGTAACTCGAGGGTCACACGCATGGTGAGAAAATAGAAAAACACTGAAAAGTGTATAGTACGGAAACATTGCAATCTATTTAATACAGAGAGAGACTAAGATTCCTGAAGATGTCCAGCTGCTGAAGCTGGGTGTGTTGGATGGCCACTTGAGCAAAGGGTACAAGTTTTATTTTCATCCCATCTTGCTGGATCTTTGCTAACTAAGGGAAATACTGAGAGTCCGTCCCATGTGAATGACGGGGATAGTGCTTATATAAGGTCAGGTACTCTGCAAGGTTTGCTTGATGGGAGAGAGACATTCCAGTGGTATCCCCAGAGCCATGGGCTCATATCCTCCTGGTCACACTTTTCCTTTCCAAAGTCATAAATAACTACCAAGGGTCAAATCGCTCCCTCCCTAGTTTTTGGAGACCTGCACTGCCGAAAGCTCCGGAAAAGGGCAAAGCAAAAGTAGAAAACAAACCTGTGCAAGCAGAGCAGAAAAAACTTATCATTGTACCATGATAATTCACTGCACTGAACGGCTGTATACATACAGAAGGCTAGATCTTGTGTGGTACATGTCATACCGCACAGGGAATTTAATGCACGTTCTGGGGCATAAAGGAGACAAGAAAGGAGCCATCACTAGATTTCTAAAAAGGGACCACTTTGCCAATACATCACTTATTCCAGCAAAGAGTATGTAGGTCAAGGAGATGGTGTGTGCGGGTACCAATCCTGAAATCACACAAATGGCTTGGAGGAAGTTTCAGACCTTTAAATGGTGGATCATTTTCATCTGGAAAAGTGTTGTTTCTGATCAAAGAAGACGTAAAGTGTCTCTGCTCCTAGCGATTTTGTTTCTGTTTTACTATCTTTGTGCGCTCAGGCACCCTACACCGGGGCTTTTTCTCTCCCCGACCACTGAGCGCTGTAGACACTGGTTACACTGTACGGGTCTGCTTTTTCATCGTGGGTCAGACTCAAAGACAACTTAAAGATAAAAGCTCCCACCAAGTGAGGGTTAGCCCGGAGACTGTTGACATCCTCTGTCCAATTATTTTAGGTGATTTTACTTTTGTCCATAACAGCACGCAGCTTCTCTTCGCCTGTGCAGAGCGATGGATAGTAGCTGTGTGCATGCACAGATCCACTGGCTGCCTGAGACCACTATCGCGTTTGGTCTGAGGGTGACATTGGCACATTGTCTACGTGGTGACAACATCAGTGACCGATCTTTTGAACGGTAACCAGGAAATTACAAAATTGTGGCTGCTGGGGACACTGGGTGGGGTCTTCACCCAGCGATTACACCAGATCAAGGGGCACTACTCTCATCCTGACCCATTTTATAGCTGTAAATTAGTCAGGATGAGTAGATGGTTAATATAAGTGACGGGGGTGATTATACAATGCAGGTGGTTCCAGAGGCATTTTAGTGTATTATGGATGTTTTTTGTAGATTTAGGCCTCATTTACACATATGCGCGTTTAGATTTTATTTTGTGTATACGCGCGTAAAATAAAAAAAATAAAAAATGGTGTTTATTCTTACGTCCCTGGTATCAAGTGTGGCTCGGGGTTAACCTTCAGTACTGAAAGCGGTAACCCAGAGCCACACTCCGGCTGCCGCTGCATACATTACCTGTCCCTGCGCTCCCTTGCTGATCCCCGCAGTCTCCTCCGGCGATCACGGAGTTTTACTTCCTGGTTAGTTTCTCGTGTGAAGAGAACCAGGAAGTAAAACTCTGCGATCGCCGGAGGAGACAGCGGGGATCAGTGAGGGAGAGGTAATGTATGCAACCCGAGTGTGGCTCGGGGTTACCGCTTCCAGCACTGAAAGTTAACCCTGAGCCACACTCGGGAACACAGTCGGGGGGTTAAACTTGGTAAAGTACACGTGTATACAAGCGTAAACACGCGCAAAAACTGAGAAATACACTGCCGGGACACAGCTCGGTTCCATTCGGTTTATGCGCGCGTTTACGCAACGCAAATATACGGCTCCATACGCTGCTATGTGTATAGAGCCATTTATTTGCATATGCTCCATATAGTACAATACGTGCGTGCGTGCATATCAGTGTGAATGAGGCCTTAAATGTGCTTCAGAGGGAGAAGGGTTTATCTTCTTTTAACATCAACCAGACCCTGAAACGCTAATCTCTTCATCTACCCAGCATGCAGAGCGACTCAAGGATCCATTGGGAAGGAATGTAAAAGCTACACACGTAGGAGTCAAGTATACATTCACTTTCATAATGTAAATAAGTATTTATGGGGAAAATTCCATAATGTCATCTGTAGAGCAGTGAATAAACTCAAAAGCACATGACATTCTAGAGCACAGACACGCAAAGCATTATATGAACTGTAAATCTAAAAGGCACAGGTCAAACGCCAACATTTTTAGATTTTAGTGTAACTGTTTCGTACAAGGAAGTTGCCCCGAAGCATCATAAATAGGGACGCACCTACGGCTGCAACTAATGATTATTTTCATAATCGATTAATGGAAGGAAAAAAAAAAAAATCTGCCAACTAATCGATTCATCGGATAAAAGAAAAACACACACAAATTGCATACTTTACACACACAAGGTACACTGCACCTGGTCACAGTGATGGATTGATGCTGCGTACGCAGCTTAAGCCCATGTCTGTTTTCTCCCCAAATGAACTCTGCTACAAGCGCTCAGACAGACATGATGAGGTCACCACAAAATACAAGTAAGGCTAGGGTCAGACGAAAGCATTTTTCCCCGCGAACGTGAAAAAGTGCGTCCGAACGCATTGACGTATTTTTTCATGGAATGCGCAAAAACGGTCAGACGACGCGCATTTTCGGGCGTGATTTTGTACGGATCGTTAATAAAACTCTTTTTGCGTCTGGACGTTATGTAGGCTGGACATTAGCAGCGTCTGACATCTCCTAATCTCGCACACACGCCACTATGCCGCAGCTGCGCACTCAGTACGTCAATACTAGCGGTTCAGCGTTCTCAAAAAAATGCGTTCACATTCCACTTGCGTTGCACGGCCGGACTTTTGTGCGGCCGTACATCGTATATTGGCTGTCATTGCTCGTCATCTGCTGCTAGTGCGGCCGTAATTATGTGCGCCAGAACGCACGTTAAAAGTGCGCTGGTCTGACCCCAGCCTAAGAAGAGGGGGAGCTCCACACAGCCTGACCACTTTAGCTTATTAGAGTGTCCCCTAACAATAATTTCATGAACAGCGTGGGAAGGAAGGTCCGGAGGAAGTTTGGGCAAGGGACTTGCTCCAGGTTTGAGACAAAGTGGGTTTGGGCAAAAGACCAGGACCTGAATGTGGGAGGGAGTTTGTGGGAAGAGACCGGAACAAAAGAAGATAATGGCATATCCAGACCAAAGAGTGGGTGACAGGCAGGTTGAGGTGATGGCACAGGACGAAGCACAATCAGAGGTTATAACGTTTAACACAGTCTGACTCTAAACAGTGTGTGCTGTTTACAAATCGATTAAATCGACAGCCGATTAGTTGTTGATTAATCGATTAGGTGTTTCAGCCCTATATGCACCATACCGATACTAGTATCAGTGCCGACACAGTCATTTGCATGAGTACATTGTAGTCGTGCAAATTCCCTGATACCGCCCCCGATACCCAGCGATGGCTGGCTTGTCAGTATCCGAGGGGCTGGGAAAGCTGGCCGGATGCATTAAAAGCATTTGGCCAGCGTTCTCCAGGTGGCAGCCTCACTGAGCGGCCGCAAGGCTGTGACGCTGCCACCTGCCGAGATCTAGCAGGAGCTGTCACAGCCCTGCGGCTGCTCGGTAAGGCTGCAAGCTGGAGAGGCTTTTAATACATGCGGCCAGCTGCCCCAGCTTGCGTCTGTGGGTATGTTTGGTCTGAGGTCTGTATACATGTATCTGAGTGGGTATATCTGGTCTGAGGTCTGCAAGTATACATGTATCTGCATGGTATACATAAATCTGAAGTGTGGTCAGGGTGTGTGTAGGCAGTGAGTAAATGGGGTGTCTGGCCATACATTTCAATAATTAACATAAACTGGACAGGCTTTAAGCAACATCCTAAATAATTTATTGGAAAGCGGTCACATGACATTAAATAAAAGTATCGGTATTCGATATCGGTGAGTACCTGATAAAAAGCATCAGTACTTTACGCGGTCCTAAAAAGTGGGATCGGTTCATCCCCCAATTATAAACAGACCCCCCCCCCCATCTGAAATTAAGATTATGCTTTTGGCATCCCTAAACTCATGAGATGGGATTTGTGGTGCATCAACAGGTCAGCAAGTAATTTTTAGATCTTCATTGAAGGGGGGGGGGGGGTGGCACCTTGCACCCAACCCAGTCCGTCTATATTAACTTAGCGTGTTTGAAAGCTCACCTCATCTTAAAAGGTCTCCCCTGTTGCCGTCTGTTCATGTACAGTATGTAAACAACACTGTCGTTCCAGATGCACTTGAAATCCTAGGCCTCTCAATCAAATGCACTGAGAGGCAGTGGCCAATTCGCTCTACAATTCCTGTGCCCTGGAGACTGTCCCAGTGTGAACTGATTGACAGCCTTCTTGGCTGAGGGAAATCTGCTGTATTGGAAGCTTAGGAAAGCCCACAGGGGGACAAACAACCCCAGCTCCCCATGACCAATTCAAGTGAATTTTGCCATGGTGGAAAGAGTGTCCCTTTAACTATAGTGTACGTACACACACACAAATCAATCTTGCCATCGCTCAGCTGCTAGGATAGCTCTACAAATCTGAGGTCTCGCCTCCACCCGACAGACAGCTTTCAGGGGGACAGGATCTCAGACACAAATATACATTGGTGTGCTTTGCTATTGCTTGCTATACGGACAATAAACACATGATGCACAGATTTTTCCACTCAAACATTAAAAAAAAAAATTAAACACTTTCCTCATCCTGACTTTAGTGTTTTAAAGTGGCCAGGATGTGACAAGTGCCCCCTTCCCCCAATCTGGCAGAAAAGCTGGGTCAAGTGGAGGAGTTTCCTCCAGCCACTAGGCCACAAATGACGTTGCCACTGTAGTATCCAGTCTCAGAGGCAGCTGATGGATCGGATTTGCGCCTGCGCGCAGCTCTGATCCATCGTTTTGTGTAAGCTCTAATGAATTTGCGTAGTAAAGCGCAGCAAGTCCCATTGCTCTGTACAATTTGCAGCTCTTACACTGCGCAAGTTGCGCTACCAAGGTTCAGGGACATCCGAGTTCGGAAGTCCATGAACTGAAGAGGAGGCGCGGTGTGCGGCAAAAGGTGAACAAAAAGCCTAAAAAGAGGGGGAGGGGGGAATAAGGAGGCAAAAGCCTCTGCCCAATTATTTAAGGGCAAAAAAGGAAACTATCAGGTCTATTCAATAAAGGTGAAAAATACCAGAAAAATTCTATTTATCTCACTTTGCAAATTGGCTATTTGGTCTAGATTGTTCTCTTCTGCCAATTCTCCTGATTTTCACCTTTGAGTATCCCTTTAAATACGGGTGTTCGTTGGAAACCAAATGGCCAGACTCAATGCAACTACTTCAGGCTGTTGTAAAATGACCTGGATTAAATTAGGGGCTCAGCTGATTGATCTTTCCCTGAACCAGGATATCACCTTTAAAGCATTTTTAGATACAAAATCCCCTCAATCATAGTGGCGTAACCTCCACAGCACTCCTCCTACCTGCAGCAGAGTCTGTGTCTGCATTCAGCCAAACCAATGCCTCTCAATGCAAACACATGGAGAGTCAAGAGCTGTGCAGCGCATGTCAGGACCTCAGACCACTGACCCACCTCAAACCAAATGACGCAATTTCTTTGGACTTTTATTAGAGGGAACAAGCTGTCCAAACGTCACCTAATCGGCATTACAGTACAGGTACAAAAATATGTACATCACCCATGACAATGCATACATCGCTCTCTGATATTAAAAGCTCCAGTTGTTATGGGTTTTTTTGCTCAGCGTATCGGTTTTGTGATCTCGGTCAAAATTACTGTATATCGGACAAAAATAGAAGAAAAAAAAAAACCACCAAGAATGACGTGACAAGTTCTGCTACAGGACACCTACAGGGCTATTCAGAGAGAGGTGAAAACCTTGAGAATTGGCAGGAGAATGAACAATCTAGACCAAATAGCCAATTTGGAAAGTGAGATAAATGGGAGAATTTTTCTCGTTTGACTATTTTGACTTCTCCAGTCATTCTCCTGGTTTTCACCTCTCTCTGACTAGCCCTGTAAGAGTTATAAGCACCATTCACCTCTGGAGATGCACCGCAGACCTCATAATGACACATTGCATCTATTTTTAAATGGAAGTAAACCACTAACATGACTTCTTACGGGAAAATTAGAGCATACTGTGCGGGTCACTGCATATTGAACAGAAACAATAAAAGCGGTCACCTCCACAAGATTATTATTCCAGGACTGGGACGTTTTACAACACATTAGACTAGACCCAGCAGCTGGAGCTGTGTTTAGAATTTACAACATTTCAGAACGTGGTTGAAAACCCTTTGCCGTGGGTCTGGGCATCCCATGTGTGGGACAGAGACACCTGAAATCCTGGAGTACGCAATCTGGATGATTCCTGCTCAGACATGCTCCAGCGCTTACTAATGAATGATGAAGGGGACCGTTTCCTGTTCACGACAATATAGTAGATGATTTCGCATTATAAGGGAAAGGGGAGTCTTTGCAGGGTGGCGATATATCCCAGCTACAAGTCTGAACAGAGAGGCAGGGTATTAGATGTTCTTACCTGTTCAGAGAAGCGCAATGAGTTGTATCAGCTGATATAAGACCTCATCAATGTGGCATGACAGAGCGTTTCATGCGTAAATCAAGAGCACTTTAAACACTCGGGATTATCCAGTATTACACAAAACTGATGAAAATCTGCAAGGGGGGGGGGGGTTGGGGAGCTATTTATGGTTTGACACTTCAGTTGCAATAGAACATCCTTAGCATTTGTCTGGATTGACATAACGCAGGTCTCTACAGCAGTGGAGGGCCAACGTAAACTGTATTAAAAGGCGCTCTAGGGTTGAAAATGGGACAGGGGATGGAGGAGTTAAATATTAACCACTCCGGGGGGCGGAGCTAACAGCTGAGGAGAGAGGACGCGTGCAGCCGGGCTCCGTTGAAGATTTTGCTTGTATCCCCGACTGCCATCGACCTCATAGGCGACCCCAAACCTGTATAAGGACTGTTTGTGAACCCCTGAAGCGGTCTCACCGAGGAGCGGTGTTTTAACAGGATCCAGCCGATCACTTGCAATATTTGCGGCCTACTCCGGTCGGCCATCTTGAAACCGCGGAGTTTCTTAATCCACTCGCCTGCCGCGTACTGCCCGACACAGATTTTGCAACCTGTGCGCCCGTCGTTTGTGGGGATCCAGGTGCTTGGGAGATCCCGAGGAGTGGGACCGATTGGGGACCGCTTTGCACGGCGACCATTTCGGTAGACATATACCCCGCTGTAATTTTACTCGAACTAAAAAGTCAGTCCACTGATACTTTAATGGGGAGGAAGACCAGGAAGAAGCCTCTGCTGCCGGATGGCACCCAGCAGCGGGACATCCGTGATGCACTAGGTGAGGTCCGACGAAAGCGGCAGGGTGAGCCCCACACATATTTATCTCCCACAACAAGTTCTGCGGAAGATGAGGACCCGTTTTGGTCGGAGACCTCGGTGGCTGCCCGGCACTCTCCCCGATCGTTGGGGGTAACGAGTCGACCGGGGTTGACCGCCGGAGATCCAAAGACATCAGTGGCACGACGGCTGGGGACGCCATCTGACCACTTGGATTCTGTGGACTCCCTTCCTGCTGCCCCTGGGAAACGGATGGGCGCGGACCGCCTGTCCTTTACGAGGGAGGATGTTCGGAGCTTGCTGGGGGAAGCATTGGATGAGATGAAGGCGGTATGGAGGGCGGATTTCGCGGCCATGTCTGCAGACCTGACGCAGGTTAAAGACCGTTTGACAGCTGTGGAGGCTCGAGTTGACGAGGTCGAAGTGACCCAGACACTCCTTACACCGCAGGTGGAATCGTTACAGTCGCAGGTCGCGCTGCTTACGGGAGCGGTGGAGGCAGCTGAAATCCGACATCGCCAGAAGAATATCCGTATCCGGGGGATCCCGGAGACGCTTGCTGACGCCGACCTTCTGCCATTTATTAACAAATTTACTTCTACGATGATCGAGTCCGCGACCAATCCTGTTTTTCAGAAAGCTATCCGGCTTAGAAAGGTGGCCACGGCCCCGGTGGACTCCTCTCGAGATGTGCTGGCAGTGGCGGGGTTGGTGGCTGATAAACGCCAATTGATGTCGCTCCCTGCAGCCTGAGCCCCGATCGTTTTTGAGAATATATCCTTATCTTTATTTATTGATCTCCCATTTGTGACATTGATTGCTCAACGTCAATTTCGAGAGATCTCAGCGTTTTTGAGGGGCTGTGGGGTGGCGGGATCTATGTACATACATCATGATAATTTGACACACCTGGTGACTACGCCTGAGGCGCCGTGGTCCCAGCTACGTTCAATGGGTCTTTTTCCAGCCCCAGTGGTGAATGGTTCTGAACTGAATGGTCCCCCCGCTCCTACGATGGATCCGGGTTAAGTATGGACCTGGAGTCAGGCAGTGATATGCCTGGACATCCCGGACTATATTGCCTCTCAACGTCCTTTTCGGATAGAGCTCCTCCATTAGTACTCTTATCTTTGTCTACTTACGACTTTACGTATTCCCACGCCGTGCCTTTTGATTTTCTGCTGAGTTTTTTCTTATTATTTTTTCAGTTTTATTTCAGACGACTTTTTAAGTATACCCGATGTGTTTCGCCGATTTTTGTTTTTCCGTTTATTGCTGTTTATATATAAGACGAGACCTCCCTCCTAGGGGATGATTAAAATTTTTCGCAGATGACCCTACATTTCAGCGCGCTCACCGCAGATAACCTTTTCTTGGAGTGTATTTTTAGCAGATGACCATTTATAATGTCTATTTTGTAAGCCAAGCTTTATCGTTATTGAAGACTTACCCTGGCCCTGCGTGGCCTAAATGTTGATGTTTAAGTGAACTTTATTTCAAATAAAAACATTAACCACTCCTGAGCACCTCCACACCCCCCCTTCTCCTAACTATTTAAGGTCAAGTTACCTTTCTTCCAGCGCTTCGGTGGTTCCCTAGTCCACCGCATGTGACACGGGAACAACTTGCAGGAAGCCGGAGCATGTCACCTGGCTATAGTGGGCTGGATGGTTCAGCAAGTGTCCAGCCAATCCAACAACTGGAGCAGAATTGGTTCACGCTTCCAGGAACCGATGCTGGAAGCTTCGCTCAACTCTCGGAGGAGCTGAGCAACTGCACTGAATCAACCCTCTGGAGGGCGGAGAGGGAAAGGACGCACACGGTAATGTGACCACTTAATTTACTTTGAGTGGTCACAATGCATATAACAGGGTCCACCTTTTTCATTCTAGATGGTGATGCCGGATTTGGCAGTATTAATTGCTGTACCATAACATACATCGACCCCAATCCCAGCGTGTGGCAGGAAGCAATAATATTATTTACTATGTGGGTAAAAGCAGTTTGATCTAGGGAGAAATCTGCCGCCATTGTGTGGTCAAGAAGGATTTTTTTTCCCAGGGTGTTGCATATTGGCGAGGGCTTCAGACTGAGTTTTTTGCCTTCTTTTGGATCAACAGCAGTAGGGGTTGTGTGAAAGGCTGAACCAGATGGACACACGTCTTTTTTTCCCCCAGACTATAACACCATTTACCTGCGGGTTATTGGCTTCCACCAGCTTACACTGTCTCAGAAACAGCTTCAGGTTCCCCCAGTTCATAAAAGGCAGCAGGACCATGGGTTTCTCTCCTTCCTCTATGCACACGTGACCAATGGGGAGCAGATTCCTACAATGTAACAAAAGCATATGTGAAGAAGGTCAAAAACAACACTCACAGACAGATAAATCACCTCCAAAAGACTTTTACAAGGCTTGGAAACACTTCGAGGAAACACAAAGATGTTGACTGATTAATTGTAGATGTTGGATAAATAATTGCCGTTTGCAATAATTACAGTATTTTTGGACCTGCTGTATCAACATCCTGACAAATTATACCCATAATATCCAGCCTTGTAAAATACTTTCCTTTTTTTTGCAGGGCAGTAATTCTCTCCCTTTCTAATGCACATTTTATTGGTATCACTAAAACTAGTTATATACATATATACAAATACACACATATATACGCACGCGCACACACCCCCTCCAGCCTTGAATACATTTCATCATTTAGTAGCCACTTTATGTCCCATAATGCTCAGCCAGCCTTAAGTATAATGGGACGTGTAGGTCAAAAACAGCTGGGGCCAAGGAGCGCCATCACTGCTCCAGAGAGGTTTCGCTGTGTGGGTGGTAAACTGATCATTATGGTCAGGCCAGCCAGCCATGTGCTGCATTCATCATTCAAAAGCTAACAAACATAAGTTCACGCAGGAATTCGCAAACAGTGGAAACAAGAAATGACAATCATAGCAATAAAAGCAAGAATCCTGACGTCGATGGTACAAAGAAAAATCATGTCAGGGCGCGCCAACACTGGGAAACAGAGCCCATATAAACGCCAACACCGTAAGCGCACTATAAAAGCACACTTAGACTCTGATCAGAACTTTGTTAGTCGTGGTTTGATAGTTGTAAAAAGTGGAGAAAATGTTTTGAAGAAAACCCATGGACTGACCGCAGGAAAGGCAATGCGTTTAGTACATGCGAGTGCAGAAAGCACAGCCGTGCCAGTGTGAGGAAGTGCCTGTGTAAAGTGAACCTGTACCCACTGCCATAATCTATCAGGAGATTAATATCACGTTGGTCTTCATCATCAATGCTTTATCTCACACTTTGATATTGGTTACAGATACACAGTCCCAAATCAAACACTTTTATATATTTTTATTGAACATTAAAAAGGTGAGGTTCTCTGTTTTCTTGGACATCGTTTAAAATGAAGTGCAGGATGTGTAAGATGTGCGGCGATACGGTGCCCTGCCTTGATAAGACAACAAAATTCCCAACTGCAACATCTATAAAAACCGTTCCTTACGCTTTTATTCAGCGTTTGAGCATTTGATGCCCAGGAAGGCAGGACATAAGTGGCAACCTTATACAGAAATGAAATGGTATGTGTGTTAGTATGATGGGTGTGAGTGAAACATCACTTTGCGTACACAATAGTTTTTCTCACGATCACTTTCTACAAAATTAGCATTTGTTAGGAAAAGGATTGCGATCACGGGATCCTGGGTATGACCAGTGTGGGTGTATGAGTCTGATGGGAATGCTGTGGAACAAAGTTTGAAATTCTTGTGTAAAAAAAAAAACAAAAACAAAAAAAAAAAAAAACACACAACTCTGTCTTCACCACTACTGAAAATAACTACATATTATTGACTGTAGCGTCTCTTTAAGCTGTCTCTAGCGTTACGCCAACTGAGAAAGTACGTGTCATTCCCAAATGTCACCACGGTAAATTTGCATGTATTGGTATAGTTTGCACCTTTCAAAGTCTGCCAACTTCTGCTTTTCTACTTGGTGTGTATCTTACCAGACCAGAAGGACCTTAACATGACCTGCTCTTACAATGAAGTACTGTGCTGTGCCAATGTCATGTAAATGTCTTAACAACTTTTGGCACAAGTAAGCCTGACAATGTGTCACTTGTGTGTTCGGTACCAGAGGCTGGGGGGGAGAAGACAACCACAAGATGATCAAGAAAACCCACACGTACAGAAGATATACCATGACTGCAATCAGGATCCTATTGCTGCATTATTGCTCGTGCATTACTGCTTGAATAGTCCTGATAAGTGCTAAAATTCTGAGTATCAGGGTTATTCAGAGAAAGGAGGAACTCTGGAGAACTTTTGGAGAATTGAAAATTCTAGGTCAAAATAGCCGATTTGGAAAGTGAGATAAATGGGAGAGTTTTTCTGGTTTGGCCATTTTGACCTAGAATTTTCACTTCTCCAGACGTTGTCCAGAGTTTCACCTTTCTCTGCATAACCCTGTATGAGTTTAATACTTGGCCTTCGACCCTGGAGTTTTTGTAAGACATTTACAGGACTATTCAGAGAGAGGTGAAAACCAGGAGAATGGCAGGAGAAGAGAACAATCTAGTCCAAATAGCCGATTTGGAAAGTGAGATGAATGGGAGAATTTTTCTTGTTTGGCTATTTTGTCCGGGAATTTTCACTTCTCCAGTCATTCTCCTGAGTTTCACCTCTCTCTGAATAACCCTGTTAGAATACCTGGAACCTGCAGTTACAAATGATACACCCCCCCCCCCCCCGAACAGGCAACAATAAAAGAGTTTTCATTAGTATTTTGCAGAAATACAAGTTGGTAGTTACAAACCAGCATTAGTTTTAATGGACAAGCAATGTGCTCTTACCAATAACTTTCTAAACTGAGAATGTAAAGCTTTCCCACAGCTTTTTATGTACAACGCACAATTTTCACACATTTCTCCTGTACATCTTTATTTCACGAGTGGGCAACTTAGCTGTTAGATTTCAGTAAGTTTTTGCACACCAGGTTTTTCTTCTTCTATTTATGTTTAGGTCTATCTATATCCAATGCATGCATGGCTATCAGGGTTATTCAAAGAGATCCGAAATGTTGCTGCGCGTTCGGTGACTTTTCGTTCCCTGCACTTCGGGGTGAGTCGGCAATTCCTAGGTCGCTGACCCTGCGGTGTATTCAGCAAGAACTGCAGGGCCCCCGTAGTGCACGGAAAAGCCGCCGCAAACACTCACCGCAAAACCCAAGCCGAACACGCCGGAGAAACCCAAGCAGCTGCCGATCACAGCGAAGAGCAACAGCCGGAAAAAGCTGACACCGCAGACGAATGGAGTGGGGAAAAAATGAAAAACAGTACGCTTGAATGTTTGAAAACTGAAACGCTGTTTGCAAAGAAAGTACTGAGCGAAAATGTCTGAAATTTACATATAAGATCCAATGAATGATAAGAAAAAGGGCTGTTACAGAAAAAAGAAAAAATGATTCGGAAAAAAGGAAACAAAAAATTTTGACAAAAAAAAAAAAAAAAAAAAAAATAAAGAGACTTTTTACAGCACAATATAATAATAAACGGTTTATTAGATATTGGATTAAAACTGGAATATTTTTTTTAACATTGAAGCCTATGGGATTCGCCTGAATAAACTTGTTGAATAAAACCAATGAACGGCAGGACACTTCACTGACATTCCTCAGCTATTCGGTGTTCTCTGAATAGCCAAAGCATTGCTTCTCTATGGGGGATCACACTGCCCTCGAACAGGCACCGAACGTGCAGCAATTCGCCAAGATTTGGTGAACTGCCTGCTCTCTGAATAGCCGAATGGCCCTGAAATGTCCCTGTTCACTGAAATTTATCAAAGATTTATCAATGTTTCAGTCGTCACGGGGACTTTAAGACTTAAAACGTGTTTTAGACCGAAGTTCCTGAGATGAGTGAAATGTTGACACACTTTTATTACATCTCTGCACTTTAGACATAAATCCTCATTAGTGCTACATTATGAAAACTAGATATGACCAAGGGAAACTCGATCTTTCTTTCAAACAGGTATAGCGTTTTAAGGGAAATCATGCTTATCCTTCATGAAGCTCTACCCCTGTTATGTCGACAAAAGTGTCATGTGAAATAATGTATTAAAATCCTGATTACTTCAGATTACCACGTCCAGTTTGGAGCGTACGAAACTCTGCTCCGCTCAGGACGCTACGGGAGGGACAAACGAGTTCATGTCAGGAATGCATCAAACCTCTTCCCACAGGGCATGACTAAGTGACACCACGAAATAAGCGATTACTGTTTATTTGGAAGACTCCGGTGGTTTGACATACAGGCTAATACTCTGAAATGGCCTCGGGGTAGCGAAGGAAACCTACACGTCTAAACCACTGAAATGTCGTGAAAGACACCGTTGACGTGGGGCGAGATGCAATAGAAGGAAAGACGCAGATGTAGAGGCTTACAGGAGATTAGCTAATTAAGCGCTGCCCAACACTTTTCAAGGGGCTTTGAGATGCTCGCTTGACGTAATGATATTTCATTGTAACATATTTGTATGGTTTGGGCAGGTTATGCGATTGTGAGCGATAGACATGTAATCCTATAGGGCGAGATAAACCTGAGATGTGCATAAAGTTTGAAAGAAATAAAAAGCAAACCCATGCTCAGAAGAGGTTAACTATTCTTTCTGCCTCACTTTCTCAACCTTCTTGAGACGCCGTTGGGGTGGCTGTCTCAACGTTCGACAACAATATTAAGAACAGGGTGCTACTAGAATTTATTGGAGGTTATTCTGGATGACTTTTTGCCATGGGACAGCTTTTTCCTCCAACTGCTGATTGTATTTCCACTGTATAGAGATATACAAAACAAATTAGAATTCACAACTGCCGAACCCCTTCCCTGCCTATTGTTTCAACTCACCTCTCGTCTTGCTCTGTGGTCTCCCAGCTTTCTGGAGAGCAGCCATCTATGGCAGGGCTGTCACACTCATGGACCAAGATGTTGAGGACTAGGATTCTCAGAATTCCTCCAGTTGCAACAATCAACCGGGGGTATCATGGGACTTGTAGCACAGAAACATCGGAGGGGGGGGGGGTGCAGTTTGGCAGCCCTGATCTACAGCTATAGAAGTAGCTAGACGCGCCTGGCCTGTACAACTAGCAGCATGCAGCCCATCCGATACCTCTTTGTGCGGAAACAAATGAATTGAGAGATGCCGGTTACGGGTGAAATGCCTCTCTGCCACTGTGGCCCTAGATCAGTGGTTCCCAACCGCGGTCCTCAAGTACCCCCAAACAGGTCAGGTTTGCAGATATCTGAAGCACAGCGCAGGTGATATGATTTGCTGCTCAATGATTGCAGGATTCAGTCTGCATTTCCCCAAGGTGATCCGCAAAAGCTGTCCTGTTCGGGTAATTGAGGATTGCGGTTGGGAGCCACTGCCCTAGATTATTATATTTTACCCTTTTTTTTTATTATTACTTTTTCCTATTTTAGCCCCAAATAACTTACAAAGATTACTTTAGAGTACTTTAGGCTACTTTTATTTACTTGTACTAGAAGGCGACAGTCACAGGACATATGTCCACTGAGGACATGTGAGGGGAAGCGACACCAGAGCCATATTTTAGAAGTCTGTACTACCACTCGCTCCTAACCGCGAGGGGAGGTTTCCAAAACTAAAGCAGTCGAAGGTACGGATGGCTAGATTATGCTATGACATCTTTTTTATGCTTTGAGCCGACACCAGATAAACGTTAAGTAGGTGGTTAAAAAAAAAAAAAATCACAATACAAGGTAAGGGTACAGTGCACTCAAGATTTTTGGGTAAATACCACATACACTTAAATTCTTGTTATAGTAGTGTCTTCATCTCCACATATCATATATGGGAATAGCCAGGCCAAATCCACTGGGCTTTATCCAAGCTTTAGTTGGTTGGATTTCTTCTGGTATTCACAGGAGCCAGATAGATATCTGTTTTCCCAATCTCTTGCATAAGTGGGTGAGAGAAAACAACAGACCCAAATCCAGCCTAGTGTAATACTGCAAAAAACTGGCCTTAATATGCAGAAATTTGCCAATTTTGTACTCCCTCTTGGTGGAGCCTCCAGGCTCTTGGAGTATTCGCCTATGAGTTATTTAGGGAAAAACTCAAAAAACCCTCTCAAACGATACAGGAACAGCAGGATGGATTAAAAAAGGATTTTATTAAAACAATGTTGACTTTGTCAAAACTGTTTTTTTTTGGGGAAACCACCATTGGGGTTCTTGGCGACTGACATCGCAAGGTGTGAAGGGGACATTCTGGTGTGGCGCTCCACTGATCCTGGTTGTTAAGTAGGTGGTTGCTCGTCTTCCCACGGTGACCCAAGTCACATTATTTGAGCCTTATACATTTACGGCTCCTGAACAGAAGATTGTTACATCGTGTACATACACACGCACAAAGATTCTACACATACTAAACGGTTAAGGTGCATTTGTTAGGCTCTCGTGTTTTTCATTGTCCAACAGAATCAAGGGAAACCAGGGCGACTCCTGGACATAAACAAAACATTGTTGGTCTTTGAAAGTTTATAACCCTAAACTTGCCAAATTAATCTAAGTATTTGTTTGGCACTTGGACTTTATGGAGTTATACTTTGCAATACGTGGCATTTTTGATTGGTGCCTCCACTACTTCTACCTCTCAGGCTCGTTGCCTCAGTGTCCTCCTAGACTCTGACCTCTCTCTCACTTCTCACATTCAGTAACTAACCAAATCCTGCCACTTCCACCTAAAAAAACATAGGACTCAGTACCTCCTACCTTGACTACTGTAACCTCCTCCTCTCTGGCCTTAAGAGATCCCAGATTCTCCCTTTGCAGTCTGTAATGAACACCTGTGCTAGGCTCATCCACCTCACCTATCCCCTTTGTCAATCTCTGCCCTGGCTCCCTGTTTCCTTTAGAATCCCCGTACCTATATCTCCTCCCTTATTAGCCACTTCGCACCGCCAATAAATCTGATGCTATCAGTTCCTCGTACCCGTACCCCCAACTCCCGCCTTCAAGACTTCTCCTGAGCTGCCCCCTTTCTATGAAACTTCCCTCCTCCGCAACATCAGACTCTCCCCATCTCTCCAGTCCTTGAAGTCTCTGAAAACATTAGATAAGCCTGTCGGCTCACTCCATGATTCCCAACTGTATGTTTCTTGCTCCATCTTCCCACACAGCCCACATGCGCTCGCTACTTTAGGTTCTCTATTCTCCCTCACCTAGTGTGTCACCCCTCTCCTCTCAGTTTGTAAGAGCGCAAGCAGGGTCTGCTCTACAAGTGTTCTGTGGGTTTAATTTGTATGTATATTTGTTATTCTGTCTCACCCATTCTACAGCGCATCTGAACTTGTTAGCACTTTGAAAGTACCCGTAACTCTATCAGGGTTATTCAAAGAGAATCGAAAAGTCATTGCACGTTCGGTGACTTTTCGTTCTCTTCAATTCGGTGCAAATTGGCTTTCCCATTTCGGCGACCCTGCGGTGTATTCAGCAAGCAATACAAGGCTGTTGAAGTGCAGGGAAAAGCTGCCAAAAACCTGGCGAAAACCCGTAAAAACATCTGGATTAACCCATCGAAGACGCTGGAAAAACCCGAGCAGGAGCCGATCACACGCAGCGAAGCCGCCGGAAAAAGCCTACACCGCAGAAGAAGGCAGTGAATAAATTAGGAAAACAGTTTGCATGAATGATTGCAAACAGCGTTTTGCTTTTCAAAGAAACTACTGAGCGAAAATGTCTGAAATTTACATATAAGATCCAATGAATGATAATAAAAAGGGGTTACAGAAAAAAAGTAAATTTAAAAAAAAAAAGAAAAATCGGACTTTTTTTAAAAAAAAAAATCCAGAAAAATGCTTAGAGTATCCGAAAAAAAATCTATAAAAAAAAGAGACTCTTTACTGCAGAATTTTATAATGAACGGTTTATTAGATATTGAATTAAAACGGGAATATTTTTAACATCGAAGCCTATGGGATTCTCCTGAATAAACCCGTCGAATGAAACCACCGAATGGCAGGGCATTTCGGGAACCTTTCACTGAATAGCCGAAGCAGTGCTTTTTTATGGGGATTTCACTGCCCTCGAACAGGCACCGTTTGTGCAGGCAATTCGCCAGGATTTGGCAAATTGCCTGCTCTCTGGCTAGCCGAATGGCCAAGAAAGGTAACCGAACGCTGATTTTCAGCGTTTGGTTACCTTTCTCCAGCCATTCGGATCTCTTTGAATAACCCTGTTTGTCTGGACAAGTGACCACTAACAGTATTCATAGAGGACGAAACCGTGACTAGTGTCTCCCCGGTGTCCAACTCTGTCATAAATATAAACACAAATTACAAAAATAATAATAAGACACTGGCTTGCCCCTCTGCTGCCCTAACAGTCAGCGTCACAGAAATCACTGATACTTAAAACAAAGAATGAATAACTACTATGCAAACCTGTAATGCAGGCTACTGGTGTATTGTGACATCCCTGTCACAACGTTTCTCATCCAATTTAGAAAAAAATTGCATGTAATTATCAGACATACGTGGGATTTACAACTTTCAGTTTTCTGCTACAAAGTTACATTTTCTGTTTTGAAGCCAGGTATGTGGGACATGGGATCCATCTGGATTACCCATTGACAAGCAGCAAAACACCGTTATCAGTGGAGATAACACTAATATGTCCATGGACGCCATGAGGAGTGTTATGAAACTGATTTCACACAGATAATGACAGGATGTAGACAAATTCTTTCAGAGCCACAACGTCCTACTGAGCAAATGAAAGACGTTAGTGTAGCTCCAAAGGGCTAATCACACGATTTAATGTGCTGAAGAAAGACGTTCTATCGAAAGATCGGTGTTAAAACAACAATCTGTGGTTGTGATTATTAAGGGCGACGTGCAAAAGACATTGGTTCGGGAGTTATTGAGAGAGCTGAACCCTTCCTATGAATCCCCAGGGTTATGGTAGCTATTGTTCAACGACATCTAGAGAGCTACTGATTTTTACACTTACATGACTCAGGAGCTCAACGAGGACCATTATGACCATATAGTTTGTTTTACTGACCAAGGATCCCAGAAAAATGCCTGAAATCTCAGAACAACATGTGCTTGCTGTTGAATACTTTGGATGCTAAGCTTATGATCTATTGGGACAATTTTTTTTTCTCTCCATTCTTTAAATTGTATTTTATACAGATTTGGCAATCTGCGGGTTAAAAGCCCTCAAAAATATATTAAAAAGGTCACATATGGGTGTCCCTTCTCTTCTTTGGTATTGTGATTGCCTCTTGCCGGCTCTTGTTTGAATTGGCTTGCAAGCGGCTTTGCTCTGTAGTTCTTTGATCAGTTTGGGTTGAGTCTACACACCTGGCTCTTTGCTACGGCTTCGTAAACCAAGGCCAGTGAAGCGCTTTAAAACCCTTCAGATTACGCACAGCGAGTATCACGCAAATGTATACCAAGAAAACATCTGAGAAAGTATGCCAAGCTCAATTTCACTCTCAAATCCCTCCCAAGCAAAAAAATCTCGACGTGCTAGCTAAATGAGAGAGGACTATACAAATGAAAAGCGCTCATTTTTCATAGATTGTTTGGTACTAGGGATTGTAGACTGCGGAAGAAAACACGCATTGCCATGCTGACACATTTATCGCTTTACTTCCCTATAGTACTGCCAATAAGCGTTTTGATGAGAGAATAAAGGAATCCGGCACTTTTAAAGGTGGCTCAGTCCAGCAGGTTTAATAAGATTTAAGTTGTGGCAACATTTTGGCCATGTCACTGGCCTTTGTCAAACCTTAGGACTGCAGGATTCCTTTATTCTTTAATCAAGTCTGTGGTTTTGGCCTACCTGGGACCAGTATTTGCACCCTTCACCAGAGCAGTAATATTATCGTTTGTCCAGACACCCAAGTGCCCTGTTAGAAGTCTCTGAATAGGGGGTTTTGCGGTCAGACACTGCCCCACATACAGAAAATCAACTGGAGCGATATGACCAAAAGATAGCAAAAAGCAAGGATAACGAGGGTGTTAATTATGGGTTAACCCCTCCTCTTGAGGATACAATGTCTGTCTCTCTACATCTGGTTGCAAGTTGGTTGGTATTAGCATCAGGCCTCCTTCACGGTTTCCACTCAAGCTGATACACAGCAGATTAATGTAACATGACCACATATATCAATAGCTAAGCAGCTATAAGGCCGAGGTCAGACAAGTGTTTTGCAGAGCGGAAGGAACGTCTGTGAGAGTGGACGTTCCTTCCACTCTGGCGCCCCTCTGGCCACCTCGATGAGCGCGGTTAGTGCACTCAGCGCTGCAAGGCTCGATCCTCCTATGGAGTCCCGTCAAATGCGCTTCGTAGCACTTCAACAGGAAGTCTTTCAGCACAGCCGCAGCATGTCTGCTGTAACGCAAGCAATTTGTGCGCACACTAGCGTGTGGGCGGCCCCGAAGCGTCACAATGCTTTGACGGAAGCCAGGAGGCACGTCAGTACGGGTGGGTTCACATCGTGCGCTCATCTGGCCCTGGCCTTAGTTGACAAAATGACATGTGTGACTAGAAAACTGAAGTGATAGGCAAGAAAACAACAATACATGTCATCTCCTGTCCTTGAGTCAGAAGACCTTGAACCTAATGCCCTGCGGTGTAGGAACATAATTTCCATATCTTAAGCCGCATAGATATAATTTCCTTCAGTACTATAAAACATCATGTTCTGATAGACCTGAGCATTGCTGCATAATACAAAAAAAATATGTACTTTGAGATAACCATATAGAGAGATGGGTGAACATCTTAAACACGCGACCACAAACCGCCACAAAGATGACCATACCATGGAGACGTAACTAAAAATCTGATAATTAGAAACAGTTTGGCACCTTCAGTTTCCTTCATTCCTTTCATTGCTCTTTCCAGCAAACATGAGCCTTTAGCTGGGCTCCCAAATCAACAAATGTTGCATAGCTAATAACATCAACTCACCTGTGATGGAGCCCACGCAATTTGCAGCTCTCTGTCAGCATCATTGTGATTTGAACTTCAGACGCTTGATCTACAAAGTAGAAATAAAAAATAAGTTATACAGAGCTGTGATTCCATTTTTTTTCTTTAAATCGAAGACTTCAGGGTCTGTTCTATTGTAGTTTACTGCAAAAACACTTTATTATTGCAAGAGCCATATTAAAAGGGACATAATGACAGTCATTGTAACCAGCATAATGGGAGAAACAAATTGACAAATATTCGATCGTAGCCAAACCGAAAAGGGGTCAAGATTTGGTGGGTGAAAAAGCCTCGGGTCCTTAAAACTGATGATTTCTTATTCTGCTTTGCCCCAGGAGAGGGGCTGGAGGTTGTGGGAAAGATCAGGAGTTGTTACTTGGTGGAAGAGAGTTCAGGGTCAGCCAGTTGGCTGAAAGTATTGTTTGATACTTTGAACCATATTCACATTCAAAGGTTTCAGAGCAGTTGTTTTCTCGGAAAGGATCAGTTTAATATGTGTGATAATCATACCAAGAATATAATGCAAGATTCCTTAAAACACAGAATTTCAAGCAAAATGTTATAAACCCGGACATCTAGCGGCGTCAGATTCATTATACGTATCTCGTACATTCCCCAACACTCACAAAACAACTGAAGTCAGAATAAACCTGCTTTTGTTTTCAATAGAGCGTTAAAAAAAGTTCTTTCCCACTCGGATAAATGTAATGTTGCGAAGTTGTAAAAATATCTGAACATACTGTAACTCTCCGAAACGGAAATGCCTACATGTTGCCCGATCATTGGCTGGGCAACGTGCGATGGAGGGAGGGAAATCGGATACCGGTAGTTTGTTCCTAAAGAACATGCCTGAAGGCTGAAGATTCTGGACACTGATTTTCAAGAAAACAAAAGGCTCATTTGTACGGCTGTCTAAAAGTACAAACCATTAAAAGATGTGCCATGTTATGCAAAATAATAAAAAATCCACAAACTGTGAAAGGATAATTGCCTACTTCTCCAAGAGAATACCAGCATTCAAGAAGATGTTCCAGGCAGGCCAGGGAGATTCCATCAACATGTACAAATCGCAGCCGCCAACACGAAACCTTTCAGGTATTGGACATGTACTACTACATGGTGCACAACAAAAATTTAAGTATATGCCCCCAAGGCATAGGTCAGGAGCCTTGCCCTCCAGATGTTTTGGTACTACATCGTCCATGATGCTTGGCCACTCATTAGGTTGCTGACCTCTGCCATAAGGGCCTAACCATTTCCTAAAACAATTAGATTACATCAACGCTTTTATATCTGGTTCATAGTAGAGCTTTGCTTCTTTCAACAAGAAAACGTATCATTCAATGAAAAGCAGAGAATCCACAGGACTTCTACTCCATGCGAGCCCTAATAAATTATGCATTCCTACTGTTAAAGGGACACTACCTCTTATATAAACTGTAACTAGATTATTTGTGCATTACTAAAATCTAGTTTCCATTTTGCGTACTTTTCCCGTGATGCATCATTTACCAAACGCTTTGCTTTGTGGCTCTTGTTTATTTAGTCTACATTATCAATTAATGAGGTGGAAGAGGGAAGGTTTAGATAAGGCGGTAGAAGGGTATTGCTCTCCTGGCAGCTGAATGAGATAAGGCAGTGGAGCTTAAAAGATTTCTAATCTACCCCCTGGTGATGTCCTTTGAAAACATCCCACACAATATAACAATTTGAGTCAGTGATCGACCTACAGACTCCATTCTATGGCCACTGCCACACAATGAGGAGCAAATGATGGACAGATACTGTGAGAGGGGGGTGGGGGTTGTCAGTTTACAACACAAAATATCACACAATGAATGCACCCATTGACACATATAGCGTAAAATATTTTCTTAACTAAATATACTAGAGAAAAACAAACACATGTAAGATATCAACAACATAAAATAAACACAATAAGAACATTTCATTTTTTGGTGGTAGTGTCCCTTTAAAGCAGCCATCAATCACACCTGCCATTAGGAGATGTAAACAGCGACCACAAGCTCCCGGCACCTGTGCCGACACGGAGCTTCAGGAAACCACTGAATAGATCAGGAAATTGATCGCTGTGATCCTGCCATTTTCCACCTACTGCTGAACCAAAAAAAAAAAAGAATTCCACCTGGCAGGTACCAAGCCTGGAAGGGCTGCACAAGAACAAGCTGGCATTTCAAAGTGAAACCCAAATCCAAAACAATCCTCTCAAAAAGGATGAGGGCATGTGCAGACCAGCTTAATGTATTAATGGAACAGGCTGGAAACGTGAAATACACATACTGGCATGTAACTATTTCTACCCCAGCCACTGTTGCAAAGGTTTTGGCAGGGATGGTCTCTGTGTCGGGCAAGAAAACGCACCAGCGTGTACGAATAGCCGACAGCAGATTTTGACAGGCCGAGGCAACTAAAAATTAGGCCGTGGGGAAAATAAGTAGTGGTGCCAGATGTGGGCCATGTGATACATGCCCTGCGGATCAGTATCCTTTCCTGGTCTGCTTAGGGAGTTTTGGCAGGAAAAATGTATCTTTGTGACTCTGCCAGATCATGGATGCTGACGCCTGAGAATGAGCAGGTAAAAATGACAATCCACGGTACTACCACCATGAGCACGCATGCTTTCACCATGGTGTGTGGAGGGCAATAGGCAGAAGTACCTGTAGATACTCGAGTATAGCGCTAGATTTGTGACAAAAATTTACCTCAAAATTGCGGGGGTCGCGTTATAGCCGAGACATCTGCATCGCGTGTAAAAAAAAAAACTTTACTTGCTCATGGATCCCAAGTCTCCATGAATAGCGGTGGATGAGCCTGCCTGCTAGAGCCGGAGGTCAGAAAACGACATCTCCAGGCGTGCTGGCCAATTGTGACGGATTCACGGTGTTGGTCATCTCGCA
Organism: Leptobrachium leishanense; assembly: GCA_009667805.1. Lineage (NCBI taxonomy): Eukaryota > Metazoa > Chordata > Amphibia > Anura > Megophryidae > Leptobrachium > Leptobrachium leishanense. The sequence continues at coordinate 86,999,274 of CM019066.1, read as the reverse complement.
AGTAAGAAGACGGGTGGCCAGCGGCTTCATACTTGGTAACAACTACAATCATTCTAGAGCAGAGCACCCTGGCCTGTGTTAAGAAAACCTGGAAGGATTTTAATGGTTTCCCAGTACAGTATAATTTTGCTCCTCGTGTTATATTTGAGTCTTGAGTATCGTCTCATTTCCATAATAAATCTCTACTGATCGCGTTATACGCGAGTATCTACGGTACTCTAAGAATGTGAGTATGTGACTGGTTCTAACCAATCCAGAGGCTTTCAGTGCCAAATGGCACTGGGAGCCAATGGATGGGGCTAGATTCCAAAGGTCCCAAAGCCCTGGAACGTGAGTACAGACCACTCTGAGCGAGACTAAGACCCTGCACTCTGAGGACTAAATCGCTTCCTGGAGCCCCCTGCCTTTATTTTTTGTTGTTGTTGTTGAACTTTCACAATCTCTGATCATTTGTAAGAACAATAAAACACCAGTCAAGGTCAAAGTGTCATCATGTTGAGTATATCTGCCATTTCTCTAGACCAGGCGACCTATGGACTCCCGGAGCAAATACCAGTAGAAGCAGCACTGGCGGCATCTTGTAGACGCTCCCAAATATTCTGACTCAATCTACAGATACCACCCAGGCTAGTAATAGGGTTAATAGTGTGCCACAAAATTTTCACTATTACTGACAGGGTTGGAAAAGGGCCCCAATGTTTAGAGAATCAACCTTCAAAACAAATATAAATGAGCATTTTATCAGACTATGCAGCCGCCATCCACACATTTCAGCCTTTCTCGCTGGGTATATGGACTTGTGGCCTTGTCCACGCCATAAAGTGGTTTACGGCTTTCCTTCAGGGCTTATTAATAAGCTGTTCTTTCACCTTCCCCAAGTCACCCTCCTCATTGTTTTCCTGTTGATGGAATGGGCCTCGGGATTTATTTTTGTTGGAAATAGGCTCGGCAGATTGACGTTTCGTTAGATTGCGTGCGGAAACACAAATCTTATCAGCTTGCACAGTTCCAGCATCCGTATTGTGCTTTCTTATCAATATTATTTCCCTCTTTTTTTTCTACGCGCAAGTTAGCCTACTACTCCAACAAAAACACAATGTACTATAAATTCAGCCCCGAGAGTAACTTCAAAAAATGCGTTTTATACAAAACTGGGAAAATTACAGCCAAAATACAAGAAAGAAAAGAAATGCATATTATTCTAGCCATTGTGAGGACAAAACAAATTAAGCAACATGACAATAAACTGAATATAGATAAGCGCACGCCACCCAAACCCAGCGACTGCGCGCACGTCAGATATGTTCTAGAACTCAAGGTCCCATAGAAAAATAACAATAGAATTAGAATTCCCCAAGGACTAAACCAAAAATGGAAAAAGGAGTTAAAAATAAACAAATATATATATATATATATATACACACACACACACAAACACACACCACATTTTTAGCTTGACAGATTTTGCGATCGTGGATGCTGCGGGAGATGCGTGAATGCCTAGATCCGATTCATTGGCAGCCTCTCCGAGACCGATCGCTACAGCTACTGGTGTCAAGGAGTGTGATTTCAGCAGACTGTGTGTGCCAACGTCAATGGTGACCAGCAGCTGGGAAATTCAAAAATCCCAGCTGCTAGTGACACTGGGTGGGATGTAGGAGACTCCTACACTTCACCCCATGATTTTACCAGATTGGGTGGAGGGGGCTCCTCACATCCTGTCCACAATGAAACTGTAGAAATGGTCAGGAGTAGAGCGTCCCTTTAATTCCAATTTAGGCCCCGTTCACACCTGGGCGTTTTACAGCACGTTCCTGTGCGCTGTAAAATGCCTAAACATGGAAATCGCA